>CM039667.1:27015984-27615984 GCA_022405105.1 Aristolochia contorta | reverse complement strand
AAGTAAATGTCCTTGTCTTTTCTTTAGATTTAGAATATAAAATTCTGGGTTAAGGGTTAAATGGGTCCCTTGCCCTTCATTGTATATATGATGATGTGGAAACTAGAGATACTTTCATTTAAACACATTTTTCTTAATCAATTACTCTCACATCCAAAAGTCTCAAAACTATTACTTTTATTAGAGTTTGAGATTTTTCTTTTTTGTTTTCAAGGAGGGAGTGGGGCCGAAGAATTTCTTATCATATCATTCGTTTGTCCATTGTAGATTAACTTGTGCAATTATCAATTTTTCCCCTCTTACCGGGTCTGTCGGCTTCAAGTACCAAACCGTAATAGAAATAATAGACACGTTTATATAGTCTTAAATGTCTCATGAGACAATTTTCGATACATTCAAGCAACATACCGACCCTGCTTGACTGACACTGCAATATTATTTATCAGGCAGCCTATTACATTAGCAAACCAATACACACATGCATAGATTGATTATATTGTTTCTAGAGGCCGGCTGAGATCCCCATAACATCATAGCATATATTGTAACCTTGTTGAGGAAGTTTGGTCATGTGACAATGCCATTTTTTATGTATTTAATGTTAAATTTAAAGTTTTAATCTTGTTATTGGTTCAAGTATCAACACATTAGAATCCCAAAACAATAATGAAATGCCCTCTTATTATTGTAATCATAGAATTCATTATAGGAAGACCAAGGCCATTTGTAAGGTGGCCGGCACATTAAAATATACTTTCAAGTTGGCCTTTCAGATATTAAGTAGCCCTTGACTTTGGTCAACTCCCTTAAATAAAATTCTTTTTTTCTTAAAATATGTACCCCTTGAATCCAAGTAATTTAGTAGAAATCTTAGGATCTAAGCAAAATTAATTTTCTCAAGTAACAATCTATTAATTATTTTTAATAAATGTTTATAAAGTTGATCGTGTAAAGAGTTCACAGCTTCAACAAAAGAAGTAATTGAGTTGTTCTTATTTGCTCTTTGTATTAAACTAGATTGAATTATGTAATGGGTATACTTATTAGAAGATCAAAGGAGGTTATTTGTGCGAAATTCAATAATCGGGACTTACGCTACGTATAATTTAATTAAAATTTTTTTTATAATTTTTTAAGCTTCAAAAGATTTTGGAGAAGCTATGAATTCAAAGTACCCTCTCTTTTCTGTTTTTCTGATCTATTAAATGAAGGAAGCGACCGAGTCTCCGCCGAGTCGACCCAGTGGTGCGTGAGCGTGAGCCCGATGCGCATTGCGCACCGTGAAGAGACGGAGACCCATTGAGTACTGTATCTGTAACTAATGATTGGAGAGAATATTCCCTCCGCCCCTGCACGAGAGATCCGAGCCGCCGGTTTCAGATACGCTAGATCCGTGTCAGACGATCCGACGGTTCAGATCCGTCTTCGGTAAATGACGTTTTTTGTCGTCTTGTGTCGCTTACCTTTTACTTTTTACCTCCTGTATCCGTCATTTATTACATGACGGAAACGTCCCTACCGGGTCAGTTACGTCATTTTACGGGGAAGAGAAATAATAGTAAAGCAGATTCGGTGGGACCCACAAGTGACGGGGAGCCACGTCTTCGCAGAAAAAAAAAAAATCACATTTTGTAAAAAAAAATCACATTTATTTCCTCCTACTTTTACTTTTGAAGTTGTGAAGTATATTTATGTCAGTAATAAGTTTATTATGTAATACAAGATGATAGAGACTGTTGTACTTAGATTTATTTTTGTCGCCAAAAATATAATTTAATCTTTACGTTGTCTTATTTGCTTCGACAAAAAGTAATTATTTTAATTGTTTTAAGGCAATGTTTATTATTGTCCTTTTAAATGAGTTATAATGCAATACTTGGGTGAGTCCTCATCTTTCTAGATATGTGTATAAAGTTAAAATATGATATATCAACAAAATAACTATATGAATATTAATAAAATTTAAAAATAATAAATCACCTTTTTCTATGTTCTGTTTATCTATGTAATGAATACTAGCAAAAAGAGGGAGGTCTCTCCTACTATTGGAACAAATTGGCTCCCTCCTTTTCTTCATTTGGTGTCAATGAGGCAACATTGTTCGTTTTGTTGAGACAAAAAGAGAGGGTCCCCTCTGAATTAAGTGGAAACCACCCAATTGTTTTTAGAGTAATGCTACAATCACCTAGTGGACGGACTTATGACGTACATATTAATCTAAGCCCTTAAAAATATTTTTTTTTTTATAAAATTCTATTTTCTAGAGGATAAACCTTATCCGTGCAACTAGCATTATTCTTTTTTTTAATTCCATTTTGATCCTTTATATTAATTTTCAAAAAAATATATTGCCTAGGTCAAGCTTAGTTTGTACCATATCTAAAGTTAGTCATACTTTCAAAAATTTGTGAATGGATATTACATTTAAAATTTCAATGTACAAGGAAAACCATAGTTAAAAACACCCATGTGTTAAGGCATAACATTAAGAATTTAAGATAGAATATAGTCTCTAACTTATATCCACTTAATGTGGTAACTTTTGCTCAATTAGATAGGAAATTATGTCAAATAAATAACTAAATTGCACATGCCAAACAATCTTGTTACACTTCCATACATATTTGACTAACATAAGTTTTATAGCATTGAGTTTTTAGTAATTTTAACATGTATATATTTATAGGTTGCAGAGTTGAACACTTAAAAAGTTTCTATATGGATGTGTCATTCTCCTTGAGATGTCTCATATATTGTACAAGATTCTTGGGTTTTTAAGAGACTAGATGTCCCACCTATATGAAAGCAACATTACATATAAATGTTACATTAAAAATCTTGAATTTTGACATAAGACAAAATGTCTCAAAGTAGATATGTATACTCCTATCACTTGTTAAGTCTGACCAAATGCAAGGTCTTGTCCCTGACAATGAACATTTTTGGGATAACTATCCCTGGATTTGTCAACTTCTCGAGTTGTCAAATTGTTCAGGTTTGTGTTATGATTTCCAAAGGTTAGCATAATTTAGTTAAAAAAATGAATTAGTCCATCAAGCTATATACTATTTATGTTGCATGCTAAAGTAATGAGTGTGCATGGTGTTGATACATCTATGTGTAATTATTGGACCCAGGAGTACCAATACCAATATGGTATCATCATGCATATCAAATTTTAATATATTTTTTTATGGGCATCTTTATTTAATATAATAAAGTTGTGACCACAATGAATTGCTGTGACTAGCAGTTTAATATTACAATTCAAAGACCAATATAACAAACTAGTGTGCATGACTCACCATGAAGTTTAATTCCTTCTAATCATAGCTTGTCATTTACTTTTGAACTTGTCATCGCTAGTCAAAAGTTCACCATCTAACACATTTATTAAGTATCTTTTGTTTCTTTCCATCCATGTCACTAATTTGTGAATCGTGTTTCCAACCTTTACCCCTCAATAATACAACGCTCCTCCTCACAAGATCCCAGCCGTCCATTTATGAAGCTGTGGTGGATCCTATGGCCCGAAGAGCCATCAAATCAATTAAATAATAGAAACACTGTCACCGAACGAGGGGCCCATCGCCAGTCACAAGTCACAAGCTACGAAAGGTGGGACCCAATTCACAGCTCTCACTTCAGCCAAAATCCCAAAATTACAATTCAAAGGTTTGATTCAAAGGAAAATGACCTCTCATTTTTTTTCCTCTTTCACTTTTAATAAATAGTTCTAATTTATATTTATATTCTAGTTAGTCCTTGTTTGTTGTTATCAGTTCTTTTTGGTTCACTTTCTGGACTCTTTGTCCCCCCACTTACTTTCTTGAAAGAACAAAATGTCCCCACAGCAGCACAAGTACAACTCTGCAAATTGATTGATTTTGGGGGTTCTATTGTTATTAATTTTGCTTAGTTGCTTAAGGCAAAAAAATACCAGAATTAAGGGGGTAGCCAGTACCTGTCTCACTTTAAAAGACCAAACTTGTTCTATAAAAAATGACTAAATTGGGTCTTATCTATTAATAATAATTAATTAATTAATAATAATAATAATAATCGAACAGGATAAAATAAATCAGCTTTTGTTATTATAGGTACAATATTTATTAGGAATTTAATTTTATTAAATATTTATTTACAAAAAAAAATTATGGGTTTGTTTTACGACCGGACGACACAGAGATATTTGTCCGGAGAAACAAGAATGATGGACAATTAATTAGGTTGTTGGAAATTCTGGTGGAATGTATAAAGTGAACCAGTTGTTAAAGAGTGAAATAATTTCTAGAAAGTTCAAAAAAAAACGTGAAAAATACAATTCAATTGAAAAGTAAATTTCAATTATTTAATTTTGATCTCTACATAAATTATTAGATGGAATATAAAAAAAAAAGAGGACCACAAATTTTTCGACAGAAATGATAGAAAGAGGACCACAAATATTGGAGAGAGTTTGGCATTGCCAAAACCCTAACCTACTCCCATCTGACATTGGAAAAATGAAAAGATGAAAAAAGGCTAGGCCAGGCTTTTAACATCTTTTTTCTTTCTTTACAGTTCTTCCCAACTTCCTCTTATGGGTTTCCTCTTTCCATTATAGGAAAACAATTATTGCTAACACATTAATTAAATGGGTCTAATGTTTTACAAACATTTTAAACCATAGAGTTATGTGGGGAGCAGGAAGGGGAGGATATCCTACTTGTGAGGAGAGTGAGTCAACAACTAAATAATCCAAGAAAGAGTTTGGTGGTAGGTGTGGTCCTTGTTAGAACTGCAAAAATAAAGACCTGATCTAAAGAGAGGTCAGGACCACTATGTGCTAGGTAGAGACATCATGCTACTTATCAAATTAATTTAAGGGGTTGGGGACCCATAAGATTCAAAACTGTGATTGGACTCATTGGCATTAAATTGAAGCTTGATTATGTTGGGTTCAATCACTTGCATCAATAAAATTGTTGGGCAAAGTAGTTAATGAAACCTTGAATAGACATCAAGTTGGTATCTTAAACAAGAAGGGTAAATGTAAAAAAATGGTACGAGTACAGAAAATTTGGCAGCTTCAACTGAATTATCATGGAGTTACCCTGAAAATATAAAACATAAAAACCATATTGCTTGAAATGCCATATGTTTATGAAAATTGGAGAATTGTCATCGAGCTGTATGGCAAAATATTGGCAAAATTAAGACTGAGAATCAACCCACTCATCTCCTCATGAAAAGGGCGGTTTCTTACTTAGAAGGTTAAGCATGAAAGGGGAGTAAAGAGCAAGGATGTGAACTCGAGGGTTTTGAGTGTTAGAGTGGGAGAGGAGAGAGGGGAAGGGAGAAGGGGGAACAGGGAAAAGATAAAGAGGAAAAAGCAAGAGAGGGAAAAACATGTCATTAAATGTGAAACATAACACCCCATGCCTTAACATTCACCCCCTATTGTACTTTTTCTCTGGCTTCTCTCACTTAAAAAGTTGAAAGCAACAACACCCTGTCACTTTCCTTGCCACTCAATTTAGAAAATGGAAAAATTGGTTTTCATTTTACAGGAATAAAAACTGCAAGTGTAACTGATAAAAATAGGAAAGCAGGGAGAAAAAGAGACGAACACAAAAGAAAAAGTGGAGGGGAGGGGCGGAAAACAGTGCAAATCTGAGTTTTTGATACTGAAGTTGCAGTTCTCAGTCCTCTTTTCTCACACCACTTGCTAGCTCTCATTCTGTGGAGCAGTTCTCCGTTCTCACACTCTCTCCCTGTTTCTCTCTCATCAGTTTAATACGTTATCCAATTTTTCTATGTTTGCTTACCCCCAATGATTTTTACACAAAGGTAGCTGCAGTTTTTCTTTCTTCCTCTATTTTCCTTCTTGGTTTGCGACGCTCTTTTCTCTTTATGCTTCTCTTTTGTTGTCCTGCATGGTATCACTGTCAGGGAATGAATGGCGGGAAAGCCCAAATCGGTCTTCAGGTCATCATCTGATGCTACCGTTGTCTGTAAGTACTTTTTCCCTTGTTTCGCTTAAAGTTTAAACCGTCAGAATTAACGTTTTTGTTTCTTTAATCTTTCTCTCTTTTTTTTGTTCGACTCCTTTCTTTTTATGAGATTTCTTTGTATGGAAGTTCATAGGACTTTATGCTGTTTTATTTTGTGGGTTTTAGCTACCAGTCCTGGTTCTCGTTTCAATTTCGTCGTATATTTAGTTTTTGTTCGTGTTCTTCTTCGTTCGTGATGCATTTTCCTTTGAAAAGTACTTTTTACGAATTGCAATGGGGTATGGAGTGGTTCGGTGTCCTTCTTTAATTTTTTTCTTTTGTTCTTTATTGCTCCCTAGGTTCAACTGGACGAGTGTCAGTTTTTCGTTGTATTCCCTTTGCTCGATGGTCTCAATCTTTCTTGTCTTCTGCAATTTGGCTTTTTGGAAGATTCTGCGGCATTCATATCTGGTAGTTGTTAGTTATTGATATCCCTTTTCTGCTGTTCCTCGAGTGCCTCTTCTTTATTACCAATTTCGGGTTGGCTGCATTCTCACAGCTCCGAAGTAACTAAGATGAGATTTTGTTTACTAGATGGCGGAAAATGGGGATATATTGGGTTTTCTCATTTTGGTTTTTGACAAATACCTTCTTCGGTGATTGGATTTGTCTTCAAGCTGACTTCATGCAGATCACGAGGATTTAGTTCAATGAATATTGGCTACTGGCTGTTTTTGTTGCATCCGTACAGTTCGCTACTTTTTCGTTCTTGTACAGATTTAGGGAATTAGATTCTTGATTCTTCCTTTCAACCTTTTGCTGCTGTCCTTCCGGTTTTAGTTCTGCTGGTTTGTTTAGCTTTTCTTTGGTGATCCTCATTTTTGGCAATTGAGATAGGTGGTGATGGCGTTTATGTGATGGAATGGCCCAGAAAACCGTGAGATACATCGAGTGAGCCTGGGAAAAAGAGGAGGAAGAGGTGAAAAAGAGACGAGGCAATTTGAAAGTAAAGACAGAGAGAAAAGTCCAAGTGAAGATTTTTATGGAGTGGGACTTGAAAACATCTTCTTGGGATTTTGCTGAATTGGAGCGAGATGCAGAACCTAGCATCGGCTCAGTGGTAAACTTGACTAATTTAGGACAGAAGAGCACAGGAGATTGCTCTGTAGACCTAAAGCTTGGAAGATTAGGTGATTTTGGTGATGGGACGTTGGATAGATGGAAAGATACAAGGGCTTCTGCAGCTGTCTCGCCTTCAGGTTCCTCGAAGCGTGCACGTGGAAAAAGTAATGGCAACCAAACCGTTTCTTGCTTGGTTGATGGCTGCAAATCAGATCTAAGTATCTGTCGAGAGTATCATAGAAGGCACAAAGTTTGTGAAGTTCATGCCAAGACTCCAATTGTGATGGTGGCTGGTAGGCAGCAAAGGTTCTGCCAGCAATGTAGCAGGTAAAGAATTGGAGGCTCCTTGTAGTTTATTCTTATGAAATTACTTCCATCAACTTAATTTAAATTCTCTTGATATTCTCTGCAGCAATTTTTTCTTCTTTGCTAACTTCATATTTACTTTCTGCTATTTTTCTTGCTGATGGATTTGTTTTTGGAAGTGTTGCTTGTTAAAGAGAGTGTGAACTTGAGCAGAGCTCAGTGGTCACTTGGGGGAGTTCGTAATGGGAGGTTTTGGTGTTCTTGTTTCTTCAAGGGCATAGAAGTTGGGTTGAAAAAGTGCTTTCCTCCAAAAAAATAAAAAAGAATAAAAATAATTAAAAAAATGAGAGGGTCTAAGTTGATTGAAAAACTTTAACCCTTTTGTCGTCAATTCTTTGTTATTGGAATCAGTTCAATTTGGGTTCTTTGTTTGTCATCTGAAGAGAAAACTTTCCTTTCCTAGTGTCATCAGCAGACAAGTTTAAAGAAGATAAAATTTTCATGAACTTGCATAAGTGCTCGAATTGTCATCTTGCAGTTTCTCTAACAGTTAGGAGATTTGGGGTTAGTGACAGTCCAAGATCTATTATTTAGTGTTCATTATCAAATGTTTACTAATATTTGGTAGATGTATATTTGGTAAATCCAAGAAAAAATAAAAGGAAATCTGGATGAGGACTTCTACTTTTATTCTGTTATATTTTATTTATTAATGTATTTTTTCGTACTAAAGTAGAAAACTGAGATAAAGTGATTGAAACTCAAATAGATTCTTCTTCTGAGTTGGTCTTGAACTTCTTGAGGCACTATTTTTTTATGGTTTGAAAGCATGTTTACTTTCCTTCTCTTCTGTTGGCTATGCTTTTATAATCAAGTGCATGATCATTAAATATATTCAGCTTCAATACTGTGGAGCTATCACTTCAAAATCAATTCAAGCAATAAAGATCACCTTAATTTTTAAAAGATTTCTTTCTAATATTACCGAAGTTTCCTTAGACAGGAGAACAGGTAATGAGATGGTGTGATGAATACCTAGCTATCAATTTGTCATAATGTCACTGAAGTTTTCTTGAACATTAGATTTATTAAGTTCATTAAGACTGTGAAAACCTGACTACTAAATTCTTGTTTTTACATGCATATGTATTGTGTTTGAGCATATATGAAAATTATCAAGGAAATGGACTTTTCCCTTCCCTCCCTTTGTTTACCCAGGTAAATTGATTATTTGTATTGATTGGGAGGTTAGCATATATTATCATTTTGGGGGTTCCAGCCTCTAGTTACGAATGATGTTCTCTGTTGCTAACCTTGTTTCTGCTGAAAACTTTTGTTCTCCTTTTGGTGTCCTTTTTCTGAATTCACTATTAACCATCCTTACCTTTAGCTCGAGCATATGAAATCAGTCCCGGTGACTTTTTTCTGTATTATATGTCGATAGATGATTGTCAGCATGTCTCATAATTTTATATAACTTTGTTATGGAAACTTATGCTGTTATTTTGGTAATTTGAATTTCCCCCCTCTGAAATCTAGGCCTCATCAAAATTCAGAATATTTTACACTAAAGCATGTGTAGTAAGTCTCGCTAGCATCTTAGTTAATTGTCTCAAGAGTGAGATAATCTTATGACTATTTTAACTGTCTGATGCATATCTGATTACGTTTGTTGATTATGTTGTTTGACCAACATCTTGGGCTATACTTTGCTTCTATCCTCAACTTTTTCTGTCAAGGTTGATGATTGTGGAGTCTGCATCCTACATTGGCTTGCGGTGGTCAGTCATGCTAATATCTTGTTCACAAAGACCATGGTGTGAAATCCGTAGTGAGTCAAATAAAGGAATAATTGCACTTAATACAATGGCAATGGTATCTGAACCACTGCCTTTTTAACTGTAATGCAATTTTGTCATGTAGTGTTCTTATATTCGTAAGGAGATATCTGGAACTCGCTGAGGAAGAACTACTGCCTTCCTAGCTTTGTTGCTTTGACCAAGCTTAAGTTTTTTGTTTGGCCGATTAATTTGTGAACCATCATGGTTTTACTTTGTCTACTGGAACAACCAACTTGAGATGAGAAATAAAGCATTCTAAATGAATCATTAATATGGACAAGTATGTATTTTCTCAAAAAGATGCTGCAATTGTGGTTGAATTTGAGTTGTTTAACTGTTTGCTTTGACTCAATTTAAAAATATACTGTGATTGTCATTCCTTTGAAGATTCCATTCCTTGGAGGAGTTTGATGAAGTGAAGAGGAGTTGTAGGAAGCGTCTAGATGGACACAACCGTCGCAGAAGGAAGCCTCAGCCAGATCCTCTGTCTACAAACTCTGCTGCTTTGTTTACCAATCATCAAGGTTTGTGTTTCTATACACTGAATGCAGCCATCTTTTGAAACATGCGTGAAATGGATGTCATACATTATTGAAGGACATGGCTTGTACTGGTCTGATGGGAATCATGATGCATTGATCTGAATGGAAATTAGTTGCTCGTACTGTATGCTGACTTTTAAACCCATTTCTGCCAATTCCCGCCATAATGAAAGGGCTTTATTTATCAAAGTTGAAAAGTTTTGTTCCTGGTGGGCAATGTTGCTGGAAAACCAGTTTCAATTGGTCTGCCATTTGCCGTCAATATATTTTGCCGTAGTCACTTAGGGGTTGGGACTATACGTAGTTGAATTTCTGTCTTCATGGAATATGAATATGGTTTCCTATCCACAGGTAGCAGGTTCTCTTCCTACCAACAGATACTGTCCTCCACCCTTCCAGAACCCACTTGGCCTGCGACTATCAAAACTGAGGAAGATGCCCTTTATGCACGGCATACACCTCTTCACTTCCTTGATCGTCAAAACCACTTTCCTATCTCCTTCTCTCGCAACTACAAAGCAGGCAAAAATTTTGGATTTAGTGGAAACCCTCTTGAAGCTACTTCTGCTTGCCAACCTCTCCTCAACACAATCACCACTTCCAGCAATGATTGTGCTCTCTCTCTTCTGTCATCACCAAACCAGACTTCAGCCCTCGGCCTGGCACACATTGTTCAAGCTGATCGGATACCAATGGCGCAGCCGTTGATCCCTAACATACAATTTAGCAACAACAATAACCAGAGTTTGGGGCGATACACGTGCTCCCAAGCTTCCAACGATGTTTCTTCGACGGGGTTTTCCTGTTCAGCCATGGATGAAGAACAGGTGGGAACAACAACTCTAGTTTCAGACGGTGGGGATGCGAATCTCCACAGTGAACAGATCTTTCAAGTGGGAGGTGAGGTTGGACCCGGAAATGGGGCCACCTCAACGCTTCCCATATTTTGGCATGGTTGACTTGTTATAAGGAAGTGCAGATTCTGGTCTTCGTTGTAGAACAGTGGAGTTCCACTGATCATAACGTGATTTTAATACTTCAACACTTTTTTTCTTCTTTTGTTCTCTTAACTGCTGTTGTTTTTATGAAATCTGTGAGAAAGATTGTGTGCCTTCGTCTTTCATATATGAACAATGTTGTTAGGACCAAACCGGCCATCTAACAGGAATTGGACTAGAACGCGTTGTTACTCAAGAAGTATTATTACATCATCGAAGTGTTCTGTGATTTAGGCTTTCACGTGTAATTTGTTGATGTGTTCAGCATTATCAAGTCAGAATTTCAACTCGAGTGGTAGAGATTGGGGGAGATCTCCAAGTGAGTTACATATATTGAACTTTCAAGGAGGTGCAACTATAATGCATGCATGATATGGCATATACATGCTTAACATGTTACAATGTATCATGTTGAATTTTATAAGGTGTCTAATCACAGTACTTCACATTCTATAATAGGGAAGTGTAGTCGACACTTAATTTTCTCTCACAATTTTTTTTTTTTTTTGCATGCATAATCAGATAACACAACCTTTTTAGTATCCTGCTTTGTAAGTGATAAATCATTAGAGATAGCGGTATTAATTGGTCTGCTTTACCCATACCTATGGCAGGGAATGATAAGCAAACAAAGTAGAATAGGTTTCTTTTGCCATTTTGGCGTATCATACTGAGTTTATATGACCTCTTTTTTCATGGTTGAATGGTTAATAAATGGCAAATAAAGAAAAATAAAGAGAATATTTTCTTATAAAAATATCAATATTTTAGAAAATGTATTATAATATAATCATAATGTTAAATGATAATAAAAAGGTAATATACAACATCACTCTTTTATTCAAGGTGCTTGAGGATTTGACATTTAGGTTGTTCCATCCATAAATAACATCACAAAAAAAGATGACCAAATAGACTATTCAACCAAACAACAACAAAAATAGAAAGTATAATATATGAAGGGTTAAAAGTAGATCGTGCAAGAACCTTTTTTTATATAAAAGTGGATCATGTATTGGGAATATGAAATGGCACCGTTAGTGTGTGACACACTTGGTACAAGCCAAATGATACGTAAGTGCCTTCTAAAATTTGAGCTTTAAATATTGAGTAATGTTAGACGCACCTATTATATGTTAATTTAAGTTTTTAAAAATATAAAAAATATTTTTTTTATAAAATCCTATTTTCTAGAGGATAAACGTTAGGCATTAATGGTTTAGATTAGCATGTGCGTGGGATAGGATGAAGCTAGCATTTTTTCAAATATTATCACCCTCAATAATTTGAAACCTGAACCCTTGACTTCTCTTTGCAAACCTGACCCCTCTCTTAATCTGGCACCCAAGTCACCCACATATATCGAATAAACTTCTCACCCCACCTTACCCTACGAACACACGCTACCAAATGTCATTAAAAACCCAAACTACAACTTGTTCACTATATGTACGAGGGTGTAAATGTGACCATTCACCTTTTTTA
Organism: Aristolochia contorta; assembly: GCA_022405105.1. Taxonomy (NCBI): domain Eukaryota; kingdom Viridiplantae; phylum Streptophyta; class Magnoliopsida; order Piperales; family Aristolochiaceae; genus Aristolochia; species Aristolochia contorta. The sequence continues at coordinate 27,603,715 of CM039667.1, read as the reverse complement.
CTTTTTTTAAGATCTTAATTAAAATCTAATATAAAGGTTTATACTATACTAAACATTATCTAATTATTAAATTAAACAAATGTCTGGTCAACTTTCCACATATTCAAATAACGTCCAATATTTGCTCTTTTTGACCTAAAATATAAAAATAAGAGCTACCCTTTCCCATTTAGAGCTTGCACCTAACATAAAACATCTGGTAAAAAAAACATGTAAATCTTGATCGATTTATTAAACCAAGATGCATCTATATACCTGCAGTGAACCAACTCATGTCGACCCAACATTTGTTTCTATTACTTTTAATAGCACATGAAGTTACATACAACCAGCATTCACAAGCATCACCCATTTAATTTGCTTGTTTCTTTCTTTTTAGTTTCTATATTAAAACTAGATAAGCAACCTTTCTGTTGTACTCTTATATATTGTTTGCCGTTAAGACTTCTTCACTTTAAAATAAAGTTGCCAGTAAATAAAAATCTTTTTAAATGTCGGAATACAAAAGGGCTTGGTGCAATAGGTTAAATAAGATGAATAGAAGAATACTATAACTGAATATCTGATAAAAGAAAAATTATTGATTTTTTTTTAAATATAAAGATTAAAGAGATTAGTCAACTAAGAATTGGCATCGTTAGTACTCATGCTTCAATAGAGGTGGTTATAATATCACATTATTTTGAAAACCATCTAGAAAACACTCATCGTGTAGGCAACCTGCAGAAAATTCTTGTCTAATTAAATTTTCAAAGAGGGATACCAATGCAGATTTAACCCTCAGAAATATAAGCACAATTGCTACTGCAGCGATCTTGAGGTCGGAATTTGATGGTTTAGAGAAACTAACTTAGAGGTAATTTTTTTTTCTTTTTCTATGTATAAAAAGCCAGGCCAACCCCTCAAAAGAGTCATATAAAATGTAATAATATCCAACCAAACCTAAGAATTTGTGGAGCTAGGACATTATTTGTGTTAGCAATCATTCGTGAATAATGGGTTTTATAAACGAGCACTCCTCAAGGGTAATTGTTTTTCAATTTAATGTAAATTGGGCTCATACAAGCTTAGCACGTACTTTTTCATCCTCAGTCCAAGTATACACTACTACAAAGAACAAGAACCAATACAATTGACTTAACTGAAAAACAGCGCCTTCCTAAATACCTAAGGGACAAAAAGACTCCCTATAAACCAATGTCTCATCTTTAAGAAAATATGACATCCCGATGTATACAAAATAAAAAAATGCACGGGCGTGGGGAGTCCTATGTTAAAGAAAATATTGATAGCCATCTTTTTCGAAAATTTTTCTAATACTCTTAGCTAATATGCCACATCTTTAGGCGAATATGACATCAAGATGTATACAGCACTATAGACATGCAAACGACTATCAATAGGACTTGCTTCCCGGTGATTGCCCTGTTCCATTGAAAGCCTGTAACCAATCTCACCCGAACAAAACATTCCTGCCAATGGAGTATTCGGAAAATTCTCTAAAAGGACAGAGCTATCGACATTTTCTTTTCCATAGAAAGACTCCCCACGCCCATGACACGTGAACAGTAGTCCAGCAAACACTTGCTCCATGCCATTGGGATTGGAAGGATCTCTAGAATCCCCTGTTGTTCGCAGTCCACTCATCTTCAGATGCTTGAGTTCTTCAAAAACAGCGTTTCGAGACAACAATGCAGTTTCAACTTTTGGAACATAGCAACAAAAGTGGTCTCCTGTTCTGATTCCATCACCTCCAACGAAAAGATACTCCTCGTCTCCTCTTACCACAAAAAAAAAAAAAAGTAAAAGTAAACTTACATTAAAAAAGATTGATGCTTTAACTAAAAGTTGTTTTTCTAGAACAACTTTCAAAGATAACAGTTAGGTTTGTTGCCAAGTTCAATTGAGAATTATATTTCCAAAATGACATTAAGATAGCAATGTTTTCTGCAAAATTGGTTTTGAATTCTTTCTTGCCACATTCAAAAAACAATGACTTGTTCACGAGAGATTCGGACCTCTACCATGAACTCATCCCTTAAGTGAAACAACACTAAGGGGAAACTTATAGAGAAAATGAGAAGAATAAATTTAAGTCCTCATTTTGGTCAGTGGCAACATTGGAAAAGTCATTTTCCTCCCCCTCCCCCTCCTCCCCCCTCATTTGAGAAGTGTGCTTCATTAATTGGAAGTCAAAGTGCCTAAAAACTAACCATCTTCACCTCTTGTTTTCTTCTCTCTATGGCTCCTCTTCCTCTTCCGTTCCCCTGCATTCTACTTCTTTTCTCATCTATTGTTTCTCATTTTATATTATTTTATCTTCTATCCTCTTTGCAGAGAGATCTCATCTTTCGATCTTCTTACTCCCAACCCCCTTTTTAGCTTCATATTCCATTTTTCTCTTCTTCATCGCTTGCTATAATAATTAATTATTAGGTATTTATAAGGTTTATAAAAACGAACCAGACTGGCTAGTCCAACCAGGTTAAACCAGAACCAGAACAGTTTTCACCTCAAAACCTTACAACTCCGACCAGTGCATACGTTTTATTCATGAACCATCCTCGTTGAACTAGTCCAGTTCACTGAAAATGACTTGAACAGACAACACTAAGGCAAAACACAATGTGGAGGAGGTATTCAAACCCCCGACTAGTTGTTTTACCATGTAACCGTGTATCCAGCACTATTGAACAGATTATTGCGTGTTTTAGGGACTAAAACTTAACACAGTGAAAGTACAAACGTGCAACAGTAACCGGTTGAACCCATTAGTCAAACCCGGTCTAACCCGATTCAACCAAAACCAGACGTACAACCAGTTTGGTGGCCAGTCTGGTTTTAAAACTTTGGTTTTCATTCCATACAACTGATATTGGGCTTATCTCAATAGAGCCAGGTTCAAATTAAGGTTCATCTCTTGAAAGTGTGTTCAAGTCGAAATCAAGTTTATCCTTAAGCTCAACTTCAAGCTAGAGCCAAAGGTTGATACATGCTCGGTTCACCTCATTGCCAATTTTAATCGAAGGTATATCATGTTTCAAACTCCAAATACCAATCAATCATTTCCTTCTCTGTCTTTGAACAGTAGAGTTTTAAGGAAGAAAGTTTTTTCAGATGGTGTTGTTTGAGAGATACTACCCCCTTAGCAATTTTGAACCAGAATCAGTTAGTCACCTTCTCATTCACTGATCTTACAGCTGGAAAATTTGGGCTTTCTTCTTTGGTAAATTAGATATTGAGTTTGTTATTCCTCATGATTTTCATGGCATTATTAAACTTGCTGATTCACTGGGGCTTGACAGCAAAGGAATTTTCATGTTAAATGTTGCTTGGGTATTGTTCCATGGATTATTTGGAAGGAAAGAAATAACAGAATCTTTCTTAACAAATCAAAAACATGGACTGCATGCAATCCTATCTCACATCAGGCAATTGTTGGTTAAAAATGCAAAAGGCCTTCAGAGAGATTGATGGCAGTACAATCCGGAATGCTTGGGTTGTGCATGCTAGAGATGGAAATGCAACTCCAAACAGAATTCAGCCTTTGATCCCCTGCCTAATCTACTTTATAAATAAAATTTTGATGGTTCCTCCTCAGGGAACCCGGGCCAAGGAGGTGTCGCTGGCTTAATCAAGAATCATATAGGTGATGTCTTACGTACTTATGCTGAGTTTCTTGGCATTAGAGACTCCACTATGGCTGAAGATAAAATTTTGCTGCAGGGATTAAAATGTTTTCTGAACTCTCACTTCATTGGGGTGCTTTACGGGATGAGAGAAAGAAGAATAGAAGGGAAGAGGGAGAAGAGAGAGAGAGGGAAGAAATAGAGAGGAATGTAGTGATAATCATTCAATCTAAGCTCTCATTTACATTAGTAAACTAAGATAATTCAAACCTTAATAAACTAATAACCCAACAACCATAGTAAACTAAGATAATTCAAACCTTAATAAACTAATAACCCAACAACCATAGTAAACTAAGATAATTCAGCAGTTAATTAGGACTTTCGAGTCTTGTTACTATGCCTAACATATACTTCAAAATCATGTGCTACATCATTTTCCCCCAGTGGAAAAGAACTCAACTCCGGTGAGTTAAGCTGCAAATAAGAATCCAACAAAGCAGGGGCAAGCTGACGTAGTTCATCTTCAGCAATCCAAATATCATAAGAGGAAGACGTTCTTTCCAACGCACTAGGAATTGGCGAGCACCCCCAGTCAAAGAAGTAACATATTTATCATCAAGAACATCCACAATTACATCACTCGGAGCAATAGATTGAATTGGCAATCGGGGAGTCAAAACGGAAAAGGGACGTGCAACCATAGAAGAAGGCAAAACAGGAGGCTCAAATGTGCCTCGGTAAGCAAATAAATCTGCCACATTGATTATAGGACTGATACATAAATCAAGAGGTAAGTCAAGTACGTATGCATTGGATCCGAGTCGACTGTCTTCGATGTCATTGTAAATCATACCAAAATCAGAACAACTGGGGTATTCATTCAAGATGCGTTCGAATGCATACTCTCAAGGACGATAGGTTGACTTACCTCAAGAGGTTGTTTGGGTGATAGGCCGTCAATCAAAATGGACTTTTACCTATATTTAATGTGTAAGCAAATTTATTTGCATCCCATGTCCCGGACTTGTCCCCAACCAAACAGCACAAACTTTAACCACCTCCGGGACCTTCAATACTGGATGAAAAGCGAGAAAAACTTTGTAGTACCAAATAACTTCTGTCTTCCAAAAGTAATCGATAAATCTACCATCTAGGTTGCACGTCCCATCTTCTCTTCCTTAAAGAACAGTTTAGCGATATGACTCCCCGAACATAGCTAATCACACAATCTGCTTGTAACAATCCTTGGTAGCCTTAGTATGGATTTACTCGACACTGTAATCTATAATCTGTGGATGTTCTTGATAATAAAAATTATAAGCATTTTGCTGATACTTCTTTACGGAATTTCAGATTGGTGCTATGTTATGGCTCGCCAATTCCAACCAATGTGTCTCATCGACTTGGATCCAATGCATACGTGATTTGACTTACCTCCCGATTTATCTATCAGTCCTATATTCGGTAATGGCAATTTATTTGCTTACCGAGCACATTTGAGCCTCTGCGATGATACTTTTGGATTCAATCTATTGCTTGATGTAATTGATGAACGATAAATATGTTACGCGCCTAGCCGCCTTTCCTCTTATGATACTTGGATTGTTGAAGATGAACTTTGTTGGATTCTTATTTGCGACAACTCACCGGAGTTGAGTTCTTTTCCACTAGGGGAGAATGATGTAGCACGTGATTTTAAAGTATATGTTAGACATAGTAACAAGACTCGAAAGTCCTAATTAACTGTTGAATTATTTTAGTTTACTATGGTTGTTGTTGGGTTATTAGTTTATTATGGTTTAAATAGTTTTATTTTAGTATTTTTTACATGAGAAGAGACCAGGATGATGAACTGATCTAGAGGCCTCACTCTAAAGGACTCTTCATGGTAAGCTCTGCATACTCTTGTTTAACTAATCAAGGCCATCAACCTCACTTGGTTGTTGCTGCCTGGTCACTCTCGGGTCCTAGGAAACAAATTTTCTTTGGGTGGTGCTGCTTGAGGGGTAGACTACCTACTAGAGATTTGTTGATGAGGATGGGATTTCAGATTCAAGATGTCGTTTGTCCTTTATGTAATGCTGAAAGTGAGTCACTCAATCATACTTTGATCCATTGCCCTTTCAGCTGGAAAGTTTGGTTATTCTTCCTAAATAGATTCGGGTTTATTTTACCTATCCCTCGTGACCTATATGGTATTGTTGCTCTCATTGGCTCCCTAGGTCTTGGGAGTAAAGGAAAGCTCATGTTTTCTTGTTGCATAGGATATATTCCTTGATGATATGGAAGGAAAGGAACAATCGAATTTTTCAAAATAAATCCAGCTCTTGGACTGACCTTTGCAATCGAATTACAACTCGGATTGTTAGTTGGCTGAAAATTCACAAGGCTTTCAAGAATGTTGAATGTGGCACGATATGGAGAACATGCAAGAGAGGGGAATGGTAAAGTAGTCAGAACTATTGTTTGGCTTCCTCCACCCCCAAACTCCTACAAGCTAAACTTTGATGGGTCATCTTTTGGAAACCCGGGTCTAGCTGGAGCTGGCCCCGATCAGGAATTCAGTTGGAGATATATTAGTCACATATTCTTTGACCACTAGGTATTAATGAATCCACGGACCACTAGGTATTAATGCCACGATTGCGAGTCTAGTCTACTCCAGGGACTCAAATGTTTTCTCGAGTATTATTTTGTTGGTCCATTGCATGTTGAAGGCGACTCCCAAGTTCTAATTCAATGGTGCAAGCATGATCTCAGACCTCCTTAGCGAATGCGTTGTATCATTGATGAAATTAGAGACCTTTCATTTATTGTCACTAGTTGGAATCATGTATTAAGATGTGCCAATGGTAGGGCTGATGAGCTGGCTAAGCAAGGGACTGTTGAGCAACATGTTGTTGTTGTCGCCCCCTAGCTTCATGTAGCCTTTTTTGTGTTTGTTGTTGTAATCTTTCGCCCATTTGGGCCACAATAAATAAAATCTCAACTTTAAAAAAAAAATAGTTTTATGGGGTTTGCTAGTTTATTAGCTAGTGTGTTAGTGTGGTTGTTGGGTTTGTTAGTTTATAAGCTAGTGTGGTTGTTGGGTTTGTTTGTTTATTAGCTAGTGTGGTTGTTGAATACTAGCAAGGCTATAAATAGGCTATGACTAATGTAAATGGGAGCTAGATTGAATGATCATCACTACGTTCCTCTCTATTTCTTCCCTATCTCCTTCTCTTCTCCGTCTTCCCTTCTATTCTTCTTTCTCTCATCCCCCGTCCGGCATCAAGGTGACTTCCACTTTATCGATCAATGGTGCAGGAAAAATCTGAAGCTACCGAGGAACTATCATGAACTCTATGATTTAGCTAGTAATGTTGTTGGTTGGACCCATGTAATTCAATGTGCAAACGGTAGAGCTGATTCATTGACTAAGCAAGGAGTTTCTGGGTAACAGCTTGTTGTTTGGACCCCTTAGGGGTTGCACTACTTCCTATTTTACTGAAAAGAAATGAAATACCAACTTTCAAAAAACAAAAAATAGAGTTCTACATTATAATAAAGCATAAGTGTATTAAAGAAAAGATTTAAAGTAGAAGCAACATAATTGATTACCCATTTACAGAAAAATAAAAGACTTGAAGCAGAAGGAAGGGAACTCTTGTTATTACCCATTTACTGCATGAAATGCAAAGGACGAAGAGAATTTTTTTCTCCTTGAAGTGGCACCACACTTTCTTCTCTTCAGCACTCCAATGTAAACATCCATCCCACCAACATGGGGAATCTGCCAAGAATCATTTTTGTAAAAAGGACAAATGAACAAGAACAAAATTGATACACTGAATTTACAGATAGACAATTTTCCTTATCTTCATATAGCAGCATACAAATTGAAAATATACCTACAAAGAAGCATATCAGACAAATACTCTTTTGCAAGTAAAAGAAGAAATTCAGAATCAGAATCTAAATTGTCACATACCTCATCCTCAAGAGCCGCAAGAATTCTTTGACCATCAAGCCTTTCCGAAGACCCATCTCTTGTGGCAGTAAGCCATGTGGAACGTGTCATTGAATCGCCAGAAACTCTAACAGAAGCAGCCTTGTATGATGGACCCACTGGTGATATCCCACTTGACAACAGAAGATGAAAATGTATCTCCCCAATATCTGGATGAAAACCCAAAAAATATTATAAAAACATTTTATAAAAGTTTAATATAAAAAATAGAAAATAAGCCAGTAGAAAAGCTAGAAAAACTTTATATACTTATATAATTCTTAAGAAACAATTAAAATTTATTACGTAATCAGCCAATATAAGCACCATGAAGGCATTGGACCACTATACATGAAATCCAAGATCTTGTTACCCCACTGTTTGTAATTGGTCTCGTATACATAGTAGTGATACTGGTCTAGTGGACACTGGCAAAGGCAAGGGTCTCCTCCAATCTCTTGTTGTAAGGGACCCCCTCTTGTAATCTGATGTATCAATGGCATCCTTTGTGCATTCCTTTTTCTATTAGCTAAGGTCTAATAAAATCAGTCATCAAAAAATTTAAATCTTACCATATAAAAGTCCTTTCAATAAAAAAAGAAATTAGACTTCATCAACCTCTTAAAAAAAAAAAAAAATTCAACTTCATAGCTGCAAATAGATGGACTCAATCACCCCTTGAGCTAAATTGCGAGCCACAAGACCTTTTTTAAAAAAGCTAAAAGACTGAGAGTTCTGTCAATATAGAGACATTTTTAAATTTCTCATAAGTGGGCTGTCAGTTGTCACATGAGTTCACAAGGTATACACTAATTACCCAATATTTCAATTTTTTGGGATAGCACATCGTGATATTGTTTAACATCAAAAGAAAGTCTTTTTTTTTAAGAAAATATAGAGATTTTATTTTTTATTTTTTGTTTTTCTCAAAGGCAATAAGGAGCCCCTTTTTCATGACCCAGTCTGCCACCAAAATGAATATTTTATTAAACAAAAAAATAACATCTAAAAGTAAGTTATCAAGAATTTCAAATGCAAGCAATGATGTACCTCTCGCTTTTCCTCTATCTTTTGCAAATACAAGGCCAACAGCATCAAAATCGTCATGATTATGTTCGCTCGCACATACACTTGCTAGGCTTTTTCCATCATTGAATAAGAAACATTCTCTCCACTCACCTGCTATAACAGTCTCCCCATCTAGGATGACATCTGTTACAAATAATAAAGGACGGAGGTATTATATTTAGCAGCCATACACTAGTTCGGTATTTTCTTTTTTGAGAAAAATGAGAACAAGGATTCATTAAGAGACCAAAAGAGGAAGATACAAGAGTGACAAGGCCTGAATACAAACAAGAAACAAACAAACAGAAGAGGGAGGCTTGGGAGGCAACTCAGCCTAGGGAGCTAGGTCAAACAGGGGCGGGATGGACCGAAAGCAAGGTGCTGAAGCATTTCTCTTCTCTAGCAAGACTACCTGCTCAACAGTTAGCCTCTCTCGGAACATAATGCCAGCTAGTACTCTTATTCCTACTAATATCCTCGATTTCATTAGAAATTCAGGTGCTTGCTCTGAAGCGCCTTGCAACTAAAACCCCAAGATATGATCAAGACAAGATCACCCTCCACAATGAGTGCAAGAGTGTTGAATACATGCATATATAATTGAGGCCCTTATGAAGTTGTTTCAGCTCTGCTTATGCAGAATCACAGTGACCCCATGGAACTAAGTATGCAAGGACCGACCAAGCAAAATCTCAAACAACTCCCCCTCCAACAAATGGAATTGAATTCCCCTTAAAATTTTGGTTTACCCAATTATATAAAGGAGGCAACCACAGGACATGTTGGTAGATGAAATGTGGGCTCAAATGGATTATAGACCTCTAATTTCTTCAACTAATTGAGCTCTCCAGATGAGAAGAATTTTTTCAACTTGCTAAGCCATGTTTTTAAATGATACCTCTCAAAATATGGTTTTACCTTCAAAGATTTTTATATTACGCTCATTTTAATTTTTCCAGATAATTGAGACAATTGTGGTATCCCAATAATTCTTACGCATTTTATCCCATGAGACAATTGTGGTATCCCAATAATTCTTACCCATTTTATCCCATGAGACAATTTGGAATGCAGGTCAGACCTTAACCCAGGAAAGCAACCTAGAATTTTTTGGTGATTGGACAATGATGGAGGATATAGTTTGTATTTGTAGAGTGCTTGGTACATAGCCTATAGCAATTGTGAGGATCTTTCTTTACATGGCACACTCAAGGAAAGGTGTGACTTTAGGTGGAGACAGAATCTTCCTCATCTTCGACAAGGTCTATGCATAAAACATATTAGGATACCGTAATCAACCACATCTCCTCTCTTACAATCACTGCTGGCAAGGATACTATTATCAATAATGTTATTTCTCACTTTTCTTGTTTATTTGCAGAAGATGTTCCCAATCAGCCTTTACTTCATGGTATATGTTGTCATTGGCTCACACCTGACCGGGCTATTGAGCTCGAGCAACCATTTACCATTGAGGAAATTGCTGCGGCGGGTAAATCTCTTCCCAAGGACAAGGCCCTAGGTCCTAATGGATACAATGGTGAGTTCTTTAATGCTTGCTGGCCTATTATCGAGAATGACATTACTCAACAAGTTCAGCACTTTCACCAATTTGGGCTCACTAGCTCCGCTCTCAGGGCTACCTTTATCGCTCTAATTCTGAAGAAACATTGTGTGGAGCAGATCACTGACTTCAGGCCTATAAGTCTAGCGAGTAGCACTTATAAAATCATTGCTAGATTGTTGGTAGCAAGGCTACAAAATGTTTTGGGGCACATAATTAGTGCAGAGCAACACGCTTTTATTAAAGGGAGGGTTATTCTTGACGCTGCAATGAATGTGCATGAGATTCTTCATACCTGTAAACAGTCAAATGAGCCAAGACTTTTTTTTTTTTTTGAAGGAAGCCAAGAGCCAAGACTTATTTTTTTTTTTTGAAGGAAGCCACGAGCCAAGAGTTATTTTAAAACTAGATTTTGAGAATGTGTTTGATAAGATCTCATGGGATTATCTGAAATCAGTGATGAAGCAATTGGGCTTTGGTTGGAGATGGAAGAAATGGATATGGACTTGCATTTCTTCAGCCAGATACTCTGTCCTCATAAATAGTGGTGCTCATGGGTATATTAAACCTACAAGGGGACTAAGATAAGGAGACCCGCTATCTCCCATGCTCTTTAACATTGCAGGTGAAGGTCTGAGATTCATGTTGAATATGGCTTTGGATGAGGGTTGGTTGGACCCCATGATTGATAGGGTTTGCCTCCGAGCACCGCTTGTACAATTTGCCGATGACACAATTATTTTTTGTAAAGGCACAATTGAGCAACTTAGAGTGGTAAAATGTTTGCTGATGCTTTTTGAAATCACATCCGGATTAAAGATAAATTAGTCCAAGTCTGCAATTTATGGCTTCTCCGTCAATCATGCAGTGATGAATGATATGGCTGACATGCTGGGTTGTAAAATCGGTTATCTTCCTAGTACGTATCTTGGCTTACCCCTCTTCATTGGAAGGATAACAATGAATTTATGGGATCCAATCATCGAGAAATTGAACATCAGGTTGAGTACATGGCAGGGGAAATTACTCACAAAAGCCAGTTGACTTACTTTGATCAAAGCTAGTCTATCTGGCATCCCCACCTACTACTTTTCCTTCTTGCATTGCCCTATTTCTGTGGTGAACATCATAGAAAGAACTATGAGGAACTTTCTATGGTCAGGTACTTCGGAGCGATCCAAAATTCATCTCATCAAGTGGGATGATGTTTACAAGGCCAAAGGGGACGGAGGATTAGGAATCAGAAGGATAAGATATATGAATGAGGTTTTACTCACTAAATGGTTGTGGAAGCTTAACACAAGTGGGGAATCCGCTTGGAGGAAAATCATATTTAATGTATTGGACAGCAGACCAAGGGAGTGGTGGTTTGAAGCCCCAAGACAAGGGCGACTTTCTTCCATATGGAAGAAAGTTATTCAGATGTTCCCAACTTTCAAAAAAAACATGTTTCTCTCTTGCCAGGCATTGGCAATAGAATTCGTTTCTGGACTGACAGGTGGATTGGCGATACTACTTTAGCAGAAAATTTTTCAAGACTTTACCTCTTAGCCAGACATCAATACTGTTCTATAAGGGACATTGTTTCTGCTGGTCAACTAATAGATGTGGACTGGACCCCCTTCTTTAGAAGACGTTTCAATGATGAGGAAGTTATTGAGGCTTCCAAATTTCTAGAGGATTTGAGTATCTTTTACATGAGAAGAGATCAGGGTGATGAACTAATCTGGAGGCCTCACTCATAAGGACTCTTCATGGTAAGCTCTACATACTCTTGTTTAACTAATCAAGGCCATCAACCTCACTTAGCTGTTGCTGCCTGGTCACTCTCGGGTCCTAGGAAACAAATTTTCTTTGGGTGGTGCTGCTTGAGGGGTAGACTACCTACTAGAGATTTGTTGATGAGGATGGGAATTCAGATTCAAGATGCCGTTTGTCCTCTATGTAATACTGAAAGTGAGTCACTCAATCATACTTTGATCCATTGCCCTTTCAGCTGGAAAGTTTGGTTATTCTTCCTAAATAGATTCGGGTTTATTTTACCTATCCCTCGTGACCTATATGGTATTGTTGCTCTCATTAGCTCCCTGGGTCTTGGGAGTAAAGGAAAGCTCATGTTTTCTTGTTGCATAGGATATATTCCTTGATGATATGGAAGGAAATGAACAATCGAATTTTTCAAAATAATTCCAGCTCTTGGACTGACCTTTGCAATCGAATTACAACTCGGATTGTTAGTTGGCTGAAAATTCACATGGCATTCAAGAATGTTGAATGTGGCACGATATGGAGTTCCTAGAATTTACATGCAAGAGAGGGGAATGGTAAACTAGTTAGAACTATTGCTTGGCTTCCTCCACCCCCAAACTCCTACAAGCTAAACTTTGATGGGTCATCTTTTGGAAACCCGGGTCTAGCTGGAGTTGGGGGCCTGATCGGGAATTCAGCTAGAGATATATTACTCACATATTCTGGACCACTAGGTATTAATGAATCCACGATTGCAGAAGCTCAAAGTCTACTCCAGGGACTCAAATATTTTCTCAAGTATCATTTTGTTGGTCCATTGCATGTTGAAGGTGACTCCCAAGTTTTGATTCAATGGTGCAAGCATGATCTCAGGCCTCCTTGGCGAATGCGTTGTATCATTGATGAAATTAGAGACCTTTCATTTATTGTCACTAGTTGGAATCATGTATTAAGAAGTGTCAATGGTAGGGCTGATGAGTTGGCTAAACAAGGGACAGTTGAACAACATATTGTTGTTGTCGCCCCTTACTTCATGTAACCTTTTTGGTGTTTGTTGTTTGTTTGTTGTTGTAATCTTTCACCCATTTGGGCCACAATAAATAAAATCTCAACTTTCAAAAAAAAAAAAATCTTAGGGGTAAATTACAAATCATGGTGTCAAAACCATCTCCCTTTTATTTAGAGTCCAGCAAAGAAAGTACAGCTGAAGAATAATTCAACAACCCTTTTACGGATCTTGCAAACCCGTAAAAGGGTTGTTTGATAGCTTTATTTTGGAAAAGGTTGGAACACTACATTGGGAATAATTCAACAAAAAGTATGTTTTGTCACTTTGAGATGTGGACTTGTTTGAATTGAGGATATGACGGGGACTTCAGCTAGGAGCAGGTTTGTTCAAATCTATGGTAGTATAGCATGTATGGAACTATTAGTTCCAATGCACAGGAGTTATGCTTCATTTGACTTTTAGGCTCTCCTTGGTCTTACACAGCTCTTTCCTCCCTTTGAACTCTTCATGCAAGAAAATGGTGTGTTGTGGTTCGAGATACATCCCATGGAGTAGAAAGAGTGTATCTTCTCCAACATAATGAGATCTTGGCAGCAAGTGGCATACTTTACCTTCCAGCAAATCATCTAAAGGTTGAAGAAATTAAGCATTTTTGTAGGTATGAACAGTGCCACCTCTGGTCATCCTGGGATAAGATTGCTTCATTATCCACCAAAAATCCTCCTAGTCATGCAGCTTTGTCCCCACCCTCCTCGGGCCCTTTAAAACAATTTTCATGGCTCTTCTTTTGGAACCTCAGGCCCCCAATGAACATGGTCAGACTCTTGTCTCATATGCTGGTGCACAGGGTATTTCACATTCAACCAGTGTGGAGCACATGAGCCTCTTCCATGGACCCTGTATCATTGCCTCTGACCTTTCTGACCAGCTCCAGGTTTAGGGAGAGTTAAACGTCGACAGCATCTAGAGTGAGGGAATGGGAATTGCTGGTTCTCTTGTTTGTACTTGGTCCCATATTTCTAGAAGTGCTACCTGTTATTGCTGATTGACTTACTAATGAGGAAGTTTCCCTCCAACCAAAGGTAGAAACCTCTTGATTCAGTCCTTGACTTAAACTCTAATTCATAAGATCAACAGAAAAAATAACAATTAAGAAAAATTCTCACCCATCCTCTCGACAACATATCTCATGTCTGACTCATTCTCCTGAAAATTTCAGCTAAAAATTCAGATATGAAAGAGCATGACACATAAAACTGTTTAACTGATCCAAATTATTTTGACCAAAAGGCAAGCTCTCTCACCGAGAAAAGAAAAATTCCTAAAGGAGAAGAAAAACCAGACGCTGAACTAGTGAAACTCTTTATATCAGACAAGAAGGAATCAACGACAGCCCCTCGTTCGGATCTCTAGCAAAATAAATTAATTACTAAGTTAGATAACTACAAAAAAATAGTTTAAATATCAAGTTTGTATTAAAAATAAAAATCAAAACCAACCTGGTTCGCTCTCTTCAGAGGTATGGCACTCACTTTCAGACCAGGAACAAACCCAACGATCACGACGATCCCACGATAGATATTTGTCGATGAATTGTAAGTTTTTTCAGTTTCGTTCGAATCATCTGGATCCCATTGAACCTGCAAAGTGGGAAATTTACATGATTAGTTGAAGGAAACTGATCTTTTTTAAGAGAAGGCAGAAGAGGAAAACCTCTAAAAATTCCCCCGTGATCGCCTCATTCCCAATAATCCCGGGAGCAACACATGTGACAATAGGAATTTCATCTCCGAGTCTCGCTTTAATCTGAAATAAGGCACAACAAAAAGAAGAGGCTCAAAAGAGAAACATACATATCAAAAAGTGTCCAACTGAGGTAGAACTATACAAGTTTGTGCGCCTCGTTCAAATTGAAAATCCGTCCAATGTAAGCCATAGCAAAATCTGGTCGAATAGGTTCGGAGAGGACCTTCGCAAAAGCTTCCTCAAAAGCGTCCTTCAATAAGAATAGAAACAGCAAACAAAGGTAAGGAAGTTGGTGAATTAAACTAAAAAATTCCTTCTAATGTCTAGGTTTAAGATTATCTATTTCACCTCTAGCCGTGGATTCAAAGAAATAGCAGAGAGTAGCTTGGGGCGATCAAGAATGCGCGTGCAGATCTTGCGGAAGGAGCGGCACGTTGCGGCAGCACAACAAAACGATGTAGCCGGTAATCTCGAGAGTATGTTGTGGAGGAGGTCGTCTCCGACCACCAAAATCCGCCCGACGCCACTGTCTTCATAGACCAGCTTTCTGGCTTCCATGGCACGATGCCTGAGAGTAAGCCCGAGGCCTTTGGACGTTTAGCGTTTCTTGATTCGGGGTCGTCACTTTGGCACAGGTCCAAGTACAAGAGCCTGCATGTACGGTCTCGAGGTCCGAATTTGAGCTCGCCGGAAAAGAATGGACACTACCACCATTCTGCCATTCTACATATTAAAGAAGAACCTGTACACTCTTTGAATGAAAATGCTAAAAAGCAACACATTATTGTTAATAAAAATTTGTCAATATAATAAGTTTTTACATCCTGACGCGGCTATCTCGCAGCCTAGCTAGAAAAATTATTTCAGTATATTGAGTTTTTACATTTTGACGCGGCTGCCAAGTATATTGAGTTTTTACATTTTGACGCGGCTGCCAAGTATATTGAGTTTTTACATTTTGACGCGGCTGCCAAGTATATTGAGTTTTTACATTTTGACGCGGCTGCCAAGTATATTGAGTTTTTACATTTTGACGCGGCTGCCACAGGATAGTTGATACTCAAGGTATAGGGTTAGCTAACTTAAAGAACAGATAGGTAGTTCTTACTTTATTTATATTTATAAAATTTAAATTTTTATATATTTATAAAGAAAGATAATATCAGTACTATTATATTTTACGGTGAGGTGGTTATCCACCTAGCAGCCTTAGTTTCCAGTCTAGATAAGGTTAAGGATTTAAAGTACTAGCCAATAAAGATACTACTCCAGACTTCACGAAGTTGTGCTCCTCCAATATTGAGGCAGAGGAGAAGCTTGATGGTTGGGCAGAATCAATGATGCGTATGAGCGGGATCACATCGTTGAAACAATTGACGAAGACGGACGTGAGAGCCAAGTTTAAGGCCTGCCCATAAAAACTCCTGCCAACAAATAGGCCGCCAAAACGAAACAACCTGCACAAGTAAAAGACCGCATACGAAAACGCCTGCCCACGTATTGACCAATAAAAAATAGGCCCACCCAAAGAATGGCCCGCCAAGGAAATGGCATGCCTACGACGCCCACGAAAAGACAAAACTACGAACAAGTTGACCAATAAGTAGCCCCTCCAGGAACAAGCCTAGAACAACCAAGAAAACAAACAAGACAACCCACAAAGAGTCCCACCCAAGAACAGGCCCGCCAGCCAAGAAAGAGCCCGCCCACGAATGAGCCCGCCAGAACATGAAAAGGCCATACCACAAAAGGTCCCCCAAGAAAACGCCCATAGATATTCAAGCAAACAAACAGAGGCCGCACACAAAAAGAGGCGCCCACTTCAAAGCCCACCATCAAAAGACGACTCAAACAAAAAACCAGCCAGCAATGTGGCCGCACAGAAAAAGGTCCAAACACAAAAACGCCCAACAGATAAATACAGCCCAAAAAAGGCCCAATAACTAAACAAAGACAAAATCCGGCCCAACCAAAAACCCAGCACATCAAAGACCCCGCACATCAAAGACCCAGCCACTCCTCTGCCCGGCCCCACCAAGGTCCAGCCAAACCCTTTCTCAGCCCCTCAATGCCCAGACCAATCTTCGCCCACAACCACTTTGGCCCAAGCATTGGCAGGCCTGACTTTTCCCAAAGAAGCCAGACCCATACCCAGAACAAAAGAGGCCCAGTCCAAAACAAATCCCGCCCATTAAAGGCCAGGCCAAACCGGTCCAGCAAATTTTAGGCCCGCCCATCGAAGAAACGTCCACTCCAAACTAGCCCATTCAAGGCCTGCCCGAGGCCGCCCATTCGAGGCCAGCCAAAACAAGTCCCGCCAATACATGCCGCCCATTCAAGGCAAGCCAATACAAGGCCCGTGAACACATCGACCGACCCGACAAGACAAGACAAGACCACAAAGACACATCAAAACGAAGAAAAAAATAAAAGGCCCACAAATTTCACGGGCCACACATTCCAGACATGCATATTCTGACCCGCCCAAACAAGATCCGCCAAAACAAGGCCGCCCATTTTAGACCCGCCAAAATTTGGCCAACAAAATTGAGGCCCGCCCATTCCAAGCGCACCAATTCAACCCTCCCACTTTCCTAGCCCGCCCAACCAAAGTCAGCCCAAAACAGGCCCACTAATAAAGACCAGCCCATTCAAGGCCCAAGACAGGCTAGTCTCGCCCCATTAAAGGGCCACCCAAACAAAGCCGGCCCCAACAAAGTCCAGCCCATAAAAGGCCCGCCCACACAAGGCCCGCCTTCTCATTGCCTGCGCATACAAGGCTCCTAAACAAGGCCGCCCATTCACACCACCGCAAACAAACTCCACCCATTCAAGGCCCGCGAAATCTAAGCCCACCCAATCCGCACCACCCATCAAAGGCCCGCAATAAGAAGCCCCACCCATTAAAGGCCTGCCAATTGGTGGCCTACTCAATTTCAGGCCCGCTGCATTCAAGGCCCGCCTTTGCCTAGGCCACCCCATCAAAAGCCGACCCCATAACAGGCCCACACCTACAAATACCGCCCGAAGAAAGCCCACCTTATTTCTAGGCCCCCACTTTCTTGACTCGTACATTCAAGGCCGCCCATAATAAGGCCCCCAAAAAGAGGCCCGACAACGCACGGCCGCCCATTCCTGAGCCTACCATTCTAGGCTGGCCAAAACAAGGCCCGCCTACAAGATGCACAACATATCAAGGCCGCCCATTAAACGCCCATATAAGACGCACTTTTATTCGCCCGAGCATTCTTGGCCCGCCCATTCAAGGCAAGCTATTCTAAGCAGTCCTAGCATTCAAGGCCCATCCATTTATGGCCAGACAATTGTTGGCCCGCCCCTTCTAGCCTGCCCATTCAGGCCCTAAAATTCTGGGCCGCCTATTCTTAGCCTGCCTTCGAAGCTTCACCCATTCAAAGACCGTCATCCCGTCTATTCAAGGACAGGCCATCCATGCAAGCCCATCCATGGCCTGTCCTTACTAAGCCCGCCCTTTCAAAGGCCGCCCATCCAAGGCGCACTCATTAAAGTCAGTCCACAGAAGGCCCAATCATTCAAAGCAGCCCATTATTGTCCTGCCTTTTCGCGGTTTGCAATTATTTGCTTCCAATTGTTAGCCCGCCCATGCTTCGCCCACCCATTGAAGGCCTGCTTTAACTATGCCCGCCCAATCAAGTTCACCCAATAAAAGGCCCACCAAAAGTAAGCCGAACATTCAAGGCCCAGCCTTTCAAAGCCTGTCCATTCTTGTCTCGCACTTTCTTGGCTGGCCAATTCCTCGTCCGCCCATTCAAGGCCTGCCCATTCAAGAACCCCATTAACAGGCCTAATTTTTTGGCCCACTCAACTAATTCGAATCCATTATTGGCCCGCCAAATTTAGACTTGCTAAATCTTGGCCCGTCCCATTTATGCCCCGCCCCATTCATTGCTCGTCCCATTCGTGGCCCGCCCATTCTTGACCCGTTCTTACTAGGCCTCCTTTTTTTTGCCTGCCCATACCCACTAAAATGGGTCACAATTGAAAAGTACCTACGTAAGGCCACTAAACCCTTTGGCCCGCCCACTGATTGGCCCACCCAAGGCGTATCTTTCCCTCTTTCAGGCTCCCAAATGAACAGGACAGCCCACTTAATGGCCCAGCCTTTGGTGGCTTGCTAGCATTTGAAAGGGCCCGCCAACGAAGGGGTCTGGGACATTTACCACCCACTTTAAGGCGCACCCACGTACTCTACCACCCATGTATTGACGTACCCACGAAAAGACCAGCAAACTCAAAGGCAGCTAACTTGACGTCCACGTATAGTTTAGGCCCGCAACCGAATGTCTAAGCCCTCATAGATATATGCCCACTTAAATCCCCCCACTTTTTTGCCCGCCCATTTTAAGGCCTGCTGACGAAAAGACCCATCCACTTTTAGGCCTGCCCAAAATAAGAGGAACTTACCTTCTTGCACATATAACATGGCCCGCCCAAAAACAACCCATACAAAAAAAGGTTGCAACAGTTCGGCCGTTCAATTTGGGCTTAACGACGAAGAGGCTAACCCACTTTGTGGCGGCATCCGTTGGCTCGCCCATGAAATTAACCTTTAGAAATGTTCGCCCAAGGAAAGGCCCGCTTCGGTTGGCCCGCTGACGAAAAGTAAACTTATGAAAAGGTCCTCCCAAAGAATGGCCCGCCCAGGAAAGGACACATTTCTATTTGGCATACTCAATAGAAGACCCACCCGGATTTAATCAACCCATAAAAGGAGCACTAAAAAGAACAGCCCAGAAGAAAGCATCGGACAAATCAAAGGAGTACTTAAAAACCGGCCTGCAACACTATCCTCGGGAAGGGCCTATCCACGTATTGGACTTTCCAGGATTGAGCCGTCCTCTATTAGGCCAACCACATATAGGCCTGCTCTTTTGTTAGTCCACCCATTAAGGCGTGCCACGGAATGGCTTCAAACGTTCAAGCCCATCCTTGAAAAGGCCAACCTACGTAAATTCTTGCCCACGTAAATCGGTTTCTATTTTAGTTGCCCACGGACGTTAATCGTGCCCAGATCTAGCCCGCCAACGTTCGAGCACGGACTATATTGGGCCGTCCACTTTCTTGCTAGCCTACAAATGGCCTGCTAATGATTAGGGCAGCTTACGGAAGGCCTGCTAACGAAAGGGCTTCCACTTGTTAAGCCCTTCCCGCGAAAAGGCTCGCCCATGAAATTGTTAGCCCAAGAAATGGCTTGTCCAAGTTAAGTCAAGCCCACTTAAAAGTTCGCCCACGAAATGGCTTGCCTATGTTATGTTGGCCCACATATTGGTATGCTCATTTATGGGTTGCCCACGATTAGTGCGGTGTGTTTTTGGCTCGCCCTTGTTAAGGCCTGATCATGTGAAGACCCGCGTAAATACTGGCCCGATGTCAAAATGGCCCGCTAAAGATATGGCCTGACAACAAATAAGGCCAGGGCACATTATTGGGTGTCCCAAAATTTGGCCCGTCAAGGTAAACGGCTACTGGAGAAAGGTTCGTCCACGAGAAAGGTCGCATGCAAGAAAGGCCTTCTATCTAAAAAGGCCAGCCAACGATTAGCTCGCCTCAAAAGGCCCGGGAGAAACCCACCCTGTAATACTCCATCATGAGATGGCTTGCCCTTGTGAATCCTGCCCAGGAGAAGGTCAGACCACGAGATGGTTGGATCGTGCGTTTGGTCCACCCAGGTGAATGGCTTGGGGTCGTAAAATTTAGCCCACAGATTCGCCCAAATGAAAGGCCTGCCTAAATGGAACTCCGCACACGTCATGGCCCGAACTCGTTGAGGCCTTTCAATGAATGGCCCATCAACGTTATGGGTCACCCATTTAAGGTTAGCCTTCTTCCTGGCCCTTTTCTCGTTCTGGCCCGCCCGTGTTCTGGCCCGCCAATGTTTTGGCTCATCTTTGTTTTGCTCAAAAGTGAAGCCCGCCACGTGAAAGGGCTGGCCTACTCATGGACCAAAATAAAAAGGATTCAAAAATTTGAGTGCTTCCTTTTAAAAAGCCTACCCACAAAATTGCTGCCCATGAAATGGGCCGCCTTGGTATCAGCTTACGACCGGCCAGCATCCACTGAGCCAGCACACTGCACACATTAGAGCCAGTCCACAACCGAGCCCGGCGACTTGTCGTCCCACAATAGTGAGAGACCGTCCTTTTGAAAGGCGCACCCACTAGACAGGCTTGTCCACTAAGAACAGCCGATTGAAAGGCAGCCCACGTAAGCTTCCCTCCTGGAAGGCCCGCCCATTTAATTGGCCGTCACTCATTCTTGGCCCGTCCACTATGTTGGCCCACCTATGGGAAAGGCCGCTTGCAAAAGTTGCACAACCTTCAACAGGCCCACAATAAGAGTAACTTGGAATTAAATTAAGTAGCTACTTTGATTGAATAAAATTAACTTGGAATCGGATTAATTTAGAGTTAAAACTAAAAATTGATAGCCATATTTAATTAACAAACTTGTTAGCCCAATTACTTTTCATTGGACTGCCATGACCTACGGATGGGCCTTCCAACTGAAAGGCTTGTCCAGTAATACGCCTTAGGACGAAAAGGTTTCCTTGTTAATGGCCCGCCCATGAATTGGCTCGCAAACGGATGGACCCGCCATTGGAAAGCCTCGACCAAAGAAAAGCCAGCTCATGGAAAGAACGACAGACAGAAACGCCACCCGAGAACTGGCCCGCATTGAATGGGCAATCCACTAACGATTCGCCAACGATTTGGCCCGTGTACGTATAGGCCGCCTTCGTGATGACTACCGCTGTCAATACCTGCACAGGATATGGCCCGCTCACGAAAAGCCCTTCCCTAGTAAAGGCCCTACCTTGTTAGTGCTGCACACGATTGGGCTAGCCCACGCAAGGGCCTGCCCACGTCTTGGCCCCCTACATTAAGGCCACCTGGAGACAATGTTGCCAAGTAACGGGCCTTCCCAGCAAGCAACTTGATTCTAACCTAGCCCAGATAATGGAAAACCCAAGCAACGAGAAAGGCCATGCATAGATGGAGCAAAATAAACATCATGCCCAGGAAACGATGAAGCCCATTTAATTGGAAAACCTTTTTTCTTGGAGCCCATTTATGAAAGCCCATTAAATAATGGAGCTTTTTAATTTTCTAACCCTAACTTCTGTCTAGCCCAATTTATGAGTCAGCCCATGCTATGTGGAAGCCCGTGCAAAATGAAGCCCAATCAACGAGTCAGCCCAAGAAACAAAGAAGCTAGATAGGCCCATCCAAATGACAAGGTCACCAAACAGAAGGGCTTGGCCAAGAGAAAGCGTCGCCCAAGGAAAGGCCCGAACAATCAAAAGACAAGAAAAAGGCCCGAATTGAAGGTTTGTGGAAGCTAGCGAATTGGAGAAGAAACTCCAAGAAAAGCACCTGCGACAGCTCGAGCACACCGTCAGTATCTAGGTCTTCCGCAACAAAGAGGGCGACAGCCTCTTCTTCGCACTCGTCGAGTCTGAATGACCCTTCCTCTGGGTCTTCCTCAATTTGTTGTATTTTGTTCTATGGACCATTTTACAGTTCGTTTTGATTAAATAATACAAATATTTTTCCATTAACTCTTCCGTGTACAAGACGACTTTTATATCTGCGAGTTTCTTTATACTTGGATTTTTGTAAATTAAGAAAATTTGATACCAGCCAGTAAACATCAAGAAAATGATTTCATACAATTGTATTTTGTTCTGTGCACCATTGAACAGTCCCTTTGTTTAACTAATACAAAATCTCTTCCAAGTACAACGACTTCTATTCCTTACACATGTTGCGAGGTAAGTGCTGTTGAGTGAGGGAGAAATCGTCTGCCGTAGCAAGAAGCTTTGGGTCTTTACATACAACCGAGGACGTTCATCCATGGTTTAGATTAACATGTACCTTTAATGATGAAGTAATTAGAAGAAATGTAGACAAGCGAAGTAAGAGAGTGTAATTAAAGCCTACAACATTATAAATATCTTGACAAGCAAAAGCTTCAAAATATAATTTATTACCAATACGCTTAGATGAACACTTCCAATTTATCTCTTTCAATAGAAGATGGCTGGTTTGGTACAAGTTAAAAAACACAAGATATTATAACTATTTTTGAAAAATAAAACATAACAATGAAAATTTTCACCATCTAATATTTTAGTGAATCAAAAATATTTAATTATAAAATAAAAAATTATATCTGAAGGAATTTAATCCACTATTTCTTTAATAACATTTATTAGGAAATTATTTGCTATAAACTATTTTGAAATAATAGAAATAATTTGACATAAATCATTTAATTCTATATTAAATAAAATTTAAATTGCCTAAAGCTAGAAATTGATGTATTTGATTTTCATATCAATTTTTTCTCTATAGCTAGTCACCACCATATTTCTTAAAAGGAAATTGCTAGTTGTACCTATGCACAGTACCTATCTATCGTACCAAATAAACACATTTGCCTAGCTAGGGTCTATCTTTCAGAATTTAGGATTGAAAAAATAATTTTTTTAAGTTTTTCGATTGGATGGTACGACGGATAGGTACTAAGGCCTATAGGTGCAGCTAGCTTTACTCGTCTTGTGGACTCTAGGTAGGGGTTTCCGTTTACCATTAACATTTGGTAACCCTTTACCCGTTTCCCATCCGTTTACCGTTTAGTTTCGGTTTATACAGTCTCGTTTATTACCCGCTATTTCGACGGGTAACCAGGTAATAAATGGAAAATTACGGGTAAATTGCAAAAAAATATAAAAATTAACAAAAATTTCAAAAAACCCCTAAAAAGGAAAATTCAGAAAAAAATAATTATAACATTATATAAATAAAATATAGTCATATAGTAGATAAAACACTTTTTTTTTTTTCAAAGTTCCAACAGAAGTTACAAACTTACATAACATAAAAATCAAATACATTATACAATATGTCCATTGCACTTTGATAATTGATATTCAAATACATTTGATACATTGACATTCAAGCTTTCCAACTCCAAACAAGCATTTGCACAATTGCACTCAGTCCACAAGAAAAAATATTATGTTTATCTTTGTACAATTATTTAGTTATGAATTATAATTTTTTTTGTATAATGGTAGTCTACAATTATATAAAAATTTGACTTCTTTATAAAGTTTGACATTTGCAAGATAAAAATAAAATATTTATTAATCTTAGATTAAGAATTTAAGAGATACTACCCTAGTTATGATATATGATGTATGTGACCATAATTCAATAATTACAAAAGAAATATAAAATATTTAAAATTCTATCCAAACTTTTCAACTCTAATAATTAAGTGATAAATAGCTTATTGAAAAGACAATAAGGTTATAGATATGAAAAAGAAAAGATTTATGTTAAAGCTAAGTGGATATAGAAATTTACAAAATTACCCTTAAATGGCAAATGGGTAAGACGGGTTTGGAAGAGCTATTTCTGTTTCCATTCCATACATTAAATGATACAACGGTAAACATTAGAACAGTAACAAAAATTAATATTTTATTTCTGTTTTGTTCCATTTAATAATCGGTCGGACAGTTAGAGCGGGTAATCGGCTTTCGTTTACATACCTAACTCTATGACAGGGGCAAGCTATAATGCACTAGCTGATAATGCGAGGAAGTACTTGTTGCTGGCATTCTTGGACAATTCAACTTCAAAGGGCTTGACGCTGGTCTGAACTTTGAAGATGAAGGCCTGGGGTAGAAAAGAGGGATTGTGTGCAGAAAGGATATATGGATTGGCATCTTATACTGAAATTTATTCTTTGATATATTTGAACCATGTTGAGATAAAAGAAAGGCAAATTAGCCTGGTTTACTCCTCATATCATGAATTCTCTTTTTTCTTTCACAATGTTAAAACTTCTAGAATTTTCATTATGATCTAAATATACGAGTCTTCTAGAATTTTCATTATAATCAGTGCACTAGATGTTTGGTTTGGATTTTGTATTAGATGGCGAGCTTAAGATAATGATATTACTTTTATTGCACTATTAATATTAAAAAATATAATCAAATGATATACTATCCTGCAATAAAAAAATAAGTTCTCCATCAGATTGAAGTTCAACGAAATTTGAGATCAATACCCTTTTGTAGCTTAAACAATTAAATTAAAATGTTGCAGAAACATTGACTTTTACATCATTACTTTGTATTAAGAACAAAGCCAAACATTATTTGGCCTTTTACATCAATATATACTTTAAATAATTTTTCGAAGTCAAATAATATTAACTGAAAATGGAATGCAAAGATAAAAAACACATTACTGGGTCTCAATTCATTTCAACTTTAGACTTACAATTAACCAAGAGTGGAGGACACATCCTTGACTGCAATTTATGGGAGGGAAAAAAAATACCTAGATATATAGATATATAGGTACATAAAGCTGACTCATTTCCATCTAGTCCTTTGTATCCACCATTTTGCTTTCATGAACCCAATTGTGGAGCAAATACCAATTATTTCTTGAATAATTAATCCTAATATGGTGTATAGTCCTGATTTTCCAGCACGCATTCCTTTTAAAGTCGTTCCATTCAATTAAGCTTCAATAGAATAGACGACTTGAAAGCAGGAAAAGCCAATAACTTTTTGTTTCTAGATATAAATTTGTACCGGACAAGTGTTGAAGTTGAAAATTATAAAACCGCGGAACTAGACAATATATTAATTATAAGATGAGACTAACATGTATTCAAGATTAAACTTCAAGCGATCATCTTATGCAGTTGGGTATGAAGCTTGCATGGCAATGCCACAAAGGCCTTCTTTGGCATCCACATCCTTTTGCATCCTTATATATGAATAGAGTGATGATATGTGTACTGCCAAATTTTACAGTGAGGGTTTTCAGCATGATGGGGTGTCCTCATTGGCAGTCCAGGTAAGAAATAAAATAAGTAATCTTCCTATTCTTTAGGTAAACCTAAACCTTAAACCTTATCTACACTGCCAACTAGGTTGCCAAGAGGAAAGCCAAGTCAAGATGTAATATCTATGCACCTATGCACCTGTGCACAATACCTATCTGATGCACCCGCGCACAATACCTATCTGATGCACCAACCAATCCAAAACACTACTCTATCGGTTTATCCATTAGAATTTAGTATTTTATTAAATAAAAAATATTTTTATTTTTTAAAGTTTTCCGATTGACTAGTAAGTCAGATAGGTATTGCCGCTTAGGTGCAGCTAGCATTATTCTTATATTTATCACTGCTAGCATTACTCTTATATTTATCACAGCTAGCATTACTCTTATATTTATCACGCATGAAACCAAACCTAACTTGGCTTTTACTATATTAAGATTAATTCAGGAAATTCGAATAAAATTAACCAGAAAGTTTAATCAAAAGATGCAAAACACGAAAGTGGGCCTCAGTTTATATTCATTACTTTCATATTTGCAATTAACTAAGAGTGGAGAACACATCGTTGATTGCAATTTAGGAGAGGGAAGGTATACGTAGTTATTGGATGAAGGATATCGTAGTGTAAAGAAAGTTGATGCATTTCCATCGTGAACCCAATTTGTGTCATGAACCCAATCCCAAAGCCAATATCAATTCTTTCTAGAATAATTAGTGTGAATATGGTCTATAGTCCCAAATTCCTGCAAGCATTTCCTTATAAACACTCCCCATTCAATTAAGCTTCAATGAAACAGACAGACCTGAAAGAGAGCCACAATTTTTGTTTTTGTTTCTAGATATTCATTTGTACATGAACAAACCGTGGAAGTTGAAGATGATTAGGAGAATATTTAGCAAGCATATTAATTATAAGATGGGATTGAGATTATACTTCAAGCGATCTTATGCTGTTGGGTATGAGGCTTGCATAGCAATGCCACAAAGGCCTTCTTTGGCATCCACATTAGCAAAGAAAACTAAATACGTTAATATTGAGATTTTTATGAATTATTTAATTTTAATGTATAATGAGCTAATACATGGAGCCAAACTATTTAAAGGCTTGAATTTCGCTTAATTAAGTAAACAAGCTTTATTTGATTGATTCAAGCTTGATATAATTCTAGTTGAATTAAGTTAAGTTAAGCCAAGTCAGAAATGATTTCCAAGTAAGCTTGCTATGATTCCATACCCTAGTAAGCCAAGCCAGAAATGATTTCCAAGTAAGCTAGCTATCATTCCATACCCTACTTGGCCTTATTCCTCTCTAAGAGTATTTGAAATTTATCCAACTTTAGTGTATAATGCTCTAACTCATGTTTCTTTTTTTTTTTTTTTTCCATCTATTTCTATCATCGTCTCTCTCAAAGAACTGCTTTTGCTCTGTTCTCTGCACTCTGGGCTGCACAACCAATAAGAGTATGTCTGTTTATGAGGCAGGAATGAAGCTTTTAACGGGTAGGATGTGTGGGTCGACTCACCCCGCACTACATCGTCTGAACCCTATGATTTAGCAATCCTTGTAAGCATCGCTTTGAACTTTAGCAACACTTCTTAGTATCGGTTTGAACTATAGCAGCTCTTCTAAGCGTGGGTATGAGATTGTACAACAAGAGTGCACAAGATGCAGTATCTGCCAGCCCTTTAACAAACAGGTTGCTTTATTTTGATCTGCTTCGCTAAGTGACTTCTGACTTCTCAGGTTGTGGATGATGCTCTAGAGCGACAGGATAGAACAATCGCATAATGCGACGGAGGGATTACGGATTGAAAATAGCTTTTTTATTTTATTTTATTTTTTTTTAAAAGGAATATGCTGCAACTTTTAGGAAGAGAAGGTGGAAAATTAGTTTACACAAAAGTATGCTGCAACCTTCTATGATCACAATTTCTAACCTTTTACAGTGTGTTAAGTTTAAACTACTGGATCAAAAAAAAAAAAAAAGTTTAAACTACTGAAAACCTTTTATGATGAGGAATGTTTTCCGTAACAGTAAACACAATTTCTAACCTTTTCTCTACAACCCACTGTAAGCAAATGTTCATATCCCCTTGCATGATTTGACCCAGCAGACAGCATAACAGTGACACGCAGACCATGCATTATGAACAAAATACATTACACAGGGTAAACCACCAAGCACCTGGTTTTAGTCAAAAATTTCATTCCTGCATTTCCATCTTCACTCATTTAGAAGCTTCATCTTCAACGACAACCAACTTCCTGTAATAGGCCCAACAATTCCCTGGATAAGACACCAGAGCACCGCACAGGTTTCAGCAACTTTACCTAAAATCAGTTGGATGCTCTTGGTTTACCCTTCAGGGAATTCAGATGCTGTGACACAAATATGACTCCCATCAGAACTATCAAGCATCCAACAAGGATGCTGAAAAATATTGCCCCTGGCTGCCTGGTCTGCACAAATCCATATACACCACTTGAAGTAATGACAATTATATCTGTGAGCCCATCATTTGAGAAGTCTTCAGTAACAAGTGCATGTGTGGGCGCTGAAGGCAAGTTGATATTTGTTAACTGGACTCCGGTAGGGGATATAATTACAGCTTCTTGATCTCCAGCTGCAAGGATCACCTCTTGGTAGTCTCCTGTACGCAACTGTACTGCCTTCAATGTGGGGACAACCCTATCTTCCGTCATCCCTGATGGGGAAGGGAGATTTGACCATGTAGCATCTGTCACAAGCTGCCACCGCCAAATTGCATCCTGACCATGCAAGCCTGGTGTGTACGACGTCACCTGAATAGAAATGGAATATTTCGTAAGTGAGAATGATCAAGTGAACAGAGTTTCACACAGCATATGAAAAGGTAATACTTCAGTTTTCATCCAACCCCCGGCCTAAAATCATAAATACAATGTAGATTGATTTCCATTTCCTGGATGCATTACATGTCTCTCCAAGCAAGCATCTCTTTTCAAATTCCAAAAGCAGATGCACAAAACAAGGTACAGAGGACAGGCTTAACAGACACTTTCATTTTTTGAGATCAAAATATCACCGTATATTCAAGCCTCCCTCATATAACTTTTTAAGGGCCATATTAGCCAAACAAACTGACATGGTTATCATCCTTTAGGACCCTCGCCACAAAATTCATACCAAACTGCCATTTTCAATAAGCCGGGATTTATGCCACTAACAATTGACTTTACATGGAAAAACATCCACTCAGTCAAGGCAGCATTTACAATTTAATAAGTACAAGATACGAGATCTCTGTAAAAGCTCAATCTAATAGTTTTATACAGCATAATATGGAGGTAGTAAATGTGACTTTACATGGAAAAACATCCACTCAGTCAAGGCAGCATTTACAATTTAATAAGTACAAACTACAAGATCTCTGTAAAAGCTCAATCTAATAGTTTTATACAGCATAATTTGGAGGTAGTAAATGTCTTGCCATCAGGAAGACCAATACAAACATAATTTGGAGGTAGTAAATGTCTTGCCATCAGGAAGATCAATACAGCTTAATTTAGCGGTAGTAGATGTCCACGCTCACCACACCAAATAGAACTTTCAAAAAAAAAAAAAAAAAAAATATAGCCAAAAATAACATCCACTGAGACTGTGAAAAGCCAAATCTTACACGCAACCATAATCCATCAATTTAGTTGAAAATGTAAGCTCACAATTTCACAAATTAAAGTGAATGCATGTGCAGGTTGGGGGATAAAGATTTTGGATGTACCTCTCCTCGATTTGTTAAGAATACAACATCACCATGGCTTCCTTTCCGATGCCTGTGACCATCCTTCCTTTGAATGAGAATAGGTGAAACAACCTCGAGAGAATTTGCATCAAAATTCCTACCGAAGCTTCTCGAAAAATCTCCATGTTGGAAGAAGTGGCCATGGTGACAAATTGAAGCATTAAAGAGCTGTTCCCGTACAGGTACTCCAGATGTTGCCACAGCCCAACAGGGTTTTAGCACATCCATGGACCCACTGACAACAGTCTGTTCAGCTCCACTTCCACCAACAACCTAATACACAAAAAGGAAAGTTTAATAAGCCATTGCTTTTGGTAATAGGTCCAAAAGTAGACAGAAGCACCAAGACACACCCACACTCTGAAGCACACACTCACATGCATGGCACGTGTACTCACATGCACAAACACAGGCACGTGTACTCATACCTGACAGCACACGTGTACTCACATGCACATACACAGGCACATGTACACATACGCACATGCATATGGACATGTAAACACACACAAATATGCGCAGGCATGTGTACACACGTGAACACATGCACAGGCAGGTGTACACACGTGCACACATGCACAGGCCCGTGTAAACACACGCTCACATGCACAGGCAGGTGTACACACGTGCACACATGCACAGGCCCGTGTAAACACACGCTCACATGCACAGGCATGTGTACGTGCACACACATGCATTGACAGGCACAGGCACATGCGTACAGACACATGCACATGCATACAGACACATGCACATGCACATGCACATGCACAGGCATGTGTACACAAACAAAAACACACAAGAAGAGACAAGGCTAAATTTAAGCAAAAAAGAAAAGAAGATCCAAAAGGGTAATCTGGTATTTCAGCCTCAAATACAGGAACCTTCTGGAACAATCACATAATGATCTTCATCTAGCTTGCTTAGCTGGAACAAAATTAACAAAAATTCATTCGTAACTAGTCACCAAGAATAGCACTATCCAATAAAATTTTATTTCACATTTTAAAATGTTTTCATTGTCTCTGATCCTTCTTCAAAAAATGTTTTCATTATGCTATTCCATAGATAGACTTGTACCATGGATAAGCAGTGATATAAATTAAAAAATAAAAAAATAAAAAAGAATAGAAAGATTACTAAAGCCCTCACATTTATCAGTTCATCAAGGGGAATAAAAGCACTGCTATACATTTGCTTTTGAAGAAGTTGTTCATCATATTATGCCCGAAGTAAAATTCAGAGAAGGATTACATGGAGAGGAGCCCACTAGACTATTTGCGTCCCAAAGTTCTAGACTACCTTTGAGTAAAAGCTGGTCCAAGAAATCAACACTTTTTCTGGTAGCAGCATGGTCCATACACTCCACCACCGTTTGAGATCCTAAAGATTTATTTCAATCGAAAATTGAGCTGGTACACTGCCACTACTCGTAAGATGGCTTGGTTCCAAGCAACAATAATGCCCCTAGGAGCCATCAATGTTAACAATAATGCCCCTAGGAGCCATCAATTGTCTAAGGCAATCCATCAAGATTTCATAATGTGACGAAGGTCATAAACTAGCTTATAAGTCATCACCAAGGCCTATGTTTTTTTTTTTTTTTTTTTTTTTTTTGAGGATCAATGGCGTACATTTTTCTTAGTATTGTAATTGTAATGGCATCCCACTTACTCTTGCTGTTCACTCCTGTGACACTCCAGAATAAAAAGATCCACCTCCTCTTGCTGACTACCTCTAGCCTTTCCTCCTCTTTGAGACCTTGGCCCACAGTTTGGTCAAGCTTCTTAGCAAATTTCGTTATCTTCGGCCATGTTCCCTCAAATTTGTTACAAAATAAACTCATATATAAATTAGAATAGGAAGATTTTGGGTTTATAGTCAAGAACAAAGTATTAGAGAATAGTCCCAAGTTCTTTTCAACTTGGCTAGTCATTTCAAGATATACCTTAGACCGAACTCCACATGGTATCTGAGCAAGTACTTGTGCTTGGAGCTCTAACCATATTGTCCATGTGTAACATGTAAGAGACCAAAAGAAGGCACACTCATGAAGAAGCATATTAGAGAACAGTCTCATGTCAAAATTAGAGTAGTAAGATCCAGAGTATTAGTTGGAAAATAGGCGGCCTAACTTGGTTGGTCGTTCTGGGATAGAGTTCAGACCAACTTCATAGAATTTGTCTTATTGGCTGCTGATCACCTTGACCCATGACCTATTCCCGTCCTTCACTCCCATGAAACTCCAAAATCCTCTTGCCTCTTTAAGACCCTTCCCTTCACCTTTCATCCACTACTTTCCAATGTGTCACATCATTTCTTAGTGTCTGAAACTGTCGGCGCCACCAAAGCCTGGTTAGGCACTCTTTATGACAAAGCTCAACAAACGAGGAAGGAGCATTATCCTCTTCTTCCAGGGTATCAAATTGCCTGCTTGAAAATGAGCCACTTTGGGGCACAATGAAAGAGATTTCGGCTTCATGAAGAGTTTCATCAACCACATACATCACGGTACCACTGTGTCGTGGAGTTTCGCAGGGGTTGTGAAAGTTTTGATTGTATGTGTGATAGCATCTACTATACCAGGAATCTCAATGAACCCAATTAATGCAATTGCTCAGGATACCCTCTTTTAACTTCTAGGGTTTTATTTCTTAGTTCAAGATCTCTCTTACTAACTGGAATAGCTTCCAACGCCTCTTACTACAAGGTGCGTAGCCACTTGTAGTAAGAGAGCCGTGAGGCGCCTCTTGCGTAAAGGGGCTTGTGCGCTAGCTTACATGGGCATGCACTAGCTTACATGGGCGTGTGCGCATTATGCCCTAAGTCTGGCTTGTGCACTAGCTTTATGGCTTGAGGGTTGACACGTGGCGGTTCAGTGAAAATCGCCTCTTAGTGGTCACGGTCTAGGATTGGTATGAGGTACAACTAGGAAGGTGGAACAACGATTGTGAACTTGAGCAATAGCTCAGTGGTCACACGGGATTTTGTAGTGGAGGTCTTGGGTTCAAGTCTCCACAGGGGCAAAGGGTAGGGGCCTTTATGCAAACACACTGTTGCAAATAAAGAAAAGGTGGAACGACAATTGACTGCGTAAGGAATATATATAACTAAATATCAAGTGCATTACATCCCTCAACAAAGTCTAATGTGATTTGGTCATCTACAAGCTTGAGGCATTAAACAGCTACTGGGTGCTAGAACTGTACATGAAACAAAAGGCTTTCTTCACACTGGTGCCCATAATTAAGTTCTTCCAGCTCTTTAGGAGTCTCACTTCCTTCCATGCTGAAAGTGGTACAACAAAGGATCTAGTAAGACCACTAGATTGGTGATAAACCCCTCCACAACTTCACAAGGCTCTCTGTATATTGGCAAGAAACCAGGAATGTTGTCTAGTGAACATCACCCAAGGACTCCCCTTCACCAATATGAACTAGTCAATTGACTTTAGGTGCCACCTATGTGACATGGAATCCCTAGAACTTGCCCCAGCTAACGGAAGATTTGGGGGAATGCTACCTCCATGTGCACCTGACAAGCTCACTTGGAGGCCTGATCCTAGGGCTCTTTGGTCAGCTCATGCTCTGCCTCCTTATTAAGCCCTCCGTAAACCCAATACATTAAATAGGGAGACTAAAAGGCCTTCCCAGAAAAAAAACAATAATTTTTCACTTGTTTTGCCTTATGAAAGTTCATGCAGTTGGTATCAAACATATGCCCCTACACAATTCTGCTTCAAAGTCTTGATACATACTTGCTTCCTGCCCCTTCAACAAGCTTCCTTCAACTATTTGGAGTCTCCTTCATGCTCCCTTGCTCCTATGATGACATCCTCCGATAGATGGTGGACATCAATTAAGAATTCAGAGGAAAGATGAACTCAGTTGCACTCTTGGTTCCATTCCATTGTTGGGTTGGAAGGGGGGAGAGGGGGGGAAGGTAGGGAATCCCTTGGGTTTCCCTCTCCACCTACGGGCTAATAAAATCACATCTTTCAAAAACAAAAAGCCTCTAAACCTCCAATATTAGGCCCTATGGGCTACCATCAGCATCCATTGCCAAGCTATTTTATCGCGTTGGGACTCGGCCTGCTCAAATTTGCTTTCTTACCGTCAATGTTGCAAGACTATCAGCACATACCATGCCTTCACACAACCTCCCAACTTGTTTTGTTGTTTAAGCTACAAAATAACATCCTAATTTGGGCAAAGAAAGTCTCTCCAAGTTGGCATAGGAGTTTGGAATATGAGGAAGGACCAATTATCACCCAAGAAGAATTTAATCCAACCACTATTCCAAGTTCCACACTCTTCAACCTCTAGCAAGAATTGCTCAAGTACACATGTTTTCAATGTTCTTCCCCCCTCTCCTAACCTCCATCTTCGCACCACCATTTCCGTGCCACCTTCTTCTGTCCACCACCACTGCTCAGTCCAGTCCATTGGTGTCTCCTCATCGTGCACCTGCCGGCCTGAGGAGGTAATCGATACCACATCCTTCCAACTCCACTCAATTGTCATTGCTTTTAGGGCACTCCATCGACACTCTATCTGGTGTGCTTGGACATTCCTAATGTTTGAGGTTTCTCTCCCTCTTTCTCTTCTCCCACTAACTTCACAAGTTCAAGTTCTACATGGTAGTAGAGCAAGAGATCCCGCAATGGCATAAGAAGTAAAATTAGTGTTTCACAAAAAGATATGATGATTGAAAACGTATGTAAAGATCGTATTAAAAAAACATATGAGGAATAAGCCTTGAGTCTATTCATAAGGAGAATGATAAATTTACAAAAAAAGGAGGTGTGATAAAATAAAACCTTAGGACAGTAAAATCAATACATGCTGTAAATAAGGTTTCAGGAAAAAAAGTTATCATGATAAGGATGTAAAAGCGCAAGCTGAAGATGGGATTGAAAAGAACAGATATAGTGAAACCGGTGCTGCAACCTTTTTCAGGCTACAAACAGATAAACAGTTGCAAGGCTCATTTACCATAAAATCTTTGCCCCTTTTCTTAAACTCTAAATTTATGCAATATGCCCTTTTGGTACTAGAAGATGCAAGAGAAGCTGTAACAATTTAGCTGTTTTTAACTCATTAATTCAACATTACCCACAAATCATTCCACCGTTAAAAATAAAAGATATATCTATTAAATTGTACATTAAAATTTATATGGAAAAGGATTAATATCATCTCCATCTTCAGGGGCACGAAGTCTAGCAATAAGTAATTAACTAAATCACATGAAGATGCCAAAAGGAAGTGCTCAATAAAAATTTTGGCTTCAGTGAACGAAGTTTCTCACTGTTAGTGTAGTACAACACACCACTATATCCATCTCATTCAGCACAAAGCCTGTCAACCATTAAAAACTGGTCAAATATTGGGTACCTGAACATGATCTAAAACCCCATCCCCATTGATATCAGCATGAAGTCCTCCTTCTTGAAGATGAAGCTGCAAGCAGATAACAAAACATCAAGTGCCTGAAAAAATGTCTGCAGAAAATTAAAAAATTACAGAATGTTAATATTCTTAAACCACGGAGAGAAAGAGATATTATTATGGTAATGGTACTTTAGTAAAAAGTGGTGGGCAAAACAAGAAACAAACTATTAACCAATTAAAAAACCACACACGACAAATCTACAGGCAAGAACTTCCCACAACAAGCTATTGCTAGAAAACACAAGCTATACCAAATGAATAGGCAGTACCATTAGTTGATCTGGAGAAGTGAAGCTATTCAATGACCCAGTAATAGCAGAACTTTGCTACTGCATCCTCATTTTCATCCATCTAATAGGGAAAATGACTAGGTAAACAGAAAAACTTAGCACGTACATCCTCAATCTCATCCATCTAATAGGAAAATAACCCAGTAGTGAAACTTTTCTGTGTTGAGGATTGAATTTGTACTCCTAGGGCTACCAATGAGTTGGTAGACAGCCTGGTCAAAGAGAGAGTAACCCTACATTCTATAGTCATAAGGAACACCCCTCATTTGTAACTCGATGCATGTAACTTGCTTTCATTAAATGCAATAAGAACCACACTTTCCTCAAACAAACAAAAAAAAAAAAAAAAAAAAAATCTTCCCAGCAGCCTTCTTGGTTGCCCAATAGTTGACGTTAACACTCTGTTTCCCAGTTCAAGCAAAAGTTCAAATCATAGCCCTAATCAATAGGGACTATTGATCAATTAATTACTAGATTGCCTTCCATTAAAGCTTGTATAATCAAAGAGAGATGAGAAAAAAGAGAAAAATGCAGGGAAAAAAAAGAAAAAAAGGAAAGAGAACTTCCACACTGCCAAATGGGTTAATTGGCAGTCAAGCATGACCCCTAACACTTGTTCTATTGATCAGGTTGAAAAAATGAAACATGGGTATTTTGGTCATTTCACCTTTTCTAAAAAATAGTTTCATCCCACTTACATTGCATTTAGTAAGGTCATGTTCCTAGGATCCTATTGAAGTATGTTTTCTAATACTGTTTAATCATAAGTATGTTTTCTAATACTGTTTAATCATTCTACTGTGCGCACATATAGGAGTATCTACATAATTGCTGTACCTTTTACTCAAGTGAATAAAAGACAACTAGTTTCTGGCAGCAGCTTCCCTCTAATATTAAGTGTACTAATTTATATCTAGATCTCAAGGTTTTGAAATGTTTGATCCAGGTTTGAAAGCTTTGTAAACCAGAAGTAAACCATTCTTCTGATCTTTGAAAAGCAATAAAAGAGCATTTTCACTGTTTCAAAAATAAATGTATAAATAAAAGACAACAAAGTTTACACAATTTACAATTCTGCCACTCGTAAGTGACTACATGGTATTACATCATAGTGTTACAACACCTAAAGCAACTAATTTTCTTTTCTTTTAGCAAATTCTCCTCTTTGTATACATAATCTACAAGAAAACAAAAAAGATAATTAGCAAGCATGTTTTCTGTCAAAAGTCTGGTAATAGGAGGGTCATCTGAGACAGTGTGCACAAGGTGGCTTAGCTCCAGAAGACTCCACTACCCTGATGTAATGCTTATAAATGTATTCATAAGGCCTAATGGCCTGGAGATGATACTCTAATAGTAATTCTGTATCGAGCAAATCAATAAAAGTTACACTATTCTTTGATTTAAAAAAAAGGTACAAAGAGGCAGGCATTTCAGCACTATGTTTGTGAGAATATTTATGCCTCCGTGGAGACTTGAACCAAGGACCTCCCACAACTAAATCCCCCATATGACCTCTGAGCTTTATAAAGATGTTTGTACGTAAATCCATTAATGTACAACATACTATTCAATTAACATCTAGACATTTATATTAAAACAGGAGGCAGTAAGAAGTATGTCATTCACCTTGCAAATTGTGCGGCCAGAAGCCAAATGAACAGCTTCCAATCCTTCCTTTTGATGAGCCACAACAACATTTGGTACCCACCAAAGTTGAGTATAATTCGTTATGGTAGGAACATAGGGCATCCTCTGCAACAACTAAACTATTTAAATCATGCCAATAACAGTCATTCACTTGCAGAAAAAGGAAAAATAAAAAAAAGAAACAGATAAAATTAAAAACAAACAAAAAAAATAGAAAACAGAGAAAACAGAATAGAAAAAATAAAAAAATAAAAAAGAGTTCAGTAATTTAGTGCAGGGGAAAAAGTAGATACATCAGAAAGAAAATAAAATAGCGGCAGATATGATGCACCTTTAAAAAGACAATTTTACAACTTTCACAATTAGCTCAGAAATTAAGTACTCAAGAAAAGGCTGCTTGTAGCCAGCGATCAACATTGATATTACTAGGATAAAGTTTTTAGAGGGAATTATTTAGGGTTTAGCAAAGAGGGGTTACTCTTCAACATTTGTTCTAAGAGAACATGCTTCTTGATTTTGGACTTTTTGTGGCCACTACACGAAACAATCATTTCTCAAAAAAAAAATCATTACATGGCACATGTTCAGGTCACAAATCTGATGGAGTGCAAAGAAGAATCAAATATCAGATTGACATGATTAAGGTCATCCAATAGTGAACTGTAACTATAGAAGTACCATTTTAGTCAAGGTTGCGCAACTTGGACTTGGGACCAACTTAGGATTCGAAAATCCAAGGCAGAACCGGCAAAGTCAGCAAGGTCCGATTCAACCGAACCGGTAATGACTCAGGTCTAAGTGACCCAGCCACTTTGGAATTACTGAGTCAGCCCTTAAAAAACCTTTAAAAAATCTGAAAAAGACAGAAATATTTCTAAAAAAACTATATACAGTTTGTTATATAATATGCCCTGTAAAATAAAGTAAATAAAAACTCATTCTTCACAATTACATACAATAGTCTACTATGCTCTAAAGCAATATAAATTATCTAATAAAAACGTTAGTAAAAAATTTGATATCACATCCATTAACTTGAAGAAATATTAGTTAAATTAAAAAATATAAAGTATCTCCTAACATGATATATATGATAATTATGTGCTAAAACCATATATTGTACTGAAATAATTTCACAATCAAGTGTCCTCCAAAATATGTTTACAACTATGGTTTTCATTGTTTACATCTACTAAAATATAGTTTCAGCACATATTTCAGGAAATAGTTCACTCAGCAAGCACTTTTATGGTGCATTGGACCAAGCTCTTTGGAGCCTAAAAGTTCCTTTTTGGATCACAAACGTGTTTGGATAAACCTCATTTTAGATAAATCTCTTTCAAGAAGGAGATTTTAGTGCTTTGAAAGAGCTCCAAAACCAAGCTTTCCAAGAGGACTCCTTCAAAAAAGTTATCTCAAAAATCCCTATGATTTTCTTAGGGTCCTTAGGCCAAATTAGGGTTTAGATGTCTATATCAAATCTCTGAACGATGTCTTAGCTGTGATTGGTCTTATATTCCTCGCTCTGCCAAATCTCTGATGGATGCTATAGCTAAATCTCTGACGGATGCTATAGCTAAATCTCTGACGGATGCTATAGCTAAATCTCTGACGGATGCTATAGCTAAAGAGAAAAGAAATGAAAAAAAAAAAAGTTGAGAAAGGCTTGAGAAAGTGCCACCAAATCCTATGCCAAGGCTGCTTAGAAAATTGTAACGCCGATAATTGCGCCAACTTAATAAAAACAAGGAAACTAAGAAAGATCGAGCATCAGAAGAAATCAAAGCCAAAATAGCACCTAACAACAAATCGTCGCAATAAACGTTGAAATAGACAATGAGACACCATATAAACATTGCAGATTATGCTCCAACCATATGGCCCAAGGAACAAAAGGGAACTAGTTAAGCAAGACGTTCCCATAGCAGGCTGATGTAAATTCAATAAAACTGACAGCAATGAGTTAATCTCATAATTCTGCTTTTGAAATTTTATAATTCAAGTCCTAGATGTCAAAACAAAAGTCCAAACCTAGGCTCCTCCCCCAGCTCATGACTATAAGTTAAATTTTGATGGTTCCTCCCATGGTAACCCAGGCTTGCTGGAGTTGGGGACTTGCCAGAGATTTATGTGAAAACACCATCCCCAAATATGCTGGCCCAATTAGGCTCAGTGACTCAACATATGTTGAAGCTCTTAGCTTACTTCGGGGCTGAAATGTTTCATAAGCATGCAGGTCTTGAGACCTTTGCACGTAGAGTGGGACTCAAAAGTAATCATTTTTTGGTGTAAAGGGCAATCTAAGCCACCTTGGAAGCACAGGTCAAATTTCTATGAGATTTCTGATTTATCCCATGTTGTTGCTAGTTGGTCACGTGTAATGAGAAGGGCTAGCCATGCCATGCTATACCATGTGCACTAGTTCGATTTAAAAAAATTATATCCAACAAACAACCATTGTTCTCAAAAACTGGCTAATCTAGCCTGGTGAAAGATTACATTAGTAACCACATACCATGCTTGATCCTCTGACAAGTTTGATTAGAAAAATTATCTCAATCTAGAACTTGTTATAATATCATGCTTCTTATAACCACACAATCTGAGAGACTTCACTGAAGACCTCAACTTAACGAACAACCACATGCAACCATAAGCAAAATAAATTTCAATTATGGTTCTGACAGCAGGGGTTAAGGACAAGTGAAGCAATCATGAGACGATTTGAGGACGCTAGGTTTTTAAAACATTAATTACAACTGCATGAGCAATATCAATGAAATGACCAATGTATGATGACTATACCTTCTTCTGTTTCGCTGAACCAGCAATATTTGCAGCTTTTCCAATCAATTGAGGAATTTTGTTAGTCAAATCCTTCCCTGGAGGATGGCTTTCCTCTGGCAAATGAAAATTATTTGTTGCACTTTTCCCTGTCATTTTCTTCAGTGGTTTTCTCTTGTGCCTCCTAAAATGTGCCAACTTAAACGTGGTGTCTTCCCTTCTTTCCTGATGACAGAATATGAAATAGGAAAACTCATTCACATATAAAAAGAAATGTCATAAATGGCATCTAATATAAAATATATAAATATCAATAATGGGAGAAAACTTTCTTTAAAACATACCCAACGATGTGGCATCAATCCAAGAATGGATTCCCGAAACTCTCTGCACTCAAACTGCAGGTTAAATTACTCAATAAGATTTTACTGTAAAAAGTGCTTAATATGTAGAATCTGAATCTATTAATAACAGAATATAGAGAACAATATTTTTCTTCTCTTTTTTGTGAGATAAAAGAAAGTGATTCATTCGAGCATAAAAATTAATCCTTTCGAAGGGGCAATTGAGGGAGACATGAGTCAACCTTTCTGGAAGATTATGGAAGAAAAGAACCAACTGGATGGGGGCACCATTTGTAGCTCTAGTAGGAAAATTGCCAGATTAAGCAGTGCTGTCTGAAAGGCACTGGTGCCCCAGGAACCCCCAAAATTTGGAAACCATTAAGCTTAAATTTTTTTTGAGAATTTATTTATTTTTCTTTTTGAGAATTCATTAAGTTTAACTTTGAAATTCAAGCTTTCCACCATGGCGTTCAAATTTTCAAGAGCCATTGTTCTAGTGGACTACATGTGAATGTAACTCCCTGGTAGTCATTGACAGGTACTCTGAGGGGACTACACCCACTTGGCACACTGAACTTGCTTAGATAAACCCTGGACGACCTTGCTGAAAACTGTATTTGCTGGACTCATGTACCTAGGTCAACCAATGGTGTTGTTGCCAAGGAGGGGGTCAACTTGCAATCTCTTAGTGTTAGTGATTCTCTTCCTGATGGCTTTGAATTCTTGTGGTCTTTTGCCTTTTTTGTACATAACATAAGTAGTTTGTAGAAAAAAAAAGAAAGAAAAAAATATCTTGCAACATAGTGAAGAAGCTTTAAGCAATTGTTAATGTTAAAACTAGGAATTGTTTGGTCATTTCATCCTATTCTGGTGTAACTTATGTTACAAGAAGCATTACTACTTTCGCAAATTCAAGGATTGCTTCAAGTTGAAGGATACTCCACTAATGCTATTGGATGGTGGAGTTCCCTCCCCGTTGGAGGCACTTGCCTGTATCTGATGAAATTGTTGAGCTTTTTTCCTGATGTAATCACCACTTGGTTTTGTATCCCCAGATCTGCCCACTCTTTGGGGGATTACTTGCTACGGAGGGATTCTCCAAGCAATACCTTATCGTAATGGAGGCCTCTTGATTTTTTTTTTTGTTTTCTATTGTCAAATAAAATCTCCTTCCTCCAAAAATGCAAATATAAGCATATTCTAGCTGTTGCTCAAACTCTTATGTTTCATATGAAGGTTTCTAAAGGATAATAGAGGAAAGTAACACTTGTGCATGTTACCAGTTTAACACCTATTCCCTCTTCAATTCTTCAATCTAAGGGAACAGGGAAATTGTTTGACAGTCGTATCCAAGTATTTGGATACCATTTTTATAAAGTGATTGAACCCTCTGTTGACAAATTTTAGTTCATTTTTTAAACATAAGAAAGGGGTTATGGGCAATGACATAAAAACCAAAAAGTTAGTTTTCTAGCATTTCCTTTTTTCTGTCTGCCTCAGGGTCAGTATGTCCTTCTCCACCAAAGCAAGTATTCTTCTTGTTGTTGCAATGATGGATGCTCCTAGAAGTGAATTGTTGAGTCCAATGGAGAAGGTTACTAATGAGTTTTCATGAATATTAACTCATATAGCAGTGTTTGTGATGAAGATCATGTGGATTCCTCTGATAATGAGGCATAGGATAAGCAGCCCACACTTCTTCCCACCGGATCCCAAAATCTGATGGTTTTAACATAAATGACTTAAATTTTCCAATTTATATATGGAAAGATGTGTTTGCACTCAAGTAGAAAACATTCTATGCCAAAGTATGTCCCCTTTGATAACTTTTCATCCAAGTTTCTACCATTTGAAACTTCTTTGCCTCTAGTCTCTATACCTCACACTAGTCCAGAAGGCATTACAATTTCCAAAGTGAAAGTTCGTCATGGGTGTTAAACTGGAAGCTTATCTAAAGTAAAAGAGTCTTTTTGACCCACATGAAGCAACAATTGTGTGATGTAGCTGAGTGTATACAGTGAAATACGATGTCAATGGGTGAATCAAGCATTATATGGCTCATATCCTGCCAAAGGAAACACACAGACATATGGTTTGCATGTATTTGGTACAATCTCTCCTACGGCACAACTTTCCTTTGCTCATATACTTATTATAATGGTGTTAATAGTGGGTGCAGTTACACCAAACAGACAAAAAAGATGTCTTGAGAACGGGAATCTTCAACAAGAAGTCTATCTGGAGTAACCTCCTAGTTATATTGCTGGACTGGTAAGATGTGCAAATTAAATATGACTGTTTATAGATTAAAAAGGGAGTCCAAGAACATGGTTAAAAGATCAGTCAGGCAGTCACCACTTTTGGCTTCTCTCACAATCATTGCACTCATTAGTTATTTGTCTCAGATGTCCTTCTGGAGCATTGTGTCGACTGTTTATGTGAATGGCATCATTCCATCAGGAAGTGATAAATTAGTTATTGAAGGCATAAAGAATTATCCCAAAGCAATATTTTTAAATAAAGGATCTTGGACAATTAAAGTATTTTTAAAGAATAGAAGTGGCTCGAAATAAGGATGGAATGCCATTGTCTAGTAGATACTGAATATGAAGGTTAACTCAAACTTACATGATGATCAAAGTCCTGTCATGAAAGATAAGAATCAGAAATCAGTTGGTAAGCTTCTCTATGCCTGGTGATCAGACCTGACATTTCCTTGCAATTGATGTCAAAAGCAGTTTAGTGAAAATCCTATAAGGTCTAATTTCTTGGTTGCACAAATAATTTTGAAGTGCCTAAAAGGAGCTCCAGGTCTAGACTTCTGTGTACATCCCATGGTCACATTGCCATCAAAGGACAACTCAGATGTTATATGTCAGGTGAAAGCTTGACAACAGTTTCACTTCGGGATATTGCATATCTGTAAGTGGTAACCTTGTGAGTTAGAGAAACAACAAGCAATCGGTAGTAGATGAATCCAATGCTAAAGAAAATATAAAGACAAAATCCATAAAACCATTTGAGCTCATTAATTGTCCAGATTGAGAGAATGCTTGAGTTCAGGAATACATGCCTTCTTT
The DNA here is from genome assembly GCA_022405105.1 of Aristolochia contorta. NCBI lineage: Eukaryota > Viridiplantae > Streptophyta > Magnoliopsida > Piperales > Aristolochiaceae > Aristolochia > Aristolochia contorta. The sequence continues at coordinate 27,560,658 of CM039667.1, read as the reverse complement.
TATGTGCATACGTGGTGCCTCTTATCTTTCAGATTCGAAGTGGTAGATGTTCATAGAGCTTTTCTCTAAATACTATGCTTGCTTTAAGGCCCCTTGCCTCCAACCCCAAGGGAGACTTAAACCCAAGACCTCCACTACAAACCTCCCATGAGGCCACAGAGATAACGTTCGAGTCGTTGTTGATTGTCTGCTATTTCAATGTTTCACTGCTTTAATTAGCTTTTTATGGAAAATTTTGGGGGCATTTTTGTCACTTCATGAATTTTGCACTTAAACTATTTTAGTATAATAAAGTTACAACTTTCTCTCCTCTCTCCTCCTTTCTTGCAGGATTTGACAGTAATCAAATGAATGCCAAGTAAAAGCAAGCAACACGAGTTTATAATGTCTGATGTTTAAATTCCCTAAACATACCTGCCCAGGATGACGTGCATTGAGTGCTTGTGCATCAAGCTTGTAGTTATGCTGTGGAATCATCTGATGTGGATCTGATGAATGTTGCTCAATGTTCTTTATTTTTAAAGTTGAATTCAGAGAGAGCAGGGAAATAGTGAGTAATAAAGACGGGAAGAACTTTCAAAAAAAATAAAGATGGGAAGAATCCCACAAAACTGAGCCTGTAAAAACAGATGAACAAGAAAAAAAATAGAATACCTCATTTTTCCTGCTCCAGCGAAGTGTGCCAGTCCGGCCAGCAAAAGCATAGAATGCAAAATGACGCAAGTCAACAACAGTGGAGTTGTCTGAGACCTGATTAAGAAGGAGTGTCATAAGGAAATCATCAATGGCAGAGTAGAGTCTACAAATATATCCATTAAGACAATGATAAATATTAAAAAAACAAGCTAAAGTGAGAATTCAGCAGTTTGGTTGCATGGGGGTACTAGAGCATTCAACATTGTTTTAAATGTCTCAGTATGGAACTACAGCAGATCAATCTAGAAGGTGGTCAAGATCTTAAGTGGTCAACGGGTTTGTCCTGCCCTTTTCATCAACATTGTTAAAAGCATGGATTGGAAATTTCTTTGACAAAAAATTTGGAAGTACATTTTTACTCCCAAGATTTATGTTGTTATATTATTTTAAGAAAGTAATGTTATAAGTTAAAAGGGTATTCATATAATTTTCTCTTTATTAAGCTATCAAGAGGTGCCCATCACAGATGATCGGAGTATTTTCCATCTGTTTTTCAAGTGACGCAAACGAAAGCAACTTGACTTGTAAGCAGCCCAAGTTAGAGGAAGTTTTTCTTCTCTTAATCTCACTTATGAAAGTTCTCTCGGTTGTCTCCTCTTCTCTCTTCTCCTTTCTACTTCTCTTTGTCCTCTTCCTGAGGGTTTATTTGTCGTCAGATTTTGATAATACAGGTATAAGTAACAGGATATTAAACCAAGCAAGAAAACATTTTATAGTTAGTCCTAAACCATACGTAGGATGAAAAATATTATCTCAACCAACTTTTAATTAATAAAATTTAGGGACCTAGTACTAACAGGAAACTAAAAACAAAAGTTAAATCACCCAAAATTTTTTCGTAAAACATCTTTATGAAGTACACATAAACCTGAACATGTGGTAGAGACTAGAGTTCATAACTAATTAGAACCTAATATGATCATGAAAAATTACACATACCAAAAACAATTATAAAGCAATTATTTATTACTTCATCAACACCAATATTGACTAAAATAAAGAGAATTTGGGGGGAAGATGGAGAATTGAGAGAGAGAGAGAGAGAGACAGAGAGACAGAGATAGAGAGACAGAGAGAGACAGAGAGAGAGAGACAGAGAGAGAGAGACAGAGAGACAGAGAGAGAATACACAAGCTGCAGTTCTGCTTAGGGTCAAGTTCAATCCCTACCAGGCTTCATTAAGTCATAAAGACTGAGAAGTTACATAAGTGCCTTGCTGTGGGAGTGTAAAGGAAAGTACAATAAAACAGGAATAAATAAAAATTACATGATTACGCTCCTTGAAACATCATCAAGCTAACTATGAAGAATGCAGCTAAGTATGAGCAATCGTTATAAAATAATCAAAATATCCTTGTTCAACAACACTCCTCTTCAAGCCCGAGCACAAAGATGGAGACTTGAGAGAGAGAGAGAGATAGAAGCGAGAGAGAGAGAGAGAGAGAGAGAGAGAGAGAGAGAGAGAGAGAGAGAGCGCAAAGGATGCAATTTTAGTTAGGGGTCACGTTCAACTCTTACCAAGCTTTATTAATTTAAGACATAAAGGCTGACAATTACAACTGTCCTTCAATAAGTTTGTAATGAAAAGTAAAGTATTATAACTTCAAAATAAATAAAAACTACATCATTAGACTCCTAGAAGCATCATCTAGCTAACTATGAACAACTCAGCTGAGTATTACCCCTAAGAATAGGTAAAGATGCAAAAATACCCTTATTCAGCAACAGAAATATTAAAAGCAATAAAATTAATATAAATACCATAAAGTAGAAAAAAATTATACATAGTTTCTGGAATTTAAACAAAATAACTACACACATTTTTAGTAACAAGCTGCAATTAAGGACCACTTACCTCTTTCTCAGAAGCACTTCTTCTGTGTTGCTCTGCATTTTTTGCAGCCATCAGAGCTTCTTCAAATGGATCCAGGTATAGCTAAATTTTTTTAAACAGTTTGCAACAGTGAGCATAGTGAATAAATGAACTTTTAAGGCGTTTAGATATATTTTTCCAGCAAGCAAAACAGATACATTAACAGTGTCAGAAGATCCCATTGGTTCATTGTGCCTCCATTACAGATCTTCTTATACTGCAGTGGAAGTTGACAGGAACGAACAATCGAATCCTATCTTTTGGACCAATCAAGGGGCAAAGTAACTTACATGCGGCTGCATCTCCATCCTTCCTCCTACAATAACCATTCCTGCATCCCCATGCCTCAATGTGTAATTGCTAATGGATATTGCAATTTCCCTATGGTGGGCACCATGTGGGAAATCCTCCTGTTAAAATACAGAGATAAGTAAACCATAAAAAATCTCCATGTCATTTCAGGCTCCAAAATAATATTTTCATGAATTGAACAGAAAAATAAGGAAACCAGATGTACCTGCAAATTATTTTCCCATAATTTCTTGAGGTTGTGATCAAAACACATTACCGACCATCCTGATGTGACAACAACCAAAACCTGCTTCTGCCTTTCTCCAGGTCTATGAAAACGATCAATAACACCAACAGCCATGGCAACAGCCCGCCTCCCAGACGAAACACGTATTTTATCAGGCAGCAATGAAACCTCAGCCAATAAGTATGCTTCACTGAAACCTTCATCAACTCGTCGTCCATGAGGACCTAAAACCTTAATGATATAAAAACTGGAACTTTTAGCAAACTTTTAAAAAAATCAAAAAGTTTGATTTAAGGATTTCATTTCAACGAGAACCACATTGCTCTGACATGTTTTCATGGCACCCAAATTGTGTTTGGCATAAAAATGAGAGATAGCAGTGTTAGTTCCTCCGCCTCTTTAATTAAGCAAGAGACCAAGAAGTGCTTCTCTTTGATATTATTGTTAATGATTCCTTCAAAAAATTGACTGGAATACTACGTTCATCAAGAACTAAATGACCAGGTCACCATTGAAATTAGCTCATCAGCTCATTTTCTTGGCGAAATCTATTTCAAAAGAAGTGAAGATGATAAATTAATGGGAATTCTCTATTAACTACTGTTATTCCAAGCTTGTGAACAGCAACCCCCCAGAAGCAAGGCTACTACTATTTGGACTTTATTGGGCCCCCAAAGAGAAGAATTAGTGGGGATTATCTCATTCGATCAGATGGCTCCATTCCCTCTTGTATTTGCCCAGAGTGCAGGGACCATAAACTTCAATGGCCTCTCCAGGAAAATAGGATCCATCAGGATTTGTGGGTGTATTTCTTGATCATCCTGGTTCCATTAGAGCTTCACATGCTAAGACACTTGATCATTCCAACTCAGCCTAGCTTCAAGGTCTTCACCATAGTCTTCTTGTCTTTAAGAGCAAATTCCATGGCTCCTTCATGGGGAAGAGGACTCCAAAACATAAGCTCAAAAGTTCATCCTTACAGTCATGAATTTTTTTTTATGAAATTATTCATCTCTCTTATGATGTAGTTTCATCTTGGAATCATGTACACAATACAAAACAACCCGCCACATTCACCAATAGAAAGCAAAAAAATTCATGTCTATCTACTTTAAAAATTCTAAATTTGCCCCCTTCAAAATTACCTATGCCTAATTTTTTAAATTTAACATACATATAATCCTAAAAGCATCATGAACTTACGACTCGTGCTCATATCATGCCCATCATATTAGTCCAATGAAATTAAAAAACATAAATGCAGAGCTCAAATATACCCATCAGAAATTGGCATTTCAATATAGTATCTTAGGTTCAATCTACTAGAGATGTTCCTATAGGGTAAACACAGCAATAGATTAACAAACATATAGAATACAATTCAACGGGTAGAAAAGATAGTAGGAAAAAAAATGAATTAGAAGATCCCGACGAAATGAAGCATATTGAATTACTCCGGCTTGCCAAATATACCTGGATTTTCGCATCATGAGTAGCTACAAGGACTTCACTCTTTCCATCGCCATTTAAATCAGTCACAATTGGTGGAGGAAGACGTTCAGCTTCATATTTGATTGGGTAATCATCCAACAGATGGAACCACGCCTCTCTGAAGGAAAAATCACCTTCATGCTAAAAAAAAGGAATATACGTCACGAAGGGGAAATTTTGAAATAGGGACACATGAAATCAGTTGTCGACTTCGTGTAAACTTGGACGATTGATTTCTATGCAGGGAAATTTTATAAAAAAATCCCTTCTATCACTAAATAAAATAGTTTTTTTAAGAAAAAAAAACATCGTAGGACCCAATTCTTCTGAAAATGACCTAACTTAAATTCCGATAAGTGTATGTTGTCGCTTCACGAGTTGCCGAGTAGAAACGATGAGCCAAAAATGCGCAGAGCGGAGTGTAGATGAAAAGTTGAGATTGGGCAAAGTCAGAAATAAAGAAGAGGCAAATTACCTGGAGAGAAAAGAAGATGGCGAAGGCAGATAAGAGAAGAATCCCCAAGTCTCGCTTCCTCATGCTGGCAGTAAGGAGCTTCAGATATAATTCGGGCAGTGCAAATCTGACGACGCAACCTACTTACTGAAACCGGCCAAAGCAACTTCCCGGACTCGAGGACTCGCAGAACATCAATTTTTTTATTCTTTTCTGTTGGTTGGTCCGGACCGTGGTTGAACGACTCGGCCGAGCGGGGCAACTCGGCCGAGCGGGGCAACTCGGCCGAGAGGGGAAACTCGGCCGAGCGGGGAAACTCGCCGAGAGGGGAAACTCGGCCGAGCGGGGGCGAATCGGCTGAAATTTCTACGAATTCCTCTCTCCTGCAATCAGGAAGCCCACTCCCTGTTTTTGTTTCTGATCTTGGCTGCTCTCGAAAGTTCTCCTCTTTGCACAAATCATCGTTCGAGGGATTCAGCTGACTCGGCTTCAAGGAGGTTAGGCAGGTATCACACCTGCTATTCGCTCGTCACGTGCAATTCTTCCGCCACATGCAATTGTTCTATATTTTTGCTTTCTGTTTCTCTTGCCCGTTACTCAGTCGAGCTGTTTCCAGCGGCATTATGTACGTCTATTTATGAATCCATTGTGCAATTTCAGCTACTGTTTTGTGTTTGAATAATGCTAGACGACGCACCTATCGGACGTACACGTTAATCTAAGCCCTTAAAAATATAAAAATATATATTTTTTTATAAAATCCTATTTTCTTGAGGATAAACCCTAGGCATCAATGGTTTAGATTAACAAGTGCGTGGAATAGGTGCGTGGGCTCAGTGCAACTAGCATTATGCTTTGTGTTTTTAAACTATAGGGTGGATGAATCTTGGAATTTTCTATCTTGGCTGATCCCAGTCGAGCAAAACCTAAATCTGTTTTTTTGATCGAATAACTGTGTTTTTTGTTGATTGTAACTCCATTTATTGTTTTGATTTCTTGAGTGTAACTCAATTTCTTGTTGTGTTGTGTTGAGTGTAACTTCATTTCTTGTTGTGTTTTGTTGAGTGTAACTCCATTTATTGTTGTGTTCTGTTGAGTGTAACTCCATTTATTGTTGCGTTTTGTTGAGTGTAACTCCATTTATTTCTCTTTTTTGTTCTGTCTACATTATTCCTGTAGACCTTATTAGATAGCCTTCAGGTACTCCTAAAAGATTCCAATCTGTTTGTTCTCTTCCACTGGTTGTGATTCAATGTTTTGTTTTAATTTTCATTTTGGGTATTTACTTTTATATGTTATTATTAATCTTTTTGGTTACTACTCCTGTAATCTAGACTAAGTAGAAATGCAGGAATTACAAGTAAAAGTTTGAAACTAAATGAAGAAAACGTAGTACAGTAAAAACTGAAGATTACCAACTTAAAAGAATATATGAAAAGGAGCCTTTGATAACAAGAAATGTCATCACACAAAACACAAATAACAGATTCACATATTTTTCAAAAGAAATGCCATCAAATAACATGCTTATATAACCATCCAACGTGTTTCTTCTTCTGGATTAGCATCAATGATTTCATAGTCCTTGCTTGATCCTATCATGGCCAGCAAGGAGAGGAAAGTCCTAAAATCACTACGTGAGCTTGCAACCTGACGACAAAATAATATTTTTATGCAAGGATACTTCAGAAATTGATTTATGCTACTAAAAAATAGTTCGAATGGATTTAAGTCAGCGATAAAAAGAATGTATTATTTAATTTAGCATCACTGACTTTCAGCTGGAGGGATTTTTAAAAGAAGGTTTTGATGTAGCTGATAAATTCTTATAGTAGAGACTTTAAGACAAAGGGCCAGTATGATGCATATAGATAATGAGATTTGATCCTAATATAATGAGGTTTCATTATTTAAAGAAATTTCGTTGTACTGAAGAAATACACACATTATCCCACATCTTATTATTGGTCATCCTACAAGAATTATCTGACCCAATATATAAGAATTTAATCGAAGCTATAATGAGAAATGCTTATTCAAGTTTAGGATTGTTTGTGTGACCTAGTGAGAGATGCATCAACCCCCTCTTGCCTTTCTGGTTGTATTTTCAGAAGATCAAATTTAAAACAAAACAGAGCATCCAAATTGAAATTAATCCTGTTAATTTGGATTTTTCTTACAGGTAATTTTAAAATTTATCTTGGCAATGTGTATTGACCAGTCAATCAAGGGCCCTTTTTTTCAATGTTTTTACCGCTAAGACTTTTATGGTTGTACCTGGCTGCACTTGATTTTTAAACTTACTAGTCACAGTGAGACTGATATTGGATGCAGGTTTCAAGCTACATGTGGTTAATGCTGAATTGGTCAAACTCATTATGCTAGATCAAATCCCAGAGTTTCCCTTTTCTTCCTTTATATCATGTACATTTTCAGTGCTTAACGAATCCATATTGTCGCCTCTGCTTAGAAAAAAAACAAGATTGAATCTCAGCAAAATCAAGTATAACAATCAGTTGTAGCCACTCTGGCATTAGCTTTTTTATATAATTGATTTTTGTTAAGTAATTCCATTCAGGTTCCGCAATGCCTGTTGCAGTCCAAATAATCCAGTTATTCCAGTCTTCACTTTCTGGTCTTGACAAAAATAGGTTCCACAATGCCTGTTCAATCCCTATGATTCATTAAGTCAAGCCTTGATTAACTTGGAAAAAATAGTTAAGTAAGAGAATCAAGACAAGAGGGCAAACATAAAGGACTTTTTCAGCATCATATTAGCTTCAAAGCTATATAGTAGCACTGAATTAGTCAGAAAAAATTATCCATTATGTAATTCATTATCATGTATAGAATTACATTGCGCATCTTCACTTAGGATGATTAGGTGGAATGGAAGGTATGAATCTATGGTACCATATATATATGGTTCCAATATGATGATTAGTATGTCATGTGGTGATGGAGCTCTGTTAGCTTATAGAATAATTTTTTAGTTGCTTCAGATCTTTTATTACATTTTATATGATTATTTTTAATCATTAATTTTCTCATTGTTTTTACAATTTTCTAGCAGTTTGAATCTTTGTGCAGCTTTATTAAAAATCGTTCCTGTGAAAGGGAAGAAAAACAAAATGGAAATTTTTCATTACAATTTAGTAATTTGCAGTATGAGAGTTCCTTGAAAATATTTGCAGTATGAGAGGCATTAGGTGACATAGAAATTTGATACAGTGCTAAGTATAAACTTTCAAAAAAAAAAAAATACAGTGCTAAGTATACCATTATTTTATTGAACTATGTTGATTATAGATAAAGTTTGAAAAGGCAAGCCTTCTTATAATTGCCCATCCTTGGACGGGCTTACCTGCTAGTGTTTACAGTTTGACTTTGAAGTTCAATCGACTTGGCATTGCCTCTGCTATGCTACAATTCTTTGGCCTTCTCACGAAAAATGCTTGTATTCTGCACAACGTGCCTTTGGCTTTCTGGTTGTTCTTTGTGCGTGACTGAGTTGGAATTCCCCTATTCTGAACAGGTTTATAAATATATTCGTCAAATGCCCAGAAGATATGTTAACTTAAATTTTGTCCTGCTAAGGGTGATTAAGTCACGTTGAAATTGGTCCATTCTTGTCTAAGCTATTATTTTATGCTTTGCCTTTCCTGTTAATTGTTTGATTTGAGACCATAAATAAGATAATTGGTCTGGTGTTGATTTGCTATGACAAGATAATATTTCTACTTTTCTCTGTTGGGTGTTAGAAATCCTAAAGTGATAATATGCACCATAGATTCACCTCCTGTATGAGATAATCTCTGTTCTGTCTCTACTTTGATGCATCCAACTGTTTAATAAATTTATTATCTGCCCAATAAATGAAATTGTTACCTATTGGTCTTTGGTTATTGGTATTCTAGTATTATTAAGAGCCTAGTTTCTGCTGGTTGAAAAGAAATGTCCGATGAACAATGGAGTGGCAATTTGGAGACAAGCAAGGCAGAGCGCTCTGTGTGGCTGATGAAGTGCCCCTTTGGTCTCAAAGTCATGGCAAGCTCACCCTCCTGATTCTTCTCAACATGTTGCGAAGGTTGTCCTCTCAGTAGATCCCTTGCAAACTGATGATACTTCTCTCCAGGTATCACAAGCAAAGAGTTGTCTGCTATTGCCACACTAGCTATCTATTTTTGGTATTAAAATTTGCACTTCTGTTTAATGTGAGATTTGTGTAGAGCTTTTCTTGAAAAAAGTCCATTTTGCATGTCTGCACGTTTTTGCATGTGCTTATTTCATGTTAAAGTTCAACTAACCTTGGATTAAGGCACTGCTAGGTTCTTTACTTCAGTTTGAAGCTTACTAGTTGTTATGTCACTGCATGTGTTTTAGTTGAACTGAATCATTAGAGCTTAATTGGCTCCACGTTGAAGCTAAATCAAGTCAATATTTGGCATTACATGAACTTTCTCTTATAGCTTTCTTCTCCTATTTTCTTTTCCCTTTATCTTCATATATTATTTCCATGCATTGTAATTTCTCCTTTGCTTTCAACTGCTTTCTAAACAAATCTCAAAATGCTCCTTTTCATATCAAAGAACTGAAAATGGTGAGTGTGGGGACTGAATAAGGATATCAGAGGAGAATGGAAATAAGAAAATTGAAAGAGTGCCATGAATAAGAACTGAGAAGAAAATAAGAAAAAATGAAAGAGGGGAGTCACATGAGGGTTGGGAAAAGGAAATAAAATTCTTTGAAGACTGTCATGCTAATGATAGTTCTATTCATTCTTTTTCCCTCTTTATATGAACTATCAACTATAGAAGGATACGTAAATAATAGGTATCCCTTCTCCAAATAACAGTCAACCAATAAGCTCAATGAACACTTCATTGCTCCTTCTCACAATGGACGGCCTCTTACTTTAAACAACCTTAAGCTTACTGTTTTTCTCATAAAACTATGCACAATTACTGTTATTTCAATGATAATTTTGATGGTGTAATTCTTCTTTTTTTTGCAGAATATTTTATTCACCACTTATTTTATGTGCCTTACATGATAATCAGTTCACAATGGAGTTGACTGGCTGTGAGGGTGGCAATGTACCTAAGAGTTACTCCTTGAACATGTTTAAAGATTTCGTGCCTATGTGTGTATTCTCGGAGACTTCACAAGGTGAGAACTGCTATGAGCTGCATTTCATGAATGTGAATACAAGGTCTTCCTTTCCTATGCAATTCAGTTTACATCTGCTGGTTTCATTATTTGTGGATGTCTGTTCTCTGAAAAAAGGAAAGATATTTGTTTTAGAAAAAATGAAGGACAAAATCTGTGGGTTTTCTGCATTTATTATTCCCTTTGAAATAAATAAGGTGCAAAGTTGTGTGCTTTGTAGAAAAATTGGGAGAAGAGAAAGGTCTGAGAGAGAAAGAAATGCAGTAAGAACATAGTGTTGATCATGGGACATCACCTCTATCCCCCTTTTATTAATCACGAAGACAATAATTACACATATGCCATTATATGAAGTTAAACTGCAGAATGAACTGAAACAGAATTAGAAAAGATAAAACATCAGTAGAATCCTAAAAAAGGATCTAACTAGCGTTGACATAAGATGTGGGGTGTTGTGACTCCCAGACCACACGTAACCTTTTATGTCCACAGTGACACTTGAGACTTTGCTATCAGTGGGGTAATGGTGCAAGAGGGATACCCCGTTGCATATGAGAGTACAAAGCTTAGTGAATGAAAGATGCAGCAGAGGCTGCCTATAAAACACCTTTACACAAGAGGGCCCAATAGGGCAAGCGCCTAAGCGCCTCTTTTGACTTTTAGCCATTTAGGCACCTCATAGGAATAGCGGCTTTAGACCTTGTGCTTCAGCATGCTTTTCTAAGTTGGAGCATAGAGATAAGCAAGGCCAACTTGGAACATTAGCGAACAAATTAACAAATATGCTACTGTTGGTTTAAACCTCAATATGCTTCGTCCTTTCAAGAATTAACAAATTACTTGCAATGAAAGCTACTGTTGGTTTATCTCATTTTAATTCATGGGTGTCCTTAGCCAAACCAAACTTAGTCATAACAGATGTCACCCATAGATGCTGAGTCGTAGTATGTGTCGTTGCCTTCTACTCAACTTTGGCACTAGATCTGACCATGACATTATGTTTTTGCTTTTCCAATCCACAAGGTTTCTACCAACAAATGTTTAGTAGCCTGTAGTTTTTTTTGTCTAGGTTGGATTTTGCATAGTCATCATTTGCACAACTCTCAACCATCAAATTGTTTTAAGGATCAAACTGTGGCCTTCATTAGAGCACCCTTGAGGTATTTCAAAATTCTTTGTGCAACTTCAAGATGCACCAGTCTAAGACTTTCCATAAATTAACTAACAAATCCAACTGCAAATAAAATATTTGAGCATGTAACGTTAGGATTAATAAGTTGGCTGATTACTGTCCATACATGGTTTTGTCCTTGAAATGCATGTCCTGCTTTCTCTGCGTCCTCTATCTCATATATGCTCTCCTCTCCTCCTCTCTGTTTGACTCGTGCTCTCATTCTCTCCCCTCCTCTCCCTCACTTTTCTCCCTTCTCTCTCCGTTCATTTCTCCTCTCTCTGCTGCTCTCCTCTCTGTCACTGCTGCTCTCCTCTCTGCCACTGCTGCTCTCCTCTCTGTCCGTGCTGCTCTCTTCCCTGTCACTGCTGTTCTCCTCTCTGTCACTGCTGCTCTCCTCTCTGTCACTGCTGATCTCCTCTCTGTCACTGCTGCTCTATTCTCTGTCACTGCTGCTCTCCTCTCTGTCACTGCTGCTCTCCTCTCTGTCACTGCTGCTCTCCTCTCTGTCACTGCTGCTCTCCTCTCTGTCACTGCTGCTCTCCTCTCTGTCACTGCTGCTCTCCTCTCTCACTGCTGCTCTCCTCCCTCACTGCTGCTCTCCTCTCTCACTGCTGCTGTCCTCTCTCACTGCTGCTCTCTTCTTTCACTGCTGCTCTCTTCTTTCACTGCTGCTCTTCTCTCTCACTGCTGCTCTTCTCTCTCACTGCTGCTCTTCTCTCTCACTGCTGCTCTTCTCTCTCACTGCTGCACTTCTCTCTCACTGCTGCTCTTCTCTCTCACTGCTCCTCTCCCCTCTCGCTGATGCTGTCCTCTTTCACTGTCGCTTTCCTCTCTCATTGCCACTTTTCTTTCTCACGGCTGCTCTCCTCTCTCTTGCTGTTGTGCTGCTCTCCTCTCTCTTGCTGTTGTGCTCCTCTCCCTCCCTCCCTCCCTCCCTGCAGTCTCCTCTCTCTCCTTTTTCTCACTATTACATTCATCTCATGGAAAATTAACATTCTACAAGGGAAGGGCTAGTTTGTGATTAGTGTTAGAGATTAGTCCCACATAGATAAACGAGTAGAAAAGATCCTGGCTTATTAGTTGGAAAGAGGTTTCCTAACTTCGGCTAGTCATTTTGGGACAAACCACGACCCTAGTTGTGTGGAACAACAACTTGTGTGTCTTCTTCTCCTTGCATCCTTACGTTTAATCTTCGTGAAAATCTATATGGTATCAGAGCGGGTGCTTGTACATGGGCCTCTACCCAAGTTGTTCACATATAGGAGCCCAAGAGAAAGGCAACACGTGCGGGGGAGTGTTAGAGATTAGTCCCACATAAATAAACGAGTAGAAAAGATCCTAACTTATTAGTTGGAAAGAGGCTTCCTAACTTCGGCTAGTCATTTTGTGACAAACCTCGGCTAGTCATTTTGTGACAAACCTCGGCCAACTTTACAATTAGAAGAATAAGGGTAAGGGTAAGGGTAAGATCCGTTATATGCATGCCAGATATAGGATAGTGTTGAGCGAGAAAACGTCCTGGAAGGGCAAGTGTTAAAAAAAGTTATGATTAAAGAGCTGAGCTGGCTTACTATTTTTTTTTTATTTTTTTATCTGAATGTAGGCATACTAATTTGTTAATCTTTTTTAGATAGAGTGGGTTTAATCTTTGTAGTTTTTCTATTATTATATGGCAATTATGTTAAGATGTGAGGATCCCTAACATTTCAGCTTGATTATTTAAGTGGATGAAGTTCAGAGAGGAGAGGGTTTTGTAACCTCTTAGAACTAATCTGTTTTACTCTCACATCCTCCCTCTTCCCTCTCCTTGGCTGAACCCTAACATTTTTTCTCTGATCCTCCTTTCCGAGCAAAAACTTGGTCCCCCATTCTTCTGCATATATTCTTCTACACATTTTGGAAATGGGCTGTCATTTTGTCTTCATCAAATATTATTTTGAGATTTTGATGCTTTATAGTGTTTTTTTTCAAACATTATCTATTTCTCCTTTGCAGGAAAAGTTTCAATAGAAGGAAAAGTGGAACATAAGTTTGACATGAAGCCAAACAATGAAAATATGGAGGAGTATAGCAAACTTTGTCGTGAAAGAACCAATAAATCCATGATCAAGAGTAGACAAGTGCAGGTATATGAATTCCAGGTTTACTTATAACTACTTTTAGTATGTGCCTGGAAGGTTAAATAAATATTTGCTTTCGAGAAATTATCTGCTTTTGTCTATTAATTTAGCAGACATATTCTGAATAGTGAATTGGAATTTTTTTCTGAAGATTTTCTGTCTTATGCTGCTCAAGGTAATTAGCAACGACCATGGAGCTCATATGAGGCCAATGCCAGGAATGATTGGATCCACTGCATCAGGTTCAAAGGTACTGTTTGTCTTTTCATTTTTAGACATTATGTCATCTGTACCAAAACAGAAAACAAAGAAAATACACATTCCCTTCTCTAGAACTGACTAGGTCTGGGATCTTTTTGTCTAGCACATTTGTTTGAACCTATTAAGTGCTACCCGTTATGGAATGATTGATTGATAGGATCGTAAATTGTAATTTCTGGCATTTATTGTTGGAGTTAGATACATGAAGCTATTAGTTTGTGATATAATTAACTGAATTCTGAACTTTATTGGTCTTTTTGTAGGATAAGAAGAAAGGAACACCTCTAAAGGGCCCAGACATGAAAAGAACAAGGCGGGAACGGGGAGAATTGGAGGATATCATGTTTAAGCTTTTTGAAAGGCAACCAAATTGGGCTTTGAAACAACTAGTGACAGAGACAGATCAACCTGCAGTATGTTCCTCTCTCCATTGTTACTTTCTGTGGGCAATTATAATGTTGATTAATGACTCGTGCACAGGCACTCTCACAATAAATAAAATAACATATTTCACGAGAAATATATTATTTTATTATCTTGTGAGAGAGCCTGTGTGCGAATCTTTATTCTATAATGTTTCCAATGGAAATGGTGGGCTTCACTTAAAAGGAAAACTTGTTATTGAGAAGAAACTCATAGTAAATGAGGATTAGAGTGAAGATTCTTTTGAAAAAGCCTAGTTCAAGGATTGATTTAAGCTTTGGATTGGTTTATTCTAGTTCAAGGATTGAAAAAGCTTTACTGAATGTCTCAAACCATCCCCATGGATCTCTCTTCAACCCTTGAATGGTTTTCGAGTGCTTGCACATCTTGTTCCTCCACAAAAAACTAAAACTAATAAACATACTCTGTTTAGGCAAGTCATAGGTGAAACTGTCAATAAATCAGCTCCATATGTCATGATGTACCCCTTTGCCTCCAATTGAGCTTTATAGTGCTCGAGACAGTCATCTGCATTTCTTTTGTGTACACCCATATCCATCTGACTGATTGAGCCCAGGAGGTAAATGACTAAGGCTCTATCGCCTCTATCAACCAAAACACCTAGTTTTCATCTGTGGCTTGCTTCCACTTTGAAGAAAATGAAACATCTTGCATGATAAAAAGCTATTTAGTGTGCAAGAGAAATTGAGAGGAAGAAGAAGGAGAAGAAGAAGAAGAAGAAGAAGAAGAAGAAGAAGAAGAAGAAGAAGAACAGCTTGAATGTGTCCTAAATTTTCCGATGTAAAACTTCCCATGCCAATTAGTTTCTCTCAGAAAATTAGGCTTGTGGAAGAGAGAAGAAGAGAAGAGAGAGGGAGAAGGCACCTCCGCACATTAACTCAGCCCTTAACAACCTTTTTACAAACTAAAGACCGACATATAGAAGAGAAGTTGCAAGAAAGCTCCATCTGGCTTGCTACCGGTTGTTCCTGGCACACATATTCATCCAAAATCTCCTTGTTTGCCCTATCGGTAACAATAATTGATGATTTGAGTATTCTATAATACTGATATTGAGGAATCAGCTCATGATTGAAGTCATTAAATAGCTTTTCTGAGACTGCAACAGCTTCAACTACATCTTTGCCTTTTCTAGTGAATGGAACAGCTAAGAGTGGAACTACAGTAAAGATTGTGTTTTCTTCTTGAGATCAGCATAGCAGGCACTCGGAAATTAAAGAAACCCTGACCATTCTCTCATTTTTGTAGAACTTATAGACAGCAAAATTTTAATTTTGCCCTTAAAACCTCATTTTTCTGAGAACTTTAAAAAAATCGTTTTTTTTTTTTTGAGAATCTACTTTCTGTAAAAATTAAATTTAGTTTGAAGCTATTAAAGCCTACTAAATTATCTTCATATTTTGTAATAGTAGCTCGTGTGGTTTCATTGTTTTGGGTCAAGAGAGCTGTAGTAATATCAGTAAATAAATGTTAAAATCAAAGTCTGAAGTGAACTTGAGCATAGCTCAATGGTCACATGGGGGGTTTTCTAGTGGGAGGTCTTGGGTTCAAGTCTCCTTAGGGGTATGGGAAAAAAGTCACAACTTTCAACAAAAAAAAAAAAATCAAAGTCTGAAGTCCATAATGACAGGACTGCCATCTATTTATTTATCAATTTGCATAATAAGTGTTTATATTTTATCTGGAAGGACCACTGCCTAAGAGTGCATTGTAGCTGATTAGCAACTTCTTTTGAAATGGGGCAGCCGAATTATTGACCATTTTCATGAATCTGCCTACATTATTGAACTGGATCTTTCTTTTTTGCAGCAATTTCTCAAAGAGATACTTAATGATCTATGTGTGTACAACAAGAGGGGAACAAACCAAGGAACCTATGAGCTTAAACCAGAATACAAGAAATCTAGTGAGGAAGCCAATCCCGAGTAGCACGGACATATGAAAGGAAAACTCATCTGAAGCAGCTGTTTGTACAATGTATCATTAGCTTCGTTACTTCAGTTACTTTCGGTTTACCTTCTTTGGAGAAATTCAAGTTGACCATGTAATGTAGTTGGAGGATGTTAAATAGATTAATGAAAAGGAAATCAAAGACGTTTTATGTTTGTTTTTCTTTTAACGTCATCTCCTCTTTTGATGAGTTTGAGTGCATCGTAATTAATCATAGAAGTAAGTTGTTTTTCTTTTTTTCTTTTTTTTTTTTTTTTAACAATTTTTTGCTTGGTTTGAATGAGCTAGGAATGTGACAAACAATGGCTATCTATTCATGTGGCATATGAAAAATAAATGTTCGGTAGAACAGTGAATGGTATAAATAGTATAACTAAGAAGTTATATAGTCGGGTGATTGGGTAAGTAATCGGATAAAATGTAATTTAATTAAAAATAGTAAAATATAAAAAAAATCTAAATTAATCTATAGAAAACAATGTTTTGAAAACCGAACCGGTAATCGAACCGGTGGAGTAGCCGATTCAGGTTGAACCGGTTCAATCGGGTTGAACCGGTGGTTGATCCGGGAGTTGTATGTCATTAAAAATTTATTTAAGTAAGGAGTCTATCTCGAGAGAGGAGAGAGTCGGCGAGAGAGGAAAGGGCCGGCGAGAGAAGAGAGGGCCATCGCCGTCGAGAGAGGAGAGAGCCATCGCCGTCGAGAGAGGAAAGGGCCGGCGAGAGAGGAGAGAGCCGTCGCCGTCGAGAGAGGAGAGAGCCGTCGCCGTCGAGAGAGGAGAGAGCCGTCGCCGTCGGGAGAGGAGAGGGCCGTCGCCGTCGAGAGAGGAGAGGGCCGGCGAGAGAGGAGAGAGCCGTCGCCGGCGAGAGAGGAGAGAGCCGTCGCCGTCGAGAGAGGAGAGAGCCGTCGCCGTCGAGAGAGGAGAGAGCTGTATTTCATTAAACCCTAAACTTTGCAGGATTTAATTTAAACGGTTTAACCGGTTTCGTCGGTTCAACGGTTCAGCGGTCGAACCAAAAAAACCGGCCGGGTCAGTTCGGTTTTCAAAACATTGATAGAAAACCAAAAGTCTAAAACTCTGTAAATTTTAAACACTTAAAAAATAAAATTTAATTCTCTTAATAAATAAATAAAAACTTTAAGATGGCTTGAATATCAAACATTTTATACATAGTAATATATGAAAAATGATTGATATACTCTCTTTAGTCGTGTAATTGGGTAACTGGATATGGAATAACTTTATTCTATATACCATTCCATTTATTATTCCGTAAACAGATAAATTATTTGATCATACCAATGTTTTGAAAATCGAACCGACCCGGCCGGTTCGACCGGGTTCAACTGGAACCGGAGTTTTTCGCGGTTCGGTTTGCTTCAAAACCCGTAAGAGACTCAAAACCGGATGACCCGACCGGTTTTTTTGGTTCGACTGCTGAACCATTGAACCGACGAAACCGGTTAAACCGTTTAAATTAAATCCTGCAAAGTTTAGGGTTTAATGAAATACAGCTCTCTCCTCTCTCGCCGGCGACGGCTCTCTCCTCTCTCGCCGGCGACGGCTCTCTCCTCTCTCGCCGGCGACGGCTCTCTCCTCTCTCGCCGGCGACGGCCCTCTCCTCTCTCGCCGGCGACGGCCCTCTCCTCTCTCGACGGCGACGGCCCTCTCCTCTCTCGACGGCGACGGCTCTCTCCTCTCTCGACGGCGACGGCTCTCTCCTCTCTCGACGGCAACGGCTCTCTCCTCTCTCGACGGCGACGGCTCTCTCCTCTCTCGCCGGCCCTTTCCTCTCTCGACGGCGATGGCTCTCTCATCTCTCGACGGCGATGGCTCTCTCCTCTCTCGCCGGCCCTCTCCTCTCTCGCCGGCCCTCTCCTCTACTCTCTCCTCTCTCGAGATAAACTCCTTACTTAAATAAATTTTTAATGACATACAACTCCCGGATCAACCACCGGTTCAACCCGATTGAACCGGTTCAACCTGAATCGGCTACTCCACCGGTTCGATTACCGGTTCGGTTTTCAAAACATTGGATCATACGATTACTAATCGGAATGAAAATATTCATTTTATATACCTATGAAATAGCCGAGGCCCAATTAAAACCCATTAGTAACAACCTCTTTCTTCACTCTCGAAAGCGCTGTCCCGGTCCAGCTCCTGCTTCAGAGAGACGAAGAACGTCCGACACCTTCCGTAGACCCAGCCCCCATTCCCTTTTCTTCAATTTCGTTTTCTATTCTCTCCGGGAAAACCAAGAAGAAAAAGCTCAAAAATGGCGACTCTGGCTCGTTTGACCAGAAAAACCCTAGCTGTTAATCGAATTCTGAAGCCCTCCGTTCCTTCTTCATCTGTCCTCCTCTTCCGGAACTACTCTGCCGAACCGGCAAAAGCAACGTCCTCGCCACCACCCACGACTACGGACCGTGTAAAATGGGACTACAGAGGGCAGAGGAAAATAATACCGCTGGGCCAGTGGGTCCCGAAGATCGCAGTCGATGCGTATGTGGCACCCAACGTTGTCCTCGCCGGGCAGGTTACGATCGGCGACGGATCTTCCATTTGGAATGGAGCGGTGCTTCGTGGAGATCTCAATAAGATTACTGTTGGATTCTGCTCCAGTGTGCAGGAGCGTTGTGTGGTACACGCTGCCTGGTCTTCACCTACAGGTCTGAATTGTGTTTCTTTGAAAAATCTTGTTGATTTCAAGCTATTGTGATTCGATATATGATCGACTCGGAAAGGGAAATTGAAATGGTGTGGAGGGGAGGGGACCTTTGCCTCCGAAACGCTCGCAATGTTCGCAACTTTTCTGGATATCCTATATTTACTTAGAAACTGAATTAGATACTAACACTTAAAAACAGTAGTTGGGAATATCACTGACAGTCAACTCACACGTTCAGGTAAACTGTATAAAAACTGGATGGCTGTAACAGGCCAAAGGAAAGTATAACTACTATGTATGGGTGACCTATGTCGCATGAACCTCTTCTTTATGAAGTATTTCTCTTAGTAACATCTTGTAAGAGCATCAATGGCAACTTCAATGAAGTTTCCACCTCTGCTCCTTGCAGAACGTCTGGCCAAAGTTGCTTCTGGTTCAGCTTCTGGTCATCCTTTTTCCTGTAATTGGTCCCAACTTTTTGTTAAACACATAGCCTGAAAGAATGAAAATTAGCATCTGGGAGAGGCCTAAATGGCAAGCTACTTCACCATCCTGATGAAGGATTTAAAATGGACGACAATAAAGTAGTAGGCATTGCTGGAAGCTTGTAGCTCAGCTTTAGGATTGGAGGAGACTGGGCCAATCAGGATTTGGCAAACCCTCACAGTGATCAAACAAAATTTCAGTGATCTCCATCTTCACTTCACCTGATTTTCAGGGATCACTCTGAGGTTTGAGATTCTTTCACAACTTCTTTCAAGGAAGGCTCCAGGTGGAGGAGACTTAAGCTGCGTCAAGTCTTGATGCTGGGGTAAGAAGACGCCCCTAGAGACACTGGCCTTGTTTCTATGAGATTCAGGATCTTTCTTAAGTTGTAACTTGTTTGACTCATGTCCATAGTTTGGCTAATGGTTGAGCTGATGCATTAGTTCATTCACTTATTATAAGGGAGCCCCACTTTCATGCATTTTGAACCCGAATTAGTTCAATCCATGCCTTTTACTGTAAAAACAAAGAAGTGGATCCATAGATTGCTTCAAAAGGTCTTAGCTTAGTGATAATATACATTCTAAGATGGGGGTCTTCAGATCCACTTTCAGCCTAATTTCCTGGAAATCATTCCCAAATTGTTTTTGCCGATCTTGAAGTCTGTTTAGTACTGTGCAGAGGGAATAACTCTTGCCAGAAAATCTAGAAATGAAGGAGCTCAATCAAGGAAAACTACTTATGGTAATCCATGAATTTTAAATAATATCAAGAAAATATCTGCAACCTTTATAGCTGTATGAAGATGAGATAGTACAACAATGGAAATATTTTGTTGTGTTTTCCTCAATAACCAAAATAACACTTTCCCTATGGAAGTGGAAGCCCTTAGATAAAAGTATGGCATTATCTGGCTGTAGGAATGCATGTTTTGGAAGAGTTTATAGAGGACTAGCAGGATAATCATTCAATGGTTGAACAGGTTGGTCGGTGTCCCGGCACTTTTTGGATCATGGCTCCGATGGATTCTTAGAGATGAGCTTGTGGAACCTGAAAAAATAGTTGAGGATTAGGTGATAATTAAGTATCCTTTGTGTAGCAGATCATGAAACAATCTCAAATTCTAGGTTGTAAGGTTTTAAATAGATCTTGATTTTTTAATCTTGCTTTATACTTCATGCCTGAATACCTGGTGATTTATCTTGAAATGATGCCTCATTTAGAGCGCCTTCATGTGCATTATGAAATCAGAACCAAGCAAAGTTTAAGCTATTTCTCCTAGGGCCCCAAAGGCACCATCACTTGGATAAAAAAATTATACCTTTGCTAACTTTTGAGTCTCCTGGGCAAATCTAGAGGGTGGATGAAATGATGAGGTTCAGCCGAATATCTCCTAGTCTTTGTTCAAGACTGTTGCTTGAGAGAACCCCTAACTAGAAGATAGGTAACTTTAAATGGCACTCACCAAATCACCAGCCAATTACAATGTAAGTTGAATGACTCTTCCTGGCCTTTAAATGCGAGGAAAATTTAGTAAAAGGAAACTTACTAGTTATAAAGTCAATCCAAGATCAGAAAGCATGAAAAGGCCTTCCATCAAAGAAAACAACTTCAGTCTGAGCATTGGGAGCCTTGTATGAACAAATTTGAGCACAAATGGGCCATTTATACTTTTCCTTGTCAAGCACAAACCTGTTGACAATACTAGAATGATTATCGCGAAAAGACTACCCTCAAATCAGATTTATACTTTTATTTTGGATGTTGGTGAATCAAGAACTTGTTTTGACGCCCTGCCTCCCTCCTCCCCTCCTGCCTCCCCTCCTGCCTCCCTCCTGCCTCCCCCTCTCTCCCCTCCTGCCTCCCTCTCCTGCCTCCCCTCCTGCCTCCCCTCCTGCCTCCCCTCCTGCCTCCCTGCCTCCCCCTCCTGCCTCCCCTCCGCCTCCCCTCCTCTCCCCTCCTGCCTCCCCTCCTGCCTCCTCCTCCCTCCCCTCCTGTCTCCCCTCCTCCCTCCTCTCTCCTCCTGTCTCCCTCCCTCTCCCCTCCTCTCCCCTCCTGCCTCCCCTCCTGTCTCCCCTCCTGTCTCCCCTCCTGCCTCCCCCTCCCTCCCCCTCCCTCCCCTGCCTCCCCTCCTGCCTCCCCTCCTGCTCTCCCTCCTGCCCCCTCCTGCCTCCCCTCCCTCCCCCCCGCCTCCCCTCCTGCCTCCCTCCTGCCTCCCTCCTCTCCCCTCCTGTCTCCCCTCCTGTCTCCCCTCCTGCTCCCCTCCTGCCTCCCTCCTGCCTCCCTCCTGCCTCCCCTCCTGCCTCCCCTCCTGCCTCCCCTCCTGCCTCCTCTCCTCTCCTCCTCCCGCCTCCCCTCCTGCCTCCCCTCCTGCCTCCCCTCCCTCCTCCCTCCTGCCTCCTCCTCCCTCCCCCCTCCCTCCTCCCTCCTCCTCCCTCCCTCCTCCCTCTCCCCCCTCCTGCTCCCCTCCTGCCTCCCTCCCGCCTCCCCTCCTGCCTCCCTCCCGTCCCCCCTCCGTCTCCCTCCCTCTCCCCCTCCCGTCTCCCCTCCGCCTCCCCTCCCCGCGCGTCGTCAGATCCAGATGAGCCTGTCGATGTAAAGTGGGATTACTTACCTTCGGCGTCGGATGAAGAAGAAAGAGAGGTCTGCGTCATAGCTGGCACACACGGGGGGAAAGAATGATTGGAGGAGGAACAGTGTTGCGACCATCGAACAGCCGGAAACCATGGGAAATAGACAGCAGACCGACGGTTCCAGAAGGGTTAAAAGCCTCCTTTTTCACTAATATAAATGGGAATCGTTTGTACATGGACACCATCGCTTTGCAGGATGAGATTGCAGTAAAGCTAGCTATAAAGGGCAGGGTAAGTCGATCTTTCATCCGGATACCGGCGTTGGCCGTACAGGAACTACTTACTGGCCTGAACATGCTGCTTCAAGAAAACTCAGTCGGCAAAGTAAAGGAAGTCGCGGGGGGAAGGTTCATGTTAGGAGTGTACGAGGAGGCAGAAGGTAGAGTTTGCAGAATCACAGAAAAGAGAGGCTCAACAACGATCGGCTCAGTGGGGGTACCTAAATCCGCAAAGCCGTACTCAGGGTGGTGCTGGTTAATCGATGGTCTAGAAACGATAAAACGAAGACTGGCGGCGGCGGATACCTCTCAACATCAACATGGGGAAGACAGAACAATTGAGCCAAAAGGCAGACCAAAAGTTCCCATAACACTAGAAGACGAGGAAGAGAGGGCAGAAGGGACACCTCATCAGAAAGAACAAAAAAAGTCAGAGGATTTGGTATCCAAAAAGTATGAAAATGGGATCCTAACACTGAATGTCCGGCCAGAGCTCACAAATGACAGGAAAGAGGAGATGAAAAAATGTGTAGTGGCAGAAACTTACAAAAAGAACTGGAAAAATAGGGAATTACAAAAGGAAATCAAGAAACAGTGGCGATTAGTAAACGCCCCGACAGTCCATCTCATGGGAAAAAATAAATGGCTAGTACAACTCGAAACCGAGGAGGAGAAAAATCGAATCTTGGCACTGGAAGATGAGCTAAAAGAGAAGACCTTTGTGGCGATCAGGGCATGGGAACCTGAGTATAACAGGTCAGAGGAGCTGATGGAAATTGAGATTCGGAACATTCCCCCACACCTGTGGCACCCGGAGATTTTCCTGAGTATAACGGAATTTTTTGGAGACTTGGTTTCAGTTGATTCAGAAGTGGCTTCGGGAGACAGAATAGATTGTTTCAAGGCTGTGATCAAGTCGGCGGGAGCAGCGGTTGTACCAAAAGCAGCCACCATAAAAGATGGACAGGAATCTTTCAGGGTTGACATTAAAGTGAAGTCTCTAAGGGAGAGAGAAGGAAAACGTAAAAAAAGGTGCAGCAAGAAGAAGCTGAAGTTAGCGGAAGGACGACGTAAAATGGAGAAGAAAGTGGAAGGACGGAGAAAGTGGTGAAGAAGTCACGAAGAGCGGCGGTGGGCAATTCGTAGAGTTCAAAAGGGCAGACCAGGTGACGCACCAGCAGCTTGACTCACCATCGAACCGGAGAGAGTCACCGACTCGGTGTTAGTTGCAGAATCGAGTCGACTCAATATAGTAAATGTGGTGTCGATAATCACGATCCGAATCTGGATTCGGATGCGGAAAGCCCCGCCCACGACTTCTCAGCCAAAAACGAAATCGTAGTCCAAGAATTTGCGGAAGAAGAAACTGCGGAAAAGATAAAGAGGACGGAGAAATAGATGAAGTACGAGAGGCACGAATCGAGAGGAACCCAGAAAGAGGCGGCAGTAGTGCGGTCTCAAATTCTACACGCCAGGAGATCCGAGAATCGGCCTAAAGTTGTTGAAGCGTGAGATCAAGCTCTCGGAATGGTTCAAGGAGGATGTTCAAGATTTCGAGCAGCAAGGTGACGACTCGAGTCCGAGGAGGAAAATGAAAGGGAGGAGGCCAGAATAGAAAACATTATGGAGCAAGCTCTCGAAGAGTTCGTTCGATGCGGCAATGGGAATGGGGAAAGAAGAAATAAGACAAAGTGCCGAGAAAGATTCAAGACGATGAAGAAAGAGATTCACGACGAAGTCGTGGGCCATGAATATTTTATCATGGAACGTTCGTGGCCTCAACACGCTTAGCCGACGAGCCGATGTAAGAGCAGTTATTAGAAGCACGAAAGCAAAGATAGTCATGTTACAAGAAACAAAGCTCCATAGCATCACTCCAAATATTATCCGGGAGATGTGGTTTGGAAAAAGCCAATTTGGGAGGAAATCAAGCACAAGGAAGCGCAGGGGAATTTTGATGATGTGGGAACAAAGATACGCAGACCTAATAAATACGGAAAAAGGGGAATACGTCTTAGCATGTCACTTCAAGGAAAAAAAAAATGCAACAATGGGGGCTCTTGCTATCTACGGCCCTACTACAGCTAGTCGAGGGGAGAAAATGTGGGAGGAAATTACTAGAATTCTGCAACTATGGGATATTCCGTATGCTTACAGGCAGAGATTTTAATGTGATTAGATTTGCTACAGAAAAGATAGGGGGAAGAAGCAATTACACAACAGCAATGAGGAATTTTGAAGTCTTTATCTCTGATAATCTACTTACTGACTTACATCTCTCTGGAGGAGAATTTACGTGGACCAATAGAAGAAGGCCACCCATCCTAGCGAAATTGGATCGATTCATGGTGAATGGAAAATGGCTAGATATCTTCAAGAGCTCGGCAGCAAAGATCCTACCCAGATTAGCATCTGATCACAACCCAATTGTCCTCGAAACAGAGACTGCATCGTGGGGGCCACCCCCATTCAGATTCGAGCTTGTTGGCTAAAAGAAGAGGGTTCTCAGAAATGGTGAAAAAGTGGTGGCAAGACATAGCAGTTGATGGCTCACAAGGGTACCAATTCAGCCAAAAACTAAAGCTACTCAAGAGAAAATTGAAAGAATGGAAAAAGGAAAGATCACTGAACTTTGAGAAGGAAAGAAACGATTTGCTGCAAAAAAATAGATGAGCTTGATAAAAGGAAGAACAACAAGGAATTAACATTCTTGAGGAGGTGGAAAGAGAAAACTAAGGCAAATGGCAGCAAATATTGATACACAAGAGATGATTTATCGGAGACAAAGGGCACACTACAAGTGGATCAAGGAAGGGATGCGAACACAAAATTCTATCATGCGGTAGCCACAGCACACGTAAGAAACAACAGAAATCAGCATACTAGAGATGGATGGAAAATCGATAATGAGCCAAGAGCAATTATTGAAGTCTTTCAAACCTACTACTCGACTTATACACGTATGAAGGGACCAGCAGACCATTTCACGAGAGGATAGCATTAAATTCACTCAACTCACATGACAGCCTGCACTTGATTAAGCCGTTCTCGAGAGGAGGAGGTAAAAGAGGCAATTTTCTCCTTCCAAATGAAAAAGCTCCGGGTCCCGATGGTTTTACAGCAGAGTTCTATAAAACTGGATGGGAATTTTTAAAAAGGATATTATGAAGGTCTTTGAAGAATTCTATGAGAAAGGGATAACTTCCACCAGCATGGGGTCTTCCCTAATCACCTTGATACCGAAGAAGGAGGGGGCTACTCACCCAAAGGACTTTCGACCCATTAGCCTAATTTCAAGCCACTATAAAATAATTTCAAAGGTGCTGGCCAACAGATTGAAATCAGTGCTTCCCAAAGTAGTGAACAGCCAACATCAGCTTTTATTAAAGGTAGACAAATCTGGACTCAGCATTGATGATACATGAGTTCATGCATCACTACAAGCGAAGGAAGAGAAAAGGTATGATCCTAAAGTTAGACTTTGAGAAAGCCTTTGATAGGGTGAATTGGAGATTTCTAGATAATATGCTAAGGAAAATGAATTTCCCAGAAAAATGGAGAGCATGGATAAGTAGCTGTATTGCCTCAGCTCGATTCTCAATTCTTTTGAATGGCACGGTTAAAAGTCATTTTGTGAGCTCTAGGGGACTAAGACAAGGAGATCCTCTTTCCCCGATGTTATTCAACATTGTCAGTGAAGGGTTAAATGCAATGATGCTGGAAGGCCAAAAAAGAGGGTGGATTTCAGGCCTTACAACAGGAGAGCTACATGTACCAATACTTCAATTTGCGGATGATACGATGATGTTATGTCAAGGAAGCAATAGGCAGATGCTCAACGCTATAGTCATATTAAATTTGTACCAAATGGCATCTGGACAAGCTATTAACTGGGGAAAGTCAGGGCTGATTGGCCTTAATCTGGAAAGTAGCTTAGAAGAACAAATCAGGGGTATACTAGGGTGTAGCAAGATTGAGCTACCCAACAAGCATCTTGGGCTACCACTATTTAATGGAAGAGCCACTAAAAATTTGTGGGACCCGGTTATTGAGAGATGTCAAAGGAGGTTAGATAGTTGGAAGGGTCAGTTTCTCACGCATGCAGGGAGGACCACCTTAATCAAAGCCACTCTCGCTGGTATCCCGACTTACTATTTGTCTTTGATGGAATGTCCTAAAAATGTGGCTACAAGAATTGAGGCCCTACAGAGGAGGTTCCTTTGGTGTGGGTCAGCAAGTCAATTTAAATATCCACTAGTGAATTGGAAAACAGTATGCAGGCCGAAAAAACAAGGGGGACTCGGTATTCGTCATATCAAAGAGGTTAATTCAGCCTTGCTAGCAAAATGATTTGGAGATATGCAAACGAAAAAGATGCCCTATGGAGAAAGATCATCGAGGGGTCATACGGCAAAGCAAAACATATCTGGCTACCAAAAAAATGCCCATGTACAACATCTTCAAGGCTATGGAGGGGTATTCTAAAGCAAAAACCAGAAGTATGTAAGTTTATAAGGTTCCATGTTAGAAAAGGCACAAAAGTAAAGTTTTGGCATGACATATGGCTGGATAATCAGCCTCTTTCTGTTTCCTTTCCACTGATCTACCAATTGTCTTTAAGCAAAAATGCAACGGTAGCACAAGTGTTGGGCGACGGCAGCAGAAATTTTGACCTCAGGCGGCACTTGCAAGATGTCGAAAGTTGCTGAACTGACCACTCTGCTAAAATCTTTAGACGAACGATATAGGTCAGAAATGGGGGAAGATGAGATAATCTGGACACTTACTCCGGACGGGCACTTCACTGTGGCGTCATTCTATGAAGATATTCAGACTTCAAAACCACCAATTAACAGTGGCGTGGAAGATGCATGGAAGCTGATCGCCCCTAACAAAGTCAAACAGTATGTGTGGACAGCAGGGCAAGAAAAAATACTCACGTGCGATGAGTTGGCCAAAAGGGGGCAGATGGTAATTAACTCATTGTGCAGCTTGTGTAATGAGGAGGAGGAGACTAGCAATCATGTACTCTTACACTGCAAGTTCAGTTCTCAGGTGTGGTCAAACATATTAAAGAAATTCAATATAAGCCTATGTATGCCAAAGGATCTCAAACATCTTCTACAACAGTGGAAAAGTTGCCCATTGCCTTATTGGGGAAAATTGTTATGGAAAGCCAGTATACCGGCTGTCTTATGGAATCTGTGGATAGAGAGGAACAACAGAGTTTTCAAGACTAAGTCCACAATGGTTGGAGGTCTAATTGAAAAGACAATACGCAATATTCTGACCTGGTTACATAGCATACATGGACTGCCACCCCTTCCCATTCCAATAATACGAAAATTTTGGAACAATGTAATCTACCTTGCAAACCCAAAGCCTCTCAAGATGATGGAATGGATTCCGCCCACCTCTCAAAGGATAAAGCTCAATTTCGATGGTTCATCCAAAGGAAACCCAGTGGCCAGCGGGAGTAGGAGGAGTTATACGTATCGTGAGGGGATAATACTGATGGCATTCTCGGTCCTGCTGGAAATTGTGACTCAAACGAAGCTGAAGCGAAGGCTCTCTTGGCGGGTTTGAAGATATTAAATCAATTCGCCAAAGTAGAAATGGAGGTTGAAGGTGATTCAAAGTTAGTAATTGGATGGGCGACAAAGGAGGGGTCTGCCCCTTGGCGCCTAAAAAGTATATTCGATGAGGTGGCTGACCTGGTCCAAGAGTGGAAAATAGCCTGGTTCAATGTGCCCCGATCAGCTAATTCCATAGCGGATAAATTGGCTAAATCCGGGATTACAAGGAGCCAAATCATAGCTACGCATAGTTTAACAAGCTTTGAGTAGTTGCATAGTCGGGCAGAAAAGCTAAAAGAGGCTTTGGCCTTGTACATCGTACCTGCATTATTGCTGCTGTATCATTGCACTATCGCTGCTGTAACATAAGTATGCTAAAGTTTTTAACATTAATAAAAGTTTCATCATTTCAAAAAAAAAAAAAATCAGATTCTAATGGAATTAGGAGAGCAAGCAATCTTTTTTTTTTTTTTTTTCTGAAAAGGTTGAATGGATTTCATTGATGATGGTATTTCGGCATTGCAACTGTCTTTACAATCAAGACTCTATGGTGGTTCGGAGAGCAAGCAATCTGATCAGTTGTTTTTTTACTATTTTGAGGTGGGGACCTCTTGACTGCACAATGAGGTGATTTGAGGTGCTCATGGCGTTTCTGAGGCAGCATGCCCTGTGTATCAATTTGAATCGATCTAAATGAGTTATAGGGTGCATTTGGCTAAGCTCTTTGGCAGCCAAAAGCTTCTCTTTAGATGAAAGAGCCGCGTTTTGGATATTAAATTTGTTTGGATACACTTCCTTTTAGATAAATCTATCTTTGAAAGAAGAGATTTTAGTTCTTTCAAAGAGCTCCAAAATGAAGCTATATAATTCCACAAGTTATGAAAGGGAAGACTTTTTTGTCCACTTGTTTCCAGTTGATCCTTCGTGCCCGGAGAGAGATCAGCTAACTGTTGGGTTGATCACAGTGGGAATAAGATCATCGCACAGATATCACTTAATCTGACATGGCACTTCATTCTTGCCTAATTCATTCTGGCTGACCCATCAAAAGATTTTGATGGATCCCTTAGATGGTGATTTATTCATCTTATTTTGGTCTTGATTTTTTAAACTGTCTATTTTGAATTATATTTTAGATGCTTGATATAACTTAGTCAGAGACTGTGGAGTCATCATGTTCATTAGGTTCAAAACAAATTGGATCTGCAGATGCAGATGCATCACAAATTGTTTATATTTTGCAAATACTGATCGCTTAACTGTTGTAGCACTCTGCCTTTGAGATGGAAAGTAACTATCATAATCCTTTCCACAGGTGGAACCTGTTGGTGATTTTTTAATTCTTTCATGCATTTTAACGTATTTGTCTCAGCATCTATATTTCTGCTCCGGCATTTGTTGTTATTACCAGGAGTTTGACTCTACATTTTTGCTAGGTCATTGCTTCCTCATTGAACTGATTCCCCTGACAGTTTATTAAGTTAACATGTCTTTCATTGTATTATTTGCTTGAAGCTTCTGCATGGTCTCTGAGTAGTTGCTTTCTTTCAGCTGTTGGTTTGACTTTTGTATTGGAAATCTGACTGCACCAAGCCTCTATTTCCGATCAGATCAATTGAATTTTTTTAATAGGCTGTAGCTTGTCTTTTATTACTTTGTTACAAATGAGCTATTTCCAGATGCAACGTGGCTAGCTTTTCTTTATTGATGGAATATGTGTAAATTGTCAGTATCATCTGTGCTTTCTCTTGCACGAGCATAAGAATTAAACTATCACCTTTATGGTTGCAGTTTTTATCACATAGCCGCTTTTGTTATCAATGCGTAGTATCTGTGTAATATTCTGTTTTGCCTCGTTTGCTGTTATCCCTTTTAGTGTGGATTCCATGATTGACAAATCTGTCTTATTATATATGCTAGGATTGCCGGCTGATACATCAATCGAGAGATATGTGACAATTGGAGCGTATACTCTCTTGAGATCTTGCACAATTGAACCCGAGTGCATCATTGGACAGCACTCCATTCTCATGGAAGGTTCTCTTGTGGAGACCCAGTCAATCCTCGAAGCTGGCTCTGTCCTCCCCCCAGGTAGGAGGATTCCTACTGGACAGCTCTGGGCAGGAAACCCTGCAAGGTTTATCCGGAATCTGACCTATTCTGAGATCAAGGAGATTCCGAAACTCGCCACAGCTATAAACGACTTGAGCGGAAGCCATTTCTCAGAATACCTGCCTTACTCCACGGTGTACCTGGAGGTAGAGAAGCTGAAAAAGTCTCTGGGAATACCTCTCTGAAGATCATTTATCGTCTTTTCTGTTCTTTTTGATTGCCCTTTTTTTCTTCTGTATCAATCTAGTGAAATGCGTCCCTAAAGATGGAAATAAAGACCCTCAAAGTTACAGTTTGAACTCACTTGAATGAACAGGAGAAACGTAGCTGGTGTATCTGCTTTCGAGGTTAGAGCAGGGGAGGCATTTGCTCTGAACTCCATTGCAGCATGTATCCCTTTGTTACTTATGTCTAGAGTAATGTAGTTGCCGCGCATGTCTTGTGATGAATATGATAGAAAGAATATAACAGCAAATGCCATTACCATCATAAATTAAAATGAGGTGTGGATCTTCTAAGATTCGAGGGACGCAAGCAAGCGTCATATGACGAGTTCAAACCAGGCTGGACTTTGGTGCCTTGGAAGGTGCCTCTTCATCCCACTTGTCTTTAGCAAAAGGATGGAACCAGAATTCCCAAGGAATGACATCAATGACGCCACGATTTTCAAAAGAAAATAGTCCCTAAAGTCGACAATCCGGTGAGATCACATCACAGATGACCAAATTTGCTCTGAATTTTCTTATGAGTTTCAATGCAGTCTGGTCTAAAGTCTTATAAGCAGTGCAGCATCTACCAGGCATCCACGATATATTTTGTGCTATTATTGCATAAAGTGAAGATGTGAATTTGATGAAGAGAATTATAAGCAAAGATATCATGGAAAATAATCTCTTCAGAGAGTTAAAAAATAAAAAAGGAAAAATCTTAGATAATAATTAATGGTTATAAGAAGAACTTGGAAGAAATTTAGAAAAACCTAAAAATACTGTGTAATCCAACATGCTGATTTGTTATTCTAAATCAGATAAAACAGCATTTTTCTTTGCAAATATAATTCACCTCGTTATTCGTTGGGCACTAAATTTTATTTGCATGTAGAAGATGTGTTTCATATGTTAAAAATATATTTCATCCCCATACTTAAAGCTGACAACTATACATCCACCCACTTTATAGAAGATTATTAAGCCCTTAAGCTGACAGAATAAAATATATATCCCAAAGTTCTCTTCAGTACCTAGGTTCTATCTGATGCTAACACAAGAATCAAACTAATTGGATTTCTTCAAACTTACAACATACATAACTAAAAAAAATAAGAAACAGAGATTCTGCTATCTGCTCAAAATATCAGAAGAATGATCAGGTTTGATCCAAATGAGACGTGAAGAGCAGATAATAAAAATTGGAAAAAAAGGAAATGAAAAGGCTCTTGCGAATCTGGAAAGACGAATGAGAGCCAAAAACAGGAACCGTGGCCACACGGACAGAGGCTTCTAACAAACCCTTTACAAAAGAAGACGACATAGTAGGTAGATCATGTATCAAGCAAGGGAGGGCTGGCGAATCTATGCCTTCTCCTTGTCCTTTGCCACCTTCATATCATTCCTTGCATATATCAATTGGCCGGTTTTATAAAAAAAATAACAAATCATCGCTTTCTCCACTTCAAATTATTCAAAGGAGCTTGCTTAATGTTTACTTGTTCAACCTCACTAGTTAGAGGGTCTGTAGGGAGGTTGTCACCTTAATTCCCTACTATGATTTTTTTTTAACAATGGTTAATTATCAAAAGATATATAAATACGCTCGATCCGATTTTTCGCTACATACCTGATATTTAAAGAATGCATAAATGGGTATTTCGTTACTTAAGAGTCATGCACTTGATATATAGCTCGTCATCTCTGTGACTTGAGAGTCATGCACACCAATCAATTAATTAGTTATTAGCTAATACAACGTGTAATCGGGTAAAAACGGGTATTTAGTTACTTGTTCTAATAATTTGAAACATATTCAACTATATATTAGTACTCCCTCAGTACTACTCATATGTTTGAGTAGCCGGGTAATTATTTAAAGAATGCATAAACGTGAAAAAATTCAGAGTACTTGCCCATTATAGAAATGATGTGACTCTAGGGGTTAGTTTCTTTGGTTTTCAGTTTATGGTTGGTGGATTAGTAAATCAAAATATAATCTATTCTGTCGACGTCCTTGGGATTAATAAGTGAGAAATTTGGACCAAGCTGAGAGGAATTGCTGAAAATAGCCAAAAGGATATATAATGTGTGACCATGTCATCAACCACTTTAAAGAAAATCATGGAGGAAAATTTTCAAATTTAAAATTCTGTTTTTGCTTGGGAAGATTTGGACGTCTCAACCATAGTCTCCAAACGTCTCTTGATTAATCTTCTATAATTTCATTCTCTCCTTCCTCTCGTCTTCCCTACCTTACCTTTCCTTACGTTGTCTTAATTTCTGATCTTCTCCTGCTCTCTCTCGCTGTCTTTCTTTCTTTAGCTT
Source organism: Aristolochia contorta (assembly GCA_022405105.1). NCBI lineage: Eukaryota > Viridiplantae > Streptophyta > Magnoliopsida > Piperales > Aristolochiaceae > Aristolochia > Aristolochia contorta. The sequence continues at coordinate 27,528,256 of CM039667.1, read as the reverse complement.
CAGGGATGTTCTTGATATGACCGTCTTTCTTTCTTTAGCTTCAGGGATGTTCTTGATATGACTGTCTTTCTTTCTGTTGCTAATTCATGTCAGGGCTAGCTGTTCTTGGTGGGTGAAAGTGCGATGTTGGTACAGCTCAATCAAATCAAAACTCCCAGAAGTTGGGTTTTTATGATTCGATTGAGCCGTGCCAATATCACATCCGTTGCTTCCGAAAGCCATTAAATGACTCTGAGGAGAAGAAGATCGAAGATCATGGTGAATAAGTAAACTGGGTTTCTTTTTTCTTTTCTTCTCGCGCCGTACTTGAAGGTTAGTAGCAGCTCTTTGCCCCTCACTGATATCTTAATTCCTGCAAGTTTTCGTGATAAATATGAATACAGAGATAAGATTAATGTTAGAGATTATATTAATTTCTCCACGTAATTGGCAGTACTTATATTAATACTTGCTTCAGTCGTATTACAATTCTTTTAAACCTTTCATGTTATTGCAGTCTTTTCATTTTATGAACTTCCACGCTGCAAATATGAATCAGAGGTGAAGGAAATTTTCTTTAGCAATTCACTGGTTCTCATGTTGACAATATGCTTATATCGTAATTAGCTCCTCTCTCTCTCTCTCTCTCTCTCTCTCTCTCTCTATATATATATATATATATATATATATATATATATATATATATATATATATATATATAACTAGTAATTCGATCTGATGAAAAGTAAGGATTAGTACTCGACGGAATTAGATGCATATTTTTCATTTTGGTGATCTTCTGAACTTGCAAGTACCAATAACAAGTTGGAAATCTAGTAATTCATATTGCGGTGAGGTGGATATATATGCTTTCTTTGTAGAGGTAACCTTGTAGATTCCTAACAAAGTAGTATCACAGGGAGATTTTTTTAGGGGAAAATATGTTCTCCCCTAATTAGGTGAAATGTGGTTTCAATATATATAATCCAAAAGAAATCGAGTAATACTTGGGAGTCCCTCATTTTATGGTTTCCTAGCTCCCAAATCATAAACAAGTCTCTAAATGCAACTATATATATATATATATATATATATATATATATATATATATATACTAATAACAATAAAAAAAATAAAAGTAAGCAAATACCAAACATATCCATCTGATCTACTTTGTATCCTAACATAATCTGATCATTTAGAAAAATGTTAATTCAAAATCCAAAGTTCACAGTCACAAATCAACCAGCCAACTTGCTATCCCCCAACTAGTTGGCACTCATGATTTTTTGAATTAGGGCTCCATCTACTCTAATGTATGCCTGCCTACTAATGCAAATCTTGACTTGTTGCAAGTGCTCTTGTGCACCTACCATTTCTTGTTTTGCACGTACCTATATGGGTGCACTGTATGATCTTGTGTCACTCATGCTATATTGAGGGTTGCCCACTTGTAGTTAGCCAAGACATGATCGATACGAAGATGTTTCAATAGTATAGAGGCAACCTCCATTGCTTCAACCTCTAGTATTCCCACCTCCACAACTCCGGCAGCCACTACTCCGGCCTGGCCTCGCTGCTCCAGTGCCATAATTCCTATGCAATGATATGTTTTTCTCTTCTTTATCTGCAGTTCTTCCCAGACAAACCCAAAATCCTAATTCTTCTCTCAATTTAGCAAGTTTTTTTTTACCAAGTTCCTACAGCCCTGAAATTTTGCTCCACCCTGATAAGTAGGTGGACTGTGTTTGCTCCAGTCTTGTTAGAAGTTTAGAACCTGATCAGACGGGCCGGTTCAATCCGGTCGAACAGGAACCAGACCTTTGGTTAAAAACCTTTATTCTTTAAGACCAAAGACTCGGTGATTTAACCGGTCTGATTGTGAACCGCTCTGGTTCACTCGGTTCAGTTCATTAATCTTTTCTTTGAATTGGGTAAAAAATACCATGTAATTAGAAGTTAAGCTGTGATAACTGATAAGTCTATTATATAGAAAATAGTTGATAGACACCTTTACTTCAGTTAATATTTTCAATTACACCTTATAAGAGTTATCCTAATTTAATGAATTATAATATGTGCTACAAAATAAATTAGTGATATCCTACTTTGTTTTAAACTGAAACTTTACCTGTTTGATTATTGGTTCGGTTTTGGTAACATTGGTTTGCTCCTCACAAAAAAAAAATACCTTCTTTAAAAAGAAAAAAATGCCTCTCTTTAAAATAGAACACACTCTTCTAATCTAAATATATATAAAAAAAGAGTAATGTTAGACTCACTTAGCGGACGCACCTATCTGATTAATCTAAGTCATTAAAAATATAAAATAAATATATTTTTTATAAAATTCTATTTTCTAGAGGATAAACCCTAAACATCAATCAATTGTTTAGATTAACAAGTGTGTGAGATAGGTACGTGGGTTAAGTGCAATTAGCATTATTAAAAAAAAACATCTTAGAAAATGCACCCATAAATGTTGCTTAACATTTTAACCCAAAATAAAAAAAAATGTGTATAAGAAAAAAAATACAAAAATCCTTCTTCTAATGTATGTAAGAAATCCAGTCTACTTTATTATATAAAAATCTACTAGCAGGCTAGCGGGACGCTCCCATCTATGGAAGCGATTCTTGAACTAGCCGTAGACACGCGAAGCTCCATACCAGATGAAAAAGAGAGAATTGAAGGAAAAAGAGTCGCTTCTCGCATCAATTTGTCATCAGGGCTCCTCAATATTTGTCATGTGGGCGTAACTAGTTGATACTTGGTTCTCATTTGGGTGCTCTAACCGGGGTATATGGATTCCTAAGAAAAGACTATGGGAGAGCACAGAAGCAGAAGAAAAAAATCGAGTGAAGACAGTGATTCTTCTTATGATTCGTCTGATGAGGATGATTCATCACGTCGTAGAAGGTCAAGCAAGCAAAGTGGCAGCAGCAGCAGCAGAAGCAGAAGCAGACGGCGGAGCCCTTCTCGCAGTTCGGATTCGGGAACGGAGAATGAGGATAAACGTCGGAGGAAGAGGCGGTCTTCGAGGGAGATTACCGAGGAGGAGATCAAGGAATACTTAGCTAAGAAAGCGCAGAAAAAAGTAGGTTTTGATTTAGTTGTTCTTTTATCGAATATCAAAAGTTTGTTTTTTCTTTAGGAGGAGGAATATGGAGATGTTTCTTATTTTTCATGGTTTTGTCTTTCAGGCTCTAAAAGTTGCGAAAAAATTGAAGCAGTCTGTTTCTGGTTACTCGAATGATTCAAATCCCTTCGGTGATTCTAACCTGAATGAAAAGTAAGCATGCATTTTATAGCTGCCTTACTACTTTGTTTTCAGCTCCCCGATAGGTGAGGAGTCCATGTTTTGGAACAATTTATAACATTGGCTTAATGCTCCCCTCCCTCATTGGAGGTTCATCCACCGGTGTTTCTCATATAATAGTAGTATCTGCAATTTGTCCAATGGAGTGAAATTCCATCCACTTGGCAATTGAGTGCTTTTGGACACTGGCTTAATCTTGTCCTTAAAACCATCACCTGGAAACTTGTTGTCTTAAACAAATTTTAGCACTAATTTTTAAGTAATACACTGCTGAAATGCGTGTTTTATGTTTCAAATATGTATGCTTTATCTAATTAAGGGGTCTCATGTGAAGCGCAGTTTTCTGGAGAGAACAATCTAAGCTGATTCATCTGACACAAATTTGGTTACTTAGATAGCCACCTTATACCATTGCTGGTTTGTTTCTCATTTTTGAGGGCTTGAAGGTTGTGTTTTCTCTTCGGTTTGTCTAGTATCTCTGCTTCTGTTTGTTTTCTTAGTACAAAATAGTGTTAACTATTAAATATGTTATCTGTTTCTCTTTGATTTGTCTACTCTCTGCTTCTGTTTGTTTTCTTAGTAGAAAATATCGTTAACTATTAAAGGATGTCATCTGATGTCATCTGATGTCCTCTCATTTAATCTGTAGATTTATAGAAGCACTATCCTAGCCCCTCAAAGGGTACTTTTGTTCCATTGGACTATAGGTTTACTTGTTTGTGACTGTTCATATTTCATGATAAGCATGTTGCTCTTAAAGGATTGAGGTGGTACTTCATTGAGTGGCACTGTTTGTCCAGATTTCAGGTTCAAAGGTGTATTTTCATCTGATTTTTATATCCTGATAAAATTTTCCTTAATCTATTGGCAGGTTTGTGTGGAGGAAAAAAATAGAAAGAGATGTTGCTCAGGGTTTGACTTTAGACCAGATTACAGTCAAAGCTGAGAAAAAAAGGCAGTGAGAGAGACTGGTATGGAATTAGTTTATCTTTGCTATTCAACTTCCATCTTTCTAAATTTTGCTTTAGCATAAGCCTATATATATATATATAATAATAATAATAATAATAATAATAATAATAATAATAATAATCAGTTAGAATTAAAAAAAAAAGTGAAATAAACTAAACATGGCATTTGTTAATCTGGATGCTAGGCTTTTGAAGATAAGAGTGAAATGTTTAAGAATATTAAGAAACCCACGAGGATGCATGGTATCTGCACTACGTGAGCTTGACCCCACTTCACTGGAAGAGGTTCACAAGTATCACATTCTTTGCGTAGAGGTAGGAAATACCATGCAAAAATATTTCATGAAGATAACCACGGTATAATTTATTAAGAGAACCATGAAATGACCATTTGATATTGGAAGAGGTGTTTGTGACCTTATTAGTGATAATAAGTATATGTACCACGGGCTAGTGGTTTGGTGGGTGCTCTCGAGGAGGCACATGTTCAACCTTTTCAGTAGTTCCCCTCATATGCCAGTTACATGATGCATAGAAATTGGTTTGATTATATTCCTTTTTTATTCCCTTTATCAATGACCATTGTAGCTTGGTGCTCCGCGAGTTTTGTAAAGTTGAATATTGTGGGAGTCCCTTTTGGCTGTCTTGGGTTGCTCATATTGGAGGAGTCATATGTGATTATTCGTTGTCTTTTGGATATTGGTTTGGCGGGTGTTCTCAAGGAGGCAACTTGTGCTCTTTTACAAGGCATCCAGATTCTTTTGAATCATCTTAATCAGCATTTGGTTATTGAAGGAGTGTCAACTATTATTTTGTGGTGTAGGGACGCTTCTATCTCATCTTGGTGACTTTGTAATTACAGTGAGAAGATTTGCCATATTTCTTAAACCTTTATTGATATCTCGGGCTTATGATATACAATTCGCTGTTTCTATTGTTGATTTCTTAGCTAAAACATGTACTGCTTTCTCCTCTGGTCATAGGTTGTTTAATAAATCATCTCTATTAGTTAACCTTTTGAAAAAAGAAACTTCTGAAGTACTATTGTTATCTATGCATTCAGGCAGAGATTGAAAAAGTGAAGAAGAGGAGAGAGGATCGAGCACTTGAAAAGGCTAGGCACGAGGAAGAAATGGTGAGCTTAAGCACTGGTGGAGGCTTGTGGATTGTTTGTTGACATGAAAAATCATAATTTATTATCACTACTCATGAATTAGTTATTTATAGATCTTTTCACTAGGATAAAGAACCACTTGATTTGAAATGATACATATATCAATTTTGTTTCAGGCAATGCTGGCAAGAGAGCGAGCTAAGGCTGAATTCCATGACTGGGAGAAGAAAGAAGAGGAGGTGTGTCATTGAAAAGTTTCAGTTTTATATTCTAACATAGTCTAGTGGTAAAAATTATATATCATCTCATTATATTCCAATTTTTTTTTCTTTAATTTTTTTACTCCTATTGTTCTTATATTATTTTGATTTTAATTCATGTTAATTAACATTTACATTTTGCAGTTTCATTTTGATCAAAGCAAAGTCAGGTCACAGATGAGACTCCGTGAAGGGCGTGTGAAACCCATTGATATGCTTTCCAAGAACCTTAATGGTTCAGATGAATTTGATATTGAGCTCAATGAGCCTTATATGGTCTTCAAGGTGAATATAGTTTCACATGTTTCTTTTTTTTCAACTATAAAGCAATTTGATTTGTAATCTGCCTTTTTTTAATCATTTTTCTTTTACCTATGGTCTCTTTTCTTTCTTTTAGAATGTATTTAAAGAATGTCCATTAAAGGGCAAAATTAATTTCTTTTTACCCCTGAACGAACCTTCTGAAATCATTTATGAAAAATGATAAATACAACAAATAACCTCATGAAAATATTTAAAAACAAGAATAAAATATTCATGGAAAAATTCTTTTAATCGATTTGGTGGGATCATTTACACCTTGAAAGAAATGTGGGATGATATGATAAATTGACAAAGAATATTTAGTCATAAATATTATCTGTCTTTTTAAATTTTTGAACAAGGCTATTTGAGGCATTTTGTCTTTTTAAATGAGTGGTGTTAGTGGAATCTCTGAAGGGATGAAATGAAATTATTTGGTCCTTTTTTTGGACTTTATTATAAAATTCTCTCAGTGAGATTTGTAGATATAACCAACTTTAAAAAGAGTGCTTTAAGTAATTTACCTGTTCTTTATTATCAATAGACATATAAAGCCCTTGGCTTGTACGTTGTAAACATGTTGATTTATTATTATTATTATTTATTTATGAAATTTACTGGTAGTTGATGTTTCTGGTCGCTGATGTGAAGGTGATTAAGCCCTTTCATCCATGAAGATGTGGTAATAATGCTGTTAGTGATGTTTTGGAAAAATAAAGCCCTTACTTCCTGCAGTGTTTAGTTTATAGGTAATGCATCATAAATGCACTTCTGTTATACGTGACAGGGTCTAACAGTAAAGGAAATGGAAGAACTTCGAGAAGACATAAAAATGCATTTGGAGTTGGACAGAGCAACACCAACACATATTCAGTACTGGGAGGTGTTTTCTCGTCTCCTAATTTCTTTTTAGGGCTCATATGGCTGCTTGTTTTATACCTTTACAATGTTTTATGGACCTCAAATGGAGATGCAGTGTGCCTTTCAATGCATTCAGATAATAATATGCTACGTGGGTCTGAACTTAAACTGGTTGAATATGATTATATGATGACACTTTGATATATTCACAGGCCTTAATGGTGGTTTGTGATTGGGAGCTGGCTGAAGCTAGGAAAAGGGATGCCTTGGACCGTGCAAGGGTTCGTGGTGAGGAACCTCCTCCTGAGCTGCTTGCAGAAGAGAGGGGTTTGCATTCCAGTGTTGAAGCAGAAGTCAAGAATCTTTTACAAAGAAAAACGCATAGTGAGTTGGAGACCTTACACAGCCACATTGATTCTGAAATGAGATCAGGGAAAGCCAAGGTTGTTGAGTATTGGGAGGCTATTCTTAAACACATCCATATCTATAAGGCTAAGGTATCTTTGTTCTTTCCTTCGTTCTTGCTTTTCTTATATTTTTTGTCACTGCAGAGATTCAGAGCTAGGATGTTACTTAGTCAAATTGGCTCTGTATGTCTTGCCTTCTTTACATAGTAACTGTTATGCATTAGCTATCTTTTCTCCTTCAGATCTCCATATGATGTAATATCATTTTGTTTTACTTTAGGGAAAGGGGCGCACTCAAGGGACTTTTGTGACATTGATACAGTTATCCCAAAATTAACTTCGAATTCAGGAATTAATAAAAAGTAGTAATTAATAAGGTCTCTTTGAGATAAAATAGTTAAAGCACTTTTCTTTTTTTAGGGATTCTCTCATACGTGAAGTCTACCAGTGTGACCTTCTGTGACGGCAGTTCTCTCATAATCTACATAGGGTCTAATTGAGTTTGGGGTTCAACCGATTTAACTCTAACGAGGATTTCTCGTCTTTCAAATGCTCCATCAAACTAAATTCATAGGTAGTAAAGGCATACAAGCAATTGAGTATGATCCCAAATATGACACCCTACACATGGTATCCATTCTGTTGCTGGCTTTCGTTTTCTTTGTCTGGGGACTGGTCCATCCTGTTTCAACCTTGCTCAACAGATGGATCTTGATTTGCACCTAGTGTTAAGTTCCAACATTTGATCTAGTTTGATTCCTGGGATGGCAACGTGACAAAAGTTGTGGTACAAAAAATTCTTGCTAAGGGCTGGTTGCTAGATCTTGATTTGCACAAGTGTTCACTTATTATTTGTTCTTGTTGGATTCGTGTAATATAAGATGACCTGGTTGCAGGCTTGTTTGAAGGAGATCCATTCTAATCTATTACGAAAGCATTTACAAGTTCTCGAGCAGCCCATGGAATCTGAGCAGAACTTAGAGAGTGATGAAGACATAAGGCTAGCCGAAACAGAAGATAGTATGCAAGTTGTAGAAGGTATTTTCTTTTCTTTCCGAATCCTTATTTATACCTGCTAAAAGGTTTTACGTAAGCTTCTAATACATGTGTTACTTTTCTAGATGCTGAGCCCCATTCCCCTGAAGGCCAGGAGGATGCACCGGCATATGAGCTTGAAGAAGAGCCAGGTTCGTTTTCACCAGAACTGTTTCATGGTGATGAAGGCGAAGAAGCGGTTGACCCTGAATCGGACAGAATTGAGCAGGTAATATTGATGCACTTTACACCTGTTAAAACAAAACTAGAAATAGACAAGACAATTGAATTTTTAAAGCATGATGATGATGGTACAACATTGCGCCAACAAATTACGTGTTACAAACTTATGCCATTATTTTTTTTTATTTTTTAAATGCTGTGGTTAGTGGTTACTTTTTAAATGCGAATACGGCTTATGTAATAGGAACGCAAGCGTATGGCTGTAATAGAAGAACAACGAAGACTGCTTCAAGAAGCCATCACGGCAAAACAGGTTGTGTCTGAGGACAATCTGGAGTTGAAAGCGATGAAAGCAATGGGAGCTATGGAGGAAGGAGATGCAGTATTTGGTTCAAATTCAGAGGTTAATTTGGACTCTCAGGTTTGTCTGAAGTTTCTTTTCCCTTGTGGGTCTTGTCCTTGATTTTTTCCCCAATTATTTTTGTTGGATTTTGGTAACAATCATCTAAGGTGACATACTCTTCTGAAGGTATACTGGTGGCATGATAAATATCGCCCGAGGAAGCCCAAATATTTCAATCGCGTCCACACAGGTTACGAATGGAACAAATACAATCAAACTCATTATGATCATGACAATCCTCCTCCCAAGATCGTCCAGGGCTATAAATTCAACATATTCTACCCAGATCTTGTTGATAAGACCAAGGCTCCTGTATATACCATTGAAAAGATGGGAACAGCTCAGAGACTTGCCTCATCAGATTTCATGCCGGGCCTCCTTACGAGGACATAGTGAGCCTTCTAATCTGAAAAATGTTTCAGGCTATCCTTTCTGTATATTATCTAATCAGGTTACTGACTTGTGTTGTGTGTGGTTCAGGCATTTCGGATCGTAAACAAGGAGTGGGAATACTCTCACAAGAAAGGATTCAAGTGTACTTTTGAGCGTGGAATTTTGCATGTCTATTTCAATTTCAAACGATATCGTTACCGCAGATAGAAGTTTGGCAATTTTTTCTTGTTGCATTCGAGAAAGATTATTATATGATATGCATGTTGTCTCTCTAATGGTCTGTCTTCCTTAGAAATTTTAATGAGGATATTTTATTGAATACGTGTTAACCAGAATGACCAAAAGGAAATCCAGTACGCTGTAATCTGTTTGTGGTCCATGGAAAGGGTTGGATTTTCCCTAAAGAATAGTCGGCCTTCGCCTCTGCTGGGCGTCGCGACACCCAGGCCCAGACGACGTTTCCGGCGAACAACCCGTATCGGAAGTGGAGTACTGAGATGGCGTCGACGGCGAGGCAGCAGCTGAACCTCTTCCCGCTGCACCCGGAGAATCTCTTGGGGGAAAAAGAAGAGGAGGACGGGAGGAGCAGGAGAACGTGGACCATCACTATCTGTTTGAGGAGGAGGGTGGGCGACGACCCTGATGGGTCTCTTGGGGAATCTCCGACCCGTCTTCCTCGTCGTCGGAGGAGGAGATGAGAGGGGATCGGGATTCGGGATCCATCTCGGCGTCTCTGAGCTGCGCCTACGGCGCCGCGCCAGGGGAGAGGCAGTCGGCGACCTTGCTGGCGCCGACGGCGCTCCGTTACCAGGAGCGGGACACGAGCGAGGAGAAGTGGGTGGCCTACTCGGACGTGGCCCCACGCCGACACCGGGGCTTTCCTGAAGCTGGACTACCAGGAGATACTGAACGCCTGGTCGGACAAAAGCCCCCTCTACATCGAAGGCGAGGCCCCTCAGACGGTTCCCGATCTCCAGACCCAGGTAATTAAGATCTCTGTTCAGTCACCCTTTAATTGCAACTCAATGTACTGATCTGATCGGAGCGATCGAGCGAGGGAGATGACGAAGATGCTCGATTGGATTCCTTAACTTGTTTGGAATTCCTGAATGGGTGTAGAGATCGTTATTAATGATCGTAACAGAGAAGTACTGTTTTAATTAATGACCGGAAATTTTTTGCAGGGATGGGGGAATGTGGGATAGACGGGAGGGAGGATGAGGGTGAGGCAGGTGCCGAGGGAAGCAGCGCCGTGGACGAAGATGGACACGGGAAGAAGAAGAAGACGACGACGACGACGACAAGGACGACGATGGGACAAAGGGCAGCCAGAGTGATGAGAAGGAGAAGAGGCAGCGCAGGCTCTTGTTTAAGAGAACAACGCCTCTATGGGGCGTTGGAGGCGGGGCATGAAAGTCGGCAAAATGGCCTGCAGCGACTCGATCAGGCAATAGTCAAAAGCGCTACGGGCCTACATATGCCCAAATGTGATGGTTCACGGGGACTGCGGCGCCGCCTTTGAACGAAATATTATCCGAAGGATGCAATGCGCGGTGCATAATTTGGCCTTCATCGGTGTGCCGTTCCTGGGTTAAGGAGACTGCCGCGAGAAATCAAGTCAAGGTGAAGTCCGGATGGAAGATAGCCGGGTCGCCAGGGCTCGGGCGAGGACTGCGAGGAAGGATGGGATGGCCTCTCCAACGGATAAGGAAAAGACCAGCTGTGGCGTTCAAAGAGGTTGACAATCGAGGATCGCGCTGGATGGCAGAGATTAGAGATGGTGCGACTCTTTTGGATGATTTTACTGAATCAGTCAGGTTGTTTCCAGTTGAAAACTGTCCCATGTTGATCCAGCACATCCTCTAGCTCTCGCTAGGGGTCGTTTAGGGGTTTTGTAAGTAGGAAAACACTCATAAATAGGGGTAAGGGCTCAACCATGTAAAGGGGATTCACGCTCCAAGTCATTGTGAGACTTTGGAGGCTATGCTTGAGTAGTTCTCTTTGTTTTCATTGGCAGGCGAGCAAAAGCTCACAGCCACATATATGCCCTGATTCCCTATGAGGTAATACTACCAAATTTCCTCTCTCTTTGTACTTGACTGCTTCACCCGTTTTCCTCTCCTTCATCTCTCTCTTATGAGTTCTCTCTTACGAGCAAGTTCAGGGTAAAATACCCACTTGCTTTACAGTGCTACAGTAGACCATTGCTGTTGCTAACCGATCTTGGGAAGGCTTATCTCGGTTCCTCCTAGCTCGGAAGTCGAGATCAGAAGTGGCCGAAACCCAGCATCGTTTAAAGGTGAGGAACAGGATTCCCTACACATTGACACAATGTGAGGCGAATGCCTCGGGCGTCGCCCAGCCAGAGGCGGAGGTCGCCCTGTATCGCGGCAGCCCTGGGAGGCGGAATGCATGGCGTCCTTGCCATAGCCTCGGCGCTCCTGCCATTATTACTAAGGAAAGAAGAGATTGGCGTGATTAAAGTTATTATAAGCGAGGAAATGGAGTCAAATGCTTGAAATAATTTTTCTGAAAGTTTAGATTAATAGTGGTTAGCTTAATGTAAGAGAGAACCTGCAAGAAGTGATTAGTGTGCCTACGTATATTCTTCCATGGATGTCGTCAGATCAGCAATATGGGAATTAAGACACTAACATACGTAAGAAGTATGTGTTATCAAGTATCTGATATGGGAGTTCTGACTAGCCCCATTTATTGCGATTAATACATATATAAATTAAGAAAACAGATATCGCAGTACTTCAGTTTGCTTCAAGGTTTATATATCGTGTGGTTTAAAGAAGATGCGGTCTATGGGAGAGAATATCTAGGGTTTACCCAAAGATTAAGTATATAATTATGTACAAAAGAAATTTTGCATAATTTATCTCTCGAAGTTTATCTCTTTATCTAGATGACACGTTAGGATATAAAGTTTTTGGATGTGAAAGTTCAAGTGTGCTTTAGGTGAGATTTTGCCCGTCTATTTCAATTTCAAGCGATGATATCGTTACATGGATAGAAGTTTGGCAATTTTCTTATTGCTTTCGAGAAAGATTATTGTACAGATATACATGTTGTCTCTCTAATGATCTGCATGTTAGCAAAATTTTAATGAGGATATTTTATTGAATACATATTGCCGGAAGAATGACCAAAAGAAATCCGATGCAGCTGTATAATCTGTTTGTGGTCCTTGGAAAGGGGTAGTTTTTCCTAAAAGAGGTAAGCGGCCTTCGCCTCTGCTTTGGCGTAGTGGCCCAGGCCCGCACGACGTTACCGGCAGACGAACCCGTAATGGAAGACCCCGAGATGGTGTCGGCGGCAGGCAGCAGCTGAACCTCTTCCCCGCTTAGGCGCCCAGCGGAGGCGAAGGCCTCGGCGTATCGGCGCCCAGCGGAGGCGAAGGCCTCGGCGTATCGGCGCCCAGCGGAGGCGAAGGCCTCGGCGTATCGGCGCCCAGCGGAGGCGAAGGCCTCGGCGTATCGGCGCCCAGCGGAGGCGAAAATCTCGGTATGCTCGGCGCCCAGCGGAGGCAAAACCTCGGCGTATCGGCGCCCAACGGAGGCGAAAACCTCGGCGTGCTCGGCGCCAATGGAGGCGAAAGGCCTCGGCAGATGCTCGGCACCAGCCGGAGGCGAAGGCCTCGGCGTATCGGCGCCCAGCGGAGGCGAAGGCCTCGGCGTATCGGCGCCCAGCGGAGGCGAAGGCCTCGGCGTATCGTCGCACACCCAAGGCGAAGGCCTCCGTCGCACGCCCGAGGTGAAGGCCACAGCATGACGCCTAAACCCTAAGAAAAATGATTTCGATCAGTGCTTCTTGATTTTACTTCGAGGTTTTACATTATGACATAGCTGCATAGTTGGCGATCTAAGTAAGAGAAAATCTAGGGTTTACCCAAAGAATAGGTAGATAATATTTTATTAAAAATAAAATTTACAGAATTAATTTCCGAGTTTATCTCTTATCTAGATACCACGCCAGGATGTAAAGTTTTGGAAGTAAAAAGCTTTAGTACTTATATCACCGCTCATAAATTAATTATGGTTGTATAATATTTTAAATATTTAGGTATTACATTGCTTGCTTGTTTGGTTCTTTTGGTTCCTTGGATATAAGCTCAAGTGTAAGTACAAAAGTAATTGATACCTTTGTATTTTCAGATCCTACTTTTTATGACTTTAACGGAGAAGTCTATGCTTAAGAAATGACGTAGCTTAAGAACATTAGACAAGGATGACATAAGGCTATTTGCTCACCTTGTTAATCTTAATTGGCAGATACCCCACAAGTGGTTAATTTCTAAGTCCTTCATATTGTTAATTTGGTAATCCCAAATATGGTTGGATAATAGTTTTTTACGAATAAAACAAATATTAATTTTTTGCATCTCAACTTAGGCTTGAGAAGCAAAATTTTAGCTTCCTAACAAACGGATATTTGTTGAATGGTATGTAAGATTAGAACAAGTATTAATCAATGAACTCAATTCAGATAAAGCACTAATTCATCTTCACTAACTCCATATCGTTGTAGGTGAAGGGCAACTGGGTGCATGCTTTGTGGAGAGGGGGACATGGTCTTTCCTGAGATGTCGTAAGTTAAGAGCCCATGGCTCGTGTCGAGGATAAAGGATCTTAAGATACTCATTGACAGCAGAAACACTATTGATGCATATTGGGAGTCCAATCCAATGGGATACTGGTTTGATGGCTTCAGCAAGAATCGAGTTTAATGTTTTCTCGTCGACATGGTAGATTTAATTCCTCCAAATATGGTTGTCACAATCCTCGTCCAACAGACTCAGATGCAGGGACCTTGGATCTCAAAAAACTGGCAGTAATGGATGTTCCCCTCCGATTCCCACGCCACTCCGCAGTACTTTCTCCAGCGCAAGGGGATGCATCGGAAGCTCTCTCCGACTACTTAATACAGAATACCAACAAGCAAAACACGTCAAGCCAGTATAAATTCCCTTTGAAATAAAGGGTAGCAGCCCCATCAAAGTAAGTTGTTTTAAATTTCTTCCCAAGAGTCTTCCATTCTCCCGTCTCAAAAATATTAAAGATGGCAACTTTGATAACTTTTTTCGTCCAACCAGCCACTTGAGAAGTATTTAAAATTGACGACCAGAAATTTGTAGTGATTGGTGTGAATGATCGGGTGAACTCGTCTAGCACACACACATTTGCTAGATCGATCTCTCTCTCTCTCTCTCTCTCTCTCTCTCTCTCTCTCTCTCACTCACTCACTCACTCACGCACACACTCACACACACACACACACACACGCACACACATTTGCTCTCCCTCTTTCCCAGTATCTCCCTTCCTCTCCCTCCCTCGTAAACTTGTCTAGCTAGCGGACGAGAAAAATGCTGGAAATTAAGATTCTAAATTTCTATGGCAATAGCTTGTGTCGTTATTTCTAGCACAGAAAATTAAGTGCGAATGTACTTAAATGGGATAAGATGATCGTCAAATGATTGAGCTAAATGTTTTTTTTTTTTTGCTTTAATACTCTTCATGTTTCTCCGGGAAAAAGGATGTCTCAGTTCTATGTTATTCGTTTTGAAGATTTGAGCAAAATGTTCTGATATGAGTATCTTTTAATATACTTGCAGGGTCCAAGAAGCATATAATTAACGCCATGCATGAAGAAAGATTATAGAATGAAATATTTTTTTGTAAACTATTTAATCTATCTCACTATATGATATATATATATATATATATATATATATATATATTCTGTTTATATATTTGAAGATAAAATGTAGATCATGATAATTTTACCTTGGGGTTTTTCTAAGGGTAAGATAGATATTTTTCTTAGAAAAATAGTAGGCGCACTGTGAGCATGGCCTGGAGCATAAGCACAAATATCACTTCGAGGCTTTACATCCACGTTGCAGTTCAGGTAAGAGATAAAATCGGAAGATTTTATTTTTTAATAAAATATTATCTCCTATTATATGAGTAAACCCTAAACCTCTCTTACTTAGACCAGATTATGTAGCTACTTAAAGTAAACTAAGGAAGTAGTAATATTATTTTTCAAATATTAATCAATGAAACATGACTCAAAATAAATAAGCTAGTCGCCTTGAGATGTTAGCAGTACTTTCAAATTTCTATCATAAGAAATTTCTGACATAGAGAGACAAAAGGAATTCTAGTCTTGACATCATAAGCTTGGTCAAAATATAGCTTAGAGACTAACAAAGTATAATCATGAGTGCAATTTACAAGGAAGACTATATATACTCGATATGTTTACAAATCACCCAGCATGCTTTATCCTTTGGAATCAGTTGAAAATTTAAAGTTATAACATACGTCAATTAATAAAAGGCCCAAAGTAAAGCCGTATAGGTAGCTGCAATGAACAAGATGAACAAAGTAGATATGCCTAGCTAGAAATAAAAATAAAATAAAATCATGTGTATTTTTTACATATGATTCTGCCTGATCCTAGGAATATCAGAGAAGTCAAGTTTTTACCAGTGCCTCCATGGTCTTGCACTTGTTGCAGATTCTAATTTATGAGTCTCATTGATTTCTGGCAACTCCATTTTGTTGTAGGTAAACTGCAGCTGGAAGGATCTCATATCATCGAGTGGAGGTACTGAATAAAGAGGGGAGAGAGGGAACGCCGTTTTTCCTTAGATGTCGTAACTGAAGGGCCCATGGCTTGTGTGGAGATAGAGAATCTGAAGTTGCTCATTGAAAGCATAGACCCTAATGATGCGTATCGGGCCTTCAATATTGTAACGAGGTACTTGTCTGATAGCGTCTGCAAGAATCGAGTTCAATGTGTTCTTGTCAACAGAGTAGATTTTCCTCCAATTAGAGCCGCCGCCGCAGATACTGATCATCATGTTATAATAAAGGGAGTACATTTTCCTCCAAATAGGTCCACGGGTAGAGATCATGTTATAAATGTAGTAGATCATTTTCATCCAAATAGGGTCGCAGCCGGTACTGATCATAGTAGTGTTGGGTTCGGATCCTGCTGGATTGATATCCTGATCCATTAATACCCAGATGCGAGACCTTGGATATTACAGAACTGGCAGTACTGGATCTTCCCGTCCGATTCCCACACCACTCCACGATACCTTTGCCCGGGCTCGGGCAAGCAGATGCATTGGAAGCTCTCCGACTTCATACAAAACACAGACAAGTAAAATGCCTCAAGCTAGTATAAACTTCCTTTAGAGTAGAGCGTAGCAGCTCCATTAAAGTAAGTTGTTTTAAATTTCTCCCCAAGATCAATACTCTTCCATTCTCCCGTCTCAGAATTGAAGATGGCAACCTTGAATATTCCTAAGAAGTAATATTTGAAGGAGACGACGAGAAATTTGTAGTGATGGGTGACCAAATCAGGTGCAAAACCTATTGCTGAGGGGTCCCTGTCGCACATATGCTTTCTAATCAAAGGAGGGAGAGGAGGAGAGGAGGAAGAGTGGTGACCTTTCTAGTAACCGGATTGTAGATAATATGGCTCCTAAAACTTGCATCATCTTTCTTGCTCATGTAGAGGAAGCCATTGCATGAACCCGTGAGTCATAAAGGATTAGACTTTGGGAAGACGAGGGAGTCATGGAGGTGGACTGACCCTTTATCATCCCATCTGTAAAATATTTGTGTCGTCCAGTCTTTGTTCCAGGTTTACGTGGACGAAACCAGAGTCTATCAATCTGCAGGTACTTAGAGAAGGATCTCTAGTACTTTTCCCAATCATATTTTGCCACCTCTTGGAAACTGCTTCACACCGCAGCCTTGATTTCTTCGGCAGATCGCGTGAAAAGATCTCCAGGCCGTAGACGTCTTCCGGCAACCCGTCGACCCCGTCCATGAGAACAATATCAGAGTTCAAGCTGGTAGTGAGCGCGATCGAATGGAAGAAGGAGAGGGAGGATATTGAAGACTAGCTAGTACTGGTGTTTTAGTTAGAGTTAGATAATTAAGTAGGAAACCTGCAGCCTTAATTATACCAGGGTTTCTTAATTTCCTGATATTGTGGATGAGTTTGTTTAGACCCTGATCTGGTAGTTTCGTTTAAATTAGGTGAATTCATGATATCCCACTGTTAGGGGATTAATTTCCTACTATTGAAACTGCTGTAGTATTATATATATATATATATATATATATATACACACACACACACACACACACATTTATAGCAACGTCTTGGAAATGTTTGGTTAATTTGCGGCAAAATGAGAAACATAAAAGGAGAAAAAAGGAGTCATTCAGTAGATCTTTCTATTCATGATTAACACTTTCCTAATTTCAAAAGAAATTATGTAAAGAAACCTTATTTGTGTTCCTGGCTTGTACTCAAATATTGTACGTATTTCCCATACACCGACCACTTCCCTTCTGTCTCAGACTCTCATGAACGCTGTTTCTAACCTAAGAAGAAACTGAAGTTGGCTTTTCCATGTTGATGAACCTTTTAATATTTTACACCAAGATGGTACAGTTATATATGATAACACCAAATTAAATGGCGCCAACTTATCCCAGGCCTGTTGGATTATATCAAGCCATTTCTGTGGAGCTTGATCAGAGCTAATTAAATTACTTACTAAAATTTTCTGTATCTTGCTTCTTCTAGCTAGTTTCTCCTTTATTTGACGTGAAAGGTTTTAAAATAAACAAAGAGACGGCAGACATATTCTCTGGTAGCTTGAAAGATTTTTGTCCATATTGCCCGACGGTTTATAGCAGTGGGGACAATACTTTCTGAATTAAAAATTGGGCCCGACGATTCCCATTTTTTTTACTCACGAACGACGGGTTGTCCCGACGTCCTTAGGCTTCATACCTGATGGCAGTACAGCATTTGCTTATGCTGTTACCCTAAAATTAATATAAAATACACTGAAAAAATAACAAACTGTATTCATATGGATAGGTTTTAGTAGTGCTAATGTGGCCATAATATATATAAAACCAACCAAAACGCTAATGAGTTTATCAAAATTCTTGCCATTAGTAGTTTGGCAATTGTATGAAATCAGCAGATATATAGGACACTCAAACTATATATGGTATCCCCCAGATGAGAAAAACAGAGAAGGAAAAGAGGAGCCCTCACTTGCTTTCGAAGTTTTTTCTTTTAATTATATTGGCATCGAAACTTCCATAGAAGCTGGGAGCTGATCCGTTCGCATCACCTAATCCTTGATATCTAATTTGGAGCCGCGTCTTCTGTTCTGTCTACTTCGACGTGGTTCAATCAAAATCACGGCAATTAATATTCTTCCTTTTGATAATCAATCAGCCCCCTCCCTTTAAAAGCTGCAGAGAGTACTTTTCTATAAACACACTGAGTATATATTCTGAAAGTTCCATTGCAAATCATGATACGAAGGAGAGAATTTCGGCTGGTTAGGTTTTTAAATAACCTACCTTATTAAATTAATCAATCATGTTTTTGTAGTATAGCAAAGTGGCACTTACCCATTGGTGGGAATTAATTAAGCTCTAATTAGGTCATTATTCTGCCAGTCATCAATATATTATTTAATGGAGTGAATATATATGGAACATTCCCGAAACATTCCCTTCTGGAAGTTCCAACAGGGGTTTAGAAGATGGTGTATTATTAACTTGATATGATTTTATTCCTCCTAACTTCATATTTAATTCAAATATAAATATAGTACCGTTAATTATGATCATATCTAATTAATTATATAAGTGAGAAGCCGGCCTAGATAAGCTTCTTTTAAGTGTTATCTAGGGTTTGAATATTAAAACCTTAACCTTTTTTTAGCATAATATTTGCATCTATACCTTACTTATGCTCTAGTTATTTTTGGGCATAAAATTAAACAATGAGAAATTAAGATAATTAACCTTAGTTGTGACCAATTAAATATTGGGTCACAAGTAGAAAAAGGATTTTAGCCGGTGGTGAAACACCGCCGGCTACGAAGACCTCCCCGTCGGGTAAAACAATCACGACGCGCAATACCCGTTGTGTATAACCCGGGTCGGGCAAAGCAATGCACGACGGTAAACACCCGTCGGCACCTAAAATTCAATTACGACGGGTAATAACAGTCGGCACAGAAAAGAAACGTACACGGCGGTTGAAACTCAAAAAAAAAAATTACTTCGACCGACGGCACTGAACCGTCGCCTCAAAACCGACATAGCGACGGGATAACACCGTCGAGCATGATTTAAACCCGATCAAGACATCCGTCGTCCATCATTCATCAAAAAGTAGACAGACGGTAGATAACGTCCGGGCTCGTGGATTAACAGGATTCGAAAAGCCCGACGGTTTAACACCGTCGGGTTACAAATTTCCACGTCGTGTCTTGCCCGACGTTCGTAAACCGTCGGCTAGCCAGCAATTTCGACTGGTCGGACCGACGGGTTTTTCCCGTCGGAATTGTTTCGCCGACGGTGGTTATCCGTCGTGATGAGCTTTTGTTTTCGTTTATCTTATTGGCCGACCGTTATGTACCGTCGTGCCTATTTTTCCTTCTTTTTGTGGCCGACGGTCTTATACCGTCGTCTTTTTGTTGCTTTATTCTTGGTCTGAGCCGACGGGTGTGTGTCGTCGGCTACGTTTCTTTCTCATCTGGCCGACGGGTATGTTCCGTCGTTATGATTAATTTTTAGTGCCGACGGGTGGGGGACCGTCGGCAATGTTTTTTTTTTTTCAAAATATTTTTTTCTCTTGGTCGTCCTCTCTTTAGAGAGTTTACATTAATCAACCTGTATGAACTTGATATCAACATGAACTTGAAATCCATAGAAACCTCATTTACAAATAACATGCATAAACGTCATGTGCAAATAACATAATCGTCACTCAAACAAACAAATGATGAAGTTGTAAGTCCAACATAACAATGACATGTGGAACAGTTTACATTCAACATAATTGCGTCACTCCCACTCCGCCACCACCTCCGTACTGTCCCTAGTCCTTCATTTACATAAAGCAAAAAACATCATTCAAATCCACATGAGTCTTCTAATGTTTGGAAGTTGAGTTTTCCTTCTTCTTGACCTCTAGAACCATAATCTCTCTGGCAATCTTCATAATTATGCAAATCAAGAACCTGATGGAATCATAAAAAAAAAAATAAAAAATCAATTGGTCAACAAGATAAGTACGCAAGAACCTCGCAGAGCCTCAGAAAACAAGAAACACTATTTCTAGAAAATAGAGAATAAAAATTTAATATAAGATAGCAGTTACAAGGCAAAGTAGGGAAAGCCTAAAATGGGAAGAGTTTCAAAGCTCCATGGTCTACTCTGTATTTATTACGGAAGTAATAAAAAGGGATTGTCCATTTGCTAATAAATGCCTAAAATGATATCACACAGTGAAGCCTAAAATGCAGATACTGTAATCATAAGATTCCACAAGGACAGATCATGTAGTAAGTGCACCAACAGATTTAACAAAAACAGCTATTGATCGATAATTTTTTAAATAAAGTATACTGAGCATATCATTAACCTGTTGTTTTGAACGAAGATCCCCACAAGGACAGGTTCCTTGAACACATTCTATGGTAAGCATTCTGTTCAAACATAGCAATCTTTTCAGCCTCTCTATAACGAGAAACAAAATGATGATGCATTACCTTGAAAAATTCATTGTTAATACCCTTACTCATCGGGACTCGCACCACGATTGCCGTACGAGAAAGTCCCCAATTCTTTGAAGCTACAAGAATGCTTTACATCTGCAATTAGTTTCAACAAATTTAACATCAGGACTATGCAGATATGCATCACCATTTGTAACAATTATAGCAGAGGACCCAATCTGCTCACCACTTACAACTCAGGGTGAAGAAAAGATTCCACATGACCTATTCTACTAACAGGTCATGTTTTTGCTAGCACGGCAGCGTTGAGCAGATGAACCAGCTAAAATAGCATGTAATCAGAAATTAGTGAGGGGAGTAATAAATTTAATTCAACTGAAGTTTAATTTGTGAACATCTCAAACCTGGACTTGACTCTTGAGATTTTTGCCATTGCATTATTGCCAGCATTTGTTGCTTCATTACTTCCATCTCTTCTTTCATTTTATCTTTGTCTTCCTTTTCACTTTGCAATGTTTCTCTCAAAATCTCCTTATCTCGCTTAAGCTCCAACTCTGCTCCGAGAGTGGCAATCTCAATAGTGTTCATAACGATGAGACGCAGGCACGCACCTCTCCGTGGGGGCGCACCAGGCCCAAACCCTCGCTCATAACCACCGTGGTGTCCCCCAAACACCTTGTCCAACACAGGTATTACTTCTGCCGGATCCTTGGACCGTGTACTTCTTGTTCAATTGCAACCGTCTCTACTGGTCTGCAAAAAACATTTCTTAGTACAAGAAAAACCAATTCGTTAGGGAGGTAGGACTCCACGTCTTATGCATATGGATTGAATAATTACTTACGATATTGCTGCCGTTTTTCATTCGGATAGGTTCCGCTTTTCCTCTTATGAGCTAGGAGGTAAGACTCACGTAGCTGAATTCATCCTTCTTTTTGCTTGCTGAATTGAAAACCAATTTCAGTCGTAACACTAGTAAAATTCAATCAGATATGCACATAGGAAAAAATTTGACAATTACAGGCTTACCTCCTCCTCATAAAAGCGACTTAGGACTTTGCCCCAAGAGTGTGCGCCGATCTCATTCGTGTCCTATTCACCTTGTTCCGTTTGGACATCTCCACCATCGCATCATCATTCCAATAAGTAAGAAGTTTATCCCATGCTTCTTGACCGATAGTGGAAATCGGATTTTCTCGTAGTTCATCTTCAGATTTTCCATCGTAGTGCGCCTTCTTAAAGACGCCCGGTTATCTCTCGATTATTTTTTTTGCGAACCGCTTTATGGCTGTCATAGCGACACGCCGAGTCACCTCCTCCCCATTTTCACCGATGAATTTGTACTTTTCTCGCGAAACAGAAATCTTGATTGAGTATCCCAAAAAATAAATAGTTCGGAGGTAAAAAAAAAAAAAATGCTTACATTGATATGTGCGAACCACGTAGAAAATTCCTTGGCGTCGTAGTCTAGCCCACTGTAGGTGGAGGGGAAATACGTCTCAGCCCTTGCATAAGTGCCCATCAACTTGGACAAATAACTCTGATATTTCAGTACTCATCTGCCCATTCTTAATGGTTACCTTCCACACACCTTCCACCGCAGGCATACATGAAGATGCCCTAATTGGGCCCCTAGCCCTCCTGCTGATGGGTTCCTCGGGTAGTTCGATTCCAAAACTACCTCCCTATCATCTTCTCCCGCCGTTCCTCAATGTCTTCATCCGGATTTTGAGTCTCCTCATCTTCACCATCGCTTGACATTCGCTCCATGGCTTCATCTGCTTGTGGGGGGTTGGGTCTCGAACCCAATGCAAGGGCATGACCAGATGTCCTAGTACATTAGAATACCACAGATATTATATACTAGATATTAGTATTAAAGTTGACGCTATTATGAAGCAGTCTAAAATGCACGATTACTTCTTACCTGAACCACAATCGGTGAAAGTGGAAGTGTACTCCTGAAATAGAACTCGAATGTCTAAGGTGGAGCTGGATAATTAGTTGTTGGATCAATACATAGATAGTAGAATAAATCAAATTCCAACATATTCAAAATAACAGTTAAAATCTTACATGGCGGTTCGGGTCGAGTCCGGCGGAGGACCACGCCGCAAACGAACGTATTGACTCGTGGTGGAGAGTCTCGATGGGTTGTTTGCCCTTCATTTTGTATCTCCTGCAACATTCAATTAAAAGAAAATGTTATATTTATTACAATACATATCCGAAAATGTACAATTATACCAAACATTGATACGACGTACAAATAACCTGACATACATTACGTTATATCTAAATCAGCCACGTCAACCCTTACGCCTGGACCAAGTTCTGTACGCACCCACAAATCTTCAAATTCAGACAGCACACATCCATTTGTCCCATCCTCGGATCTTGTGCCAACAACAACGCTTCATCGTATTCTATGCCCTAAGGCACACTACCTTCGGATATCAACGAGGGTCGCCTTGTTTTCAAATGACAGATGACACCTGCTGGGTCAATAGGGTCTTGACAATAAAATACTTGTTGTGCTTGCGATGGGAAAAATGTAGGTTCATCTTCATAACTTCGCCTCCGTCAGATTAATTAATGGGAAATCATATTCATCGAACTTACGACTAGTACCTCCTTCGTGTCATACCAAAGACACTTAAACAGCAGATGGGTGTCCATGTTCCCATGTACACCTCTATAATGGATTGTAGGACCCCATAAAAATATCTTCCCTTCTCCCTACTGCAATATGTCGAGACTTTTAGCTGGCTTGCAATTTTTCTGATCTCTCGGTTTCTTTTATATGACCATCTTGACGACCCACAACTTGGGCAATTATCCAGATCCTTGTATTCATTCCTGAATAAGACACAAACATTTGGGCATGCATGAATTTTACATAATCCATCCCAAGTCAGCCATCAATTTCTTTGACTCATACCAGTTTTGGGAGAGTATTATCTCGCAGAAGAGCGTCCTTGATAAGGGATATCACATCCGAGAAAGACTTGTTTGTCCATTTGTTCAAACACTTCAACTGAAATAGGTGAACCATAAAGGACAATGTAGAATATTTGTCACACCCAAGCACTGGTTTCTTGCTTTATCCAAGTAATTGTTCGAATCTACACAATGAACCATAAAGGACTCGACTCCACTTGGACGTTCTCGTTCAGAATGTTGTATAGTAAGGCAAAACCTTCTCATATTACCGGCATATTGGACTTCGGCTGCTTGAAATGGTTGTTTAGCATACTCGATGAAGTTGCCTCTGGATCCTCGATGAACGGTGCTATACTATTTGTGACCAATTAAATATTGGGTTTTGGTTTGTTGGGAGTTATGGACACCATTGGTATAATATTGTTTGCTTTGAGCCTAAGCCGACATTGATTTGTTCCTGAATTCTACCGAAAATGCTTTATAGATCGAAAAATGATTTTAGTGCTGTGAGTTTTTATATCTTGATATGGCTGTCCTAGCAGCCTAGGTGGTAGTCCCATAAGGTCTAAGGTTCAGCTTGCCTAAAGAATAGGTTGATAGTTCTTACTTTACCTCGTAGTATAATTTGGGAGTAAGGTTATCACCACTCTTATAGATATTATTCTCTATTATAAAACATTAATACTCTTCTCTAACTCTAGTCAATGTGGGCGCACCACCTTTTTTGTTTGGCATGCCCAACACGGTTCTAATGGTACTCTTCCAAGATAATCAAAAGCAAATTAAGAGTAAAAATAGTGGGTTTTAATGGTTCTAAATATTAGGTTGCGGCTCCGTCTTCAAAGAGAATGAAAGGAAGCCTTGCACGCATAAGTTTGGGAATGTGAAGCAGAGGCAACTTTTTTATCCATGAAGTACTGTGGGGGACCCCTTCACGTCAAAAGATAGAAGGGACTAGCTAGGGAGGACTGGACTGTACGTAGTCCTTTCAGAACGCTTGGCTAGCTGATCAATGTCTGTCATCAGGTGGGTTCCTGAAATCCTCAAAGAATCAAAACATCCCACTTGTTCATGTGACGGGCGGCTTTTTGATGAGAAAGAATAGTCTCCTTATCTTTGAACACATCTTTCTCATGTCAAGTAGATGTCTCTGTAAAGCAACAAGGGCAAGTTGCATCAGTACTAACGGAGACACTACTGCGTCCCACGACACCAGACACACCCACCAGAGAAACATGGGCCACAGGTATGCTTTTTATATACGTCACTGAAATCTAAGAACGAAGACTGGTTTTCTATCCAGACCTGATGCTGCAAATATACTGCTAGCTGAAGCAATTTGAATGGGAAGGAAAAGTGTTGTTCCTTTTCTCATTCTTGACGAGGCGTTTTTGTAAGGATTTGAAAAGGACTTCGTGCTTATCTACTCATTCCTCTCACTGTTTTTAAGATATTTATAAGTGTAGTATTGAACAAGGGAAAAGCTTCGTTTGCATAACTTGGTTAAAAAGGTAAATCAGGAATAAGTGAATAACCCACTTTAAATGTAGATTCTGTGTTTGTAAATAGAAGGCTAGAAGCTAAGTGAAGTATAACCAAAAGCCAAATATCTTTTCTTTTTCATGTAAAGTATCCCATCATGTTATCCAAATCTTTTCAATCTTTAGAAGCTCCTAATAAATGGGTGACTTGGAATATATCTGGCTGTCTTAGGATTACATGCACATCTACCCTTGAAAGATGATCAGTTCTCAAATACTAATTAAGCTGGTGGGTGATTATGGCCCACCGTTGTGTCTATCTCATTTTCTGCGCTGTTCAGCATTACTCACCATATCTGATTCTATAAATAGGCATCTTGTTGGTGTTGGAGAAGCACTGCAAACACCATCAATCAAAAGAGAAAATCAGGAGATCACCTGCGCGCTGATTGAAGCAAAAATGGAGGCAACCCGCAAGAGAAGAGGGTTCGTCAAGTCTAGGCTACCATTGTCCTTCCACAGGGGGCCTAAGGCTACCATCCCCAAGCAATACAGTAGCAAGGTAAACCCAAGCCGATCATCGCCGATGCCGTCGGTTGAGTACTCCTTCCCTCCGATGAAGCAGAAGTCGACGTTTGTGAAAATGGATGGAAGCGGGGACGCGGTCGGCCAAGTTCGTGGGACTAATGTCGGTCAGGAAACCGATGATGACAGTGTGGATAAGATGGCTGCAATTTACATTTCTCATGTTCAAGAGAGGTTTAAGCTTGAGAGGGTGAACTCTGATAGGAAGAAGTTGGAAGAGATCCAAGCGAGGTCTGTCCACTAACAAAGCAAAATCAAGCCTTCAATAATTTGTTTCATCCATGAAAGAAAATGTACTTGCCTAAGCTCTTCAAGACTAGGTTTATAAGTTTCATTTGTCAAGAGAAGATGAGTGTGGCGTAATCTATATACTTTATTCGCATGTATAAATCCGGAGATAAGTTTTATCTCTTCAACACTTGTAACTTTCGTATTGAGGCTGCTTTGATCATCGAGTTTCTTTATTCCTTGATAGTATGTCTCATTCTTTGTCGAGCTTCTTTGGGCTAAAGGAGAAGAAGATCAGAAGCACTATCCAAATGGCTCGAAGATTAGGCATATACAATGAAATGTTGTATTGAATATCAGCATCTACGAATACAAGTTTCAAATTGTTTCAATATTAATTCAAAGTTTTATGATTTTATCAAATATTTATCATTGGGAAAGCAAATTTTATATAATTAACTTCAGTAATATATTTTACCTTAAATTTAGCTGCAATATTTATCATGAATAATATTTATATCAGGTCTCAACTCAAAAATTACAAAGACAAAATTTAAGACAATGAAACAAAACCAGTATTATCAACCTACATCGCTCCAAGCACTAGTATAGTTTCCTTTTCTTAATTAATTTTTTTATTGGCCCTTCCCACTAGTATAGTTTCCTTTTCTTAATTTCTGACAAGGAGTTCAGCAAAAGAGCTAATTATTACTGTAAATTCCAGAGAACAAAAAGAATGATACTTACTAAGTACAGTATATGAATTCCGTCAGAGCTAGCCATTTCATCAGAAACCTCTCATGCTTTATCTTGTGTTCTGTAGCAAGGAAACAAATATTCTGAAACTTACTGGTCCTCTTTTTTCTTTCCCTTTTTCATGATTCCACATTCATGTGAAATTGCAATTATGAGGTTCTGAAAGGTTTATATTCTTCTATGATGAAGATTTTTTCCATAAAAAATCTGTGGATAAAGTGAGAGGAATATGAAGGGACCCATAAATTCTTTTTCCCGTGATTATAGGCAGAAAGGTATCATGGGTTGCAAGTTGAAATTTTCACCGTAGTTATAAAATAGACCCTCTGGGCATGATCTTGTGATCACCAAACGTTCCCCACGATAGGAAAGAACTCAATTTGATTTATAAATGGCAAGTTTTACTGTAAGTTTAATTGTATTATGTCTCTATATATAGAAAGGAGAGAGTGATTAAAACAGTGGAGTCATGAGGTGGAATTCAGTCTTCAATTGAGTTTCCAAACTCTAATGATTTAATACTTGCTAAAGATACCGGAAAGGGAGTTGTTGGATTTTTTCTTAGAAAGTGAACTTGAATATAGTTCAGTGGTCACATGGGGGTTTGTAATGGGAGGTCTTGGGTTCAACTCTCCTAGCGGGAGGAATTGGAGTAAAAAATCACTTTCCTCAGAAAAAAAAAAGAATTCTGTTTTAGAAATTAAGATACCAGCAATGCCATCTAACTTCTAAGTGTAATCATAAGACTCGAAGACTAACTACAGTGACATGGCCGTAAACACAGTGGTAGTCAATATATCCTTCGAGACCGTGAGAAGAAGATAGAGTCAGGATTTGGGTTAGGGTGAGGATTAGGCTCGACAGAGTTAGGGTTACAGTCAGGATTAGGGATAAGGTTAGTGTCAGGGTTAAAGTTGGGGTTAGGGTCAGTTATGCGTCAGGGTAAGAGTGAGGGTTAGGTTGAAGATTAGGGTTTACAATAGAGGATACAATATTAATTCAGATTAAGAAATGTGAAGGTACGTAATTGAGCTTTTGTATTGGACATGTTGCAGCTAGATGATGCATTGTATTTGGGTTTTGTGGTAGAGCAAGAAAATGTTGGCTGCTTTTAGGCTTTTAGCTCACCAGGGAGATAAGATTGAATTCCAAGATACATCACGATAACCCAACAAAGTAGACGAGGATGTAGAAGGGATAAGGTCAATAAAGAACATAATCTACTGTCCTTCAAAAATATCTTTAAATTCTTTTAGCAAGTTGAAAATGGAATTCAGTAATTTCATGCATTAAAAGAGAAAAGGAAAACATAGTCTACTGTCCTTCAAAAATATCTTTAAATTCTTTTAGCAAGTTGAAAATGGAATTCAGTAAGTTCATGCATTCAAAGAGAAAAGGAAAACATCTACTGTCTGGTTACGATTACATCCAATTCTAAAAAGGTCACATGATTAATTTGGTATTTTGTAAAAGAGAAGAACTAGATAGGAGTCCAAATTAATTTGGATGCCAAGAAATTCAATACTCCCAAGAGCCAATGTTTTTGAAAAATCAAGATATGGATTGTGGTCGAAAAGTAATTAATAAATTTAGAAGATATAACAAGGTATATATTCACATAGAATAACAAACAACTCACACGTAGTTCATAATGCTAAGTTAGCAGATGTGACGAGATATTTTAGAAGGGAAGGACTGAAACAATCAAGATCAAGTTCATAATGCTAAGGCTCATGATCTTCGAATGGCTAGCTAAGTTGGACAGAAAGCCCATCACAGAATGATCTGCTAAATCTGACTTAAGGCCCATCCTCTACTGATGACGAGCAAAGTTGAAAACAAGCCCCATCCGCATAAAATCACCTACGTTCTGAAGGCCCTTTTCTCCAACTAATTATATACCCTGGATAGTTTATGAATCAATGTGGAAGTGGAACTGGTCTCTAACTCTAACATCAATTTTGCAGTATAAATAAATTCATATATGAAGAAGTGGTCATGCATGAATTATATATATATATATATATATATCAACTCGTTCTTGTTTTAGAAAAATCTACCTGGCCTAGAGGTCTAATGAAAAATATTGGTAATTATTGTTTTTTGCGTAGAAGAAAATCAATTTTGACAGTTTATACTGGTACCACTCTCCACTAAATTAAAGTCTAATTTTAATTCTTTTAGTGTCAAATAGTACGTATAAGGGGTTTCTTGCTAATTAGGATAATTTTAATTCAATTGGTGACCAGCTATAATTTTCTTCCAAGCTATCTATATATAACTAGCTAGTCTTCTAAGTGTTGCTTCCTCAGGAGTCAAATATAAAAATATTGAATGATCATATACTTAGCTAGCTTCTATTAATGTGGATACTGCTACAAAATGTTGTTTCTTCGAGAACGACAAAACTAAGCTGCATGTTTCCAGATCTTGAGCAACTATATAGTATCAAATGTGCTTCTTCTATCGATTTTTCACTCCGGTTGCTCTATGGCTTTTATTACTTCAATCAAACTTCTCATCCAAGGCCTTTAGCCGTTTCCAGTAAGAGCATTTTCTTCACATATGACAGGATCCCCATACGCAAAGTAGCATAAAAACATCATAGAGGGAAGTGCGTTTCAACCCTTTCTCACTTTCCAGATCTCTCTTTTCATGGGTACTGCTGCTTAAGGGACCGCCAAGAAGGATATAGGTTTGTTTCCAGCTTGGTTTCAGTTGGCCAATATTCAACCCGGCTGGCGAAACATAGGAATTAATCAACCAAAATGCAGTTTTTCCCTATCCTGTAACCTCTAGATCTATTCAATTAAACCTTCGTGTCAGTATATTTTTGTAATTCTTTTCCTCTCTATTGTATAGTCAACTTGGAGCTCTTTCACACTAATCTGAAGTACATCATATATATGCCGTTTGGAGCTGGCTGAGAGCCTGATCATTGTAAGACCCATAAAAAATTTTACAGTGTAAATTACCGGTTTCGTAGTTTCCTTACAAATATTACATAAGATAAATGCAAATGATCAATCCATCTTTCTTTAATTTTGTGGGTAACTGAGTTTGATGTAGGCTATTTTACAGAAAGCAAGGAACCACAGTTACTTTACACCACAAGAGGCCCACCCAGTTTCAAGCAGTAAGCAATTAAATACTTCATTTACATACAAGGTGCTAAAGTTGCAACAATTAACCCAGAAAGCCTTTTCCATCTTCGCAATCATACTTCTTCTCAGCATAGAAACTTCTTCAGCACCCAATGGTGCTGAAATTATGTGGGAGAAGCTTGAATCTCACAGCCTATAAAAATTGTCAAGGCTTCACAACTCCGTGACTGCAATATTATCAGGAAAAATATTGTAATGAAAAACGTCGAAGAAAATCTAATATATTTACCTATAAAATGTACCACTGGTGCTCCCCTCGGCCATATTACTGGTATTCAAGCCAGTTTCCTGCAACTTGATTAGCAAAAGTGGGAAAGATCTAGTTGAATTGATGTGGTAATAACAAATTGAATTCACTCTCTTTATAAGCTTTATTAACCAAAATTATTAGATCCTTACCCTTTTCTGTAGACTTGCGTTCTCATCCAGAAGTGCTCGTTGCTGTGATGGAAATGATCGATCAGCCACAACATTTGTTATATATATAAGAGAGAGAGGCACTGTTCATAGCTTAAATGTAAATGTTAACTTAATGTTGTTATTCTCTCTTGCATTGGATTTTTTTATACTAGAACTGTGATCCTCTAAATTTTTTCTTTTCAGAAAATGGAGAATAATATGAGTTTTGATCAGCTGGTCTCACCTTCTTCTTCAGCAAGTTGATATGCTCTACTATCACATTTCTCTGTACAACATAAAACACAATTAGTTGTTAAACAAAACCTCTTGAGTGCCATACTCAATGGTATCAAGGCTTCAAATTCAAAAAGGGTGGTTTCTCACCTGCAAATAAGTAATAGATTATCGCTTTAGATGGAAAATATTCTGAGTCATTAATTTCTCAGCTCAAGAAATCTGAGGTGCATGATATATAACTGCATAGGTTTCTAATTTCTAAACATGCATTAGAACTCTTTCAATATAAGTGAACCCATATGATCAGCATCTGAAACTGCGGATTATATATAAGGCTTTAAATAATAATTATAAGATATCATTTTTTTCTTGTTCAATTCCATTAGGCAACATATATGGAATTAACTACAACGAAAGTCTCATCTCCACAATAAGTGTAGATCGAGGGTGGTTTACAAAGTATAGGCGACTGATCACCTTTCTTGTGCGAACTCGTTCCACTCCAACTTTCAGTTGGCGCTCTAGTTGTTTGAGCTCTCTCATGCCCAAGGACGACAAGTCTTCCCCAGCCAAATGACTACAATTAATGCAACAACAAGAACACTGTCAAGTACTAATCACCTCTTATGAATTAATTAAGAGTAACATCAGAAAAGTCAGGATGCTTACTGAAGTTTTTCCTCCAAAGATTGTACAGATTTTCGTAAATTGTTTAACTCAGCCCTCCAAAACTGATACAGTAAAGGAATTTAATAAGATCGCAACCAAATTAGATAGTCTAAAAGAAGAATAAAGATGACTTCATCAGCCAATAAATAGAGTTAAGAATTTAAATAAACAATCATTGGGCACACACACCCTAGTCAATAACCATTTGGATTTCTGGAGACAAGTTTCAAAGTTGTCATTAAGCAGAAATGTGAAATGAAGGGCTAGGCGCCTCTAATTTTCTCTACTGGGTATAGAAAAGCAACACGCGACGAGGAATTAATCAGTAGTGGAGTATTACCTCAACCGTCCTGGAATGCTGAGTATAGAGCTGTGGAATACCAACAGCATCTCTGTATCTGGAGATAGTGCTCTGGATACTGCACAAAAGCCATACAATGATCAAATTAAAGAGAAGCAAAAAAAAAAAAAAAAAAAAAAGTAAGGAAGAAATTTAGGAAGGTTCCGCTGGAACCCAGAAAAGGAAGAGAGCAGCAAATTTGCACTGTTGAAATCTCCTTTGGGTCCTCTTCTGCCTGCCACTTTCTGATGAGGCAAAAGTCTGGAAAGGCTCAAACCCATGAATGAAAAAAAAAAAAAAAAAAGGAGATCGAAAAAGCTGAGATCCATTTTCCCATGAAAAAAGAGAGGGATTATAACCACGTCCAATATACAGACAGTTTGCAAAATTCTGTACAAAAGAATTACAAATGACGGGTCTGGTCCATGAACGCCACTTCAGGAACCCGAACAAACACAAGAACAAATGAACCAGATAATTAAAAAAGAAGAAAGAGATCCTCCGGCTTCGTATAAATATGGCAATAGAGCAGAACATAACCAAGTACAAAAACTAGAGAGTAGGAGGAAGATCAGCATGAGAGAGAGAGAGAGAGAGAGAGAGAGAGAGAGAGAGGTACTGGGGTACTATATATACCATGGGTACGTGAAGTAATACTGGGTAGATATATATACTGTGTACGTACTCATTGGTGGCATATTGGTAAGCTTTGCCGGTGGCGGAGAAGATGACAAGCGCGACCTCGGCGTCGCAGAGAATGGAGAGCTCAAAGGCTTTCTTGAGGAGACCATTCCTTCGTTTGGAGAAGGTGACTTGCCTGTTCGTCGTGTTCTCGATCCTCTTCAGTTCCACCTTGCCCCTACCCATTATTCTCTCTCTCTCTCTCTCTCTCTCTCTCTCTCACAAAATTTAATACCCAGATAAGAAAGAGGTATATATGGGAGCCGAGATCGAGTAGTAATTGATGAAGAAGATCAGAGGAGAAGCAAATATGATCATCTTCTTGGATCGAGTTGGACGTTCTTATAGGGAAACTAGTCCAGGGGGATTTTCCAGTCCTTCCATGGATGTGATATCTGATCAGACGTCACTTTGAGGCCTCCACAAGGAGCCATGGATTTTAATAGAATTACATGACTGACAATTTATAAAAGTTTTTTTACCTTGCCTAATATATGTCATATATATATATATAATGTATGTATGAATGTATGTGTAGTAATTATATATGCAAAGTACACGATAAAGAAGGAATCCATACATGAAATTTATTATGTAGGCCATGGTTTGATATATAAATACGTAATTTCATTAATTTTTCTTTTGTTTATCCATTCTCTACTACTACTAATAAGATTTAATTAATGATTAGGAGAAATTTGTAAACATTATGATCCTCTAACATGGTGTTAACAAAATGGGTTCAACACAAAACTGAATCTACTCGGATCTTTCAGCTTCTAGGTGTATAGTGTAGGGAGTACCAGTAAAAAAACAAAAATAATAATAATAAAAAAGACATGATTAAGAAAGAAGAAGAGAAGTCTTCACCATTGCTTTATTCCAATTACAAGGAAGAAAGTGGCATCAATTGAAAAAAGGGAAGTGGGTTGCTTGAGGAGGGGCCTCCGTCGCCCTCTTCTTTATGTCAAGTGAAACAAAAAGGAATGGAAAGAGCAAGAAGATGCCATCCTAACTTTTTCTAGCATGGTAACGGTGAACTTCTTTCCATACATGCCACAAATCCTCGTGCCTAAGGAGGAGAGAGGAAAGGTTTCCCCCCCCTACATCTTTTTGTCACTACCTAAAAGAAAGGAAGACTGTAATTCAATTGATTTTTTCCTAATTAATTATTTAATTTGATCTCACATATATATTAGTCACTTTTTAGTGATAGGCAGCTCAAAAGCCATGAGAATAATCCTGGTGGCCTCATTTTTCCAATCTAAACATGAATATTTCAACTTGTAGCATGATAGAGTAAAACCAGCAAAAATAATAACTGCTGGCATATCATTGTCTTGTCCAATTTATTTTGTAAAGAGATAAGTCTTGATTGGACTGGAGACTAGACAAAGTGTTCCTCTTGCTTTAATTTAATCAAACTGAAGTCTTATTTCACGATAAAGCATAGGATAATACAATTAACTATCTTATATTTCAGGTACATGTAAGTAATTAATTAACCTACATGAGGAAGACACTAGCAATGACTAGTAGTACTAATTTAGAAAAAAATAAATTAGAAAGAAGAAATTATAATAAATATTGAATGTTTCACTTAAATCAAACATAAATGTATAATAAATCAAACATATAATGTATAATTACAAATTGAAAATAACCAAGATGGGATAGAAGGAAGTAAAATCGGATGCATCATCTATCATAGTTAATGAGGGATAGAATAAAAGGATGTCATGATAATGAAAATAGGCTGACATGGGACCAAACATAAAACATGATTTCAATTCAATACCAATACATTACTTTGTGTTTAGCCTAATTAATATGAGCGTTCCCATACAAACAAGAAAAAAAATAATTTTAAAAATAATTTTAGTCAAGTAGTGTCAAAATAGGGATATAAGAATTTCAAACTAACATATGCTAGTCTCATATCAAAATCATGGAGGTTATGACTTAAAACCATCAACGTCTAAAAGCAAAATTCACATTGATTAACTACTATGTTTTATTTCATGTCTCCACCTATGATTTTTTTTAAAAGTATAAATTTGAGGATGAATTTTTCCCAGAATAAAGTTCCATGCATAAAAAAAATATGAAAAGGGTTATTTCATGGTGATATAGATATCACTTATAAAAAGTCAGTATACTGATGACTAAGAAATTAAAGAGTACTCCAATGTTTCTCAGGAGCATCTAACCATCATTAACGGTAAACTGTCCGTTCGAGAAAATCTCCACCACTAATCGAGTCACGACACCTGGTGGGCCCTCGTTTCTTCGATCGACGCCACGTAAGCAGATACTCCAGATCAACACAGGCAGGCCCGTGGGTGTGAGCCCCATCGGAACGAGCTCAGCTAATAGGGCATCGACACGTCCCTGCCCGCTTTAGGAAAATAAGGCCCAAAAGTGGGATAAGGCATCTCGCTGTTCTGTCGATCCCCATCTCGCGACTGCGACACGTGGGCCACTCTAATGTCTACTTGTCGTCGAAGAAACCCCCAAATATTTAATAATTACAAACGGACCATTTTCTCTGCAAAAGATTGGAGTAGGTGAGCAGGGAGGACTGAGGACTGTACCCTTCTGACTCAGCTTTCTGGCACTTTTTCGCTTCCACCTCATCCCTCTTCCCTACTTGTTTGTTCCCATTCACTCTTCTTTCTTTTTTTTTTCTCTAATTTTTTGTATAAATAAAAAAAGTGGTATACGGATACCCTTTATAATATAAAGATATATTTTTTTAAAAATATAAAATTAAAATAGACATGTATAAATACTCTTGGTAAAGTATATATTCAAATTTGTGCTAGCTAGCTAGCTAGATGTGTATCTTTTAAAAATATATAACTAACAAAATTGTGTAAGTTTAATATTTAGTTAGTTTTTTGTCTATTTTAGAACTAATTAATTGAGACATAATAGAATCGGGCAATTTATTTGATCTTGAGGTTTTTGATATAATTGTATAAGGTATCAATTAAGATGGCCACATGAAAAGAAAAGTAGTCAAATCTTGATGGAGAAAATGGGAACAAGGAGTGAGGTGATAAAAAGAAAAGAAGAGGGACATTTCAACCTTTTATTGACATGTAAATGAACTTTCACCTTCCATTTCCAGCACAAAATTACAAAAAAATATCCAACTCATCTCACTGTTTGACATATATATCTGTAACTTCTCAATATATGTATAAAGAAACATTGAAGAATTCATTAAAGGGCATTTTGTAACATGTTTTTTACTTAGAACTCCCAACACTAGTACTGAGTTATATATATGAACAAAACAAACTATGAATATGTAACAATATGTATGAGCTGCTAATGGCTAGTACTTTTGGTGCAATTTTATGAGTTCTATTTATAGTCTGGTCAACCACCATCAGGAGGGCCCCAATGATATGTCGACTGAATTATTGCAGGAGCATGAATCAGACCCCTTCACCCACTATGGTCTGTTGGTAGCAAAATTTGCTAATTCCATTGGGTACATCAAAATTCCAATCTGAACTCCCCATCGTATCATGTCCAACCAATGCCACCCGACTAACGCTAGTGATGTCTATTCTTTTATCTCATAACTAGGTTTTGACACTAGTTTCGGATATATTCCGATACATATTTCCAACTTTACGTTTTAAGGTTAAGTTACACATTGCTTATCGATCACGTTTGTAATTAAATAACCTTGTATATATTAATTGTGTATGTATAAGTAAAATTTTTTTATGCCCACCAATAATTCTATTATGAAATGTTGAGATGTGCCTTGAATTTCATCATTGTTTGATCTATCGCCTAGTGACGAATCATCATGTGGAACAAATTAGTTAATCATGGCTCCGGCTAATTAAACCACCTAAATTCTGGTGTAATTTCCATCATTTTATTGTAATTTCTTGCGCCGATCTACTTTAGTTTTCATAAGATAAAAAATAGTACATAATCATGAAAAAGAGAGTGGTCTCAAGTGTATTGATTGTACTCAATCACTTGTTCTTTTTCTTTGTATTAAGTATAGTACATAATAATATTATTATCTCATTCTGATCAGAATCTCAATACATTATTAAACTGAAAAACAGGAAAAAAAATATTCGAAAAAAATCATAATATTATTGAGTATATAATGATAAATACAAAGAAAAAATTATTTCAAATGAATTGACTGACCACCACCTCACCCGTGCGTGTCTCCCAGATCTTATCTCGCCATCTTTGAATTAAACATCACGTCTACATACATATCTGCGTGTCTCCGCGCGACGGGTTGAGTAGTACTCGAAATCGGGGTTGCAGTGAGGATCTCCCCCCACTTTCGAGTTCCGACGAGGAAAGATCCCATCCGTGCCTCTTCTCCGTAGAACACAGTGGGGATCGGAGTACTCTTTAATTTCGCTGTCGACGCCGTGGGCGCCGGGGCCGCCGAAAACGACTCGCGAATCGCGACGACGGCGACTCGTGTCTCCCTCCCCGGAGATTCGCCGGATTCTTATCTTTCTCGCTCTCTCTCTGCTTTTTTCTCTTCTTCTTTGTTTCAGGCTTTTGGGCTATATTTTGAAATAAAGGCAACGTGACCACCGGAGATGGCTCCTTCGGTCGACACGTAATGTGTATCGGGTACATGAGGTATGAGATCGTTCCGGGTTTTGGGTCGTGGTACAATTCGTTAGGTACCATGCATGGCTAAAAAAGCTGATCCTCCCTTCCTCGGCCTAACCAGGTTGTGGTGCGTGTCGATCGACGAAGCCTGGAGCCACAGGACGGGGTCGGTCTACTTGAATGCCCCCCACCCCCTCTATGGAAAATTTTAAATAGATGAAAGATTAAATTTCAAGCTGAAACTCCTCCTTCACTTATCCCATACCCACCAGTTAGAATAATATTGTAATTTGTGTTGTGGATTGGGTTTGTGTTAAAAGAGTCCATTCATGCTGCTTCTTCACCTAATTAAGAAGATATCTAAAATACAAGTATCAATTCAACTAAATTTAAGTAAACTTGAGCATATATAGCTCAGCGGTGACATGGGTGGGTTTGTAAGGAGATCTTCTGTTCAAGTCTCCTATAAAAATGATTTCTTACAAAAAAAAAAAAAACTCAACTAACTTTAAGGTCAAGTATCAGGGGTGTTTACATATAATAATAAGAAAATAGTGAATATCAGATAAAGTCCGGAAAAAGGATGGTTAGGCTCATTTTTTCTTTTTATCTTAATTAAATTAAGTAAAAATGTACTATTTTATACTAATTTTATGTTTACTTTTACGTTTTCATTTTGATGTTATCATTTTATCATATATTTTGTAGATCCATATGATATAATTCAGATAATGGTATTTGTACTAAATGTAATAAGAGATTTTCCTTTTTTTTTTACGTGTATAACCAAAATCTAATATTTGCCTACAACCAATTATCAATTCCGTGGAATAATTAATATATTAATGAAAATTTGCGGGGCACTAGTTGGAGTATCAACATAAGGTGTTATAAGTACTATATAATTAGATTTTGTTTAAAATGTTTTAATATTAGGTTTAACTTTAGGAAATTACCCTCTAAGGATAAACAGATCACAACCTCACCATTTATTTGATAAAATTCGGAGACTACCAATGTTATAATCTTTGTCACGGTCTTGGTATTAATTGGATTGGACCAAATGTTTCGATAGAACTAAAGTTAAATCTTTTGTCACGGTTTGGGTTCTCCTTTTATGTCATGGAAGAGAGGGAGAGAATTGTACTAAAAAAACACTAACTAGGTTTTGAAGAGTCTATTATATGAAATTTTTGGTTTTTTTTAGACAAAGCACATACCACAAATTTGTTGTGCAAAATCCCACATGATATGAATATCTAAACCCATGTTAGGTGGCCAACTTTTTTGTATGATTTATTTGCCAGGTCTCATCCCAAATTTACAAGAGTGCTAAAAAAGAGAGTTATATATGTCAACCATTTATATAAGGCATATCATTTATAAAATTTATGATATAAAATGTCCATAATTATCAAATAACAAAATACTCTCTCTTTCCAAAAGAAACAACTTGACCCCAAGTGAGCTTAATTTTAGAGGTTTCCCTATAAATATCTGATTTTGTAGGAATTTGAAAATATTACAATCTCTTTCATTGAAATAACTGCTTTAGGACCCCAAAGAGTTGTAGCAAACACTCCCTTTGTGGACATTGTGGAGTAGTTAACGAAGTTAGAAAGATCCAAGAGTTGTAAATTTTACCCTGTTAGAACATCATTTGGTACAAAAGAGTCCATTCACGGTGCATCTTCGCCTAAGAAGAGATCTAAAATACAACTATTAACTTGACAAATGTGAATTTATATAATGTTTTAAGGGAATGTTTACCCGGATGGTAGCTAAATCGGACCATGTCATGGTGAAACTTGTCTTCAATCTTTTCCGTAGCTCTTGATTCACGCTAGTCCAGTTTTTATTATTTCAAATTAAATATCATTGAAAGAGTAGCATCTATGTAAACTTTTAAATTATAACTATTTATTAAACAGAATAAGTAGGGAGTAAAAACTTTTCTTTTGCTCATTGATTTTACCCGATGTTTTCAAAACAAAACTGGATCGGCCGGTTCAACCAAAACCGGGGACTATACAAATTAGATTACATACCAGAACTAAATTTCCTCTTGAATCGTCGGATTTCCGCCTGAACCGTCTAAATCAGCGCTAGTTAGTTTGGTCCAACCTAGGATTGATCCGGTTTGGTTGAGAGTGTGGGTGAAATATGAGGTTAGAAGTAAAAAAATAGACTATTGTTGGCGTGGGGATTCGAAGGATGGGTGTCTTGGAATGCAAACAAGTGGACTAACATATTATACACGGATTGTCATGCCGCCAGATTGACCAAGGCCCGAGCTTGACCTCTTGCAGCGTGCGGCCTAGCTTTCAAGTCCATCTAGATGCTAGTCAACCTCCTAGATGAAATTTAGCACACAAACATTCCATTCTAATCGCCAAAACTCTCTCAAAACACAAAGGAAAGAATAACTCTGAATTTGGGAGAAAAAAAATCTCTGTTGAAAGAATGAAGTGATTTACAAACTTCTCTACAAGGGTATTTATAATTTACAAAAGCTCCCTTGGTTGGTGACACTTAATCAAGCACTTCCTCCAAGTGCTGGCCAACCCATAGATTCCCACTACCCTTAATTAGTTTTTTTCAACTATCAAGCACTTATCCCAAAAGCTTGCCAACTCATAGTTGCCCATCAACCTCCAATAATTGGTGCCAACTCATGAATGCTACCTCACATGCCCAATAAAGTGCTACATCATGTGCCACCTCATGTGCCACCTCATGCAAATGCCATGTCATCTGCCAATTCATTATTTGTTCACCAGCCATGTATGCGTATTTTTGTCGGTTGGTTGTCAATGCGCATGTATGTGCACGTCCACCCTACCATGTTGTCTTGTGCTTGTTGGCATAGGGAAGTCGTGCTCAGTATCATGCTACCACAGCCATAAGGCTGACATCCTCATCTACGTGTGCCCCTGATATGCTGCAATATCCTCCTGGAACTACCAAAGTTTTGCAGCCTCGTGCCAAGTAGCCTCACTTTCTGGTTCTCCATTCCACTTTACCAAAACTTCAGTGGTATGTGGCTTACTTCTTTAGCATACCTCTCTATGAGTGATTACATAATCTTTTTTCTTACTGAAAGTAGTAGATACATCAAAAGGTGCTCTAGGCTTTACAATTCTTTGAGGATCTGGATAAAAAAAAATAAGATTTGATGTTACTAATATGAAATACATTGTGAATTCACATTCTCTTTAGTAGTTGCACTTTGTATGCAAACTTCCCAATCTTCTGAATAATGGGACAAAATACTTCATACCTTTTTATCAAACCTTTATTATTGGTCCTCAACAATCTAAATTGTTCTGACCTCATCTTTATGAATACAATGTCTCCCACTTTCAAATCAACATCTCGCTGCTTCAAATCATCAAACTTCCTCATGTGCATGTTGGCTTGTTGCAAATATGAACGGGCTACTTTTGTCCTTTTTTTCCAGCGTTTTGGCAAGTGATGGGCTGATTGACATTTGATTTTTTGGAATGAAGTTTGTTCGTATCGAAGGCTGCTGGCCAGTTGCAAGTTCGAAGGGCCTATCCCCTATTTCTTCACTCTTTTGCATGTTATATGAGAATTTAGCCACATCAAGAAGCTCAGGCCAATTCTTCTGATTTCCACTAAAGAAGTGCCTAAG
Organism: Aristolochia contorta; assembly: GCA_022405105.1. NCBI lineage: Eukaryota > Viridiplantae > Streptophyta > Magnoliopsida > Piperales > Aristolochiaceae > Aristolochia > Aristolochia contorta. The sequence goes on along the minus strand of CM039667.1, from coordinate 27,487,677 downwards.
ATACTCCTCCAGCAAGGCATTAATCCGCCCTGTTTGCCCATCTGTTTGAGGATGAAAGCTGGTTGAAAAGTTAAGAGTTGTTCCAAGCTGCTTAAAAAATTCGAACCAGAACTTACCCATAAATCTAGGGTCTCGATTGCTTATGATCGTCTCTCACACGCCCCAAAGCTTCACCGCAATTGACAAGAAAGTCTTGGCTGCCTTCTCTATTGTGCAATCGTTTGAAATAGTTATGAACATTCCATACTTGGAGAACCTGTTCACTATCACCAAAATGGAAACCAAGCCATTGGCTCATCTCAGGCCATAAATGAAGTCCATGCTCACAGACTCCCATGGACGCTTGGGAATGGGGAGAAGATCAAGAAGGCTGCCAAGCCTTCTCCTCTATACTTTGAGTTGTTGGCATACCAAACAAGTGCGTATATACTCCTCGACATCAGCATCAAGTCTAGGAGAGTAGTAGAGCCTAGACAAAAGTGCAATAGTCCTTTGGCCAGGATGTCTGAACCACAAAGCGTCATTGAAGTCATGTATGAGCTCCTTGTGTAACCCTCATGTTTTGGTACATATAGGTGCTTCCCTTTTGTGTACAACAGTCCGTCGCTGACAAAAAAAAACCATGTTTCACCCATTATAACAGCTTGTTCCAAGCAACGAGCAGTGGCATCACTCCGCAGCCTCGCTCAGATTTGATCAAGTATGGAGGTTACCTGAGTTATTGTAGCAATGCAGGCTAAGTCGACTTTGCAGTTGAGTGCATCGACCACATTGTTGGTTTTCTCAGACTTGTACTCAAGTTCAAAGCCGAATTCTAAAGGGAAGTCTTGCCAATGTGCTTGCTTCAGGCTCAACTTCTTTTGTGTCAAGAAGTAGCTTGAAACAACATTGATCGCCTTCATAATGAACTTAGACCCCAGTAAGTAGTGCCTCCATATGTGCTAACAATGCACAATTGTTGTCATCTCCTCTCTTGTACGGTGTAACGCTGCTCAGTCTCATTCAGCTTCCGACTTTTGACTGCAACAAGATGTCCATCCTGCTAAAAAACACCCCCAATAGCAGAGTTAGAGGGGATTTACCTTGATCTTGGTTGTTGCTCCATTCGAACTTGCACATCCATTTACGATTACACGTTCCAGCAACGCAAGTCTCATTTTTGTAATTCGTACATCTCATTCTGCACCTCGTCTAGATCTGCTTGGAACACTATCATGGCACTGTGGATGTTTTCCTCCAACCCTTGAACCGATTCAGGGCTCCCATTTCTAGAGTTGAGGTTTTTATGTACTTGATCTTCTAATACAAAACAACACACCTCCACCTTGTCTATTTTGTCCTCAAGAGATGAAACACAAAGTTCAGATTTAGGCATTCTCTGCTTAACTTTGACTGGAGCAATTTCTGTTTCAGATTTTGATGTTGGATCAATCTTTACTGTGATACCAATTGTCATGCATCAGATTGACCAAGGCCCAAGCTTGATCTTTGCAGCATGCGGCCTAGCCTCTATGTACGCTTAGAACTCTCTGAAAACATAATGGCAAGAACAACTCCGAATTTGATAAAATAGGAAACTCTATAGAAAGAACAAAATGATTAACAAACTTCTCTACAAGGGTATATATAGTTTATAAAACCTCCCTTGGTTGGTGACATCTATCGATCAATTCCTCAAAGTTCATGCCAACCCATGGATTCTCAGTACCCTTAATTAATTATTGCCAACTATCAAACTCTTATATTTGCCACCAACCTCCAATAATTGGTGCCAACTCATGCATGCAACCTCACATGCCTAGTCAAGTGCCACCTCACTTGCCCAGTCAAATGCCACCACACATGCCCAATCAAGTGCCACCTCACATGCCCAATCAAGTGCCACCTCAGGTGCCGCCTCATGCGACTTAGAAATGTTGGTTCATTATTTGCTCGTTTACTTTGTTAGAGTATCTTGCTTGTTTTGTCTATGTTAAGATGGTTAAATTTCTACATATATGGTGGAGGAATTAATCACACCTTGTTTGAGTGTGGGTGGGGACAATTGGAGGGTTACATATATATTCCCTAGTTTAGTGAATTTTGACACATATATCTTAAGCTACATATATCTCTTGCTTTCTTTGCTAATTATGATATCCTAAGAACATGCTAAATCTCTACAAATTCATGATATACAATAAAAATCTACAATATCTATTTTAAAATTTATGAATATATATTTAACACGACACCAATTCATGACCAAGAGGAGTATCAACGTGATCTAATTTTTTGAAAAGAATTAATCCTATTGTACTGCATGGACTAATATTACAATAATGTTATCATTAGGTTCTAAATTAATATATTTAGTTATTAAGTATTAGCTGAATCTACTATGTATTTACATATTCGTTTTAGGATTAAGTTGCAAAAGGGGTAATTAATAAGAAGCACCTGGCTCGATACGTACGTATAAAGGTTGAGACTTGGTCACATGACACGTAAGTAGCAGTTTGTGGACCCAGGTGGTGAATACTAAACTTCACCTCTTTCGTCTTCCTCCTCGGCTCTTTAAGTTTTTCACTGCTTCATTTTTTTATAAAACTTATTATCCTTTGACAATAATGATTGGGTTAAATATTATTTACTATCCTGAGTTCCCTCATGTTCTTCCATATACTCATCTGGGTTTTGAATTTCCATGTCATCATCAAATGAAAACTTATCCATATCCTCTTCTATAGGATGTTGGGTCTCTGAAACCTGTATAGAAGATGGACATTACGTTCCTCAGAACTCAACACAAACAAGTATTATGGATTCATCTAAAAGTTTTAAAATAATTTCAATTTGATGCAATTGACAATACTAAATAATCTTTTACTTGCGTCGTTGGACAGTGGGGACGTGTACTCCGGAAATAAAACTGTCTTCACAACACTAGAGAATTAGTAACAAATTAATACATAACTAATAAGATCAAACAAAGTTCAAGCAATTAACAATATTAATTAGATGCTTACGTGATGGGTCTGTCGAGTCTTCAATAGGACCCCCTCTGCAGCCTATTAATTTCCTCGTTGTAGGAATGAATGGGTTGCCTACAGGAAATATTTTTCCTGCAAAACACAAATATTGAAAATAAATAATGTTATGAAAAATATGTAGGGAGAGAGAGAGAGTGAGATAGATTAAACAAAAACAAAACATGGGAGATGAAATATTCAAGTCGATTAAAAAACAACAGCAACATTAAGAATGACTTCATAAATTAAAACAAGAAAGACTACATTATTATATAATGACTTGGTATAGTACAATTGCAATTTAAGTACCTAACCCAATGTCTCTTTGAAAGGACTCTTCTAATCTTAGGGACTTTTTTTTTCTATGACAAGAAGATAAAGGTGAGGGTAAAAAGGATGACTAACTATAAGTATGAATTAATAAAAACAGAGAGTAGCTACCAACAACGTACAGACATAACTACTAAAGCCAGGGCACTAAAGAAAAGATCATCATACTATGGCTCCTTCAACAAAGGAATACAAGACATTACACATGAACGTCATATAGAACAACCATTTTTTCTTCAATTTGGACATGAAGCTCCCACCATATTGATATATAACCCATAACTCTGATTGAACGACATTTGCAAATCACCTTTCAACATGAATTGGTCCTTATGGACACGCGTACTCATGACAAATGTGTATTCCATGCCAAAAAACAGTGAAACAATCAGATTTTTTAAATTATAAAAAATCATGCAGTCATCTGACTTTCATCTTTTCTCTTTCCACTCTCTTTCTCCCTCTAAATTTCTAAAAATCTTACACACATTTTGTCAAAAGTGGTGCTCTTATTTAGCTAAATAAAAAAGAGTAAAATGGAACAAGAAAAAACTTCTCTTAACAAAACATCCTTGTACTGTGGCACTTTTTACCAAAGAATCAATTTAGCTAATCAAAATACTTTGATACAAGAGATTGCACATGAACTTCTTTTAGAATACAATTTTCTTAAGAGTAATGCTATGTCCACGACGACTGTGCACATTTTTTGTGTACAGCCGCACATTGGGCATTATTTTAATGCCCTTGATTTTCACATTAAAATAATGCTTGAGCTATATAAGTCATAATCCCCATCGAACTACATTCACAGTATCACTTTCAAGTATAACTGATCCACAAGAAAATTCTAGATAATTGCATAATCGATGAAGAATAACAAAGAAACTATCTTACCTTTATATAATAAAAGATCACCAAGCTATTCTCTCACTTTAATATGCACTGTGCACATACTCTCTGTGATCATTCTCACTCCTTCCTTTCTCTCCTCCCTCTCTCTCCCTCCACACCCTCTCTCTCTCTCTCTCTCTCTCTCTCTCTCTCTCTCTCTCTCTCCTCTCCCTCCTCTCTCAAAATTTTCAAAATTTTTTATTACCTTTTCTAAAAGAAAAATGAAATTAGTACTTCCTGATTTTACTTCGAGGTTTTACATCGTGATGTGGCTGCGAAGTTGGCGGTCTAATTAAGAGAAAATTTAGGGTTTACCCATAGATTAGGTAAATAATATTTTATTAGGAAAATAAAATCTTACATATTTTATCTCTGAGTTTCTCTTACCTGGACTGCAACGTAGATGCACTACTAAAAAATAATCTATTTACCACCAGTGTAACCTACACCAGCGGTAACAAAACAGTCGGTGATGGGAGCTTCAGCGGATGCTACACCGGCTGTTCTAACTGTCGCTGAAGAAAAATATTTTCTAACGAAAAATGCCACCGGTTGTTTCTTAAGCACGAGAAATAAAAAAAAAATGACCAGCAAACTATTTTTCACCGGTGTCATTTTTTATATTGGTGAAAAATAATTCGCCGGAGAGAAAAATTATACTGGCGGTGTCATAACCTATGATAACACAAATATAACAAATACCATATCTTCACGTAAATCATTAAACAAGAAAATATAAAACTCAAAATTCATTACAATTTTCAATTATTTTTACAAACAAATAAGTTGAAAATACATAATTCAAGAGATTTAATGCATTATTGTTAAACATTCAGTAAAATTAAACATGCACTAGATAATATATGTTAATCAACCATATATTTAAACATAATGAAATATAATTTTAGTACTGTGAGTTTTTACATCCTGATGTGGCTGTCCTACTGGCAGACTAGTTGGTAGGTCAGATAAGGTCTAGGGTTTAGGCTTACCTAAAGAATAGGTAGATAGTTCCTACTTTATCTCTTATCTGGACTGCCAACGAGGACGCCAAGTTGCGCTGTAAACCCTCACAGTAAAATCTGGCAATACGGTTATCACCACTCAAAAAATATTAATCTGAATTGACTGCACAAAAAATAGTTAATCTAAACTGACTGCACAAAAAATAGGGCCCAAAAACGTCTTTACTGGCTACCAGTTATGTCATCCTCATCAGCATGGTCTCTGTTGCGCTCTTCACCTAATAAAACAATTCAATACAACAATTAGCTCTTAATGCATAAATTATGTTGCCCTCAATTTAAAACCTAATATTAAGTTACATATAACATACCAAGATTTCGTTGTTGTTGTGTTAGTATGGCAATTTTACTGTGGTTCTTCAGGCTGGCTTTCCTCTGGTGAGAGTGTTTCATCATCATCGAGGTTGGGGTCTTGTGTTTCAGTGACAAATGTCGAGTCCTGTGTCTCCACATCCTCAATGTTGATCAACGCGTTCACACCTTGCAATGGACCTAGTATGACAATTACAATTACTTTTACATACAAAAAAAATTAATTTTTAAATAAATATACATTCATACCTGTTGGATCAGAACTCATAGGAGATTTATAGCTGGAGAACCAATTCCTAATGTCCCTAGAATCTGAAATGAACAGTCACAAGACAAAAATGAAAGTTTGTAAGGGAGCTGAGACACTCAGGTCATTGAATATGTCACTCTAGTAAGACCAAAAGCTTCTGAATATATCAATCATGCAAGAGAGAAATCTGACCTCTACCAGATTTAGTAATTATACATGCAACAAAAACCACCTAATCATCAGATTGAAAAATATAAGTGAATACAATAGAAAAAAATCCATTAAAGATTCTAAAGAAAATTGTCAAACCAAAAATGAAACTACAACTATTGAACAACAACAACTATTTGGCAATGCAAAACCCATTATGGAAATAAATCAAACTCTCAAAAGTGATTAAATTTTCATGAATTTGTTTTAAGAAAGAAAAAAGAAATAAGCTTAAAGGGGAAAGGGCAGAGAGAGAGAGAGAGATAGGATGCAAGGGAGAGTGAGAGAGTGTGAGTGTGAGTGTGTGTGTGTGTGTGTGAGAGAGAGAGAGAGAGAAACATTTCAGAGAGAGATAAAAGGCAGCCCAAAGACAAAAAAAAAAAACCATCTTCTTAACTAAAGTAGTCACCATAAATGAATGAAAACCACTTCTTCATAACCTCTCAAAATTCATTAAATCTTTATGAATTTGTTTTAAGAAAGCAAGAAAGAAATAAGCTGAAAGGGGAAACGGAAGACAGAGAGATAGGATGAAAGGGAGAGAGAGAGATAGGATGAAAGGGAGAGAGAGAGAGAGAGAGAGAGAGAGAGAGAGAGAGAGAGAGAGAGAGAGAGAGAGAGAGAGAGAGAGAGAGAGAGAGAGAGAGAGGATGAAAGGGAGAGAGAGAGATAGGTTTAAAGGGAGAGAGAGCGATAGGATGAAAGGGAGGAGAGAGAGAGAGAGAAAGGGAGAGAGAGAGAGAGAGAGAGAGAGAGAGAGAGAGAGAGAGAGAGAGAGAGAGGGAGAGAGAGAGAGAGAGAGAGAGAGAGAGAGAGAGAGAGAGAGAGAGAGAGAGAGAGAGAGATAGAGAAAGAGAGAGATGAAAGGGAGAGAGCGAGCGATACACGAAAGGGAGAGAGAGAGCGAGCGACGAAAGAGAGAGAGAGCGAGCGAGCGAAAAAGGAGAGAGAGAGCGGCGAGCGAGCGAAAGGAGAGAGAGCGAGCGGAGAGAGAGAGAGAGAGCGAGAGAGCGAGTGAGCGACGAAAGGAGAGATAGCGAGCGAGCGACAAAGGGAGATAGCGAGCGAGCGATGAGAGGGAGAGCGAGTGAGTGATGACAGGGAGAGAGCAAGCGAGTGATGAAAGGGAGAGAGCGAGCGAACGATGAGAGGGAGAGAGCGAGCGAGCAATGAAATGGAGAGAACGAGTGAATGATGAAAGGGAGAGAGCGAGCGAGCAATGAAAGGTAGAGAGCCTCCGAGAGATGAAAGAGAGAGAGGGAGCAAAGATAAAAGGGAGAGAGGGAGCGAGGGATGAAAGGGAGAGAGGGAGCGAGGGATGAAAGGGAGAGAACGAGCGAGCGATGAAAGGGAGAGAGCGAGTGAGTGATGAAAGGGAGAAGCCAGTGAGCAATGAAAAGGAGAGAGCGAGTGACCAATGAAAGGGAGAGAGCGAGGGAGCGATGAAAGGGAGAGAGCGAGGGAGCGATGAAAGGAAGAGTGGGAGCGATCGGTGAAAGGGAGAGAGGGAGCGAGCGACGAAAGGGAGAGAGCGAGCGAGTGATGAAAGGGAGAGAGCGAGCGAACGATGAAAGGGAGAGAGCGAGCGAGCGTTGAAAGGGAGAGAACGAGTGAGCGAAGAAAGGGAGAGAGCGAGCGATGAAAGGGAGAGAGCGAGTGAGCAATAAAAGGGAAAGAGCGAGGGAGTGATGAAAGGGAAAGAGAGAGCGAGCGATGAAAGGGAGAGAGCGAGGGAGCGATGAAAGGGAGAGAGGGAGGGAGCGATTAAAGGGAGAGAGCGAGAGCGAGTGATGAAAGGGAGAGAGCGAACGAACGATGAAAGGGAGAGAGCGAGCGAGCGATGAAAGGGAGGGAGCGAGTGAGTGATGAAAGGAGAGAGCGAGCGATTGATGAAAGGGAGAGAGTGAGCGAGCGATGAAAGGGAGAGAGCGAGTGAGCGATGAAAGGGAGAGAGTGAGCGAGCAATGAAAGGGAGAGAGCGAGCGAGCAATGAAAGAGAGAGAGGGAGCGAATGACGAAAGGGAGAGAGGGATCGAGGGATGAAGGGGAGAGAACGAAGGAGCGATGAAAGGGAGAGAGCGATCGAGCGATGAAAGGGAGAGAGCGATCGAGCGATGAAAGGGAGAGAGCGAGCGAGAGATGAAAGGGAGAGAGCAAGCGAGCAAGAGAGAGAGAGAGAGAGAGAGATAGATAGATAGATAGATAGATAGATAGATAGATAGATAGAGAGAGAGAGAGAGAGAGAGAGAGAATTTTAGATATAGATAAAAAGCAGCCAAAAAACAGAAACAAATTCAGCAAAATCAAAGATGAATGTTGGACTACACAGAGAAGAATGCAGCATTTAAACGTAATTTGAAAAAAAAACTCTGCAGAAAAGTGGGTAAACTCCACATCTTAGTTAAAAAAAAAGAGGAGAGGGAGAGGGGAGGGAGAGGGAGAGGGAGAGAGAGAGAGAGAGAGAGAGAGGGGGAGGGGAGGGAGAGAGAGAGAGAGAGAGAGAGAGAGAGAGAGAGAGAGAGAGAGAGAGAGAGAGAGAGAGAGAGAGAGAGAGAGAGAGAGAGAGAGAGAGAGAGAGAGAGAGAGAGAGAGAGAGAGAGAGAGAGAGAGAGAGAGGAGATAGAGTGAGAGAGAGAGAGAGAGAGTGTGTGTGTGTGTGTGTGTGTGTGTGTGTGAGAGAGAGAGAGAGAGAGAGAGAGAGAGAGAGAGAGAGAGAGAGAGAGAGAGAGAGAGAGAGAGAGAGAGAGAGAGAGAGAGAGAGAGAGAGAGAGAGAGAGAGAGAGAGAGAGAGAGAGAGAGAGAGAGAGAGAGAGAGAGAGAGAGAGAGAGAGAGAGAGAGAGAGAGAGAGAGAGAGAGAGAGAGAGAGAGAGAGAGAGAGAGAGAGAGAGAGAGAGAGAGAGAGAGAGAGAGAGAGAGAGAGAGAGAGAGAGAGAGAGAGAGAGAGAGAGAGAGAGAGAGAGAGAGAGAGAGAGAGAGAGAGAGAGAGAGAGAGAGAGAGAGAGAGAGAGAGAGAGAGAGAGAGAGAGAGAGAGAGAGAGAGAGAGAGAGTGAGAGATAGAGGATGAGAGGGAGAGTTAGAGTGAGAGTTTAGAGGGTTGAGAGTGAAAATTTCATATATAGATAGAAAACAGCCCTAAACAGAAAAAAAAATGACATAGTGAGAGGGCCAAATTGTTAGAGAGAGTTAATGTAAAATTTATAACTTAAGAGCCATTCCCTCCATATCTCCCTTATGATCCTTAATGAACTCTATATTCTCATTTCCGGATATTACAATGGAGAAGAAGAAAAGGAGACTGAGGACTTTCCTTGTTGGCTGTGCAAATTCCAATCAACGAATCCTTAAGTGTCAAAGCCTCGGATCTCTCAAACAGAACTACAATTAATCAGAGGTCAGTGGAGGCCAATGATGAATGGAGGCCGGAGCCTTTCGCAGTGGAGGCCAGAGGGAGAGAAGACAGTAACCACCGAAGAGTTACAGCTTTTGTATTCTCCAGCTGGCCAAACAATTAATCAGAGGCCCAGAATCGCAAGGTTTTCCATCTCATGCGCTTCATCTTCTTAGAAACTGGCCAGTACAAATCACTATTTCGTATTCACATATATCCATAATCCAACAAAACACATGTAAATAAACATAAGCTTCACACCTAAAACAAAAGATTGTTGTTAATCATACTATGGTAGAGTCCGAGTACAATGTATTTTATGATGGTCTGGGAACTTTAGCGGATATTACAAAAAAGAATAGTAGACATCATGCTACGACACAATCAGATAGATAATGCTTAGGCTGCAGAGCGAGAGACCATGTGAGTCTCAATTTTCTTCTGAAGCCATCTCCCCTTAAAAATCCCACCTGCCTCTCAATCACTTTCCCTTCATCACCCACTGTCTCATCTCATGATATTACAATAAAAATAGGAGATGAAGCAAAACAAGAAAAAAAAACACAAACACACATCACAAGCACAAAAACTGATTTCAAACGGAAATTCCTCTTTTTCGAATCTGACGGGACAACTCTGCTGGATGATTGTGTAATGGGAGGTCTTGAATTGGAATAGAAAAAAAAAAGAGCTTTCCTAAACAAAATGATGACAAAAAACTTTGCTACATAGACACCATAGGGTAACACCTTGGCAACTTTAAGAATTAGCTCCTTGTTTCAGGTTTCTACAGCTACCAAGATTAAAGCAGGAATTATGTTCTATTTAGAGTATCTTGAAGCTGTTCCATGGCCACATGATGAAGAAGAAGTTTCTCTTCTTGAACAACTTCAGCTTCATGGGTCTTAGTGGAATCATCGACTTTAGCTAGAGCTGATGATATTTTCGTTCATCTCTTCACAGGAATATTGCAAGCTAAAGATGAGAAATCCTGACGAGAGATATAAAATCTTATATCTGGACTACATAAAGAGGGTCCTCTTAATAGGCATACTGGGTTGTAGATATTTTGATTGAGAAAAAGCTGGGAGAAGAGTTTGGGCAGACCTACAAGAGGTTGCAAGCCTAAAGTCAAAGATACCTGTAATATACAAATTTGAGATTAGTAAAATCACTGCTCAACTTTGTTTAACTGTTGGGAGAGGGCAAATATTGCTGCCAAAAGATACAAAACATTCCTACTTAATTATGTATATCAACACCAAGGGAGCCCCTCGGCGGCCTGACTCTATATCAACTCTCCTCTGTGTATGGGTGGAAATCACAAAATCATTTGTCCATGCTGGCATCTTCCTCATGCTTGTGGTGTTTCTCTTGACCCCTAACTGATTTTTGTGTTCGCCCAGCTGCCGATTAATTTGCCACCATGTATCAGCCTTGGTACTTAATTATCTACTATGACTTTTACTATCAAGGGTACATAAAAGTACAGCCCAAGAGCTATTAATGTTACCAGAAACATATTCTTGTAAGGCGATTTGAGTGCCTTAGAGTCATACTTTGTTTATACACAATCATCTCCTACACCTATCAATGGAATTAAGCAATGAGAACCAAAAGTAAATTTTAAGAGAAAAGGACGCTTGAAAGCTTGATGAGCTGAAACCATTGGACTAACACAAATAGAAAAATCAATGAAAAACAAAATATTAAATCATGTAAGTACCTCTTCTTCTAAAATACGGCCAAGAGACTTAGTCCCAAGTGTTTGGGTCGTCTTCATAAGCTGTCGGGTTGCCTTATTTTTTTCATCAATTTCTTTTTTTTACCCCATTCCAATATTGAACTAGATTTTCCTAGTTATCAGGACTCATAGTCGGGATGGGACAGTTTAGAAGTTGATCTCGTGTCGTGCCATCATAGTAATCTTTCTTATACGAGGTACGGTTGTCTCCTGAGGTGTACTGAACATCAGGTTTAATTGCGCTCATCGGTACTTCTTCAGTCACAGATTCATACTACTCATTAATAAACTTGTACTTTTGTTGCAAAGAAAATTTTTTTGGTTAGTACTTATCACCATAACAAAAACAATCATCTTCTTTTGTGTCTTACATTGATAACCCTAAATCAATTTTAAAATGCATTTAAGGGGAGGTCACTCCACTGGAGATGTAGGGGAAATTCAATTCAGCTCGAACTTGTGTTCCCATGAGACACAACAACGCAAGCCGCTTCTCAGAGCCCATGTGCCCATTCTTTATTTGGATGATCCACTCTTTCTCTGGCATGAATGAAGTTGTTTTCGTCTTCTGCTCGACCTGAGGTTCTTGTGACTGGGAGTCAATACCATCAACATCTCAATCAGGGGTCTGAGTCTCCATGTCTTCAATGGGTATTGGGCCTATCAAAATGTACGTCATGTCAACATTAAAAAAAACTTTTCATTAAGCTTTGTTAGGGGATTGATAACTTGGGAAGCTCTCCCAAAATTTATGCATATATTCAAATAAAATTAAATAAGCTCAAATTAGATAAGGTAAAATCACATCAACTAAAATCAAATCGGCTAAGATCAAATAAAGTTAAAGAAGATTTATCACTAGTGAATCTATTCAAGTACCTATTGGAACAAAGTCTGATGAAGTCGGGCTTATGAAGAAGTAGCAAATGGATCAGGGATAACTGTTTTCACATATCCAGCATGGACAACACATAACATTGTTTCCCTACACTCCCAATTGTTGTTTTGAATAATCTATAAAGAAATTAATTCCACCCACAAAGTTTAGGATGACACCGGGCTGGCTTGGTCTTGTAGTCATACATCTTTTTCTGGTCATTAAAATTTTCACCACGATAACTGTCAAAGTTAGACTACATAATGAAAAATGGGTGTTTTGTATTTTTCTGAGAGGTGAACGATATCTCACAAACAACACTTTATCTCCTTCACTGTCCCTATGTGACTTGCTATGTCCAATTCTCCACTCTTAATTCCACATTCCCAATCAGTTAGAGTGTAGGAGTGTGGAAGAGAGGATGAAAAACATAACACTTGAGTAGACATGTTACGTAGGAAGACAATATTCTACTAGTGTCGGAAGTGATAACTGTATATGGTTGATTTGGAGTGGGGAGTGGGGAATCATTTCGGTCATGGAGCCTTATAATACATTATTTACTATAAAAGTATAATATGAATATATATATATATATATATATATATTAAAAATGTATACAAGATGCCAAAACTTCTTAATAGCACTACATTTAAAAAATATAATTAATAATTTGAGATGTATGTAGTAATCTACTTACATGCTGCCGATAAAATACACATTTCTCAAAATAGACATAGATAGTAGATATCAAAATCAGAAGAAACATTCAAGAGAAAAGTTCGAAAACTAATAATTTCCCAAAAATATTCCTAGGAACTCTCTTTAAAATCTAAAGAAGAGATTTAATCATTTCCAAATAGAGAATCATCATCAAATGACTAATGTGGATAGAAACTAAAATGTAAAATAACTACTGCATTTCAAACTGGTAGTCAGCTATTAAATGCAAAATAATCAGAAAATAATTAGCGTAGTAAAAAAGTTTAAGTAAACTAAAAGAATATGGGAGAAATATTATATAAATGAACCAACAAAGAGTAAAAGAGAGCATGGAATAGAGAAAGAGAGAAACAAAGAGAGAAGCCAAGAATCCAAGCAAGACAAACAGCAACCCCTTTCAATTACATTTTGTGCCTAATCCAAGCAAGACAAATCCTAACTCACTCAAAAACAATTGAGTTCACTTAATTCCAATTTTACAATATAATTGCATGACTAAACAGAATTGTTAAGTCAGTAAGCACATTTCATAATTTATATAAGGTACTAAAAATGACAAATACACGCATATTTTCTTTTAAAAGAAAGATCTTTATGTCAAAGTACCTCAATTAAACGGTGATTCGCTCCTAATCTTTTTTCTTTCTTGCTGAAGTTCCGATGGAAGAAGTCTAGTGCCGGCGCAACCGGCCGATGTCGCCCAAGCCGGCACTGGAAGTGCTGGCGCCTTCAAGACGCAAGACATTGCCGCCACTTTGATCGCTGAGAAGTTGGACTAGAGCTTTTGTAAGCCAGAGAAAAAGGCAAAGCACATCGAGAGTGAACTTCCGGATCTCCTTCACCCGACAAACAGCAAAGAAACTCCACAAGAAAAAAAAACCTAGGGTTATAGAAACCCTGGTTATAAATTACCCTAATAGAGTAAGTTATGGAAAGGCCACTGGTGCCAAAAAATTAATTAGAAGTAGGGATGTATATAGGAGCCGATTACCGCTCTACCATCTGACCGAGTATTAAATGGAATGAAAACGGAAATAAAATATTATTATCCATTTACTGCTCTATCGTTTCCAATGTACTGTTTAATAAATGGAACGGAAACTGATATAGCTCTTCCGAACCCATTTACCATTTAAATAAGGGTAATATTGTAAATTTACTTTTACACTTAGTTTAACCATAACTTTTTATTTTTCATATAGATAACCTTATTATGTTTCCAATATGTTGTTTATTACTTATCATAAAAATTTGAAGAGTTGAAAAGTCTGGAGAGAATTTTCCCTAATTTTTCCTTTTTTTGGGTCATTTATTTTTAGTGATTTGTTTTTAGTATTTACCTGTTTATTTCCCGTTTATTACCGGGTTACCCATCGGAAAAATAGTAATTAATGGAATGGTATAAAACGGAATTAAACGAATACGGACGGTAAACGGGTAAATGATTGGAAAATGTAAACGGTTAACTGAAACCCTATCCCGTACCGTTTCATATCCATTTACATCCCTAATCGGAAGGGGCCCGGACTGGGCCGATATTTTCTTCTCAGGATCCGAAAGCAAAAACTATGAGTCCATTTAGTTTATTTTCTATTGGGTCCATTGCGCGCCGCATATCTTATCCTCCATGCATTTGGTATGGCGAGGGAAATATAGTAGTAGCTAGGGGAGCTGTGCAAATTGCTGATCTGGAACATGAGGTCTACCGTGCTATGGTAATAGCTTTTTCAACATGTGGCATCCATGTCAGCAAAGTACTATACTCGGGTACTGGGCACAGTCAGCTTAATATTTTCCATGGAAATATGGTGTTATACTGTAATAAAAGGAGCATGGGTTCTTCTCCTATCCATTTTCTTTAAAGTTTGCTAATAATTTTGTTGAAATTTTAAAAATTATTTATCTTCTATACTATATTTGGATTTAATGTGGATTATTCTGTTTTATGTTACTCACTATATCTAAAATGTAGGGGAAATATTAGGAGTGTTGACGTAATAATTAAAAAGAAAGTGAATATTAAATAAAGCTCATAAACGAATGGTTAGGCTCGTATTTTAATTAAATTAAAAAATAATATTAATGCACTCTTTATTTGATATTTACTTTCATGTATTCATCTCTATATAATCTGTTATTAATTCGATCTTTTGTTTTTTGTAGATCATTATGCTATAATTTAGAAAATGGTATTTGTACTGAATTCAATAAGTCATTTTCTTTTTTATTGATGTGTATAACCGACATCTAATATTTGTCAACAACCAATTATCAATTCAATGTAATAATTAACATATATTTTTTAAAATTCCATGTAATAAATATATTGATGAGGATGTTTTGGGGTTACTAATAAGACTGTTGACATAAGGTGTCATATGTGCTATGTAATCAGATTTTGTTTAATTGTTTTAATAATAGGTTAAACTTCAGGAATTACCGTATGACGATAAATAGATGGCAACTTTACCATATATTAGATAAAAGTTGGGAAACTACCAACCTACCAACCTACCATGAAACAAGTTCTTGGTACACAGGGTATTCTTCATTCACTGTATCCCTATTTTATAATTTGTTCAATCAAACACATTGCAGACGTGAACAATAATAGTCATGTTTTGGACCCCTCACTCCTTTCTCTAATACCATGTGAGCATTATGAGAAAGAATGAGAGAGATTGAGCAAAATGTTCTATGGTTTTCTGTTTTTGATATAATTACAAATAGTGAAGCAAAACATGTATATAGAGATCAATGGGCACAATGATTAATTAACATACACTCTGCTTCACCAACAAGCACACTAGTTCACCAACAGATGTGCTTCATCAAGAGATGTGATGATTCACGTCTAAGAATAACTTATTCCAATACGGTCCCCAGAGATGGCCTCCTGTCATTGCCCTCACCATAGGAGCATGTCACAACGGATTGATTGGGCAAATAAAATATTGAAAATAAAAGAATCTTAAACTGATTTAGACAATTATATTTTATACCAAGTTTCATGTTTCTCGGAAACCTTTTCGATCTTAAAACTCCCTTGAATTCACCAATATGAAATCCACACACTAATCTCTAAATTTAAAAGTTTAATTTGAATAATATTTTGGGTTTTTCATTGAAGTGGTTTGACTCTTATAATTTTATGTACACTTTCCACCATCAGGTATGTGCTTGAGACATGAGGATAAAATTTCTAAGAATAATAATATCAGTACAATCATATTTTACTATGAGGTTTTACATTATGACCTGGTTGTCCTCATAGCAACGTAGCAAGCGGACCAGGTGAGAGAAAATTAGGGGTTTAGGTTTTACCCATAGTATGCCAACATAATATTAAAATAAAATCTTGCCGATTTTATCGCTGAGTTTAACTCTTACCTGGACTGCAATGTGAACACCATGTGAGCTGTAAACCGTTGCTGCATGTAATAATTTGCAGTACTCGTATCACTACTCAATGTCTTATGGATTTGTTTTTATGAAAATTTCTTGGTTAGTTCCTCTTCATTTCTGTAGCTTTAAAAATCTTGCAATGAAAAGGGAAATTTAACTCTCTTTTGATAGTAAAATTTGGAAAGTGTGACTTAGTTTTTATTATTTTTTGGCTAGTTCCTCTGACAGATATATTTCGTTCCAAATATTGGTGAATAATTGATCTAGTTTTTATTTTTGGAGTACTACTTTTTTTTGAGGAAGTACATCTATGGACCATTCGCCATCCCATGCATTAAAAAAAAAAAACAAACAGATCTAGTTCAAACGATTTTTTTAACGTAATAATATTACTAATTTTTAATTTTTGATATACCATTTTCTTAAAAAGGAAAAAATCGACTTTCTTACACATGAAAATCAATACTATTTCGTATTCACATATATCCATAATCCAACAAAACACATGTAAATAAAAATAAGCTTCACACCTAAAACAAAAGATTGTTGTTAATCATACTATGGTAGAGCCGAGTACAATGTAGTTTATGATGGTCTGGGAACTTTAGTGGATATCACGAAACAGAATAATAGACATCATGCTATGACACAATCAGATAGATAATGCTTAGGCTGCAGAGCGAGAGACCATGTGAGTCTCAATTTTCATCTGAAGCCATATCCCCTTAAAAATCCCACCTGCCTCTCTATCTCTTTCCCTTCATCACTCACTGTCTCATCTCATGATATTACAATAAAAAAAAGGAGATGAAGCAGAAAAAAAAAAAAAAACAGAAACACACACACACACACAAACACAGATTTCAGACGGAAATCCCTCTCCTTCGAGTCTGACGGGATAACTCAGTTGGAAGATTGTGTAATGGTAGGTCTTGAATTGGAATAAAAAAAGAGCTTTACTTAACAAAATGATGACAAAAATCTTTGCTACATAGGCACCATAGGGTAACATCTTGGTAACTTCAAGAATTAGCTCCTTGTTTCAGGTTTCTACAGCTTCCAAGATTAAAGCAGGAATTATGTTCTATTTAGAGTATCTTGAAGCTGTTCCATGGCCAAATGATGAAGAAGTAGTTTCTATTCTTGAACAACTCCATCTTCATGAGTCTTGGTGGAACCATCGACTTCAGCTGGAGCTGATGATATTTTCGTTCGTCTCTTCACAGGAATATTGCAAGCTAAAGATGAGAAAGGCCGACGAGAGATATAAACTCTTATATCTGGACTACATAAAGAGGGTCCTCTTAATAGCCATACTGGGTTGTAGTTATTTTGATTGAGAAAAAGCTGGGAGAAGAGTTTAGGCAGACCTACAAGAGCTTGCAAGCCTTAAGTCAAAGATACCTGTTATGTACAATTTTGAGATTAGTAAAATCATTGCTCAACTATGTATAATTTTTGGGAGAGGGCAAATATTGCTGCCAGAAGATACAAAACATTCCTACTTGATTATGTATATCAACACCAAGGGAGCCCCTCGGCGGCCTGACTCTATATCAACTCTCCTCTGCGTATGGGTGGAAATCACAAAATCATTTGTCCATGCTGGCATCTTCCTCATGCTTGTGGTGTTTCTCTTGACCCCTAACTGATTTTTGTGTTCGCCCAGTTGCCGATTAATTTGCCACCATGTATCAGCCTTGGTACTTAATTATCTACTATGACTTTTACTATCAAGGGTACATAAAAGTACAGCCCAAGAGCTATTAATGTTACCAGAAACATATTCTTGTAATGCGGGATGAGTGCCTTGGCGTCATACTTTGTTTAAACACAATCATCTCCCACACCTATCAATGGAAATAAGCATGAGAACCAAATGTAAATATTAAGAGAAAAGGATGCCTGAAAGTTTGATGAGCTGAAACCATTGGACTAACACAAATAGAAAAATCAATGAAAAACAAAATATTAAATCATGTAAGTACCTCTTCTTCTAAAATACAGCCAAGGGACTTAGTCCCTAGTGTGTGAATCGTCTTCAAAAGCCGTTGGTTCGCCTTATTTTTTTCATCAATTACTTTTTTCGTTACCCCATCCCAATATTGAACTAGATTTTCCCAGTTATCAGGACTCATAGTCCGGATGGGACAGTATAGAAGTTGATCTCGTGTCTTCCCATCATAGTGATCTTTCTTATACGAGGTACGGTTGTCTCGTGTGATCCTCTAAAGATCTGGTTTAATTGCGCTCATCGCCACTTCTTCAGTCACCGATTCATACTCCTCATTAATGAACTTGTACTTTTGTTGCTAAGAAAAATGTTTTGGTTAGTACTTATCACCATAGCAAAAACAATCAACTTCTTTTGTGTCTTAGATTGATAACTCTAAATCAATTTTAAAATGCATTCAAGGGGAGGTCACTCTACTGGAGATGTAGGAGGAAATTCAATTCAGCTCGAACTTGTGTTCCCATGAGACACAACAATGCAAGCCGCTTCTCAGAGGCCATGTGCCCATTCTTTATTTGGATCATCCACTCTTTCTCTGGCATGAAGGAAGTTGTTTTCGCCTTCTGCTCGACATGTGGTTCTCGTGGCTGGGACTCAATACCATCAACATCCCAATCAGGGTTCTGAGTCTCCATGTCTTCGATGGGTATTGGGCCTATCAAAATGTACGTTAGGTCAACATTAAAAACACATTTCATTAAGCTTCGTCAGGGGATTGATAACTTGGGAAGATCTCCCAAAATTTATGCATATATTCAAATAAAATTAAATAAGCTCAAATTAGATAAGGTAAAATCACATCAACTAAAATCAGATAGGCTAAAATCGAATAAAGTTAAAGAAGATTTGTCATTGGTGAATCTATTCAAGTACCTACAGGAACAAAGTCTGATGAAGTCGGGGCTTACGAAGACGTGGCTAATGGAGTCAGGGATAACTGTTTTCACATATCCAACATGGACAACACATAACATTGTTTCCCTACACTCCCAATTGTTGTTTTGCATAATATATAAACAAATTAATTCCACCCACAAAATCAAGGATGACACCAGGCTGGCTTGGTCTTGTACTCATACATCCTTTTCTATTCATTAAAATTTTCTCCATGATAACTGTCAAAGTTAGACTACACAATAAAAAATGGGTGTTTAGTATTGCTGAGAGGTGAACGATAACTCACAACCTACACTTTATCTCCATCACTGTCCCAATGTAACTCACTATGTCCAATTCTCCCCTCTTACTTCCACACTCCCAATCAGTTGGAGTGTAGGAGTGTGGAAGAGAGGATGAAAAACATAACATTTGTGAGTAGACATGTTACGTCGGAAGACAATATTCTACTAGTGTCGTTAGAGATAATTGTATATGTTTTATTTGGACTGGGGAGTGGGGACTCATTTCGTCAATCTAAAAATCATTCTAGGGTTCATTGAAATTACCGTCACAGAGCCTTATATTAAATTATTTACTATAAAATTATAATATGAATATATATATATATATATATATATATATTTTTAAAAATGTATATAAGATGCCAAAACTTCTTAATAGCACTACATTTAAAAAATATAATTAATAATTTGAGATGTATGTAGTAATCTGCTTACATGCTGCCTATAAAATACACATTTCTAAAAATAGACATAGATAGTAGAAATCAAAATCAGAAGAAATATTCAAGAGAAAAGTTTCGAAAACTAATAATTTCCCAAAAATATTCCTACGAACTCTCTTTAAAATCTGAAGAAGAGATTTAATCATTTCCAAATAGATAATGCACATCATCAAGTGACTAATGTGGATAGAAACTAAAATGTAAAATTAAATAACTACACCATTTCAAACGGGTAGTCAGCTATTAAAAGTAAAATAATCGGAAAATAATTAACGTAGTAAAAAAGTTTAAGTAAACTAAACGAATAAGGGAGAACTATTATATAACTGAACCAACAAAGAGTAAAAGAGAGAATGGAATAGAGAAAGAGAGAAACAAAGAGAGAAGCCATGAATCCAAGCAAGACAAACACCAACCCCTTTCAATTACATTTTGCGCCTAATCCAAGCAAGACAAATCCTAACTGACTCAAAAACAATTGAGTTCACTTAATTCCTATTTTATTATATAATTGCATGACTAAATAGAACTGTTAAGTCAGTAAGCACATTTCATAATTCATATAAGGTACTAAAAATGACAAATACATGCATATTTTCTTTTAAAAGAAATATCTTTATGTCGAAGTACCTCAATTAAACGGTGATTCGCTCCTAATCTTTTTTCTTTCTCGCTGAAGTTCCGATGGACGAAGTCTAGCGCCGGCGCAACCGGCCGATGTCGCCAAAGCCGGCGCTGGAAGTGCTGGCGCCTTCAAGACGCAAGACATTGCCGCCACTTCGATCGCTGAGAAGTTGGACTAGAGCTTTTGCAAGCTGGAGAAAAAGGCAAAGCACATCGAGAGTGAATTTACAGATCTCCTTCAGCCGACAAACAGAAAAGAAACTCCACAAGAAAAAAAACTAGGGTTATAGAAACTCTGGTTATAAATTACCCGAATAGAGTAAGTTACGAAAAGGCCTCTGGTGCAAAGAACAAATCGGAAGTAGGGATTTAAACAGGAGCCGATTACCGCTCTTCCATCTGACCGTTTATTAAATGGAAGAAAACGAAAATAAAATATTTTAATCCATTTACTGCTCTACCGTTTTCGATGTATCGTTTAATAAACGGAACGGAAACTGAAATAGCTCTTCCGAACCCGTTTTACCCGTTTACCATTTAAATAAGGGTAATATTGCAAATTTATATATACACTTAGTTTAACCATAACTTTTTATTTTTCATATAGATAACCTTATTATGTTTCCAATATGTTTTTTATCACTTATCATAAAAATTTGTAGAGTTGAAAAGTTTGGAGAGAATTTCCCTAACTTTTCCTTTTTTGGTCATTTATTTTTTTAGTATTTACCCGTTTTTTCCCGTTTATTACCCGGTTACCCATCGGAAAAATAGTTTTTAAGGGAACGGTATAAAACAGAACTAAAAGGATACGGATGGTAAACGGGTAAAGAATTGGAAAATATAAACGGTAAGCAGAAACCCCTAACCCGTACCGTTTATTATCCATTTACATGCATAATCGGAAGGGTCCAGGACTGGGCCAAGATTTTCTTCTCAGGGCCCGAAAGCAAAAACTTTGAGTCCATTTAATTTATTTTCCATTGGGTCCATTGTGCGCCGCATATCTTATCCTCCATGCTTTTGGTATGGCGAGGGAAATATGGTAGTTGCTAGGGGAACTGCTCAAATTGCTGATGTGGAACATGTGGCCCACCGTGCTATGGTGATAGTTTTTTCAACAAGTGGCTTCCATGTCAACAAAGTATTAGGAGTGTTGACGTAATAATTAAAACGAAATTGAATATTAAATAAAGCTCATAAGCGAATGGTTAGGTTCGTATTTTAATTAAATTAAAAAAGAATATTAATGTACTCTTTAGTATTTATTTGATATTTACTTTTATGCATTCATCTCTATATAATAAGTTATTAATTCGATCTTTTGTTTTTTTGTAGATCCTTATGATATAATTCAGAAAATGGTATTTGTACTGAATTTAATAAGTATTTTTTCTTTTTTATTGATGTGTAAAACCGACATCTAATATTTTTCAACCACCAATTATCAATTCCATGTAATAATTAATATTTTTTTTGAAAATTCCATTTAATAAATTTATTGATGAGGATGTTTTGGGGTTACTAATAAGATTGTTGACATAAGGTGTCATATGTGCTATGTAATCAGATTTTGTTTAATTGTTTTAATAATAGGTTAAACTTCAGGAATTACCGTATGACGATAAATAGATGACAAATTTACCATATATTAGATAAAAGTTGGGAAACTACCAACCTACCAACCTACCATGAAACAAGTTCTTGGACAAAACGTTCCATGCTTTTCTGTTTTTAATATAATTACAAATAGTGAAGCAAAACTTGTATATAGAGATCAATGGGCATAATGATTCATTAACATACACTCTGCTTCACCAACAAGCACACTAGTTCACCAACAGATGTGCTTCATCAAGAGATGTGATGATTCACGTCTAAGAATAACTTATTCCAATACGGTCCCCAGGGATGACCTCCAGTCATAGCTCACTACTGGAGCATGTCACAATGGATTGATTGGCCGGATTCTAGTCTCTTATTTGTTTTTTATTTTCTATATCATCTGTGGCACTGAGCTCACAAAATACAAAACTTCAACATATTCCCATGTGAGATCTTTTGGCATTGTACAACCAAACACGACTAAGTTTCATTGAGCGAAAAACCTTACTATTGTCTCTCGAATGAAAAGTACAAAATATTTTTACACAGTTTTACACTTTATACGGTACAAGGTTTTTTCTTCCAGGAATAGGGATCTGACTAATGTTTGTCAGAGTTAAATATTTCCACCCGTAGACTGTCTAGACTTGGCCCCAGTCCAAGTGAACTTGTCCTATAAAAGAAGAGACAAGCCCGAGCCCCCAAAGGACCCTTACAGAGGTAGTCGAGTCACCACACAAAAAAATCATAATATGATATGTATCAATTTCGATAGAGATGTATCGATAATACATTAATTACAGGCATTACCAATAAGCTTTATGCTTTCATCATATGCTATGTATATGTTTCAATAAGAAAGATGGTTATACAAATGGACTAAATAAAGTTGATTTTATGGTTTTGAGTCTGAGTTGGGATTCAGACTCATCTCTTCTGTTCATGAACAAGCCCATCAAATTAGTAAAAGAAAAAACGTGATAATATGATAAGGTATATGTAAGGGGGTAAGTAGTACTTATGCTTGGTTTGGATTAGAATGAAGGGTCCAATTTAATACGCCGCACACCCGTTTATGAGGAAGCATACGGAAGAAAAGAGGAAGTCATATTCATAAGAAACATTAAATTGGCGTCTAAAGAGTTTGATGGAAGGCGTTCGAGAGGGGCAAAGATCTTTGAAAGGGAGACGTGTGGGAGAGTGTAGTGGGTGACATGAAGCCCCTCTGGGCAAAATAAATGGACTCGAGAGGGGAGTCGTGTCCACAGGTCCAAGCTAAGCAAGTCAAGTGGTTCTCAATGTTTAAATATATTAATAAAAGAAAAAACTAATATAATAAACATTTATTTTCTTCTTTGATATTTAAAAACGATTCATAATAATATTAATGATCAATTTAAAACTAAGCCTTTAAACCCATATTAGTTTAAAACTAAGACTTGTTTCTAATAAGTTTAAAACCCTAGGTTAGGCACCAAAATCTATTTTATAAAAATTTAGTATAATTAGTTAATTTTAGTGCTTTATTTGTACAGAAAATAAACCCCTTTTTTCTCCAATTTTTTGGTAATATATATATATTTTAAATACTTACATGTAAATAATTAATTGACTAATCGATAATAAGAAACCATAGAAATATTTTATGACTTAAGAAAGCTAAATTCTTTGACATATCTCAGTCAAGAGTAGTCAGATCGAATTTCCATTTCATAGGTTATGCTCCATATGACTCTAAGTCCAGAAAAATATATTAATTATATGCACTGGAATGTATCAATACCCAAGTTAATTACAGTACCACTATATATCCATCTGAATGTGGGGTTTTTCTTATGAGGTACATAAAAATTTGAGCTAGAAGTGAAAGTGAAAGGAGGAGAATGTCTTTGTCACCGTGGAGTGGTCCCGTAACCAAGTTTCATGTATCTCGAAAACCTTTTCGATCTTAAAATTCCCTTGAATACACCAATCTGAAATTCACACACTAATCTCTAAATTTAAAAGTTTAATTTGAATAATATTTTGGGTTTTTCACCAATGTGGTTTGACTCTTAGATTTTTATGTACACTATTCACCATCAGGTATGTGCTTGCGACATGAGGATAAAATTTCTTAGAATAATAACATCAGTACAGTCATATTTTACTCTCAGGTTTTACATCATGACCTCATGACCTGGTGGTCCTCATAGGAACGTAGTTTGCGGACCTGGTGAGAGAAAATTAGGGGTTTAGGTTTTACCCATTGTATGGCAAGATAATATTAAAAAAAAAAATCTTGCCGATTTTATCGCTGAGTTTAACTCTAACCTGGACTGCAACATGGACACCACGTGAGCAGTAAACCGTTCCTGCAAGTAATACTTCACAGTACTCGTATCACCACTCAATTTCTTATGGAGTTGTTTTTATGAAAATTTCTTTGTCAGTTCCTCCTCATTTCTATAGCTTTAAAAATCTAGCAATGAATAGGGACATTTAACTTTCTATTCTGATGGGCATGTACACATCATAACATGTTCTATTTATTTGATACATGTGAGGCAAAAAAATTTAAAAGTTGGTAGCTAGATAGAGATTTTCTTATCTTTTTCCATTCTGAAATCTCGATAAAAATGAAATAATAATAAGAGTAACACTCAATTCAATTGGCTCACACTTTTGCTTATTCAAGAATGTGTGGTCCGCCCCATTTGAACTTGGCAATCTCATTTTTGTTCTTCGTCTCTGACAGATATATGTCGTTCCAAATGTTGGTGAATAATTGTTCTAGTTTTTTATTTTCAGAGTACTACCTTCTATTGAGGAATTACATCCATGGACCCTACGCCATCCCATGCATTAAAAAAAAAAAATCCACAACAAATGGTTTTTTAACATAATAATATTACTAATTTTTAATTTTTTTGATGTACCATTTTCTTAAAAAGGAACCAAATCGACATTCTTACTCTAAAAAAAAAACAAAAAAAATCTTACCGTGTTTTCTGTCTTGGTGTACGTACCCTCCAAATTATGTGGACCCGGAAAAAGTTCCTTTTACAGCACACAATTAGAACAAGATCAGTCCAATATTGTTCCTTCCATCTTCCGGTGGCAGCTCCTCTTCTCCCAAAAAAAAAACACAAATCAAATCTCCCTCTCTCTCTCGCACTCTCTCTCTCCCACTCTCTCTCTCTCTCTCTCTCTCTCTCTCTCTCTCTCTCTCTCTCTCTCTCTCTCTCTCTCTCTCTCTCTCTCTCTCTCTCTCTCTCTCTCTCTCTCTCTCTCTCTCTCTCTCTCTCTCTCTCTCTCTCTCTCTCTCTCTCTCTCTCTCTCTCTCTCTCTCTCTCTCTCTCTCTCTCTCTCTCTCTCTCTCTCTCTCTCTCTCTCTCTCTCTCTCTCCCTCTCCCTCCACCCCTCTCTCAAACGTTTTCAAAAATTTTTTATTTTCTTTTCTAAAAGAAAAAAGAAATTAGCACTTCCTGATTCTACTTCGAGGTTTTACATCGTGATGTGGCTGCGTAGTTGGCGGTACTATTAAGAGAAAATCTAGAGTTTACCCATATAATAGCTAAATTACATTTTATTAGAAAAATAAAATCTTACTGATTTTATCTCTGAGTTTCTCTTACCTGGACTGCAACGTAGATGCACTACTAAGAAATAGCCTATTTACCACCGGTGTAACCTACACCAGCGGTAACAAGACAGTCGGTGATGGGAGCTTCGGTGGATGCCACACTGGCTGTTTCAACCGCTGCTGAAGAAGAATCTTTACTAGCGAAATATGCCACTGGTTATTTCTTAAGCGCTGGAAATAAAAATGACAGACGAACTATTTTTCACAAGTGTCAATTTTTATACCAGTGAAAAATAATTCACCGGAGAGAAAAATTATACTGGCAGTGTCATTACCTGAGATAACACAAATATAACAAATACCATATCTTCACGTACATCATTAAACACGAAAATATAAAACTCAAAATTCATTACAATTTTCAATTGTTTTTTTACAAACAAATAAGATGAAAATACATAATTCAAAAGATTAATGCATTATTGTTTATCATTCGGTAAATTTAAACATGCACAAACATGTTAATCAACCATATATATATAAACTTAGTGAAATATTATTTTAGTACTGTGACTTTTTCACCCAGATGTGGCTGTCCTGCTGGCATACTAGTTGGTAGGGAGAGAGCGAGCGAGCGATGAAAGGGAGAGAGTGTGCGAGCGATGAAAGGGAGAGAGCGTGCGAGCGATGAAAGGGAGAGAGCGTGCGAGCGATGAAAGGGAGAGAGCGTGCGAGCGATGAAAGGGAGAGAGTGTGCGAGCGATGAAAGGGAGAGAGCGTGCGAGCGATGAAAGGGAGAGAGCGTGCGAGCGATGAAAGGGAGAGAGCGAGGGAGGGATGAAAGAGAGAGATTGAGCGAACGATGAAATGGAGAGAGAGGGAGTGATGGGTGAAAGAGAGAGAGCGAGCGAGCGATGAAAGGGACAGAGCGAGCAAGCGATGAAAGGTAGAGAGCGAGCAAGCGATGATATGGAGAGAACGAGCGAGCGATGAAATGGAGAGAACGAGCGAGCGATGAAAGGGACAGGGCGAGCAATCCAGAGACCAATGTGAGTCTCAATTTTCTTCTGAAGACATATCCCCTTAAAAATCCCCCCTGCCTCTCAATCTCTTTCCCTTCATCACCCACAGTATCATATCATGATATTACATTAAAAATAGGAGATGAAGCAGAACAAGAATAAAAAACAGAAACACACACGCGCGCGCGAACAAACATGGATTTCAGACGGAAATCCCTCTTCTTCGAATCTTAACTCAGCTGGAAGATTGTGTAAAGGTAGGTCTTGAATTGGAATAGAAAAAAAAAGAGCATTCCTTAACAAAATGATGACAAAAATATTTGCTACATAGGCACCATAGGGTAACACCTTGGTAACTTCAAGAATTAGCTCCTTGTTTCAGGTTTCTACAGCTTCCAAGATTAAAGCAGGAATTATGTTCTATTTAGAGTATCTTGAAGCTGTTCCACGGCCAAATGATGAAGAAGTAGTTTCTGTTCTTGAACAAATTCAACTTCATGAGTCTTAGTGGAACCATCGACTTCAGCAGGAGCTGATGATATTTTCATTCGTCTCTTCACAGGAATATTGCAAGCTAAAGATGAGAAAGCCCAACGAGAGATATAAACTCTTATATCTGGCCTACATAATGAGGGTACTCTTAATAGCCATACTGGGTTGTAGATATTTTGATTGAGAAAAAGTTGGGAGAAGAGTTTGGGCAGACCTACAAGAGCTTGCAAGCCTAAAGTCAAAGATACCTGTAATGTACAAATTTGAGATTTGTAAAATCACTGCTCAACTTTGTATAACTGTGGGGGAGGGCAAATATTGCTGCCAAAAGATACAAAACATTCCTACTTAATTATGTATATCAACACCAAGGGAGCCCCTCGGCGGCCTGACTCTATATCAACTCTCCTCTGCGTATGGGTGGAAATCACAAAATCATTTGTCCATGCTGGCATCTTCCTCATGCTTGTGGTGTTTCTCTTGACCCCTAACTGATTTTTGTGTTCGCCCAGTTGCGAATTAATTTGCCCCCATGTATCAGCCTTGGTACTTAATTATCAACTAAGACTTTTACTATCATGGGTACATAAAAGTACAGCCAAGGAGCTATTAATGTTACCAGAAGCATATTCTTGTTTAAACACAATCATCTCCTACACCTATCAGTGGAATTAAGCAATGAGAACCAAATGTAAATATTAAGAGAAAAGGATGCCTGAAAGTTTGATGAGCCAAAACCATTGGACTAACACAAATAGAAAAATCAATGAAAAACAAAATATTAAATCATGTAAGTACCTCTTCTTCTAAAATACGGCCAAGGGACTTAGTCCCTAGTGTGCGAGTCGTCTTCATAAGCTGTCGGTTTGCCTTATTTTTTTCATCAATTTCTTTTTTCATTACCCCATCCCAATATTGAACTAGATATTCCCAGTTATAAGGACTCATACTCGGGATGGGACAGTTTAGAAGTTGATCTCATGTCGTGCCATCATAGTAATATTTCTTATACGAGGTACAGTTGTCTCGTGTGGTGTTCTGATGATCTGGTTTAATTGCGCTCATCGGTACTTCTTCAGTCACAGATTCATACTACTCATTAATGAACTTGTACTTTTCTTGCGAAGAAAAATGTTTTGGTTAGTACTTATTACCATAGCAAAAACAATCAACTTCTTTTGTGTCTTAGATTGATAACTCTAAATCAATTTTAAAATGCATTCAAGGGGAGGTCACTCTACTGGAGATGTAGGAGGAAATTCAATTCAGCTCGAACTTGTGTTCCCATGAGACACAACAATGCAAGCCGCTTCTCAGAGGCCATGTGCCCATTCTTTATTTGGATCATCCACTCTTTCTCTGGCATGAAGGAAGTCGTTTTCGCCTTCTGCTCGACATGTGGTTCTCGTGGCTGGGACTCAATACCATCAACATCCCAATCAGGGTTCTGAGTCTCCATGTCTTCGATGGGTATTGGGCCTATCAAAATGTACGTTAGGTCAACATTAAAAACACATTTCATTAAGCTTCGTCAGGGGATTGATAACTTGGGAAGATCTCCCTAAATTTATTCATATTCTCAAATAAAATAAAATAAGCTCAAATTAGTTAAGATAAAATCACACCAACTATAATCAGATCGGCTAAAATCAAATAAAGTTAAAGAAGATTTGTCACTGGTGAATCTATTCAAACGCCTATAGGAACAAAGTCTGATGAAGTCCGGGATGATGAAGATGTATCTAACGGAGTCCGGGTAACTGTTTCCACATATCCAACATTGACAACACATAACATTGTTTCCCTACACTCTCAATTGTTGTTTTGCATAATCTATAAAGAAATTAATTCCGTCCACAAAATCTTGGATGACACCAGGCTGGCTTGGTCTTGTACTCATACATCCTTTTCAAGTCATTAAAATTTTCTCTACGAAAACTGTCAAAGGTAGACTGTGCAAAAACAAATGGGTGTATAGTATTTCTGAGAGGTGAACGATAACTCACAACCTACACTTTATCTCTATCACTGTCCCTATGTAACTCACTATGTCCAAATCTCCCCTCTTACTTCCACACTCCCAATCAATTGGAGTGTAGGAGTGTGGAAGAGAGGATGAAAAACATAACTTTTGTGAGTAGACAGGTTACTGTGGAAGACAATATTCTACTAGTGTTGGTAGAGATAATTGCATATGGTTGATTTGGAGTGGCGAGTGGGGGGAATCAATTCGTGAATCTACAAATCATTCAAGGATTCATTGAAATAACGGTTACAGAGCCTTATAATAAATTATTTACTATAAAATTATAATATGAGTATATAGTTTTTTTTAAAATGTATATAAGATGCCAAAACTACCTAATAGCAGTACATTTAAAAAGTATAATTCAAAATTTGAAAAGTACGTAGTAATCTACTTACATGCTGCCTATAAAAGATACATTTCTTAATATAGGCATAGAAAGTAGAAACCAAAATCAGAAGAAACAGTCAAGAGAAAAGTTTCGAAAACTAATAATTTCCCAAAAATATTCCTAGGAACTCTCTTTAAAATCTGAAGAAGAGATTTAATCATTTCCAAATAGAGAAGACACATCATCAAGTGACTAATGTGGAAAGAAACTAAAAGGTTAAATAACTTCACCATTTCAAACTGGTAACCAGCTATTAAATGTAAAATAATCGGAAAATAATTTGCGTTGTAAAAAGTTTAAGTAAGCTAAATGAATAAGGGAGAACTACTATATAAATAAACCAACAAAGAGTAAAAGAGAGAATCCAATAGAGAGAGAGAGAAATAAAGAGAGAATCCAACAATCCAAGCAAGACAAACACTAACCCCTTTCAATTACATTTTTCACCTGGTCCAAGCAAGACAAATTCTAACTGACTCCAAAACAATTGAGTTCACTTAATTCCTATTTTATAATATAATTGCTTGACTAAAGAGAACTATTAAGCCAGTAAACACATTTCATAATTCATAAGGTACTAAAAACGACAAATACACACATATTTTCTTTTAAAAGAAAGATCTTTAGGTCGTAGTACCTCAACTAAACTGTGATTCGCTCCTAATCTTTTCTCTTTCTCGCTGAAGTTCCGATGGACGAAGTCTAGTGCCGGCGCAACCGGCCGATGTCGCCCAAGCCGGCACTGGAAGTGCTGGCGCCTTCAAGACGCAAGACATTGCCCCCACTACGATCGCTGAGAAGATGGACTAGAGCTTTTGCAAGCCGGAGAGAAAGGCAAAGCACATCGAGAGTGAACTTCCGGATCTCCTTCAGCCGACAAACAGCAAAGAAACTCCACAAGAAAAAACCTAGAGTTATAGAAACCCTGGTTATAAATTACCCAAATAGAGTAAGTTACGGAAAGGCCACTGGTGCCAAAGAACAAATTGGAAGTAGGGATGTAAACAGGAGTCCATTACCGCTCTACCATCTGACCGATTATTAAATGGAAGAAAACGGAAATAGAATATTATTATCCGTTTACTGCTCTTCCGTTTCCGATGTACCGTTTAAAAAAAGGAACGGAAATTGAAATAACTCTTCCGAACCCGTTTACCATTTAAATAAGGGTAATATTGTAAATTTATATACACACTTAGTTTAACCATAACATTTTTATTTGTCATATAGATAACCATATTATGTTTCCAATATGGTTTTTATCACTTATCATAAAAATATGTAGAGGTGAAAAGCTTGGAGAGAATTTTCCTTTTTTTTGGGTCATTTATTTTTTTAGTGATTTTTATTTTTTAGAATTTACCCATTTATTACCCAGTTACCTATCGGAAAAATAGTAATTAACGGAACGGTATAAAACGGAACTAAACGGATACGGACGGTGAACTGGTAAAGGATTGGTAAATGTAAACGGTAAATAGAAACCCCTTACCCGCACCGTTTATTATACATTTACATCCCTAATCGGAAGGGGCCCGTACTGGACCGAGATTTTCTTCTCAGGGTCCGAAAGCGAAAGCAAAAACTTTGAGTCCATTTAGTTTATTTTCAATTGGGTCCATCGGGCGCCACATATCTTATCCTCCATGCTTTTGGTATGGCGAGGGAAATATAGTAGTTGCAAGGGAACTGTGCAAATTATTGACATGGAACATGAGGCCCACCGTGCTATGGTGATAGCTATTTCAACAAGTGGCATCCACATCAGCAAAGTACTATACTCGGGTACTGTGCACAGTACGCTTAGTATTTTCCATGGAAATATGGTGTTATACTATAATAAAAGGAGCATGGGTTCTTCTCCTATCTATTTTCTTTTAATTTTCCTAATAATTTAGTTGAAAGTTTAAAATTATTTATCTTCTATACTATATTGGATTTAATGTGAATTATTCTGTTTTATGTTACTGAATATACCTAGAATGTAGGGGAAGTATTAGGAGTGTTGACGTAATAATTAAAAATAAAGTGAATATTAAATAAAGCTCATAAACGAAAGGTTAGGCTCGAATTTTAATTAAATAAAAAAATAATATTAATGTTTTCTTTAATATTTATTTGATATTTACTTTTATGTATTCATCTCTATATAATCAGTTATCAATTTGATCTTTTGTTTTTGGTAGATCCTTTTGATATAATTCAGAAGATGGTATTTGTACTGAATTCAATAAGTCATTTTTCTTTTTTATTGATGTGTATAAAAGACTTCTAATATTTGTCAACAACCAATTATCAATTCCGTGTGATAATTAATATTGTTTTTGAAAATTCCATATAATAAATATATTGATGAAGATGTTTTGGGGTTACGAATAAGATTGTTGACATAAGGTGTCATTTGTGCTATGTAATCAGATTTTGTTTAATTGTTTTAATAATAGGTTAAACTTCAGGAATTACCCTATGACGATAAATAGATGACAACTTTACCATTTATTAGATAAAAGTTGGGAAACTACCAACCTGCCATGAAACATGTTCTTGGTACATTGGGTATTCTTCATTCACTGTATCCCTATTTGATAATTTGTTCAATCAAACACATTGCTGACGTGAACAATAATAGTCATGTTATGAACCCCTCACTCCTTTCTGTAATACCATGTGAGCATTATTAGAAAAATGAGAGAGATTGAGCATACCGTTCTACGGTTTTCTGTTTTTAATATAATTACAAATAGTGAAGCAAAACATGTATATAGAGATCAATGGGCACAATGATTCATTAACATACATTCTGCTTCACCAACAAACACACTAGTTTACCAACAGATGTGCTTCATCAAGAGATGTGATGATTCACGTCTAAGAATAACTTATTCCAATACGGTCCCCAGAGATGGCCTCCAGTCATGGCCCTCACCAGAGGAGCATGTCACAATGGATTGATTGGCCGGATTCTACTCTGTTATTTTGTTTTTATTTTTCTATATCATCTGTGGCATTGAGCTCACAAAATACAAAACTTCAACATATTCCCATGTGAGATCTTTTGGCATTGTACAACCAAAAACGACTAAGTTTCATTAAGCGAAAAACCTTACTATTGTCTCTCGAATGAAAAGTACAAAATATTTTTACACAGTTTTACACTTTATACGGTACAAGGTTTTTTTCTGCCAGGAATAGGGATCTGACTAATGTTTGTCAGAGTTAAATATTTCCACCCGTAGACTGTCTAGACTTGGCCCCAGTCCAAGTGAACTTGTCCTATAAAAGAAGAGACAAGCCCGAGCCCCCAAAGGACCCTTACAGAGGTAGTCGAGTCACCACACAAAAAAATCATAATATGATATGTATCAATTTCGATAGAGATGTCTCGATAATACATTAATTACAGGCATTACCAATAAGCTTTATGCATTCATCATATGCTATGTATATGGTTCAATAAGAAAGATGGTTATACAAATGGACTAAATAAAGTTGATTTTATGGTTTTGAGTCTGAGTTGGGATTCAGACTCATCTCATCTGTACATGAACAAGCCCATCAAATTAGTAAAAGAAAAAACGTGATTATATATATGATAAGGTATATGTAAGGGGGTAAGTTGTACTTATGCTTGGTTGGATTAGAATTAAGGGTCCAATTTCATACGCCACACACCCAATTATGAGGAAGCATACGGAAGAAAAGTGGAAGTAATATTCATAAGAAACATTAAATTGGCATCTAATGAGATCGTGAGGGGCAAAGGACATTGAAAGGGAGACGTGTGGGAGAGTGTAGTAGGTGACATGAAGCCCCTTTTTTGCAAATAAATGGACTCGAGAGGGGAGGCTCTGTTTCCTTGCATGAAAATGGGAAAGGACCCAACTTCGTTCGGTCCACGGATTTATTACTTCCTGTCCACAGGTCCAAGCTAAGCAAGTCAAGCGGTTCTCAATGTCAAAATAAATAAATAAAAGAAAAAACTAAACATTTTTTTCGTCTTTGATATTTAAAAACTTATTCGTAATAATTAATTGTTTAATGATCAGTTTAAAACTATGCCTTTAAACCCATATTAATTAGTTTAAAACTAAGACTTGTTTCTAATTAGTTTAATACCCTAGGTTAGGCTCCAAAAGCTATTTTATTAAAATTTAGTGTAAATATTTACTTTTTGGTAATTTATTTGTACAGAAAATAACCCACTTGTTTTCTCCAATTTTTTGATAAAATATGTCTTTTAAATATTTACGTGTAAATAATTAATTGACTAATCGATAATACGAAACCATAGAAATATTTTATATCTTAAGAAAGCTAAATGTTTTGACATATCTCAGTCAAGAGTAGTCTGATATATCGAATTTCCATTTCATAGGTAAGGCTCCATATGACTCTAAGTCTAGAAAAATATATTAATTATATGCAATGGAATGTATCAATACCCAAGCTAATTACATTACCACTATATATCCATCTGAATGTGGGGTTTTTCTTATGAGGTGCATAAAAATTTGAGCTAGAAGTGAAAGTGAAAGGAGGAGCCAATGCCTTTGTCACAGCGGAGTGGGCCCGTAACCTTAATAATTAAATTTGATACACCAAATGGAAAGCTCAGATTCTTCCTCTATAATACTGCATTACAACACCCATTAAGCAGGTGTGTTTCTCGAGTTAGATTAACACTAATAGTGTTGGTAATATGTATTTCGGTAAATTTTGGGTTAGAGAGAGGAGACACATGTGACACATTTGATTACTCTTAAGTTCCATTTGTCTAACCCAAACTCCCATCTAAAGAAAATAAATATTATAAGAACTTTGTACAACAGCACTTTTCTTACGATATTCTACTATATCTATTTGTGAATAAAATAAGCTAAATTGTAAAATAAAATATTGAAAATAAAAGAATCTTAAACTGATTTAGACAATTATATTTTATACCAAGTTTCATGTATCTCGAAAACCTTTTCGATCTTAAAACTCCCTTGAATGCACCAATCTGAAATTCACACACTAATCTCTAAATTTAAAAGTTTAATTAGAATAACATTTTGGGTTTTTCGCTGAAGTGGTTTGACTCATAGATTTTTATGTACACTATCCAGGTGAGAGAAAATTAGGGGTTTAGGTTTTACCCATAGTATGGCAAGATAATATTAAAAACAAATCTTGCCGATTTTATCGCTGAGTTTAACTCTTACCTGGACTGCAACATGCACCCCATGTGAGTTGTAAACAGTTGTTGCATGTAATACTTCGCACTACTCATATCACCACTCAAATTTTTATGGAGTTGTTTTTATGAAAATTTCTTGGTCAGTTCGTCCTCATTTCTATAGCTTTAAAAATCTTGCACTGAATGGGGAAATTTAACTTTCTATTTTGCTAGTAAAATTTAGAAAGTGTAAGTGGTAATTGATGACTTAGTTCTTACTTAAACATTTTTTATTATTTTAAAAAAATATTTTGTGAAAGAATGGAATTAAATTTTTGTTTATTTTTTATTTCTCGTGTCCATGCAATCACAAGAAACTTGGCCAAAGGGGATATTTATTAAAACAATTCTCCATGAGATGATTTTTGGATCACTGTATTTTGGAATGACTTCATAGATAGTCCCAAAGAAATTTTATATAATAAGGAATTATAGAAGTAAATGACTAGTACAAATTTAACTAGAAACAATCGGATATAATTTTCCTAATTTCCTCAACCATAAAAGTGAAAAGTTAGACAATGGAACTAGATTGTTTTACCATCTTTTGAAATTAGAATGCATAAAAGAGTTGATTTCTTTATTTACCTTCAGGCTTCATATTGATTTTATGAGGTTGGCTTATAATACTCTCTCTCTCTCTCTCTCTCTCTCTCTCTCTCTCTCTCTCTCTCTCTCTCTCTCTCTCTCTCTCTCTCTCTCTCTCTCTCTCTTCTTCTTCTTCTTCTTCTTCTTCAGTGGATCCAAGCGACGAAATTCGAGTACAACCCAGAAACGAAATCCCAGCCGTCCGCAAAAAGAATGGAAGAAAGAAAAGCAGCCCAACTTAGGTACGTTCTGCGCGACTGCGCGCTGCAATGCGCAGAGCTAGCTGCAGCCATTCCTGCAGTACCTCGAAGAGTTCCCCAGAAGAAAAAAAAAAGTCGTACTTGTTCTTCCCTTTGCGCGCTTGATCAGTACTACTTGAGATCTTTTCTTTCTTCCTTCTCCCCTCCGATCGATCCTTTTCCCTCCTTTAATTCTTCCCCATATCATCACTATTACTCGGAAGCGACAGCTGGATCCGGTAACTACGTACCCACCCCCGGGGCCCACCTCACCACCAACTGGTCTAATAATCTGATATTATTTCTGTTCTGGATTTGTTCTCTTATTATTGGAAGTGGCTAGAGACCATGCACCTCAATGCGTCACCTTAATTTTGGTTATGTAATAAGTTCCACAAACACGGGTTTGAAGAGGAATGGAAGAAGACTGCACCCCCACCACAACACTACTAGTACCCCCTCTTTCTAATGTCCTAGGACATGATTTTCTGTTCTTAAATGCATTAGGTTATGCAATATGCCATGCACACTAGCTAGCCGAAGTCCCCTCCATGTGGTAATTAGTGCTTAAAAGTACTAGCTATTTATCTTCAAAAAATAAAAAAGTACTAGCTATTTCGGAGATGGTGGAAACCCGGCATGGTGTAGTGGTACATTTTGGAAGTACGGCGCATTCGCGTGGAAATTGGAACCGGTTAATTTAGGACCCCTATGTCATGACTTAGAAGACAAGTATTGGTTTATAATTTGCTCGTTTAATTACTTTGTTAGAGTATCTTGCTTGTTTTGTTTGTGTTAAGTTGGTTAATTTGCTACATATATGGTGTAGGAATTAACCACATCTTGTTTGAGTGTGGGTGGTAACAATTGGAGGGTTACATATATATTCCCTAGTTTAGTGAATTTTGACACATATATCTTAAGCTACATATATCTCTTGCTTTATTTGCTAATTATGATCTCATGAGAACATGCTAAATCTCTAAAAATTCATGATATACAATAAAAATCAACAATATCTATTTTATATGAATATATATTTAACACGACACCAATTCATGACCAAGAGGAGTATCAACGTGATCTAATTTTTTGAAAAGAACTAATCCTATTGTACTGCATGGACTATTATTACAATAATGTTATCATTTGGTTCTAAATTAATATATTTAGTTATTCAGTATTTGTTAATCTACTATATATTTACGTATTCGATTTACGATTAAATTGCAAAAGGGGTAATTAATTAAGAAGCACCCGGCTCAATAGGTATATATAAAGGTTGGCACTTGGTCATGTGACACGTACGTAGCAGTTTGTGGACCCGGGTGGTCAATGCTAAAGTTCACCTCTTTCGTCTTCCTCCTCAGCTCTTTAAATTTTTCACTGCTTCGTTTTTTTAATAAAACTTCTTATCCTTTGACAACAATGATTGGGTTAAATATTATTTACTATCCTGAGTTCCCTCATGTTCTTCCATATACTCATCTGGCTTTTGAATTTCCATGTCATCATCAAATGAAAACTTATCCATATCCTCTTCTACAAGATGTTGGGTCTCTGAACCCTGAACAGAAGATGGACATTACGTTCCTAAGAACTCAACACAAACAAGTACTATGCATTAATCTAAAAGTTTTAAAATAATTTCAATTTGATGCAATTGACAATACTAAATAATCTTTTACCTGAGTGGGGACGTGTACTACGGAAATAAAACTCGTCTTCACAACGCTAGAGAATTAGTAACAAATTAATTCATAACTAATAAGATCAAACAAAGTTCTAGCAATTAACAATATTAATTAGATGCTTACATGATGGTTCTGTCGAGTCTGCAATTGGACTCCTCTACAGCCTAACATTTTTACTCGTTGTAGAATGAATGGGTTGCCTACAGAACATTATTTCCTGCAAAACACAAATATTGAAAATAAATAATGTTATGAAACATATGTAGGGAGAGAGAGAGTGAGGTAGATTAAAAAAAAACAAAACAAGGGAGATCCAATATTCAAGTTGATTAAAAAACAACCACAACATTAAGAATGACTTCATAAATTAAAACAAGAAAGACTACATTATTATATAATGACTTGGTATAGTACAATTGCAATTTCAGTACCTATCCCAATGTCTCTTTGGGAAGGACTCTTCTAATCTTAGGGACTTTCTTTTCTAGCTATGAGAAGAAGATAAAGGTGAGGGTAAAAAGGACGACTAACTATAAGTATGAATTAATAAAAACAGAGAGTACCTACCAACAACGTACAACAATAGCTACTAAAGCCAGGGCACTAAAGAAAAGATCATCATATCATGGCTCCTACAACAAGGGAATACAAGACATTACACATGAACGTCATATAGAACAAACATATTTTATTCAATTTGGACATGAAGCTC
Organism: Aristolochia contorta; assembly: GCA_022405105.1. Lineage (NCBI taxonomy): Eukaryota > Viridiplantae > Streptophyta > Magnoliopsida > Piperales > Aristolochiaceae > Aristolochia > Aristolochia contorta. Next base: position 27,449,692 of record CM039667.1, on the reverse strand, counting down.
CCACCATATTGATATTTAACCCGTAACTCTGATTGAACGACATTTGCCAAATCACCTTTCAACATGAATTGGTCCTTATGGACACACGTCCTCATGACAAATGTGTATTCCATGCCAAGAAACAGTGAAACAATCAGATTTTTTATATTATAAAAAATCATGCAGTCACCCTCAGACTTTCATCTTTTATCTCATTCCACTCTCTTTCTCCCTCTAACGTTCTAAAAATCTTACACACATTTTGTTAAAAGTGGTGCTCTTATATAGCCAAATAAAAAATATTAAAATGGAACAAGAAAAAACTTCTCTTAACAAAACATCCTTGTATTGTGGCACTTTTACCAAAGAATTAATTTAGCTTAGCAAAATACTTTGATACAAGAGATTGCACATGAACTTCTTTTAGAACACAATTTTCTTAAGAGAAATGCTATGTCCACGACAGCTGTGCACATTTTTTGCACAAGGACGCACACAAGGCATTATTTTGATGCCCTTGCATTAAAATAATGCATGAGTTATATAAGCCGAAATCCCCATCGAACTACTTTCACCGTATCACTTTCAAGTATAACTGATCCACAAGAACATTCTAGATAATTGCATAATCGATGAAGAAAAACAAAGAAACTATCTTACCTTTATATAATAAAAGATCACCAAGCCATTCTCTCACTTTCATATGCATTGTGCACATACTCTCTCTGATCGTTCTCTCTCCATCTTTTCTCTCTTCTCTCTCCCTCCGTTCTCTCTCTCTCTCTCTCTCTCTCTCTCTCTCTCTCTCTCTCTCTCTCTCTCTCTCTCTCTCTCTCTCTCTCTCTCTCTCTCTCTCTCTCTCTCTCTCTCTCTCTCTCTCTCTCTCTCTCTCTCTCTCTCTCTCTCTCTCTCTCTCTCTCTCTCTCTCTCTCTCTCTCTCTCTCTCTCTCTCTCTCTCTCTCTCTCTCTCTCTCTCTCTCTCTCTCTCTCTCTCTATCTCTATCTCTATTTCTCCCTTCACACCCCTCTCTCTCTCTATCTATCTATCTCTCTCTCTCTCTCTCTCTCTCTCTCTCTCTCTCTCTCTCTCTCTCTCTCTCTCTCTCTATCTCTCTCTCTCTCTCTCTCTATCTCTCTCTATCTCTCTCTCTCTCTCTCTCTCTCTCTCTCTCTCTCTATCTCTCTCTCTCTCTCTCTCCCTCTACACCTCTCTCTCTCTCTCTCTCTCTCTCTCTCTCTCTCTCTCTCTCCTCACACCCTCTCTCTCTCTATCTATCTCTCTCTCTCTCTCTCTCTCTCTCTCTCTCTCTCTCCCTCTACACCCTCTCTATCTCTCTCTCTCTCTCTCTCTCTCTCTCTCTCTCTCTCTCCCTCTACACCCTTTCTATCTCTCTCTCTCTCTCTCTCTCTCTCTCTCTCTCTCTCTCTCTCTCTCTCTCTCTCTCTCTCTCTCTCTCTCTCTCTCTCTCTCTGTCCACACCCCCCCCCCTCTCACAAACTTTTTCAAAAAATTTGTCCTTCCAGATTTTGCTTCGAGGTTTTACATCATGATGTGGCCGCAAAGTTGGCGGTCTAATTAAGAGAAAATCTTGGGTTTACCCATAGAATAGGTAAATAACATTTTATTAGAAAAATAAATTCTTACAGATTTTATCTCTGAGTTTCTCTTACCTGGACTCCAACGTAGATTCACTTCTAAAAAACAGCCAATTTACCACCGGTGGAAAAAAATAACCGACGAACTGTTTTTCACAGGTGTCATTTTTTTACCCATGAAAAATAATTCGCCGGAGATTAATTATACCGGCGATGTCATAACCTATGATAACACAAATATAAAAAATACCATATCTTAACGTAAATCTTTAAACAAGAAATTATAAAACTCAAAATTCATTACAATTTTCTATTTTTTTACAAAGACATAAGACGAAAATACATAATTCAAAAGATTTAAAGCATTATTTTTAAACATTCAGTAAAATTAAACATGCACTATATAATACATGTTAATCAACCATAATCAAATATAATTTTAGTCCTGTGAGTTTTTACTTCCTGATGTGGCTGTCCTACTAGCAAACTAGTAGGTAGGCCAGATAAGGTCTTGGGTTTAGGCTTACCTAAAGAATAGGTAGATAGTTCTACTTTATCTCTAATCTGGACTGCCAACGAGGATGCCAAGTCGCGCTGTAAACCCTCACAGTAAAATTTGACAGTACGGATATCACCACTCAAAAATTAATAATTAGAACTGACTGCACAAAAAATTTTTAATCTAAATTAACTGCACAAACAATAGGGACCAAAAACGTCTTTACTGGCTACCAGTTGTGTCTTGCTCATCAGCATGGCCTCTGTCGCGCTCTTCACCTAATAAAACAATTCAATACAACAATTAGCTCTTAATGCATAAATTATGTTGCCCTCAATTTAAAACATAATATTAAGTCACATATAGCATACCAAGATTTTGTTGTTGTTGTGTCAGTATGGCAATTTTACTGTGGTTTTTCAGGCTGGCTTTCCTCTAGTGGGAGTGTTTCATCATCATCGAGGTTGAGGTCTTGTGTTTCAGTGACAAATGTCGAGTCCTGTGTCTCCACATCCTCAATGTTGATCAACGCGTTCACACCTTGCAATGGACCTAGTATGACAATTACAATTATTATCACATACAAAAAAATTAATTTGTACCAAATAAATATACACACGTACCTGTTGTATCAGAACTCATAGGGGATGTATAGGTGGAGAACCAATTCCTAATGTGCCAAGAATCTGATATGAACATTCACAAGACAAAAATGAAAGTTTGTAAGGGAGCGGAGACACTCAGGTCGTTGAATATGTCACTCTAGTAAGACCAAAAGCTTCTGAATATGTCAATCATGCAAGAGAAATATTAAAATTCAAATCGATGAAATGTGCAGTCCTTGTCAGTCCTGCAAGAGAGAAATCTGAACTTTACCAAATTTAGTAATTATAGATGCAACAAAAACCACCTAATCAACAGATTGAAAAATATATGTGAGTACAATAGAAAAAAAACCATTAAAGATTCTAAAGAAAATTGTCAAACCAGAAAGCCATATTAGTCATGCTCCTTCTAAACAAGACTCTCAAATGAACAACTACAAGTATTTGACAATGCAAAACCCATTATGGAAATAAATCAAACTCTCAAAAGTGATTAAATGTTCATGAATTTGTTTTAAGAAAGAAAAAAGAGAACTAAGCTAAAAGAGGAAAGGGCAGAGAGAGAGATAGGATGAAAGGGAGAATGAGAGAGAGAGAGAGAGAGAGAGAGAGAGAGAGAGAGAGGTGTGTGTGTGTGTGTGAGAGAGAGAGAGAGAGAGAAATTCAGAGAGAGATAAAAGACAGCCCAAAGACAAAAAAAACCATCTTCTTAACTAAAGTAATCACCATAAATGAATGAAAAGCACTTCTTCATAGCCTCTCAAAATTGATTAAATCTTCATGAATTTGTTTTGAGAAGGAAAGAAAGAAATAAACTAAAAGGGGAAAGGGCAGACAAAGAGATAGGATGAAAGGGAGAGAGACAGAGAGAGATAGGATGAAAGGGAGAGAGACTGAGAGAGAGAGACAGAGACAGAGACAGAGATACGGTGAAAGGGGGAGAGAGAGAGCGAGAGAAGGGGAGAGAGAGAGAGAGATGAAAGGGAGAGAGCGAGCGAGCAATGAAAGGGAGAGAGCAAGCAAGCGATGAAAGGGAGAGAGCGAGCAAGCGATGAAAGGGAGAGAGCAAGGGAGCAATGAAAGGGAGAGAGCGAGGGAGCGATGAAAGGGAGAGAACGAGGGAGCGATGAAGGGGAGAGAGCGAGGGAGCGATGAAAGGGAGAGAGCGAGCGAACGATGAAAGGGAAAGAGCGAGCGAGCGATGAAAGGGAAAGAGCGAGCGAGCGATGAAAGGGAGAGAGCGAGAGAGCGATGAAAGGGAGAGAACGAGCGAGCGATGAAAGGGAGAGAGCGAGCGAGCGATGAAAGGGAGAGAACGAACGAGCGATGAAAGGGAGAGAGCGAGTGAGCAATGAAAGGGAGAGAGCGAGCGAGCGATGAAAGGGAGAGAGCAAGTGAGCGATGAAAGGGAGAGAGCGAGCGAGCGATGAAAGGGAGAGAGCAAGCGAGCGATGAAATGGAGAGAGCGAGCGAGTGATGCAAGGGACAGAGAGACTAAGCGATGAAAGGGAGAGAGCAATCGAACGATGAAAGGGATAGAGCGATCAAGCGATGCAAGGGAGAGAGCAAGCGAGCGATGAAAGGGAGAGAGAGAGAGAGAGAGCGAGCGATGAAAGGGAGCTAGCAAGCGATGAAAGGGAGCTAGCGAGCGATGAAAGGGAGAGAGCAAGCGAGCAATGAAAGGGCGAGAGCGAGAGAGAGATGAAAGGGCAAGAGCGAGCGAGCTATGAAAGGGAGAGAGTGAGTGAGAGATGAAAGGGAGAGAGCGAGCGAGCGATGAAAGGGAGAGAGTGAACGAGCAATGAAAGAGAGAGAGCGAGCGAGGGATGAAAGGGAGAGAGCAAGTGAGCGATGGAAGGGAGAGAGCGAGCGAGCGATAAAAGTGAGAGAGAGAGCGAGTGAAGAAAGGGAGAGAGTGATAGAGCGATGATAGGGATTGAGTGAGAGAGCGATGAAAGGGAGTGAACAAACGAGCACAGAGACCGAGAGAGAGACAGAGACAGAGACAGAGGCAGAGAGAGAGAGAGAGAGAGAGAGAGAGAGAGAATTTCTGATTTGGATAAAAGGCTGCCCAAAAACTGAAAACAAATGCAGCAAAATCAAAGATGAATGCTTGACTACACAGAGAAGAATGCAGCATAATGCAGCAAATCAACATAATTTGAAAAAAAAAGCGCTGCATCAAAAGTGGGAAAAATCCACAACTTTGTTAAAAAAATAGACGGAGAGGGAGAGGGAAAGAGTGAGTGAGAGAGTGAGAGAGTGAGAGAGAGAGAGAGAGAGAGAGAGAGAGAGAGGGAGAGAGAGAGAGGATGAGAGTGAGTGTGAGAGTGAGAGTTAGATGGTTGTCAGAGAGAAAATTTCAGATATAGAAATAAAACAGCCCTAAACAGAAACAAAAATGACATAGTGAGAGGGCCAAATAGTGAGAGAGAGTTAATGAAAATTTTATAACTTAAGAGCCATTCCCTCCATATCTCCCTTTTGATCCTTAATGAACTCTATATTCTCATTTCAGGATATTACAATGGAGAAGAAGAAAAAGAAACTGAGGACTTTCCCTGTTGGCTGTGCAAATTCCAATCAACGAATCCTTAAGCGTCGAAGACTCATAACCACAGTTAATCAGAGGTCAGTGGAGGCCAACGATGACTGGAGGCCGTAGTCTATCGCAGTGCAGGCTGATAGAATTTGATGAAATCGACTTGATTGTATTAATCATCGTGTGAGTATATATACATCTAGATTACAATTGAAAAGACAAATATACCCTTGAAGGGTAAAAAGACAAAAAAGCCCCTAACTTATATACATATTAACATCCCCCCTCAAACTCAAGATGGGGTAAAGGTGCCCATCTGGAGTTTGGAACACAAATACCGAAATCGTGACGAAGTAACCGATTTGGTAAATAGATCCGCAGTCTGATGTTCGGAGGGAAGATACAATAAGGTGAGAGTGTCGGTGGTACAATGATGGCGCACAAAGTGACAATCCACTTCAATATGTTTAGTCCGCTCATGAAACACATCATTGTGAGCAATCTGAAGAGCACTGTTATTGTCACAATGAAGTGGAGTAGCAGAATCCGGAGAGACACCCATATCCTGGAGTAACCAGCGAAGCCAGACAAGCTCAGAAGTAGTGTCAGCAAGAGCTCTATATTCAGCCTCAGTACTCGAACGCGAAACCGTAGATTGCTTCTTGCTACGCCAGGAAATCAAAGAGTCACCTAAGAAAATGGTATAGCCGGTGGTAGACCGACGATCGGTAACATCTCCAGCCCAATCAGCATCAGAATAGGCAGATAAAGTAAGACTGGAAGCAGAGGAAAAGATCAAACCTCTGTACATGCTGCCACGAATATAGTGCAGGATACGTAACACTGCGGCATAATGAACAGAGCGAGGAGCAGACATGAATTGACTGACGACATGAACAGCATAACTAATGTCGGGACGCGTAATAGTCAAATAGATCAAACCACCGACTAACTGTCGATAGAGAGTACGATCAGAAAGTAACTCGCCATCGGTGCCGCGAAGCTTAACATTAAGCTCTAAAGGAGTATCACAAGTTTTATTATCAGTGAGACCAGCACGGTTGAGCAAATCAGCTGCATACTGAGCCTGAGAAAGACCATAGCCACCAGATAAGGAGAGGACCTCGAGACCAAGAAAATAGCGGAGGCGACCAAGATCCTTCATTTCAAAACAAGTACTCAAGTATGCCTTAAGATCAGAGATGCCTTGCACATCATCACCAGTGATAACCATATCATCCACATATAACAACAATAACACAATACCACGAGATGTCTGATGAGTAAACAGTGCAGAATCATGAGAACTCTGACGATAACCAAACTGAACAATCTTCAAACAGAAGGTGGAGAACCAAGCACGGGGGGCCTGCTTCAGGCCATATAAAGCACGACGAAGTTTACAGACTTGTCCCGATTGATGAGGAAAACCTGGTGGGGGTAACATATAAACGTCCTCAACTAAGTCACCATGCAAAAACGCATTTTTCACATCCATCTGAAATAAAGTCCAACTCCGAGCGAAGCGATGGCAAGTAATAAACGAATGTAAGTCAATCGAGCAACAGGAGCAAAGGTTTCTTCATAATCAATACCATACTCCTGGGTATAGCCCTTAGCCACAAGACGGGCTTTATATCGATCAACAAAGTGCCATCCGCCTTAGTCTTGATTTTATAAATCCACTTGCAGCCAATCGGGACTTACCAGAGGAAGATTAACAAGATCCCAAGTATGAGTCCGAGCCAAAGCGTGTAACTCCTCAGTCATAGCTTGCTGCCAAAGAGGGTTAGAGGAAGCCTCTCTATAGGAAGAGGGTTCAGAAGCAGAGGAAAGAGTAGATGAATAACAATGATAATCAAGTAAACGTACCGGAGGCTGATGAGTGCGGGAGGGATAGCGAGACTGACCAACAGAGCCTCAGGCGAAGAGAAGAGGTGGACAAGCGGAGAGGTGAATCCAAGAGGACGATGGGCAGGAGGAAGGGGGGAGACGTCCGATCCAAAGAAGGTGCAGGAACATCAGGCAGAGAAGGCACTGGGGACAGGGAGTCAGCAGACTGTGAACCTGCAACATAATCAGGCATAGCAGACACAGAAGAAGAAAAAGAATCGGGGAAAAGATCAAATGCAACCGTAGGAGATACATCACAATGCAATTTATGTGAAGGCAAGGAGTAAAAAGGAACTTTTTCCCAGAAAGTAACATGTCGGGAAATACGCAATTTCTGAGTCTGAGGATCATAACACCGAAAACCTTTTTGTTGCGTACCATAACCCAAGAAAACACACATGGCAGATTTGGCAGATAGTTTATCACGTTCACGAGCAGGAAGTAAAACAAAACAAGTGCAACCAAAGACACGAAGAGAAGAGTAATCTGGAGACGTACCATAGAGACGAGTGAGAGGGGTAGAGCCATTCAAAGCCACAGAAGGTAATCGATTAATAAGATAAACAGAAGTGAAAACAGCTTCACCCCAAAAGTGCGTAGGGACTGAGGAAGACAAAAGAAGAGTACGGGCGGTTTCGACAATGTGTCGATGCTTACGCTCAGCAACTCCGTTTTGTTGGGGAGTATAGGGACAAGAAAGTTGTTGCAAGGAACCATGGGATTTCAGCAACAACCGAAACTTGTCAGAAATATATTCGCCTCCGGAATCAGAACGAAAAATTTTAATTTTTCGAGAAAATTGAGTATGAATCATCGTGGAGAATTCAACATAGATATTGTAAAATTCAGAGCGAGACCGCATCAGATAAACCCATGCAAAACGTGAATAATCATCGATGAAGACAACATAATATCGAGATCCACCTATAGTTGGGACCGAAGAGGGTCCCCAAACATCAGAGTGAACAATATCAAATGGAGCTAAAGAACGCACAGTACTGATATTAAATGGTAAAGCAGTAGGTTTGCCAAGTTTACAACTAACACAATGCAATAACTCAGGAGAAACATGTCCTAACTGACCAGTACCAATTAATTTATTCAAAGTAGAGGTAGATACATGACCCAAACGACTATGCCACAGTGCAAACTCAGAACTAGCTAACAAACTGCAAGTGCGAGAGGAACTAGTACGCAATGAAATATTCAAATGATCAAGCTCAAAGAGGCGGCCAACTTTACGTCTTGTCCCAAGAACCTTCCCCGTCGATGGATCCTGTACCTGACAACCAGAGGAAGAAAATGAAACATGAAGGCCAAGATCACACAATTGTCCAACAGACAACAGATTCATGGACAGACGAGGAACATAAAGAACTTCAGGCAAACTGATTCCAGCAGATGTACAAACAGAACCAGAATATTCTACAGGGAGTGTAGAGCCATCAGCAGTATAAATAGGAGAGAAAGACAAAGGAGATGAAGAGGATGTAGAAGTAAAAAGAGAACAATCAAAGGACATATGGTTAGATGCACCAGAATCAATAATCCAAGAACCCTTACCTGAAGTGGCGGACAATGCAGAGACTGAGGAATTACCATGACCAAGACCACCAAGAGCCTTGAGAATCGCTTCCTGGATATCTCCAAGATTCAGTGAGGAAGTAGAAGTCGGAAGTATGCCGGATGAATCATCAGTGGAGGCAGAGGCGGCTGTAGTGCGTCGGGCAGAAGAATGAGGCGGACGCCGCTTTGCTGGACAATGATATTTCATATGCCCATATTCCTTACAATAACGACACTGTACATGAGTCATGTCACGAGGAGGGCCAGGTTTACTCGCTGTAGGTGGAGGACGTCTGGAAGCTGCAAGAACAGTGTCGGGATCTCTGAGCTGTGAAGTAAGGGGTCCCCCAGTGCGACGACGTATTTCCTCTGCTAGTAACTCAGATAAAGCAGCTTCAACAGAAGGCAAAGGATGCCGATGAAGCATAGAGGACCGAATAAACTCATACTCATCACTGAGTGCCATCAAAAACTGAACTAAGTGCTCTTCATCCACATAGGTCTGAAAAATAACATCATCCGCAGTGCATACAAACTTCGGAGCGATAGCACCTAACTGATCCCATAGCAGAGACATCTGAGCATAAAAATCGGAAATGGACTGATCGGGGGCCTGCCGAAGAGATCGGATGTCCATTTCTAACTTGTACTTCTGAGCAAAATTCGTGCCCGTATGCCTGTGTTCTAAAAATAACCATGCATCTCTTGCATTTTCATATTTCCCAACCTGCAGACTAAGAGAAGGCGATACAGCGCTAGCTAACCATGAAATCACTCGGGAATTATTAACTTCCCATTCCTCTAGAGCTTTGAAATGGGAACCGTCTGCAGTACTGGCTGGCATGCTATAGTCACCAGAAGCATATTTCCATAAATTACGGCCTCGCAAAAAATTACGCATAAGAGAAGCCCAGTGAATATAGTTCGTGCTATCCAATTTTACAGGCATAACTGGAGCATAATCGGATGAAGCCATGAACGAAAATAGATGTCACACAATCAAGAAACAAAGCACGTGTGGTTACCTGTGGCTCCGTAAAATATAGTAAACTGAGACAACTCGAGGAACCAGAAATAAGCAAGAGGCAATCCAATCTCCAATGGGCCCAACATGCAGCAATGTGACCAGGCCCGATCTGAGGGGATCTGACGTGGTTCAGTCCTAGCCGGTCCAGTCAGAGTATAGGTGAGTCTGGTTCTGTCTGACCCAGCCCGGCTCAACGGTAATCCGGTCCGGTCTGGTTCAGCTCAATCTGGGCCGGTCCGGTCCGATCAAAAGAGGTTCGGGTGGCTCGGTCCGGTCCGGTCTGGTCTTGGTCCGGTCTGGTCTAAAAGTTCCAGAAACCCTAATCAAGAAGCGGAGGAAGAAGACGAGGAAGCAACAGCTTCCTCCCGGGCGGCGGCGGCGCGAACAGCCGGCGAGAAGCACGGCGAGGGCAAGGCAAGCCCACGGCGACGGCACGGCAACCCCACGGCGATCCCACGGCGATCCCACGGCGATCCCACGGCGAGCCCACGACGTTCCCACGGCGACGACAAGAGAGGTTTCGCCGAAGGGGAAAACCGTGGATCCGAAGCCGACGATGACGAAAATCGTCGCTGATGGCTAGGGCGACGGCTGCGGCAAGAAAAAACGTCGAATCTGAGTGCGAGCAAGCCTCTACTGCGACGGCGAAATCGGGCAACAATCAGAGACCAAAAATCCAAAAAATCCGATGATTCCGGCACAAAATAGGTCTCCGAAATCAAAATCGAAGCTCGAATCAAGGATTTGGTGAAGTTTTCAGATGATTCGGCGGAAGAACAAGCGAAAATCGTAGCCGATTTTCGGATCTGAGAAAGGGGGAAAACGCAGGGAAGAAGACGAGTCACGATGAGTTGACTCGCCCTGTCGTGACTCGCTCTTCTGATCCGAGTCAAAACCGGGTGAAGCCGAGTTACAGAGACAGAAGTATCAACTTGAGTCTGAACTGAGTTTGCCGAGTCAAGACCGAGTCGGCTCTGATACCATGATAGAATTTGATGAAATCGACTTGATTGTATTAATCATCGTGTGAGTATATATACATCTAGATTACAATTGAAAAGACAAATATACCCTTGAAGGGTAAAAAGACAAAAAAGCCCCTAACTTATATACATATTAACACAGGCCAGAGGGAGAGAAGACAGTAACAACCGAAGAGTTACAGCTTTTTGTATTCTCCCGCTGGCCAAACAATTAATCAGAGGCCCAGAATCGTTAGGTTTTCCATCTCATGCGCTTCATCTTCTTGGCAACTGGCCAGTATTAATCACTATTTCGTATTCACATATATCCATAGTCCAACAAAACACATGTAAATAAAAATAAGCTTCACACCTAAAAGAAAAGATTGTCGTTAATCGTACAATGGTAAATCCGAGAACAAAGTATTTTATGTTGTCTGGGAACATTAGTCGATATCACAAACCAGAATAGTAGACCTCATGCTACGACACAATCTGATAGACAATGGTTAGGCTGCAGAGCGAGATACCATGTGAGTCTCAATTTTATTCTGAAGCCATCTCCCCTTAAAAATCCCACCTGCCTCTCAATCACTTTCCCTTCATCACCCGCTGTCTCATCTCATGATATTACAATAAAAATAGGAGATGAAGCAGAACAAGAAAATAAAAAAAACAGAAACACACGTACGTGAGCACAAACACAGATTTCAGACGGAAATCCCTCTTCTTCAAATCTGATGGGATAACTCCGCTGGAAGATTGTGTAATGGGAAGTCTTGAATTGGAATAGAAAAAAAAAAGAGTTTTCCTAAACAAAATGATGACATAAATATTTGCTACATAGGCACCATAGGGTAACACCTTGTTAACTTTAAGAATTAGCTCCTTGTTTCAGGTTTCTACAGCTACCAAGATTAAAGCAGAAATTATGTTCTATTTAGAGTATCTTGAAGCTGTTCCATGGCCAAATGACGAAGAAGTAGTTTCAGTTCTTGAACAACTTCAGCTTCATGAGTCCTAGTGGAACCATCAACTTCAGCTGGAGCTGATGATATTTTCGTTCATCTCTTCACAGGAATATTGCAAGCTAAAGATGAGAAACCCCGACAAGAGATAAACTCTTATATCTGGATTACATAAAGAGGGTCCTCTTAATAGCCATACTGGGATGTACATATTTTGATTGAGAAAAAGCTGAGAGAAGAGTTTGGGCAGACCTACAAGAGCTTCCAAGCCTTAAGTCAAAGATACCTGTAATGTACAAATTTGAGATTAGTAAAATCACTGCTCAAATTTGTATAACTGTTGGGAGAGGGCAAATATTGCTGCAAAAAGATACAAAACATTTCTACTTAATTATGTATATCAACACCATGGTGAGACCCTCGGCTGGAAGACTCTATATCAACTCTACCCTGCCTATGGGTGGAAATCACAAAATCATTTGTCCATGCTGGCATCTTCCTCCAGCTTGTGGTGTTTCTCTTGACCCCTAACTGATTTTTGTGTTCGCCCTGTTGCAGATTAATTGGCCACCATGTATCAGCCTTGGTACTTAATTATCTACTAAGACTTTTACTATCAAGGGTACATAAAAGTACAGCCAAGGAGATAATAAAGTTACCAGAAACATATTCTTCTAATGCGGGACGAGTGCCTTGGCATCATACTTTGTTTAAACAGAATCATCTGCAACACCTATCAATGGAAATTAGCTATGAGAACCAAATGTAAATATTAAGAGAAAAGGATGCATGAAAGCTTGATGAGCTGAAACTATTGCACTAACGCAAATTGAAAAATCAATGACAAACAAAATATTAAATCATGTAAGTACTTCATCTTCTAAAATACGGCCAAGGGACTTAGTCCCAAGTGTGTCACTCATCTTCATAAGCTGTCGGTTATCCTTATTTTTTCATCAATTTCACTTTAAGTTTCCCCATCCCAATATTGAACTAGATTTTCCCAGTTATCAGGACTCATAGTCGGGGTGGGACAGTGTAGAAATTGATCTCGTGTCTTGCCATCTTAGTGATCTTTCTTATACAAGGTACATTTGTCTCGTGTGATCTTCTAAAGATCTGGTTTAATTACGCTCATCACTACTTCTTCAGTCACCGATTCATACTACTCATTAATGAACTTGTACTTTTGTTGCAAAGAAAAATGTTTTAGTTAGTACTTATCACCATAGCAAAAACAATCATCTTCTTCTGTGCCTTACATTGATAACCCTAAATCAATTTTAAAATGCATTCAAGGGAAGGTCGCTCCACTGGAGATGTAGGGGGAAATTCAATTCAGCTCGAACTTGTGTTCCCACGAGACACAACAATGCAAACCGCTTCTCAGAGGCCATGTGCCCATTCTTTATTTGGGTCATCCACACTTTCTCTGGCATGAATGGAGTCGTTTTCGCCTTCTGCTCAACATGTGGTTCTTGTGGCAGGACTCAATACCATCGACATCCCAATCAGGGGTCTGAGTCTCCATGTCTTTGATGGGTATTGGGCCTATCAAAATGTACGTTAGGTCAACATTAAAAACACATTTCATTAAGCTTCATTAGGGGATTGATAACTGGAAGATCTCCCTAAATTTATGCATATATTCAAATAAAATTAAATAATCTCAAATTAGATAAGGTAAAATCACATCAACTAAAATCAGATCGGCTAAAATCAAATAAAGTTAAAGAAGATTTGTCACTAGTGAATCTATTCATGTACCTATAGGACCAAAGTCTGATGAAGTCGGGGCTGATGAAGACGTAGCTAATGGAGTCAGGGATAACTGTTTTCACATATCCAACATGGACAACACATAACATTGTTTCCCTACACTCCCAATTGTTGTTTTCAATAATCTATAAATAAATTAATTCCATCCTCTTGTACTCATACATCCTTTTCAAGTCATTAAAATTTTCTCCACGATAATTGTCAAAGTTAGACTACACAATAAAAAATGGGTATTTAGTATTTCTGAGAGGTGAACGATAACTCACAACCTGCACGTTATCTCCATCACTGTCCTTATGTAATTCACTATGTCCAATTCTCCCCTCTTACTTCTACACTCCCAATCAGTTGGAGTGTAGGAGTGTGGGAGAGAGGATGAAAAACATAACATTTGTGAGTAGACGAGTTACGTCGGAAGTCAATATTCTACTAGTGTCGTAAAGATTATTGTATATGGTTGATTTGGAGTGGGGAGTGGGGAATCATTTCGTCAATCTACAAATCATTCAAGGATTCATTGAAATTATGACCATAGAGCCTTATAATAAATTATTTACTATAAATTATAATATGAATATATATATATATATATATATATATATATATATATTTTTTTAAAAAAAATGTATATAAGATGCTTAAACCACAAATAGCACTACATTTAAACAATATAATTAATAATTTGAAAAGAATGTAGTAATCTATTTACATGCTGCCTATAAAAGACACCTTTTATAATATAGGCATAGAAAGTACAAACTAAAATCAGAAAAATTCAAGAGAAAAGTTTCGAAAACTAATAATTTCCCAAAACTATTCCTAGGAACTCTCTTTAAAATCTGAAGAAGAGATTTAATCATTTCCAAATAGAGAACACACATCATCAAGTGACTAATGTGGACAGAAACTAAAATGTAAAATAACTACACCATTTCAAACAGGTAATCAGCTATTAAATGTAAAATAATCGGAAAATAATTAGCGTAGTAAAAAGGTTAAGTAAGCTAAACGAATAAGGGAGAACTATTATATAAATAAACCAACAAAGAGTAAAAGAGAGAATCAAATAGATAAAGGGAGAAACGAAGAAAGAATCCAAGAATCCATGCAAGACAAATCCTAACTGACTCCAAAACAATTGAGTTCACTTAATTCCTATTTTATAATATAATTGCATGACTAAACAGAACTATTAAGCCAGTAAGCACATTTCATAATTAATATAAGGTACTAAAAAAGACAAATACACTCATTTTTTTCTTATAAAAGAAAGATCTTTAAATCGTAGTACCTCAATTAAAATGTGATTCGCTCCTAATCTTTTTTCTTTCTCGCTGAAGTTCCGATGTTCCGATAGACGAAGTCTAGCGCCGGCGCAACCAGCCGATGTCGGCGAAGCCGGCGCTGGAAGCATTGGCGCCTTCAAGACGCAAGACATTGGCCCCACTTCGATCGCTGAGAAGTTGGACTAAGCTTTTGGAAGCCGGAGAAAAAGGCAAAGCACATCGAGAGTGAACTTCCGAATATCCTTCAGCCGACAAACAGCAAAGAAATTCCACTAGAAAAAAAAACTAGGGTTATAGAAACCCTGGTTATAAATTACCCTAATAGAGTAAGTTACGAAAAGGCCTCTGGTGCCAAAGAACAAATTGGAAGTAGGGATGTAAACAGGAGCCGATTACCACTCTAGCATCTAACCGATTATTAAATGCAAGAAAACGGAAATAAAATATTACTATCCATTAACTGCTCTAATACTTCCTATGTACCGTTTAATAAACGGAAAGGAAACTGAAATAGCTCTTTCGAACCCATTTTACATGTTTACCATTTAAATAAGGGTAATATTGTAAATTTATATACACACTTATGTTTCCAAAATGTTTTTTATCACTTATCATAAAAATTTGTAGAGTTGAAAAGTTTGGAGAGAATTTTCCCACTTTTTCCTTTTTTTGGGTTGTTTATTTTTTTAGTGAATTTTATTTTTTTAAGTATTTACTCGTTTATTTCTCGTTTGTTACGCAGTTACCCATCGGAAAAATAGTAATTAACGGAACAGTATAAAACGGAACTAAACGGATACAAACAGTAAACGGGTAAAGCATTGGAAAATGTAAATGGTAAACAGAAACCCCTAACCCGTACCATTTATTATCCATTTACATGCCTAATCAGAAGGGTCCCAGACTGGACTGAGATTTTCTTCTCGGGTCCCGAAAGCAAAAACTATGAGTCCATTTAGTTTATTGTCTATTGGGTCCATTGTGCGCCACATATCTTATCCTCCATGCATTTGGTATGGCGAGAGAAATATAGTAGTTGCTACGGGAACTGTTCTAATTGCTGACGTGGAACATGAGGCCCACCGTGCTATGGTGATAGCTTTTTTCAACATGTGGCATCCACATCAGCAAAGTACTATACTCAGGTACTGTGCACAGTACACTTAGTATTTTCCATGGAAATATTGTGTTATACTATAATAAAAGGAGCATGGGTTCTTCTCCAATCTATTTTCTTTTAATTTTCCTAATAATTTAGTTGAAAGTTTAAAAATTATTTATCTTCTATACTATATTTGGATTTAATGTGGATTATTCTGTTTTATGTTACTCATTGTATCTAAAATGTTGGGGAAGTATTAGTAGTGTTGACGTTATAATTAAAAATAAAGTGAATATTAAATAAAGCTCATAAAAAATGGTTAGGCTCGTATTTTAATTAAATTAAAAAATAATATTAATGTACTCTTTAATATTTATTTGTTATTTACTTTTATGTAATCATCTCTATATAATCAGTTATTGATTCGGTCTATTGTTTTTTGTATATCCTTATGATATAATTCAGAAAATAGTATTTGTACTGAATTCAATAAGTCATTTTTCTTTTTTATTGATGTGTATAACCGACATCTAATATTTGTCAACAACCAATTATCAATTCCATGCAATAATTAATATATTGTTTTGAAAATTCCATGTAATAAATATATTGATGAGGATGTTTTGGGGTTACTAATAAGATTGTTGACATAAGGTGTCATATGTGCTTTGTAATCAGATTTCTTTTATTTGTTCTAATAATATGTTAGACTTCAGGAATTACCCTATGACGATAAATAGATGACACCTTTACCATATATTACGTAAAAGTTGGGAAACTACCAACCTACCAACCTACCATGAAACATGTTCTTGGTACATAGGGTATTCTTCATTCACTGTATCCCTATTTGATAATTTGTTCAATCAAACGTGCACATTGCAGACGTACGTGAACAATAATAGTCATGTTATGAACCCCTCACTCCTTTCTGTAATACCATGTGAGCATTATTAGAAAAATGAGAGAGATTGAGCACAACGTTCTATGGTTTTCTGTTTTTAATATAATTACAAATAGTGAAGCAAAACATGTATATAGAGATCAATGGGCACCATGATTCATTAACGTACACGATGCTTCACCAACAAGCACACTAGTTCACAAACAGATGTGCTTCATCAAGAGATGTGATGATTCACGTCTAAGAATAACTTATTCCAATATGGTCCCCAGAGATGACCTCCAGTCATGGCCCTCACCACAGGAGCATGTCACAATGCCAATGATTGGCCGGATTCTTGTCTCTTATTTGTTTTTATTTTTCTATATCATCTGTGGCACTGAGCTCACAAAATACAAAACTTCAACATGTTCCCATGTGAGATCTTTTGGCATTGTACAACCAAACACGACTAAGTTTCATTGAGCGAAAAACCTTACTATTGTCTCTCGAATGAAAAGTACAAAATATTTTTACACAGTTTTACACTTTATACGGTACAAGGTTTTTTTTCTTCCAGGAATAGGGATCTGACTAATGTTTGTCAGAGTTAAATTTTTCCACCCGTAGACTGTCTAGACTTGGCCCCAGTCCAAGTGAACTTGTCCTAAAAAAGAAGAGACAAGCCCGAGCCCCCAAAGGACCCTTAAAGAGGTAGTTGAGTCACCACACAAAAATATCATAATATGATATGTATCAATTTCGATAGAGATGTCTCGATAATACATTAATTACAGGCATTACCAATAAGCTTTATGCATTCATCAGATGCTATGTATATGTTTCAATAAGAAAGATGATTATACACATGGACTGAATAGACTGGGTTTTATGGTTTTGAGTCTGATTTGGGATTCAGACTCATCTCTTCTGTACATGAACAAGCCCATCAAATTAGTAAAAGAAAAAACGTGATAATATGATAAGGTATATGTAAGGGGGTAATTAGTACTTATGCTTGGTTTGGATTAGAATTAAGGGTCCAATTTCATACGCCACACACCCATTTATGAGGAAGTAATATTCATAAGAAACATTAAATTGGCATCTAATGAGTTTGGGGGGAGATGTAAATGCTGGGAAGGGGACAAAAGTGATGGAAGGCGTTCGAGAGGGGAAAAGGACATTGAAAGGGAGACGTGTGGGTGACATGAATCCCCTTTTTGGCAAAATAAATGGACTCGAGAGGAGAGTCTCTGTTTCCTTGCATGAAAATGGCAAGGGACCCAACTTCGTTCGGTCCACGGATTTATTACTTCCTGTCCACAGGTCCAAGCTAAGCAAGTCAAGCGGTTCTCAATGTCAAAATAAATTAATTAAAAAAAAACTAATATAATAAACATTTTTTCGTATTTGATATTTAAAAAATTATTCATAATAATATATTGTTTAATGATCAATTTAAAACTAAGCCTTTAAAACCATATTAGTGTAAAAATAAGACTTGTTTCTAATTAGTTTAATACCCTAGGTTAGCCTCCAAAAGCTATTTTATAAAAATTTAGTGTAAATATTTACTTTTAGTAATTTATTTGTACAGAAAATAACCCTCTTGTTTTCTCCAATATTTTGATAAAATATATGTTTTTTAAATACTTACGTGTAAATAACTAATTGACTAATCGATAATAAGAAACCATAGAAATATTTTATGTCTTAAGAAAGCTAAATTTTTTGACATATCTCAGTCAAGAGTAGTCAGATGGAATTTCCATATCATATGTTAGGCTCCATATAAAGTCTAGAAAAATATATTAATTATATGCAATGGAATGTATCAATACCCAAGCTAATTAATTACATTACCACTATATATCCATCTGAATGTGGGGTTTTTCTTATGAGGTGCATAAAAATGTGAGCTAGAAGTGAAAGTGAAAGGAGGAGACAATGACTAATTTGTCACCGTGGAGTGGTCCCGTAACCTAAAGAATTAAATATGATACACCAAATGGAAAGCTCAGATTCTTAAGCCAATGTGTTTCTCGACCAGACAATTTTGGCAACTATTAAGCCGATGTGTTTCTTGATTTAGATTAACACTAATAGTGTTAGTAATTTGTATTTCGGTAAATTTTGCGTTAGAGAGAGGAGACACCTGTGATACATTTGATAACTCTTAAGTTCCATTTGTCTAACACAAACTACCATCTTAAGAAAATAAATATTATAAAAACTTTATACAACAGTACTTTTCGTACGATATTGTACTATATCTATTTGCGAATAAAGTAAGCTAACTTGTAAAATAAAATATTGAAAATAAAAGAATCTTAAACTGATTTAGACAATTATATTTATACCAAGTTTCATGTATCTCGAAAATATTTTCGATCTTAAAACCCCCCTTGAATGCACCAATCTGAAATTCACACACTAATCTCTATATTTAAAAGTTTAATTTGAATATTATTTTGGGTTTTTCACTGAAGTGGTTTGACTCGTAGATTTTTATATACACTATCCACTATCAGGTATATAATAATATCTGTACAGTCATATTTTGCTCTGAGGTTTTACTTCATGACCTGATTGTCCTCATAGCAACGTAGTTAGTGGACCAGGTGAGAGAAAATTAGGGGTTTAGGTTTTACCCATAGTATGGCAAGATAATATTAAAAACAAAATCTTGCCGACGTTGTGTTTAACTCTTACCTGGATTGCAACGTGGACACGACTTGAGCTGCAAACCGTTGCTGCATGTAATACTTTGCAGTACTCGTATCACCACTCAATTTCTTATGGAGTTGTTTTTATGAAAATTTCTTGTTCAGTTCCTCCTCATTTCTATAGCTTTTAAAATCTTGCAATCAATAGGGATATTTAACTTTCTATTTTTCAAGTAAAATTTAGAAAGTATAAGTGGTAATTGATGACTTAGTTCTTACTTGATCATTTTTTATTATTTTAAAAAATATATTTTGTGAAATAATGGAATTAAATTTTTGTCTATTTTTTATTTCTTGTGACCATGCAATCACAAGAAACTTGGCCAAAGGGGATATTTCTTAAGAAAATTCTCCTTGAGTTGATTTTTGGATCACTTTATTTTGGATCTTTTGAAATTAGAATGCATAAAAGAGTTGATTTCTTTAATTACCTTCAGACTTCATATTGGTTTTATGAGGTTGGCTTATGAAGCATCTTAAAATTTTAATAAATATGCCAATTGTATCCCATCTCAATGCTATGCTGGGCATGTACACAACATAACATGTTCTATTTATTTGATACATGTGAGGCAAAAAAATTAAAAGTTGGTAGCTAGATAGAGATTTTCTAATCATTTTTCCATTCTGAAATCTGGATAAAAATGAAATAATACAAACACATATATATGAATAATATGAGTAACACTCATTTCAATTGGCTCACACTTTTGCTTATGTAAGAATGTGTGGTCCTCCCCATTTGGACTTGGCCATCTCATTTTTGTTCTTCGTCTCTGACAGATATATGTCGTTCCAAATGTTTGTGAATAATTGATCTAGTTTTTATTTTTGGAGTACTACTTTTTTTTGAGGAAGTACATCTATGGATCATACGCCATCCCATTCATTCAAAAAAAAAAACAGATCCATTACAAATGGTTTTTTAATGTAATAATATTACAAATTTTTAATTTTTTTTGATATACCATTTTGTTAAAAAGGGAAACAAATGGACTTTCTTACTCATATGAAAATCAATAATTTTATGGTGAAAAGAAGGTTTAGGGTTACCTGACACTCAAAAAAAAAAAAAAATTCTGACCGTGTTTTCTGACTTGGCGTAAGTAACCTCCAAATTATGTGGACCGGGAAAAAGTTCCCCAGATAAACCAGTAGCCAAAGATAAGAGAAAGCATTTATTAAAGTACTTGTCGATTCTCCAAACTCCCTTCTTTTACAGCACACAATTAGAACAAGATCAGTCCAATATTGTTCCTTCCATCTTCCGGTGGCATGCAGCTCCTCTTCTCCCAAAAAAAAAAATCAAATCTCCCTCTCTCTCTCTCTCTCTCTCTCTCTTCCCTCTCTCTCTCTCTCTCTCTCTCTCTCTCTCTCTCTCTCTCTCTCTCTCTCTCTCTCTCTCTCTCTCTCTCTCTCTCTCTCTCTCTCTCTCTCTCTCTCTCTCTCTCTCTCTCTCTCTCTCTCTCTCTCTCTCTCTCTCTCTCTCTCTCTCTCTCTCTCTCTCTCTCTCTCTCCTCTCTCTCTCTATCTATCTCTCTCTCTCTCTCTATCTATCTGGATTCGAGTACAACCCAGAAACGAAATCCCAGCCGTCCGCAAAAAGAATGGAAAAAGAAAAGCAGCAGCCCAACTTAGGTACGTTCTGCGCGACTGCGCGCTGCAATGCGCAGAGCTAGCTGCAGCCATTCCTGCAGTACCTCGAAGAGTTCCCCAGAAGAAAAAAAAAAGTCGTACTTGTTCTTCCCTTTGCGCGCTTGATCAGTACTACTTGAGATCTTTTCTTTCTTCCTTCTCCCCTCCGATCGATCCTTTTCTCTCCTTTAATTCTTCCCCATATCTTCACTATTACTCCGAAGCGACAGCTACGTAATTGACGTACCCGAACGTATTTAAAATTTTATTTTTTTCATCATGTTTCCTCGTATGGCAAATCTTCCCCGGGAAAAGCCACCCCCGACGTGACCTGCATGGCTCGATCCGGTAACTACGTACCCACCCCCCGGGACCCACCTCTCACCACCCACTGGTCTAATAATCTGATATTATTTCTGTTCTAGATTTGTTTTCTTATTATTCGAAGTGCCTAGAGACCACCTCAAATGCGTCATCTTAATTTCGGTTATGTAATAAGTTCCACAAACACGGGTTTGAAGAGGACTCCATATATATTAAGAATGGAATGGAAGAAAATTGCACCCCCACCACAACACTACTAGTATCCCCTCTTTCCAATGTCCTGAACATGATTTTCTTTTCTTATATGCTTTAGGATATAGTGGTATCACTCATTTGGGCATATATTGTGACCTTTCTAATTAGGTTATGCAATATGCCATGCACACTAGCTAACCGAAATCCCCTCCATGTGGTAATTAGTGCTTAAAAGTACTAGCTATTTTGGAGACGAAGGAAACCCGGCATGGTGTAGTGGTACATTTTGGAAGTACGGCGCAGTCGCGCGGAAATTGGAACCGGTTAATTAAGGACCCCTATGTCATGACTTAGAAGACAAGTGTTGGTTTATAATTTGCTCGTTTAATTACTTTGTTAGAGTATCTTGCTTGTTTTGTTTATGTTAAGTTGGTTAATTTGCTACATATATGGTGGAGGAATTAATCACATCTTGTTTGAGTGTGGGTGGGGACAATTGGAGGTTACATATATATTCCCTAGTTTAGTGAATTTTGACACATATATATTGCTTTCTATATCTCTTTACTTTCTCCTAAGAACATGCTAAATCTCTAATTAAGAACATGATAAATCTCTACTACAATATCTATTTTAAAATTTATGAATATATATTTAACACGACACCAATTCATGACCAAGAGGAGTATCAACGTGATCATCTAATTTTTTGAAAAGAATTAATCCTATTGTACATACTGCATGGACTAATATTACAATAATGTTATCATTAGGTTCTAAATTAATATATTTATTTATTAAGTATTAGCTTAATCTACTATGTATTTACGTATTCGTTTTAGGATTAAGTTGCAAAAGGGGTAATTAATTGAGAAGCACCCGGCTCAATACGTACGTATAAAGGTTGGTATGTGGTCACGTGACACGTACGTAGCAGTTTGTGGACCCGGGTACTGGTGTATATATACTAAACTTCACCTCTTTCGTCTTCCTCATCGGCTCTTTAAGATTTTCACTGCTTCGTTTTTTTAATAAAACTTCTTATCTTTTGACAATAATGATTGGGTTAAATATTTTGTCGGAAGGGGGGAGGCGGTAAAAAAGAAAAACCAAAAAGCAAAACAAAGTCCACCGAAGCTTAAAAAGAAAGGCTTCCAGATCCTGATCAGACCACTATAAATACCTAAACCAAACCCTCACATGATCCGGAGCTCTTCTCTTCATTTCTTCTCTCTCTCTCTCTCTCTCTCTCTCTCTCTCTCTCTCTCAGTCCGATCGCCTTTCTTTCTTTCTTTCAAATTTTTTTCCATCTTTCGCTCGCTTCCGAAATTTGTTCGTTTCTTTCCCGATCGGTTTTGGAAGTCTTTGCTTTTTTTTTTTCTTTCTTTTTCTGATCATCTTCCGGTTTGGAGGTGACGATCGAGATGGGGAGAGGTAAGGTGGAGCTGAAGCGGATCGAGAACAAGATCAACAGGCAGGTCACTTTTGCCAAACGGAGGAACGGACTTTTGAAGAAGGCGTACGAGCTCTCTGTTCTGTGCGATGCGGAGGTTGCGCTCATCGTCTTCTCTAACAGAGGGAAGCTCTATGAGTTCTGCAGCAGCTCCAGGTATAACAACATGACGCAAGTAGCTACTTTTACTTTTTGATTCATTTTTCTTTTTGTTTGCGTGTGTGCTTTGTGACTGATTTCTGCTTCGTTTTGACTTATGATGATCTCTGGAGTTGGATTTGGATCTTTTGTTTTTTTTTTTTTCCTTCCTTGTTAGTTGAGCGTTTATAGAGAAGTTTTAAATATCTTCTACTGCGTCCTGTGTGGCGATTGCTGGCTTCATGTTTACTTGAGCTATTTTCGGAAGGTTACTTCTGGTTAATTGCACCGATCTTGATCTCTTCCTAGATCCTTCTGGAACTAGATCAGCGGAAAAAAAGTAGCTCCGTTTTCAGGCCTTTTTATGTCTCAGCGGTCGACGTGAAGAAAAGGATAAAAATAACTAAAATAGAGAAACCGAAATGAAATGTCATCTGAGTGATATTCATGTTGCGATTTGTTTGGTACCTTTTTCTTTCGATCAATCTGACATGACCGCTGCTTGGACGGAAATATATTTCCAACTATAAGTTTCGCCAGCTCTCTCATTGTTCATTCAGACAAGTCTCCTTATTTCCTAGGAATGGTATCGCCTGTACCGAAGATCGCGCCCATATTTGATGAAAATAAGGAAAAGGAAAAACTGCGTAGCGATCATTTCACCTCAACCTCAAGTATGCGTCACCTTTGCATTTCGATCGTCGTCTCTCTCTCTCTCTGTCCTTTTCCGTCTCAGTGAAAGGAGTTGATTTCTGGACGCTTTCACATATTTCAGACTCAAATTTTTCATGTGACCTAATTTAGAAGATAGCCTGAACCTCTTTGATCTTTACTTCCACAGATGTGAATCTCTGTGATCTTTACATCTTCTCATGTAAGCCTCTTTGATCTTTATTTCTTCTGCTTTCTTCATCGTTTTAGGGATCCAAGGTTCTTTTTTCCGTTTTTTTTTGTTTTGAATAATTTTGCAAACCAAGCCTCCGAGGAAGCTGTCTCTCAGGCCTCGACTTCTCCGAGATTTGGAAGCCTTGGATAAGAAAAAAAACTAGGTGTCTTTTTCTGCCAGATTTCCCGTACACTTATGTTTGCTTTAAATCGTGGCTATGATTTACTTCATAAGCTTATAAAACGCTTCTCGTTCGCGGCGCGACTTGGTGAAGACAATACTTCGTACAACTTTTACAGGCTCCGCAACCCGAGGCCACTGACCCTGCTCTTTGTCCCCATCCAACGACAGGAGCCGTACTAGCTCCTTTGAATGTCACTTCGGCGTGATTGAGGTTCTGCCTGATATTAGCCGGCTCTCACCGAGTAGTCATTTCGTCGATTTATAATATATTCCTTCTTAAAACTTTTGTACTTCGTAGTCCTTTTTTTTTTTTTATCTGAAACTTCGTAATCCTTTTTTTTTTTTATCTGAAACTTCGTAGTCCTTACAACGACGGCATTAGTTGTAAGGCAGAAGTTTTCTTTTTTCTTTGTGTCAGAGGTAATTCACTTTTATCATGATGTGAATTTGCAAAACTACATCTTTTGCCACCTCGCAGACAGAGGAGAGGACGGAAACGTTTCCTATTAATCTGGTTTGTCACGGGAAGGGGTAACGATTGGATAGGGACAAAAACGAAAATACAGTAACAGAAAAGAGAGTAAGAAAATCCAAAAATTTGACTTTATATAGAACTTAGAATATCCAGTAATTTGACATAATAAAAGAGAATTGAACCACAGAGGAAAACTTATAGAAACAGGGAGCAGGTCATGCTGGCTCAGTCGTGATAGAGTTTCTATGATTTCTTGATCGATGTTGTGCATTGACTATTGATATATACTTTAGTTAGCAACTTGTAAAAGAGAACATAAACCAAGAGATAGTCAAATGGTAGATAAATCAAAAAGCTTCTTTCTACTACATATAGACCTCTCTATGCCTTTCATGCATGACTTATTTTGGGTGTAGACCCATTCAACTTTCTCGGATACAATGTTGAATGTGGATCCAGGTCTTTTCAAAAACTCGCTGAAGTTCACATACATTCTTTTGTGGTCCTCGTAAACCTGGATCAAAGTACATTTATGGTCCTTGATAGACACTAGGTCTTCATGTAGTTAAACCTTGGAAGTTTCGTAAGAACTATTTTCAATGCTTGAACTTCTGAAACCTAGGGTATCTATATTCTCTTTGGCCTAGGCCTTCCACTGTTCTTGAAGATTAGTGACCAGCCAGGTTTATTACCACTTGTAAACTAGAAATTGAAGTTCTTCTAAAATCAACAAGTTACGCAATTAAGTTGATGATTAGATTATGTGATGGTCACAAAAAATGTATTTCTGTTCTTATGATCACATTTGTGAACCTATTTTGTCTTCTCTGAGTAAATACTTTGACCGTACGTCCACACCAAAATATGCATACTTGGAAAGACAAATTGAGCTCAATGAAATTGCAACGGTTTAAATATGCTACCAAGACATATTTGGGTCAACATCAGCAGTTCCCTCCTATCCATCTGAAATAGGTCCATTATCAGTCTTTAAGAAATTTTACCTGAGTTGTTTGATAAATCTGACTCAGTCATTAACTTAGAAAGGTGATTAATCTGGTCCAACCGTGTTCAATCTGATTGAACGTGGTTTAACCACTGTTTGAATTGCAATTGAGAAGTCAAATGGTATAAGAAAGAAATTCTGAGTAAGCATAATCTCCAATATAATTGTTTTGTAGTGTGATAGGAGATCAATTCAAAATATTTTAACTTCTACCAATTTATTAGTGACAATTAATTCTCACTTAAAGCTTCAAATTAAAGAAAAATATTGGAATTTTATAGTCTCTTCTTAATATAAAGAGAATCTAACATCTTAAATGCCTAAGATTACACTAAAATAGGAAAATAAAATTTCTAAGGGCAAGGTATAGAACCTTGGTGTATTGAGAGTCAGTATTCACTTTGATAAAAGGATGCTTTAATTAGTTCTGATTTTTACAAATTTTCCTAAAATTTAACTGTAGAATGTTTTTTTTTACTAAAGAATAATCATATTTGATGTAGTCCATGAAAATAAAATCAGTACAAAATATGTTCACCTTTTATGCATAGTTTCTTAATTCTCAATAGATGAAGTCCTACAATTTCACAAAATTCCTCGATTGCAGCATGTTCAAGACACTTGAGAGGTATCAGAAGTGCAACTATGGAGCACCAGAAACAACTGTTACAAACAGGGAGACCCAGGTTAGTTAATTCTTTCCAACGAGTTCTCTCTTTAACATAGACTTTGCATGTTACCTAATTATTGTGGGAGTACAGTAGAATAAATAAAGCACAAAAAAAAAAAAACACTGTTAGGCTAGTTACATGAATTTCCTATGGAATAGTTTGGAAACATATATATTTGAGCCCTTGAATTTTTACTCCAAAACTTTAGAAGGTAGTTGCATTCAAATTGAGATTATTTTATATGTATGGCCATATTAAAATACCCATTAATTGACATCTTAAGGACTTCAATTAAGTACTTTCTAAATGGACACGATTTAAATCTCCTATTCTTGCCTGCACCAAATTTTCTTAAAACGAAAGTTCAATTATGTTAAAAAGTACGGAAACAGTGTTGATTTAGATCCATAGATTAATCTTGGCTGCTCCAATTTTGTTAAAATAAAATTTAACTATATTGTACAATGTTGATTTAGATATTAAAGTTATAACAATCTTTCTCTCTCCATTGAATCATCTAAAATGAAATGAAATAGATAATAAATAAGCGTGAATCATTAAATCAAATTCTGAATTTTAATTAAAATTATATTTAATTACAATAATGGACCATTTTTGTAAGTCAGTAATTTCTATTTTAGCCAAGTGGTTTTTATGTTTATGGAGCATTTTTCCAAATTATACCATATTTTTTAGTGGTTACTAAATTAAATGACCCAGTAATTAATATTAATTTTGATTTTTTACAAATATTTAGGGCTATGTTTGGCATAGTTCATAACAGCATGAAAGGTCCTTTTGGAAATGAATCATTAATTAGTAAATTTGGGATTTCGATATCCTAACTTGTCATTTGTTTTAAAAATTTTAATCGTAAGTTATAATATGGTAATACTTCTATTTTGGATTTTAGTACATTCTTTATTTTACACTTGAAACAAAACTGTGGTTTTATAACTATATTACCAGATTAAAATCACTCCACTTATGTTTACCAATCAAGCCTTTTCAATAAAAAAGTGTTTACTTTTCTAATATAGCAAGCCCAAAACAGCCTAGATGTTTTAATTTGGGTATAGTTTAAAGTTTTGTATTATACGTAATTTGAGTCACTACATCTGCCAAATACACAAGTTTACAATTAATGCTTTTTCCTTATAAGATCACCTTTTTATCAGCCATATAGGTGTATGTCAGCGTAATTGTACTGGTTTTCTGTTTCATTTGTTTTCCTTCCTTTATGTGTTTGTCCCTGTCTAATTAGATGCACCTCTCTTGTATAATTGTCAATTCATAGTCACTAGAAAGTTGAATGAATACAAATTAAAGTCCGGGTTTTAGTCTTAAAGTGGAATTTTTTTGTAGAAACTGTTCTAGAATATCTCATCTACCCTTTTCATTTTCAAAACTTAATTACTAATAAAATATGGCTTATCTATATGATTATCTACTATAATTTTTTTCTCTACATAAGAATTTCAAGATAATAGTAGAATTAACAAGCAATTTATATTAAACAAAAATGTAGATTAATTTGTCTTTAGTCACTAATCATTGTCATGAATATATTTAATCACTTCCCCTAGTTGGAGCAGTTAGCTAGGGTAAGCTAATAATTTGAAGGAGATAATATTTTAGTAGGTTTTAACAAATTCTTCTATTAGAGAGGAGCAAAAACATAGTCATCTTTTGTTAATAGACCAAAAACTAGGTATACAGACTGTTTTATATGTATGAGAGGATTAATTTACCTCAAACATAATGTTCATAAATTTGAACAATAGGGAAAAAGATTTAAACATTCATCTCTGTTTGGACTAAATTTTTTTTCCTTTTCCATAGAATGCTTATGGATCGAAGCTTTATGTAGATATGTTTCCTCGTTGTGAGCACTTTCAAATGTCTAGCTAGTATCAATTGAAGTTGATCGAGATATCTCTCTGTATCTATCAGACATAAAAAATAGTAATTACAGAAAAGCATTCCCTAGGTTTTAGCCTCTTCAGGAATAATATGACGAGCAGAAGAGATTCCAGCAGATGCAGAGGGTCAAAGCCTAATCTCAGAAGAAATTACTGTAAACATGGTATCACGTCACCGCCAACTCTTCACTGAGTGAGGCGCTTCTCACGTATATACTTGCTGAAGCTTCACTAGCGTCTACCCTTATGCCTCCCAATAATCTCAAGCACTTACTCTTTACCAATGGCTGCTGGTCGTCCTGATCCAGCTCTTTCCCTCTTTTACTATGATCATCATCGGACATGCTTGAATATTGTCTTCCTACTATACCTCTAGCTCCACTCCCGCCATCTTTTAATGATTAATGATCCTGATGTAATTTATATTGGTTTCATTGTTGTGCCATGCATCCATAATCCAGAATCTTCCCCTCTAGTTCCTTTCTATGCTCGCAGTTATAAAGTGAGACCAGATCCTTGGCTTTCAGCTCCTTGTCTCACACAAACCGGTTCAAGCCTCTTTTAAATACGTAGCTTTGGCTTCTCTTCCAATAAAACAATATATACCTGAATTCCACTATCTCAGATTCTTATTAAAAATTTCCTCTTGTCTCCTCGCCTTTATTTGTCTCCGAGACTAGAAGGAATAACTTAACAGCGAGTCTCCGGGTTGAGCTTCCCCTCATGGTTCTCCGTAAGCTCCTGAAATAGCTCCTGACATAGAACTCCACCTTGCCTGGCGAGGTTCCTGGCATATAAAAGCTACTGAGTTTAACAAAATCCAAACCAGGTTCGAATGTCCTCTAAAGCAAGTATGAGGAAATAAAAGAAGGAAATATTTTTTATTATTAATACTGGTATTTTATTATTTTGAAAAAAAAACACTCGTATTTTATCTATTCTGTCGTTTCTCATAAAACTCTCTGCATTAACAGTGCAAGGACATATAGTCTATTAAAGTTATTATAGTAAGCAATCTTATACTTTATATAACATATTTGTCATTTATAATTGCTAATCTTTACGTGATGAACAAGCAGAGCAGTCACCAGGAGTACCTGAAGCTGAAAGCACGTGTGGAGGCTCTACAGCGATCCCAGAGGTGAGATGCTTCCATTAAAAATTTAAACATGTCGTGCATACCAGGTAATTTGCTCCGTAGGGAGCATAATCTGCTATCATCAATATGATAACCCGGTGCTTTCTCTGGAATAGTTTACTATGGAAGTAGAATCTGTTGAAACAAAGTTCTTTTGATCAAACTAGAAACCCTCTTGAAATAGGTAATTCGTCCCACGTCCCATTATGGAGAAGTACCATTGTTTCTGGTACCATTGTCCTTCTGGTACCATTGACCATGCATGGACCGAACTCATGATGTACTAATAGGTTACGAGAAGCACATTGAATTCCTGTTTTAATATATCTGATCTAGTTATTGTGCTTATAATTGGTGTCTGGATTTAATATAGTATTTTAAAACAATTGCAGCAATTAGGAACGTCTTCTAATTTGAGTACTGTCTTTTCATATAGCATACTTTTATTTATTTCAGATACGACACAAATTTCAATTCAGCATCTTAAAATCATTATGTAAATAGTTAGGTTTAGGAAATATCTACACTTCCACACAATAGTAAGAAACAAAATCTGAGAAGGTACATAATATCCTCATCCAGCGCCATAATTTTCTAGCTTGAGCATAAACATTAAACAATAAACGGGTCATTAATTATCATATGTTACGTACTAACCACTCTTGAGAAGCCTAAAAGAAATGTTTCGCTGTGAGTCTGGTATCTGGAATATTTGGCGATGATTGTTATATTCAAGTTACTCAAAATTGTCTTTTGGTACAAATGCCTCCAGGAATCTTTTGGGCGAGGACCTTGGTCCTCTTTCAGGAAAGGAGCTTGAGCAACTTGAACGGCAGTTGGATGTCTCCTTGAGGCAGATCAGATCAACAAGAGTACTACTACTTTTTTCTACTAGAGACCTTTTCTTTTACTCACATCATGCCTCTGAGCTAAACTGTAATTACCGAAAAGAGATACGTTACATGCATGCAGCTCACGCTGCAAAACCTAGCTACACATATTTCCTTTCCATTAATATATCTAGAATCTGTGCGTCTATCCGTATTACGATGTCCCATTTGATAAAGTCGTTTAAAATGCGTTTTTAACAGTACTGTCACGCTTAAGTTCATATCCGAGACAATTAGGAATCTAAATCCTACATACTGATGTCAAATCAGTTCAGATTACTTGATATTTTCCAGATGATCAGTATTTATTACTCTTGGTTGTACTTGCAGACGCAATACATGCTTGATCAGCTCGGTGATCTTCAAAGAAAGGTACGAGTGAGAAAAACCTCTTTTCTTTGTAGTATGCTTAGGCTATATCTTACTTTCCACATGATTTCACTGTTTGGACAGGAACAAATGCTTAGCGAAGCTAACAAAGCCCTTAAAAGGAGGGTAAGATAATTTTTCCCCATAGTGTTTGCTCCAAATGAGGTTGTAAAAGCTGATAAGTTGTAGAAAAAAGCGAAAAAATTAATCTAAGAGTCCGTTCCCATGCCCTTAACTTTGCTTTCTAAGGTAACCATAAAAGTTACCTGCCATTAATGCATGGCACCGGCAATATATGATTGCAAGCAGGAGAAAGGTTCCCAAGTTTCACTTCCTCGCAACAATCAGTGTTTTAATACCCATTTTTTTTCTCTCGTCGAACATGTTTCAGTTATCAATTCATATATTAATGTTTTGTCACAGCCATCTGCAGTATTTACTTGAGTTTCTTTCTAAGATGCCTCAGCCAGGATTAACACGATCTGCTCTCAGATTGAGTCACACAATTTTACGGAAAACAGAATATTACGAGGCAAGTACTTTCTTTTGTCAACATCTAAAGCCTCAATTCTCATGCAGCTGGAGGAAGGGAACCCGGCGAATCCACACCAAGCATGGGACCCCAATCAGCATGCACTGGGATATGGCAGACAACCCGGACCGCATCAGGGAGATGGATTTTTCCATCCTCTGGAGTGCGAACCAACGCTTCATATCGGGTAAAGCATTTATACCTAGTTTCTAGTCCTTGACGAGTTAACTTTTGTATCTGTGAATTTTGATCTTTTTGATCATATCCCACCAAGTTTGCGTATCAAACATTACGGACTGCTTCTATTCCATGTAGATGTTTTAGGTAGGGTAGCTAGCCACATTATTGTGTGTTTTGGGAACTTCGTCTTTCATACACTGAGTAGTTACCCGCTTTTGTTCTTTCTCATTACCTTACAACTTACTCGCATGATATCAGATGTCCCGTGATATTATATATATATATATATAGAACCTGAGGTAGCTTTAACCAGTTTCTCCTTATTCGACTCATTTATCCCAATTCATGTATATTTCTATGTTAATGAAGCTCAAATATCTCTCTTCCTCATGCAGTATCACTTTAAGTAGCATCCAATTAAATTAATAATCGGGACAAAATCACAACCCTACTTACTCGCTGCTCAAACTTATGGGTTTCAGGTACCAGCCCGAACAAATAACTATCGCTGCGCCAGGGCCAAGTGTGAATAACAATTTTATGCAAGGATGGCTGGCATGAGAGGAGGACTGTAACACTACGGTATGCATGCTTCAACTACCCTTGTATGGTGACGAAAGGGACTGTACAAGTGTATTTCATCCGACACTGGTGCGAAGCAACGAATATCTCTTTCGAGTACTAATTAATCCTATAAAAGACTCTATAACGAGAGCATCTGTAAAGGATACTGTGTGCTTTAATTGAATTCATAGCATCAGCATGTGAATCAGACCATGATCTATTGGTAAAGAATCCCGATGCCCAATTCTCGCTGTTGATCAAGTTTACTAGCTAGAAAAGGACGTTATATATTCTCCCAACTGCTTCTAGCGAATCCTGAATATTGTGAAACTTATTTTCCCATTTTATAAATTGAGCGAGAGGGAAATGCAAGAAGTTATCTTGCAAGACTGGAGAGGTTAGGATTAAATTTTAATAGATAAGTATTATGAATTAAAAAATCAGTCAAATAGATTAGCATCTCTTAATTAGGGCTTGCAGTTTTTCGAGATTAATATCATTTAATTTCTTTCATACGACGATTGCTAAGAACAAAATTATGCTCTTTATATTTTTAAGGGTTGGAGCATAAAGTTTCCCTAGCTAGTTAGTCTCGGTAGCCGGCCTTGCTTGAAATACTGCGACAGATCGATGCAAGCAATCGAAAATTACAGGGCTCTATTAAACATGGGACGAATCATGATCTTGACTAGCATGGAAGAACCCTATTTGCTTGTTTTGCTCATTAGTACTGAAGTTCAACCTTGAATCAAATCACTATATATTAAAATATCAAGACGTCACAGCCATCTCTTCACTGAGAGAGGACGCTTAACTCTTCTCACATACACGCTGTTTGCTAGCAGAAGCTACACTACCTTAATTAATTACCGACTACATAACCCTCTTTTGTATATTAATTGATCTCCAACAGTACTCTAGGAAAGAGTAGAAACAACCATTATAAAGATTCTCGAGCTAGCGTAGAGCCTCGCCTCTATGAGATCGTCACACCAAACAATCTCAAACACTTCTTCTTCTTCTTCGCCACCAAAGGCTCGTCCTCGTCTTCTCCCCCTCCTCTCTTATTACTATCCCGATCATCATCCACCTCTGACACAGTACTCAAACAGTACTTCTGCCTCCCCAAAGCCAGCTCCAACCCCGCCATGTTTTCACGATTGAACACATTGGCCGCTTCCATATCGCTGTTATACTTTATATCGATCATCCAGAACCTGTCCACTACCCCCTCCATCCCCTTCCTGTACTCACAACTATAAAACGAGACCATGTCCTTGGCTTTCAAGTCCTTGTCCCTCACAAACCGGTTCCACCCCCTCGTGAACACGTAGCTCTGACTACTCTTCCAATAACAGTACCTGAACTTCCACGACCTCAGGTACTTATCAAAGAACACTAATTGAATGTCTTCACTCTCTTCCCCTTCTTCATGAGTCTCGGACACGGGAGGGAAGAACTTCACCGCGTGTTTTTTGGGGATCACGAGCCGGTTCAGCTTCCCCACGTCGCTCGGGGTCAGTTCCTTCTGAAACAGCTCTTGACATAGAACCCCTCCGGCCGCGCCAGGGGGAACCGCGGCGGCGGCTGCCGTCTCCGCCGCAGCCGCCCCAGACGGGTTCGCGGTCAGGGTTCGAATGTACTCGCCGAGCTTGGACTCGTAGGAGCCTTCCTTAATCATGGTGAGGACATCCTCGGTGGTGTAGAGGGACTGGAAAGCATACTCTCGTTCGGAGTGGGTGGTCCAGGGGAAGTTGCGGTGACAGTCGCCGGAGCGGAGCTTGATGGCGGCGCTGTCGTAGGCCATGGCGGCGGCCTGCTCGGACTTGAACGTGCCTAGCCAAATTCTTTGGTGGTTGGCGTAGATTTGGGCACCCCAGTGGCCGTTTTGTTGGAGCACCACGCCCTTGAACCGGGACGGGGTAGTAGTACTAGTGCTATTACTCGTCCCATTATTAGTAGTAGTGCTCTCTTGTTGTTGTCTGCTGTGGCGCTTACTGTTTGAGCGAGGGGGTAGGACGACGGTGATGGAGTCGGAAGTAGCACTCTCTGCGGCGCCGGCGCCACCCTGAACTGTTAGTGAGGAGTGGGGAATATTTATGGCTAACATTTGTTCGATGTCACCTGAAAACCTTAAAGAAGAATGAAAGACTATTAGACAAGAAAAGATTGCAAAACATTAATTATGCTGAGAAAAGTTATAGATTTGATAATTAAAGACTATAGGTAATTAAAAAGCAAACAATTTTTTTTTTTGTGTTTGAGATAGTTAAAAGTATGTTATAAGTGGACCTCAAGTAAATTCTATTTGAAATTAAATAAAACTGCATAATTCAGAAAAAAAAAATTGGAATAAAATGAATTGCAATTGCAAGTCTTGTAACAATTTGGAAACAAAATAATTATTCATTCCTACATATATATATATATATATATATATATATATATATATATATATATAGTATTTTAATAGAATGCCCTGTACAATAGACTTGGGTTTCATGTATATCTTCTATTGTTTATCTTGCATATTAGACAAATATTCATTCACCTATGTAACCAGCCTTGCTGTGCATGGTGGAAAACAAGATACAAACTCTGTAAACAGATTGCTATGCTAACAAGGTAAAAAAAAAAAAAACAAAACAAAAAAAAAACGTAAAAAAGGTAGAAAAGCAAAAGCAAAACTAAACAAAAAAAAATCCTTGAAAGTTTGTTTCTCATCATACATGACATAAAGACTGAAGAATTTCTATTAAATCTTGCAAGTAGGAATTTTGTGGCATGAAAAATTGTATATATATATCTTCCCATTAATTTCAACTACTAAACAAAAACTGCAAACTAGAAAAAAAAAGTTCAGAGAAAAGGAATAAGAGCTCTTAAAACTCGGTTCTCATTTTCCCTTAGTATATATTAAATACGTAGGGGTCAACCAAAATATCAACCATAAACGTAGAGCTTTTCAATGTCCATAAACTCTGTAGGAAAACTTTGTTAGGGATTAAATTGCAAGAATATCAGTACTCCATGAATGATTAACAAAGATTTCTACTCAGCTGCTAGGGGCGGCATTGACAAGAACATGCAACTAGAAAACTAAACTGACCATAGAACATAAAGCACACACAATGAAAAACAAGAAAATGAGATATCTTCAACAAATATCAAGAGAGAATAACTTACATCTGGTTTGCGTTGTGGTTTTTATTCCTGAAGCATAAATAAACAACAAGAAATGATCAAAGAGAAGCTAGTAGGGAAGCTCTATAAAGGAAGAAAATGGAAATTAAGCGAAACACCGGATTCGATATTCTGTGAAAGATATCGGGGATCTTAATCAATAAATACAAAGAGAAAAATCATTCCACAAAAACGGAAGGTTTTGCATCTCTAGGTTGAGATTGTGAAGAAGGTAGCTAGCTAGAGAATCTGTTAAACAGTGACATCTCTAAGACGAGGTTGACACAGCTAAATATAGAAGAAAAAACAAAAAACTTCTTTTGTTATTTTCTCGTTTCACTTTTGTTTATTTTATTCTATATTTCTCCTAATTTTGGAAATATCTAGTCATTCTCATCTTTAAAAACAACTTCATTCAGTGACCCGAAATTGAAGCCTTGATTTTTTTATTTGAACTGTTCTTCATAGTAGCCCTCTGGAATTTGCTGGACCTAATGGTGGCTTCCTGGGGCAAATGTACAAGCTTCATTGTTGCACTTTTAATTATGACTTGGCAGGGTGCTGGCTATCATTTTGACCCTCAAACAAGCTTTTTATTTTATTCATCTGATAATAGATCAAGTTTTCTATAATTAGTATACCTATTTTTTAACAAATCAAAGGATGATCAGTTCCCCTTCTGATCCCTGGCTATCATTAGCTTTACATTTGGACATTAGCATTTGCAATAGATCGGTCAAAGTCAAGCACAAACCAAGACCTTTGACTGTTGTCATTCCCTAATAAAGAAAAGCCTGGAGACTAAATTCTTTATAGTATTCCATCTCTCTTTTATCACCACAAATATGCTATCAAACTGTTATCAGTTTCCATAGCTACTATTTTGTAGGATATATGTTCTCAAAATGAGCTTCAGAGAGTGTACCTAACTTTTGTTTTTTAGTTAAATGACAAACAATAAGGACTGCTTTAGAGTATGCGAATGAGGTAGGCATTACTCAAGAGTTTTTCACCATAGTTACTCATGTAGTAGAGAAGGGTCATCAGGTACTTTTTACCTACATTTACTAAATTCAAACCAGATTGGAGTGTCCCCCAAAACAATAACATACCAAAAACAGAAAGAAAAGGAAGAGATATTTGATTATTAGTAGTTATATTTATATCTATTTACTTGTATCTAGCTTGAAAAAGAATTTGCCTCAACAAAGTGAGCATAAGCTTTTATAGTAACTCCAACAAGCAACCTTCTATCTTTGGCGGATAACACTTTTCTACTAGCTAGTGTTGAGGTAGATACTTCTTAGATATACAACAGAATAGATGAAACACAAGTGCTATTTATCTTTCCTTTTCGTTTGTTTCTCTTTGTTATTAAAACTCTGTATGGAGTACTTAATGGCTCTTTGCTATAACTTGTACAACAAAGTACTAATGTTTTTTTTTTGGGTGTCAATACTCTACCACTAATGGTTAAACTGAATCTGAAATAAATTCTACTAGCAATAAGACACGAGACGACGATAACTCACCAAAATTAAAGAGAAAAATAGAATATATGAATCTTTGTCCCACTCTTTCTTTACTGTCATTCTATGCTCTACCACATTTAATTTGATCTTTTTCACTTAAGTGACAAACAATATGAATAACTACTTCAAAGTATGAACTAATTAAGACCATTATGTAATTTTTCACTTAAATGACAAACAATATGAATAACTATACCACTAAAATTGGTCACTTCATTATGCCTTGGTAGAGTTGGTTCTTATAACAATCAGAAAAACCATTCTGTAAAATTTATTAATTGATCAGCCATATTTAATTATTTAAGCACATATTGCATATGAAAATTCTGAAATTGGGCATTTAATTCCTTAAAGTCATCTTATGTACTCTAATAACTAAGTAAATGGTATAATTCGCTATATCAGAAAAGGAAATGAAATAATTAGTTCCAAATTAATAAAACAATGATTTGGAAAAATATTCAGACCATAGAACACATAATTTTATAGAATATCATTAAATATATATACCAAGATAAGCATTTCAATTGGAGAAAGTTGTAAAAAATCCTAATCATATTAATTTATTTAAAAAATAATATGATAATTTTTAACATGAAAAGAAAAAATATCGATCATATCAATCTAAAAACCAGTTCGAAATAAATAAAAAATATATTAATTAAAACATAATAATTTAGTTAATAAAACTAAAAGC
The DNA here is from genome assembly GCA_022405105.1 of Aristolochia contorta. NCBI lineage: Eukaryota > Viridiplantae > Streptophyta > Magnoliopsida > Piperales > Aristolochiaceae > Aristolochia > Aristolochia contorta. Next base: position 27,412,303 of record CM039667.1, on the reverse strand, counting down.
TATAATCATAAAAAAAAAATCTGAAATTTTTGGGAGGCGATTTAAATCCACTGAAGATTTTAATGCTGTATTTTTACTTATTTTTATTATCAGACCCTTCTATTTTTCTAATACTTATGTCAGCTGCTACACTACTCGCTTTTTAAGTCTGTATCAGACTCCCGAATCTCACATCTCTCAGAATGTGAAATCTCTAGGAGATGTACGTGGAAGCGACGGCTCCCAGGACGAAAGAAAGCTCAAAAGGGGGCGAAGCACAGAAGCAATTTTTATGTAGTAATACGCTAAACCCTAAAAGGTTTGTTCTTTGTTTTGTGATACCATTTTTCTTTCTTCCTGTTGTACATATTCGTTTTTGCAGACTGAGAGACATGAAATTGCACTGCAAGTTGATACAAGGAGCACAGAAGCAATTACAGAAGCAGAAATAAAACCAATTAGAAAGAGACGACCTACCTGAAGCGTGCAGAATAGAAGCCGTTATGATGCAGCCGATTGTAGATTGAAGGCGAACTGAATCATCAGGTTACGAGGTACCGGAATAAATAGAAGAAAAGCGATTTTTTATGGGTTTTCTTGATACATTTTATAACGATTTTGATGGTTTTATTTGATACTTAATTTTGTGGTTATTTTTGGTGTCTGTTGACAAAACTTCCTTTCTTGTTCCTTGATTTCATTAAATCCCGATTTTGATTATCAGCTCTTTTAAGTTTGTTTCCTGTTTGATTTTGTTGTGTGATTGTGTTTGAATTTTTGTTTATTAGAGCTGATTAGATGAAATAACTCTTTGATTGACCTTTTTTTTTTTTCTGTTTCTACTTTCTTTCCTTTGCTGTCCGTTTCTCATCAAATAGTGTTTATCCTGATTCTTAGTAGAATAGGAAGTTTCAGAAAATCAGTCTTTTAAAACTTCACTAATGAGCCTTGAATGTAGTCTACCTGCAATCACGACCATGTCGCATGCCAATCAGCTTGAAGGTGTGAAAATGAAGAACTGAAATCATGCGGATATTAAATTACTGATAGTGTTAAGTGTCTACGAAAAATATCAGGGAAACTAAAGACAAAGAATAGGGAGAGAAATCAGGAGATTGAATCATATTCTTCACAAAAATGGAAACTAAAACTTGAGTAGTTGAAAGAGAGAAAAATCAGGAGATAGAAAAAGATCCTTGAAAATAAGGAGGAGATTGGAAATTTGGAATTGGGTTTTGACTTCTTTTAATCCAACAGCAGTTTTCTTTTCCAATATACTTAATTTCGTTTTGGTACTTCATCTCCCTAGATTAGTTACTTTTTCTTTGCGCCTTAATTCTTTAATATTGTGGTTTTTTCATCCTGTTATTCTGAGGTAAAGTCTTCTCTGCCTCTGTTTCTAGTTTCTTCCTGCTGCTAGGACATGGTTACCTGCTCAATTGGAAGTCTTATTCCATCTCTCTTATCCTTCCCTCTTCTTCTTCCCCTTCCTCTAGCACCCTCTGTCGTCTTCACCGGGGGCTTCTTTTTCTCCAGTACACCAGAAAACAGAAAGCCTCAAAGGCATCCTTGTAGCTGCTTCTGCACTGTTTACATCTTCATTTGGGCTCCAAAGTAACTATAGAGTACTGTAGAGTAATGGGTCAAAAAAATTATGGAGTTAAATGGATCAAACTAATATGTTTGTTCTTTTTCCGAAATGGGAAGCTCGAAAGATCATGTAACTCTACATAGAATTTGGTTCTGATAAAATGCTTATCAGGTTTCGGACATGGCAAGAGATTTCCTGAGAGGACTAGGTCGGAGCTTGGAGGGATGCGAGGAGGGATGCGAGGAGGGGATAGGGTTATGTTTTGTAGAAACGCAATCCAGTCTTGTACTCTATAGCGTATATGCATATTGAATATATTATCTAATAATACAATTATGGCATGAACACATAAAGGCCTTTTATCAATATTTTCATTTATTAGTTCTTTTTTATTTATGCCAATGTAAGCTCGTTATATAACTCTACAGAGTCTATACTACAAAGTATTGTACTCATTAAATCATAAAAATATGATTAATTTGGCATCGAGAAAAATATGGATTATATATGGAATATTTCTATGCAGGCATTTATAGTTCTATACAATACAAAAATACTATATCATCGTAATTTATTTTTATTTAATTCCTCTAATATATCAATTTTTCTAGTTGGTATAAAGCATTGATAATAGAGTAATGCTAGACGCACCTATCCGACGTACATGTTAATCTAAGCCCTTAAGTATAAAAAAAAATTTTATAAAATCCTATTTTCTAAAGGATAAACCCTAGGCATCAATGGTTTAGATAAACCAGTTAGTTTCTAATTTAGCAATTATTGATAATAATATTACGTCAAACTTGTAGATAAACACCTAAGAAATTTTGTTGTTTTAATTTAAAAAGAAAAAAAAATAATTTGATAATTTAAAATTAATAAAATATTAAACTCATTGGAAAACCTCTCAAGTGTGGATGGCATAAACCTCTTCAAGACAAGGTTCCTTTGGGTTTGTTATTTACTCTCTTTTTTTTTTTTTTTTTCTATGCATGAGCTTCGTTCACACGTCCACCGGTATGAATTATGAAGACTTTTGCATTGGTTAATCTGAAGAAATTGAGGTCACTGGGAAGAATTGGAATCTCAAGTTGATGGCTACTCTCCGCCAAACCTCTTCAGCTAAGCAACAGACAAGTTGGCTATTGTTTTATTAATTTGAGACCAGATACATTATCTCCAATGGTAGACTACAAAAACTAGTGATATCACTTTTCTAATGAATTGATTAAAGGAATACTTTTAGATGGACCCTCCTCTCCCACTTAAATTATTTGATGAGTTGAACAAAACGATGAAAAGCAATCCTATCCAAGGTCAAAATCACTCTATTTAATCATGTCATTGTGAAACCTCCATACCTCCATTTCATTCACATGCAAATTACTCTATTTAATTAATCTAATGCCATGACTTTTTTTTTTTGTGTGTGTGTGGAAAGGGCTAGGAGTATTTAGCTTAAGCTCTTTGATTAAAAAGGACTGTTTGAGATAACTCTTTGAAAAAATCCTCTTTATTAAAACGTTGTTTTGGAACTTTTTCAACACACTGAAAAACTTCTCTTTCAAAGAGGTATTTTATAAAAGTAAATGTATCCAAACACGTTTACTTCCTTTCCAAATAGCAGCTCTTTCGTCGAAAGAGGAGCTTTTAACCCCCAATATATCATTAATAACCCATCACTCTCCCTGGTGATTCCTTTTCATTACTCACCCAAATTAGAGCTTAATTCAATTCAAAACAGGAACAACATAAATTACCCAGAACCCAAACAACTCCGTCGACCGATCTCTCCCTTCACCAAACTCGCGATCTGGTCAATCCATGATATAAAAGAAGCATCCAAATTCGAAACGGGGAGAAGGAATTAAGAAATATATCCGAGTCCCAGACGGGTCTTCTCTTCATTAATGTTTGATGGTCATGGCAGAGTTCTGAAAGAGACGGCCCTGCACCTCACACACATTTTCCGGTACGAGTAAACGATAAATTTGCAGACGAAGGTAAACCGTCGCCCATGGCGTACTCTGAGAGCCGGATTTTACCTCGAAGACACAAAAGGATAAGATGTCTGTGACCCTCTGTGGTCTCTGCTTTCTCATGTCCGTTTTTGTAACTAACCGCCGTGATAACAGGTAGAGAAAACCTCGCATTTGATTACCAAATTCACTATATTTAGTCATTTAGAATTAGAATCAGAACCAACCCCCAAAATTTTCAATTCGACAATTAACGCAGTCGATTGCTTATTCTAACCACCAGCCCCCAACTATATAGATTCTCTCTCTTACAAGCAAGCTTTTTTATGTTTTTTCTTTCCTTGTAAGAAATGTAAAGCTGGACTCAGACGGGAGAAACAGGAATTGCGCAATTCTGGGTCGGATGAAAACTGATCCTTTGTTGATTTACTGGAGGGAAATCTGGATTCTCGGAGCCTGTTATCTGTTATTATATGGTGCAAAAGTGGTGAAGTGTGTACACGCGTCCTCTGCACTGGTCTGAGGCTCCGGGAAGCCTGGTGTAAACGGATATACATTTGTTATTTCCAGAAAGGGCAAAAAAGCTGAGCTTACAAATAAGTTATCCAGAATCGAGAAGGGTTCGAGTCAATCCTGTTCCATCGTCAGCATTGCATTAGCTTTCCTTCCACGCTTTTATCTTTTTCTTCTGACGCGCTGCTGCCTCTGCAATCCCAACGTCCAGACAAAGCTTCCAATCAAATCCTTACTCTCCCCTTTTTAATGTGATTATCGGACTCGGATGCGCTTTTTCTCTGGTGAAAAGACACGGCGATTCGGAGGAAAAAGTGTGTTTATCCTATCGCCTCGATCTTGCAAATACTACAAACCGGAGTTTTGGATTGGGGATTGAGATTTGGGATTCCTCCCGTTTTCCTTCTACTTCGTCCCGCCGCGGAATTGGGATAGATAGTTTTGAGGGTTAGGCGCCTTGTTTGGATTCTGGGTTTTTCTGTTTGTTCGAAATCTCTTCTGGGTTTTTGGATTTTGCTAAGATGAGGGGTCAGGATCAGCAATCGAGGGTCTTCTACGAGCTCTGCGCTCTTCTTCTCAGCATCCTTCGGCCTCCGCCGCCGCCGTCACCGTCGCCGCGGCTTTACTCGAGTTCCGGATCGTCCATGGCGGTTTCCCAGTCCAGACGGTCTACGGAGGTGTCCCCGGCGGGACTCGCGTCGCTGCTCCTGGGGGTATCCCTCGCCTTGATGTTGTGTGGATCGGTGACGTTCGTGATTGGGTTCCTTTTGATGCCCTGGGTGCTGGGCATGGTCATGGTCTTTTATCTCGTCGGATTGGTCTCAAATCTATCGTGTTTGGGGCGGACGATGCTGTTAGGGAGTCCGTCGCCGACGCATCGACCGGCTTCGAAGGAAATGCAGGGTAATTTCTTGTTAGCTTTCATAGACAAGTTGGCCTTCTGATGTATCTTCGTTCGTGGTTTCGGATTTGAGCCGGTGATGTATTCTTTTCTCTAAATTTCATTTCAATTGTTGTGTCGCGGATCCGAAACCCTCTGCTTCATACTGTCAGTTGTTCTCTGTTTCCTGCCCTGTCTGTGAAGTTTCTTTTTCTTTTCTGTTTCTTTTGAGCAGTGATTTTATGCTTAATCTAAAATCCACAGCGAGAGAGTATAGCTTCGATTCTCTACCAGTCTGCCTGTTGTAATTTCGTTTGGTGTGTGGCTTTTGGATGTCCATGGTTTGTTCTCTGGGAGATGAAATTGTTTGAATTATTGTTGCTGCTTCCCATTTAAATCTGTCAAAAGGCATAGGCTACAGTGAGTTTGTTGCACTGCAGTAGGGTGGCAGACGATTTGTTTACCTTTACGAGAGTTACACCTTCTCTTTAGATGTGGAAGGCAAGACAGCTGAGGTGAGCAACAGTGTTATGGAAAATAATGGTGAAGCACTTTAATTGAAGAGCAGATATGGCCCCTGTGTGCAGTTTCATTTCCAGTGTCCTTGTTGATGGATCTTTACAGGGTTTTATGTCGTTGTTGCAATATGAAGATGACTTCTATTCCATGAGGTAGACCTGTTTTGTGGGGAGATGATTGTTGTACTTATCGCTCTTGCCTCATCCCATGGTTGTTGGGGCTGGATAAGCAGACCCTTCTCTCATCCCACCTGAACCCTCTTTTAAGATAGTTCAATTGTTAATTCACTTCTCTTCGTGTCTTCTCTCCTCTTCTTCATCCATGGAATCTTTTACCTTCTCTTTCTCGTGTTCGTAAGCTGGGTCTTTAACAGTTTAACAGTTTTGCTGGTTTCTTAGTTTGAGATCTTGGGTTTTGGTTTTGTATTTCGTGTCTATTTTAATACTTAAGACTGTCTACACAGCTTATAATCAGAAAAAATCTCGATGATTATCATCACGGTCTAAATTCAGGTGTCTTAAAGCTGTGCTGTATAGACTCAACCTCCTTCCTGCTTCATCATTGGATATCTCAGTTGCTAGAATTTTTCTGATTCTTCTGTCATCTTTTTATCAATGTAATTTTCTACTCATCTCCTATTTCTCTTATTCCCTCTACATTAACAATAGTCATTTTGCTCGCTGCTGAGAACAACCAATAGGTCAAGATATGTTTGCTTCATGCTGGCAGCCCTCTGTTTTAAATTTCAAGGTGCCAAACAGAAAAGATGAATGGGGTGACCATGGAAGCTATTTGACATTTAGAGGATTCATGGAAAGGAGCAATATATTTCTGAAACTGAACTCTGTAGAATTGGGAGACCTTTATCTTCCTTCAACTGGGTTCTACACTGTTTTTTAATGTCTTTCTTGATAGAATATCATAATTGGAGTTTGACTATGAAGATGTTTAGTTTGACATATTTTTTATCTGCCATTATGTTTCGATTTTTCGCGTGTTTGGGTTGATCCTGCATATCAATCAAGTTCATCTAAACCAGTGAGATGCTTGCAGGAGCTTCTCCCATTTACTTGACCATGTAACTGCTAATGCCATTCATCCTAACCATACCGTGTCGATGCTTCCAACATAGTTGTTCTCCATGGCGTCATATATTATAAATGAAACTTTAAGAATTTCTTTTTACTTTTTGTATCATATTAAATGGAACTGGAGAATCCTTTTTATTTTTTTCTGTTTATTACTGATATATAAAGCATGAAATCATTATGTCATACCTATGAGCCAGTTAAAACCTGCTTAATCCGTTCTAATCGAAAACTTTGTTGTTTCATTTATTAATGAAGTTTACTTCTGTCTCCACAACCTCAAAAATGACCTTTTCATGTTTTCAACACAAAACTGACTGTTCTGTTAGAAGCATTCTCATTCCTTCCCCATGTCTACCTGCAGGCCAGTTTTTCTCAAAACTCCCAATCCTGTAGATATGAAGCTCCATCCATCATGTCGGTGAATATAGACTTCGCCTTTCTTGCGAAGATTCTAAGTTTCTGTCTCTCTGAATGAGCAGCCACAACCCGGTCCAAGTGAAAACAACATTGAAATACTTCGATGGATGAGCGTCATTGTGCTTGTATTTCTTGTGTGGAATCCCATCTCGTATAGAGTAGCAGAAGAACATTTCTCTTCGTTGTTGTTTTTTTTTGGGGTTTAAATTTTTCCCCTTTTCCTGTCATTACAGTACCTGAAAAAAGGAAGGAAATTCGCAATATACATCAAACTGCTCTGCTAGTTCCTATGCAGGCTTTCGCCATGAATAGCAACAGGAGGATGGAAATCTCCCTTTTGTACTAGCCAGAACTCTGTGCAATACAAAGTCAAAACAATGTAATTTATTATAATAGATTCCAATGATATAAATACTTCTTTTAAGTCTATTTACTAGACTTTGTATTATGTTATTTAATTTTTTATAACACCTCAGTTGTTGGTTAGAAAATTATATTTCCATCACAAATCGTGTTCTTGCTAAGTAAGAAGACCAGGTCGGTCATAGTAAAGCTGACTAAAGGTCGGTTTAAGTGGTTGGTTTTACTCATGTTGAGTAACAATGTTGGTTTATCTCATTGAAGTGTTTCACTAACTTCAATGAACTAACTATATTAAGGGTGTACAAATTTTATTACTAATAATAAAATAAATGAGCAAGCCAAATTTTGAAGAACAAAAGTTGGGTTTGAACCTTTCCCAAATATGTATGTTAGAGATTGGTCCTGATTCCCATAGAAAACCCAACTGGTGCACAACTGGCACACCCAACCAGTGAGTCAGATTCACAAATGTATGTTAACTTATTAATTGGAAACAAATTTTCTAATTTTGGCTAGTCATTTTGAGATAAACTTCAGTCCAATTTTACTATATTCCACAATCAAAGAGAAAATTTAGAAATGTAGCAAAATTTATTTTGATTAAAGGTCAAAGGTTTTTGTTAAACTTTTTGTTTTATATAAGTCAATGTTTTAAAAATCAAATTGATCATCGAACTATAAGGTTAGTTTTGATCAAACCCAATAGACCAGGTTGCATAATTGAAAGTATCCTAATCATTATAATGGTAAAATTGGATTTTCTTGAAAACTTTAGGAACCAGACTATCCAACATACCATTGGTGACTACTAAAAGTGTCCAAAATTGGAAAAATTACTATTGTTTCATGGTATGTCTTACCATTGTTCCAACTTGGTTAGGTTCAACCAAAATTGACCTTCTTACTAATTCGATTTTAAAACATTGGTTTCTTGTCTTTTCACCCTCTCTTACTTATATATGTGAACTTGACCAATCAAACCAAAACGAAATTCTGACCATTATAAGAAGAAAAATGCTAACTACACCTATGCATACTTATGCACTGTACTTATTTGATGTACATGATGTAACCAACCAATTCAAAACACAATTGCTTAGGGTTTATCCGTTAGAATTTAGGATTGAGTAGTGATAATTATACTACCATATTTTACTATGAGGGTTTAGCGTCCTCATTGGCAGTTCAATAAGAGATAAAGTAGGAACTATCTACCTATTTTTTAGGGGTCAGCCTAAACCCTAGACCTTATCTGGACTACTAACTAGGTTGCCAGTAGGACATCCACATCAGGATGTAAAAACTCACAATACTGAAATCATTTTTCTTTAGGATTTTATAAAGAAAATGATATCAGTACTTTGACATTTTACAGTGAGGTTTTACAGCCTGATGTAGTTGTCCTCCTGGCAGCTTGGTTGGCATTCTAAATAAGGTCTAGGGTTTAAGCTCACCTAAAGAATAGGAAGATAGTTCTTATTTTATCTATTAATTGGACTACCATCGAGATGCCATGTCACACTGTAAAAACTCACAGTGAAAAGTCACAATACGCATAGTATATTTTTAAGTTTTCCTATTGGTTGGTTCTGTCATATACGTCGGATAGGTACAACGGCCTAGGTGCAGCTAGCATTACTCTTAAAAGAAATGGGGTACTATTTAACTCTGGTTTAACTAGGTTGAAATGGCTGGTCTGATCCAGTTTTTGACAACATTGATATAAATGAATGTTGCATGTAATAATTCAAGGGATATATTTGTTGTTGCATGCTACAAATTACATGATGTGCTAACATGCTATTAGTGTTTAGGTCTCATGGATGTTAAAGGAGAGAGGGAGGAACATGATTTTTCTTTTCAGGAGCTAGGCAATGATTTGCAGTCATTTATAATTTTGAGTTTTGACATCCATTTGTGGTTGACCATTGTTAAGAATTTACAAAACAATAGTAAATACCTAAGAGAAACAAACAAATTAATTGGGAAATGAAGTTGAAGTAGGCATGTAATGAAAATATATTGTTGAAGAAAAAAACATGCACATAGCTAATAAAATGAACTATATAAAGAATGTTTATTTTTTTTTTTTTTAGTGAAATTCATTTAAAAAGCAAGATTTGTTAAGAAAATATTATAAAACGCATACCCGGTGGGACTCGAACCCACAATCGCCTGATTAGAAGTCAGACGCCTTATCCATTAGGCCACGGGTACTTTTTACCCTTCTGCTCTCGACTGTAATATTATTTGAATATATTTTTAAACTTAGTTTCTTTCTTATTTTCTTTACTTAAGACTTGAGAGCTTCAGTCGCGAAGAACGAAGAGAGGAACAAGCGAGATGGCCTGGAGATCGCTATCCAGGAACCTGAATGGCCTACCTTCTTTCTACTCCAAGTCGCCCTCCATTGCTCTGGCTCGGTATGCGATGCCAATTTCGGTTTTCTCCTTCCTTTGTGGAGGTTAAATTCCATGTTTTTCTTGTGTTAATGATTAAGCCGGTTCGATGATTCCAAAGGGTTATTTTACTTGTATGTTTGAGTAACAGTGACGAGAAAGATCTGTTTCCCATTTATGTCATGCCACTTATTGTTTCACGTTCACGCAGGGAATTTGTCTTGAGGGCTAATGGAGGCTCTAAAGTTATGTACCCAAATCTTTCTGAGTTTGTTAGACAGTTCAGTGGAGTTGCATCTCGGGTTTCGGCTAGATATGGTAAGGTTTATTTATCTACTTCAGTTGGCATACAGTGATCGTTTTTTATTTGTTTACTTTTTCTCTTTGTTGATAGATTTAGCAGCTGGAAGGATGGGGGTACAATAGTTATTCTCTTTGAAAATTTATGTGGACTGAGCTTTGATTTGATTCATCCCGAAAAGAGAAAATTTTGATTTGTTTTAATCATCATGGTCGGTGGAAATTTGGTCAAAGCAATCAGCCGGTTGAAAATATATATTGAGCGAGATAAATCATTTTTATGGAAAATGTGGAAGATGTTGGTGATGAAAAGTTTGTGGAGAAAACAATTAGACTTTTGTTAGTATTGAAAGAACACCCTACTTGTTCTGTGAACCTGTAACTTCCAGAGGAAAAAGGTAAACGATAATCTATTAGCGAAGAAAAACACACAAAAATAAAAAGAGAGAACAACGAGAAGTAGTCTCATGTTGTAGTATGATGTTTCCAACAGGTGCCACGGCTTCCCGTGCAAAAACGTTTGCTTTCCTCAGTGACAAAATTTCATTTTTGATATCTATTATAGGACCATGAATCCTCTATTTCCTTTGCACGTGTATCTTTCAGAGTTGCTGGTTCAGAAAGAAAAAGACATCATACCTTGGAAAAAAAAGACTTTATACCTTGGAAATAAAAAGACTTTATACCTTGGAGTACCTTCTATGACTTTGAGGTTGATGAAGGTAATAAAAAAGAAATTTTAATCACAATCTCTAAAATTGCTCGGAGTATTATGTATCTTTAGCTGGTTAAAATCTAATCTCTGGTTTGGGTTTCCTGACTTTCATTTCAACACTCAAAGCTCTTCTCCTTGTAGGTTTGAAAGATATGCTACAACATGATTTCCCTTGTTGACTTGAACTGTTCTGCTTAACTAATTTGGTTTTTTCCATCAAATTCAAGGTCAGCAATTTAATAAAAAAAACAAAAAAATGGTTGAGAGAAGTCTCTGGGACTGCAAATAGAAAGAAAATTTATCTTCTTTATTAAAAAAAAGTGAGGGAACAAAGCTTTAAGTGATTCAAGACCAAGAAGCCCCAGATTGAGCTCTTATAAATTGTTGTCTTGTAAAACCAAAAATTAGAATAGGGGATGCTTCCTTGTTGTCTTGTTCCTCATTAAGTCTATGTTGTGTGTTGTTGAAGAGCACTAGAGTGCTGCACTTGATATAGCTCGTAGGCTTTTCAGACTAATATGTTTATATTGTTTCAGTAGTTCTACCATAGTCCTTGGTAGATATTCCCAGTAAAAAGATAGCCATAAGAGGTAGTGGAGGAAAGTGCTTGGTTACTTAATCGGGACCATTGAAGCAGCCATTGCACCTCTAATTAGGCTGAAGCTAGGGCCTTGTTAGTAGGCATGAGGCTATGGGAAAGCCAATCAATCATCAGCCCCCCTCCTCCCTTAAACAAACGTACACATGGAGACTAAGACAAATATTTGGTGAGCTCCAGTCCTTTCTCCTTGATTGGGAGATAACCTGGTCCAAAGTCACTAGGTCAGTAAATTCCCTGGCTGATGATCTAGTCAAGGAAGGAGTGCATAGGGCTGAAATTATCATTAGGCTTCCTATGCCATTGTAACGTGCATGTAATATGTAAAAATGGGCATTGGTGGCCCATGCATTTGATGAGTGGTATTCTTTCTTTCAGCAATAAAATTTCACTATTTTCTTTCTACTTCAGCATTTGACCTGTCAGTGCATTTGAAATCATCTTCTTTCTACTTCAGCAAATAGTTCTCTCCTTGCCTAACTTAGCAACTTTCTTAAGATATTTCATGCTCAAATTTGCTGATGCCATTTTTTTTGCTGTCGGGATGTTGACATATTACTGGTATTGTATTCTTCCTTTCCATCTAAAAGCTAATTACAGGCTAACTTGCAAGATGCTCTATTCTTTGTTGACTGACATCAACTGTAGATTAGTATACTGTGAATATGTGCTATTTCAGGCTGTTGATCGGGCTTCCTTTTAAATCTGTGTATTCAGGCATCAACTAAATCTTCTACTAAAGAAATTTTTGATAAGTGCTTATTAACAAGTGAGATACTAAAGTTCCTCTTCTTCTTTGGTGGCAAAACTTACCGTTTATCAAATCTACCTTGACAGGCATCCAATAGACAACCTCTCCTTCTAGCTTTGTTTGAATTCTATCTAACTATACTGATAATACTGTAAGAAAATTTGGACGAGATTGGTGAAACCCCTCTTCCTTCAAATACCATTGAGCAATCAAGAAAAGTTCTATACCTCTCGAGGAAGTAGTGGCTTGGGAAAATTAAGTATAAGAGTCTAGACTTGTTGAATGGTTATGATAGTTGACAAAATGGGAAAAATGGATTGTTGAATTGTTGTGATAGTTGACAAAATGGGAAAAATGGATTATTTTTAGTATTTATGTTGAATGAAAAGATCAAACTTCCGCTTCACGCTTTCCACACCTTTGCACTTAACCTCTACTAGGCAGATGCAATCACTCTATTAACATGATTTCAGTTACAGGTCAAGTTGCAGCTTGATCAAGTTCGTCACTTCTAATATTTACGTGTTCAACACTGCTCTTTATTCTAAATTTGATGTCGAACTTGTCTATACTGATGCCTCATTTTTTCTGAGGGCTAGAAGACTTGGAATCACGCACTTGACCATGGAAAAATTCTTTCAAGTATACATGATTTTTGAAATCCTTCTAACAATTACTAAAAGAAAAGGGGAAATTTAAGAGTACAAATGGAATCGACTGCTTACAGAAAAGGAACAAAACAAGAGTTCAAATTCAATAAGCTGAAAATATTGTGTGACTTTTATGCAGGAGCAGCTAGAAGTTTATAATGAGAAATCATCATTCGTGCTACTCTCTCTCTCTGTTTTCACCTTACTCGTACCATGCTGTTATTGATTCTTTTTCCCCTCATTTTTTGAACAGTCTTTGATTGCAAACTTCCTTCTGCATCAAGTTTTAGCTCCAGGAGACTATTCAGCGTAGATGTTAGCACCATGCCTTCCATTAGTGACTCTGAGATAAAAGCAGTTTTCAAGGATTTAATGGCCGCAAGCTGGGATGAGCTCCCTCATGCTGTCATCAAGGATGCTGAGAAGGCTTTATCAAAAAATTCTGAGGATAAGGCAGGTCAGGAGGCTTTGACAAACGTACTTCGTGCAGCTGAAGCTGTTGAACATTTTGCTGGCGTGTTGGTTTCCTTGAGAATGGAGCTGGATGACAGCATTGGGCTAGGTGGTGAGGTAAGTGGGTTTAATACCACCCCTGTTGTCAGCAAGGCACCTAGTTGTAGTGCTTTCATATTCAAATAGTTGGATGGCCTGTATGCTATTTGCAGCTTGTATCAACTGATTGAGAAAGTGAGTTGCAATGAAGTTGTTCTGTTAGACATTGTTCATGGAGTGTATTTTGCAGAATGTGGGACCGATGGCAAAGGACCTTCAAGAAGCCCTTGCGGCAGCATATAACCGCTATTCGGCGTATTTGGATGCATTTGGCCCCGATGAGACATATCTGAGGAAGAAAGTGGAAACAGAGTTGGGAACAAAGATGATTCAGTTAAAGTTGAGATGTGGTGGCCTTGGTTCGGAATGGGGCAAGGTAAAATTTCATGTTTCTTAGTGAAAAAGTTTTCCAGCTTATTTACATATAAAGATACCCACATATTTTATGAATGCTTTAAACCATTTATTACAGCCAAATATTGTGTGGATGGATGTATATTACTGATTGAGAGGATCTGAAATGCTCTACTACGTGAATGTAATTATCCGACTGTTTACTCATTTTGCAGGTGACTGTTCTTGGAACATCCGGTCTTTCTGGGTCATATGTGGAACACAGAGCTCCATGAGAATGCGAGACGAGCAATGCAAGTGGGATATGCCGTTCTTACGGCAAATGGTGTGGATACCTCTGGGGTTTTGGAAAAACATGCATAATTTTCTAATGATGTGCTTTTTTTTTTTGGGGATTGCTGTGTTGGGACCAAACAAGCAAACATGTATGAACACTTGGGAATGAATACCAAGTTGTGTTTTCGGAGGGCAATAAAATCCAGATGTGGCAAGAAGGGTGTGACAATCTTCTTTTCATCAGTTTATGGGGGACGAATGTGTTTTTCAGAAGAAGAGAGCGGAAACACTGCTAATCAATACTATTAAGAGAGGCATCAATCAAACGTATGCGAATGTGCTCGCGTCATACCGATTAATATAATTATTAATAAATTTTAACGTTTTGTGATTTGTATCATTCATGGGTTTAGGTTTGATTCATCATACCTACCCAGATGAGGATAGACGCGAGCTAAAATAGCTTCGGCAATCCCACGAACTGGCAACCAAGGTTCCTGCTTCTCTCGCCCTTGTTCATACTTGTCGATAATCGATACTGGAATACTCAAGAATCATAGTTTCAAATTTTGGGTGGGCTGGGGATGATCGAATTCAGAAAAAATTAATTTGATTTGATAGAAGCACAAAAAATAAAAAGTTCAAAAAAAAAAAAAAAGAGTCCGGAGATGGAGGTTCATCAATGGCCAATCAACACAGAAAAGAGAAAGATTTCTGGTTTGCACTTTCTACATTTTCAAACAAAAAAAAAGGGGGGGTTGTACTTGATACCACAAAAAGCGCAAAGAAATCTTTGCTTTGCTTTGCTTTGCTGCGAAAAGATTGATTCATCAACAATAGCTACCAGACGCAAAAAGAAGAAAGAAAGCCGATGGAATTCGATTTCGAGCAGAGAAGAGGCAAAAAGGGAGAAACACGGATGGTGTAGTAAAGGAGGCACCAATCGATCGGTTCCACAGTCGGCGTGGATCTTTTGATGAGGTTGTGCGGAGAAGGTTGCTATCCGGTGTAGATGTGAACGCCGATTGCGATGAGGAAGATGGTGATCAAGCCGAAAAAGATGATGGCGTGGACGAGGATGGAGATGCCGCTGGTCTGGAAGTTGTTGAACTCCACCACTCTGCTCTTTCCCGGGAGCTGGAACAGCAGCCCCGGCGTCAACAGCACGAACAGCACCACCGCGATCACAACCGGCCCCCAGTCCGCCATTTCTTTCTTCTGAAACACACACAGATTGCAGATCCGGATCGGAAAGAGAAGAAGAAATGTGAGAGAGGGAGAAATCAGGGGCTTGTGAGGTGTACTTACTGTGTCTGTATGGAGGAGGAAGACAAAAAAGGAGCATCGGTGAGGACGCCCATCTGAAATGAAAACACCGGAAAAAAAAAAGGCCTCCTTCACCGACGGAGACGCCTGACGACGACACGTGGATGTGCCGGCGTTCGCATTTTTTTTGCTTTTTTTGGCGGTTTTTTTGCAGATTCTGGAGACTCGTGTTACTACTATTCGAAAATTAAAAAATGTCGATGGAACTGTTCACGAGATGTCGTCGATATCTACTCATTTTCTATTCTGCTTTGAATTCTGAACCAGGAAGAAGAATAAACAAACAACATCTGACAGCCTCCGACGCCAAGAAAGCATCCATCGTTATTTGGCTTGCTTCAGATGTTGGGAAAGGACTGTTAATGGCGCGGCTCTCCACTCCGGCCCACGTTTTCACAGATTCCAAGCTGCAAATCACCGTCTTCCGTCGTGACCCGAGGCTTCCCAGGTGCACAGAAATTAAAGTGGCTTCCTTTATTTACCTGTTTCTGTTTCAAGTTTCTTGATGTTGGTCACGCTTCCTTCTTCGTGTTTGAATCCAAATCTGCCATTTAATAACTTTTACATGGTTCTTGTTGTTGAGCTTTTGCACACTTGCACTCCGGGTGTTTGAGAAAATACAGTAGAAAAGAAAGAAATTAAACCTCTTTATTGTGTTGCTTTTGCGCAGCGCCCCCACAAGCACCATCAGTGTCCTCCTCTACACAGCCCAACTCATCAGAAGATGATAATATTGTTGGGGTCACAATCACAATACGTGATCAATGAGCGTCTTTTAATGCAATGCAATTGTACCTCACTTTCAAGCCTGCCCGCGTGAGCTAACTCTTTGCTGCACCTTTATCTTAGTCCCACACTAAAACTTCTGTCTCCCCACACCGCCTTCATACATGCACCACTTCCCCAGATTCATGAAAAGAACTGCGCTTTGCTTTCTGTTTTTCTTTCCATGAATTTTTTTGTCTGTTTCTCTTTCATAGGTTTTGGTAAGGTAAGATATTAGCATCTCTTCGTTGTGCAAAGAAAATTATTCGTGTCAGTGGAGAATTGAAAAAATTAAAGCTACAAAAAAGCATATGTTTTAATAAAGTGGCCACACCCATGACCAACCCTCTTTCCTTAACACCTTTGTCTTCCCCATCCTTAAGTTTGGTATCCTTTTGTGCATAATCCCAAACCCACAAATACCATGTTCTCCAGACCCTTCAGCAGTGTCCTGTGAAGCAATCTTTTCTCATAATTATAACGAGCTAAGCGGAGAGATTGAAAGAAGGGGAAGATGACTGACTGGGGTCCTGTAGTCATTGCTGTTGTTCTATTCATCCTGCTGTCGCCGGGGCTCTTGTTCCAGTTGCCGGGAAGAATGAGATGCGTAGA
Organism: Aristolochia contorta; assembly: GCA_022405105.1. Taxonomy (NCBI): domain Eukaryota; kingdom Viridiplantae; phylum Streptophyta; class Magnoliopsida; order Piperales; family Aristolochiaceae; genus Aristolochia; species Aristolochia contorta. The sequence continues at coordinate 27,395,673 of CM039667.1, read as the reverse complement.
GTTTGGCAACATGGGCACCAGCGGATTGGCCATTCTAGTCCACTCCATAATCTTCTTTGGCATCCTCACCATCTTGGTCATAGCCATCGGTATCCACATACAGACAGGCTGATCTTAACTCTGCTAGCTTCCGAAGCTTCTCTCTTTCTTTTACTTCGTTTGTTCTCGATAGTGTTGAGCATGAAGTTTTCTCTGTAACTTCTGGGGGTTCTCATCTCGACCTAATTGCTAAGGGCTTACAACTAGAATCTTCTTTTGGGTGCTGGGGATTTCATTTGTTTTCTTTTTGAAAGAAGAGAACGGTAGTCATATGTACCTTCTCTGAAGCTTAGATGTGAAATAATAATCTGTGGCAAATTCTTTTTTTATATTTTTTATTACAGCGTCGTCCGGAATTATGTCTCTGGTAGCTCCTGTTGCTTGTTTTTTTGGTTTCCCTGATACTGGTTTAGATCCATATAATTTAAATCTTAGATTAAATCAACATCAAGCTATCAATCTGAATAATATCTCAGCCACCGGGCAGAGATTGCAGCAAGCTTAATAAAATTAAAAATTAAAATAAAATAAAAAACTCCACCCTCGAGATTGCAGCAATTTAACACATATTTTTGTTTGATTCCCGTTTCCGACGCTCGTCGTTTCAAGAGTGGGAAAAAGTAATAATGGCGCTGGGAATCAAACAAAGGAGAGGCATCAAAGGATTCATTCAAGAAAGCGCACAAACCGAAAGGTGTCCGTCGAGGAGCGAGAATCCCAGTACAGAGTCGGTGACGTGTAGCAAGAAAGCAAAATGGCAGAATCGTAAAAAAAAAAAGACTCGGAGGCGGCGAAACAGGAAATGGATTCATAACTCCTTTCATTACAGGTAAAAGTGAAACCCTCCCTCTTTCCCGATTTTCTCGATTTCCGATCTCACACTAGATCCGCATTCCACATTACAACAATCTTGTTTCTTTCTTCGCGAGCAGATTGCGATCAAGACACCAGTAGAAGAAACGGAAGCAGAGAAGATTTGGGGGAATGCGGCGACTAACCGGTGTAGATGTGGATTTTGACGGCGAGAATGAGGATGGTGAAGATGGCGAAGAAGATGAGGGAGTGGACGGTGATGGCCTTGCCGTTGGTCTTCAAACTTCCGAGATCCACGTGGCGGTTGTTCCCGGGGAGGGTGAAGATGAGCCCCGGCTGGAGGAGGATGAAAAGGACCACTCCGATCACCACCGGCGCCCAGTCCGCCATCGCAAACCTCTGATCCTTCTTTTTCTTCGCACTTTCTTTTCTCTGAAACACACAAAAAAAAAAAAAAAACAAACTTGGGAAGCTCCAAGATCTCACTCTGGAGCGAACGAGAGGAAATGCTACTGAAACTACAAGAGTGAGGGAAGACGAAGAGGTTTTATCAAGGGACCTTTCTATGAGTTTGCCCTCTTGGATGAGGTATATTACGCAAAAGCCACTAAAGTGGACCCACCCATTTGGACTCCTGGATAGATAGTACTGCCACGAGAACAACTAACAAGGCCACGTGTACAAGCACTTAATCCCACCTTAATTTTAACGTGGATATTATTACATAATTATTCATAATAAATCTAAAAATAATAATTATTATTATTATTATTATATACATAATATATTCCAACACAATTAGGAGCAATAGAGAAGCTCTTTTTACATTTTCTTTTCACAAACAAGCACAGGTGCCCTAATAGAGAATGCATGAACACTTAATATTTACTATATCATCACTTCACAAACTCAAAGACTATGAACATAGAAAGTGAAAAACAGAGGACCAAACATGGATGTAAGGGGAGTTACATTTATTGTTCATTACAGGTGCTCCCTCAGTCATAGCAACGCCATTACCAGAGATAGAAGAGGATCAACTCCAGGGAGTTCTAAGATGTGTTCACTAGTTTCCTGGATAAGGGTGGCTTCTATCCCAGTTGTTCATACTGACCGACCGGTGGCTATCGGTGCCTGATACACGGTTGTCGTTTCTACTTCGAACCTTGGGATCTTTAGCTTGATCCACATCATTATCGAATCCATCGTCTTTGATGTTTTCAAGCTCATGCAGTTCACTTCCACTAGGTGCCTCCCCAGGGTTATCATGTGTGTGCCCGATATCCGCTGATTTCAACAGCTTCCGGACGTGTTTTTCACCGCTCGGTGACTGCATTGCAGCCACAGATAATGTAAGAGAGAGAAGGAATAGGATCGAGTTCAGCAGCTTCATTGTTCCAGGAGGACGTAGCTCTTGCAGTAAAGATAGGGAGGAGGTCATGGACAAGCATGTTTATATACCAGTGGAAACTTACTGTTCTTACAAGTGGGGAGGTAGGAGTGTTTTCTAAGTGGAAGGCCACAAACTTCAAATGGGCTGCTTCCTCATTTTAATAGCTATCTTAAGGTGGCTCTTTAGCCTAATGTCAACTGACAACATGATTAATGTGGTCTTGAATTCTAAACTCTGGCGATAATCTACTGGTGAAAATACTCTTACAGAATTGAACTATTAAGAGAGCAAGGACAAATGCCCCATTAATTTTAGATAAAAATTCTTCAAAACCTAGAAAGACCTAAAAATCACAGTCAGCTTTACACCACATGGAACATTGCAAGCTTGGACCTACACTACTTGTGATATCTGACAGTAAGATCACGGATAACCACCATCAGACATTCAAATACTGAAGTAGAACCCATAGTTACAGGTAAAGCAACCTAACCCATGTTAATTGTAACTATGCAGAATGTGAAAAGAAGGACAGTCAGAGGGGAAGCACCAAGTAATAGTGGGTTGTTATGCTCTTCACAGGAGTTTTGTAAGGGTTTTAGTAGGCACTTGGGACATGAAATAATGACTGTCTGGTAAATGCTTATAGAAGATGCATTGAGTAGTAGCATTTGTTTTTATTGCTGTAGTGATCCACTCATTAGTGGAGAAAGTGGTCCCCGCATGCAGTTGAAAGTAATGAATCTAATATCTATTTTCAGAAATTGGTCTCAATTCAGAGTTACATGAGCTACTTCAAGAAATAGTTCCAAACTAGAATCGTATAAACACTTCTCGCTCGACAGAGAGATTGGTTGAGGTTGCTCTCCCCCACTTCCAATCCCTCTGTCCCTCTTTTCCTTTGTTTTGTTATCTCTCAATGCACCTTATCTACATATCTTTAAAGCATCATCGATGTATCATACATGGGATTGCACCATGTGGTCTATTGAACCTTGCTAAGCAGATGAAGTAGTTATGGTCTACCTTAAACAAATAAAAATAAAATAGAAATAAAAAAAGTAGTTTGGCATAAATTACAAACCATTCCTTATGGAAGTCAAATTTTTTCATAAAACTCCTTGAAGGATGAAAATTCCAAACATCAGCTGGCAAGTAACACTTCTGAAAGCATTTGCTTGTTATGTATCGCCAGAATAAATTACTTGATGAGCTAAACAGCTAGAAAAGAATCAATAAAGTAAATGATGCTTTCAGGTAACAAGCAGAGCAAAAACTATTCTGAACCAAAAATGATATTGAAAATATCAGAAATGAGTCTCTTCCACAGATGACTTCGTTGTGCTACTAGAAATCCAGCCATTTCTTGAAATAATCACAATTTTTAGGTGAGATTATACCATCAGGTGTACATTCATAAATTACTGGACAAGCCCCACAAGGGAATGAAGACAAAGCTCCCGTGGTTTCCTTCTTTTCCACAGCTCGATAACATTTTTTCCCCGGTGGAATGAAAGAAAAGTCTCCCATTCCACTACTCGTCACCTGTTCAACCATACCATCCAAGAGTAACACCTGAATCATTTCATTGATCTGTGTAGAGGAGCATTCAACCTTAAAGACGCCCGATTTACGAATCGAATCTGATACCATTTCAATAGTTGCAACCTTAAGTTTCTTGATATGATTGAAACACTGGGTTTTCACAACACTTATAAAATCAGTGTCAAGGTTCCCTTCTGAGTACCAATGTCCTCCTGTAACTTCTGTTGAAGGTTCAAATTCTACTGCCATATAAATCTTTTTTGACCTGCCTTGGATACTCGTCACTAGTTTTATCAGCTTCTTAGTCTCAAGTGATGCTATGGACTTCTTAAGAATGGTTTCTTGAATATCTAGCTCGTGTTTCACATCAGCTATCCAGATTCCTTGATTTCCCTTGCTATGTATCAAATTGTGCACTTTTTTATCTATTTCAGAGAGTGCTTGGGCAGGGTTAGAGCCTGGGCGGCCACGTTTGGCTGGTAAAATTGTTGGTGTTCGACCCATAATTGCTATTTCTGTCGATAAATGAGATAAGAGAAACAAAATGTCAAAATACATTGAAAGAAGGAGATAATATGGTGCTTCTGAAATGGAAGATTTGAAGCCACAGGGTCATTCTTTTTTGTGAAAAAGAAAACTATAACATAAGTATAAAATAATCATTATCAGGAAAGAAGATTGGCCACATTGAGTATCTGGGATGAGGTTTCTATGACAAGTCTCATTGTGACACTAGTGTATTTGTTTGTAGTCTATATGTACATAGGAATTCTATTTTGAGTGGAGGATCCATTAGCTGCCAAGATTTTTGGTGACTGAGGTTAGATGTACAAATGAAAACCAAAAATTGTCCCAATCATCTATCTTAAACACCTGTGCAATATCTGTTTATGTAATAGGTTTGGTGAAGAATAGACTACAAAAAATAAGAATAATAATTAATCAACTAAAAATTATACAAATTCATTAGTAAGCAAAATAGTAAATGGAAAGAAACGACAGCAGTTTAAAAAATACAAGGAAACAAATAAGTTTAGACGAAGGTAAAATCGAAAAGGAAAATATATTTTTCACAATTAAATAAATGAACAAACAAAGCTATAATTATAAGTAAGATGGAACATTGAAACTGAGATAAGACTGCATATAAGAAATAAGGTCAAAAAGGAAATAATATTGAAAATAGAGCATAACAAAGATTTTAATAATATAGAAAAAACTAACACTCTAAATAGAACATAAAGTAAGATTAGGTAGTAAAATGAATTTTTAAGCTAAAGGGTATAAGTTGTAATAAAGCTGTTAATTTCACTTGACATTTAAATTTTGAATTTGTTCCTGTAATAGTAATTAATTGAAAAAAGACATTACATGGTAAGAATGGGAGAGAGTAAGAATTTTGGCAGACAAAGAGAGGCAATGAGATACGAAGGTGGAGACAGTTTCTCCTTCACGAAGACAGGATAGAGACTACGGGTGCTGGATTAGGGGAGCATATGGGAAGTGGGAAATCAAGAAAATGATGGAGGAGGTCGGAGTTGCAGCAGCACAACGATTCTTAGTGGCATTGCGGAACTGAGTACGGCATTCGCTATGTATAGTAGCAGGCAGAGAAAAACAATAAACAGGAGCTCGACAGATTAAAAGGAACGGGATTAAGAAAACTAACCGGAACCGCAGAGAGTCGAAGCTTTGGAAGAGCGCGCAGAAGATTGCAAGCCGCTGCAAGATTACCAATGGAAGACAAGCACGGGAGAAAAGGATCTCAGGGCAACAGACTCCACCATCGCGCGTTCATGCTGAGCCAGCGAACAAAACCGGTTCGAACCGCCGGGCTGGATTAAAAAGTTCTCTCTCACAATAATTTTAATAAAATGCTAGTTGCACCTATCCGGTATTATCCTTAAAGTACATATTAATCTAAAAATTGATGATATGAATTTATTTTTTATTAAATAGGATTTTATAAAAAATTATATTTTTTTAAGAGCTTAAATTAACACGTTCGTTAGATACATACTGCCCATAAGTACAGGTAGCATTACTCATAATTTTATTATAATTAAATTATTTCCAATTAAGTTCTATTTTGTCATAGTTCTTCTTATTAAGTGGAAGCTACCCTTCATAATAACCACAAAATAAAATTTATTTAGAGGATATTTTTGGTTAGAGGAAGCCAACCCCATAGGTACTATTTTTAGCTGGTGTACGCTCATAAAAGTACTTTGCTTCAACTAGCATTTTCTTTTTTGTTATGAAAAAAAAAGACATTTTGATAAATTTTTCTTTGATACAAGTACCCTTAAAATACTTGAGTTTTAAACATATACCTTAGCCAAATAGTTGGGACAATAAATATCTCACTGTCAACGAAATGTGCACCCCATGGTGCACATAGCATTACTCAAACAAATAATACATAAAATGGTTGTCTAATATGTTTTATACAGATAATGCTGGAGACCGTTACTTATCCAACCCCAAGCTTTATTAGTTCATTTTTTATGCAATTCCTGCATTCCACATGCTGGAGTCTCCAATGGGAGTACAGATTTGAGGATGATTAAATTAACTTATCCAACTCCAAGCATAATAAAACACTAGAAAGTGGATGTTTCGGCTTTCTAGGATTCCCCCCACAGGCATACTGAAAAGGAGAAGATGCCATCGTTGGGCATCTCAGACCACCACTCCTCCTTTAGTTCTTATTCTCCAAACCACTCATTGTGTCCTCTTTCTTGGAGAAGCTCTACTGTGGTGCCTTCATCTGGAGTCTACTGAAGTGTTGCAGGATGAGAGATTGGGCGCCCTCCTTTGTGTCTCTGGCTCTCTTTGCGCTGCTGACTCCAGGACTGGTCTTTCAGTTACCAGGGAAGCACAAGCCTGTCGATTTCATGAACATGAAGACGAGTGTGATCTCCATTCTGGTGCATGCCGTCATCTTTGGGGTGCTGCTTATGTTGTTTCAAGTTATTTTACAAGTTCATGTCTATGCTTAGAGATATTTGTGCTCAACAACAGTAATGGAATATTTTCACCTGTTGGGTTAGTTTTGGCTTTGTCTTTTCCTGCTAAAGGAATACAGCAAGTAGTTTCAAGTGGATTTCTTCTGTTTCTCTTGGGTTTGGAGACACTGCATCCATGAGCTGAGGAGAGGATTTGCAAATTATGATCATGATGGGGTTGTCTTATAAGTGGCTTACATCTGTTACACCTCACAAATCATAGTGAATATGATGTCAATAAGATCCACTGACTTAACCCACCATGCCCAACAAGAGCAGATGGAAGCATCTGAGCATAACAGAAGTTTCAGTGTATTTAGAATTTTTATTTCTTCTTCCCTCTCTCTACTCTCCATTCATAATACAAGAATACTAAATGTGTCAAGAATATTTTGAAGGATTTTGTAGTTTTCTTGACAAATGGCAACCAATTAGCTTGGGTTAAAAATGTGTGGAGAACGCAAGGGAGGGAGGGAGCGAGGGAGGGAGGGAGGGTTGAAACAGTTTCTAATGCTGAGATATAAAAAATATATCTTTCATGCTGACTATTAAGGAGCTTATGGTCATTTGAGAAAAAGAAATATTAGGGTCTCTAAGTGAGATAATTCCTGCTTGACATGGAAAGGCTAAAGAAAGTACAAATTGTTAGACACAGATATCAAAGAAATTGTAACCTGATATGCAGCTCTCTGCCTATGCTGTTTAAAGAGTTGCAGACTGCAATGAGAGAAAACCAACATGTTTTCAAGGTGACAACTTCAAGTTTGGGTTTCCCCTGTCTCCAGCAATTGGATGATGTTAATCTTTGAGATGATGATAACTTCTTTCTCTGCCAGTGAAGCAAGATTTTTCTGGTGGGAACCCAGATTCCAAGATTACTATTTTCATTCAGCATGTCCATTATTTGCATTATGTTGTGACATTAATAGAAATAAATCATCTTACCGACGCCGGATCAAGCTATATATAGCAATCTAAGATGTCAAAAATATCTCTGGACAGCTAAACTACAGAAGCAGAATAAATGGACAACTCCAGGCCGATACATTCGCATCAGGAGAGAAATGCATTACAGGAAAGGGAATCTCCACGAACATCTTCCCTGTTCAAATGTCCTTTCTTCACCCATATCCTGTTCCTAATCTTTGCAAGAGCCCAAAAACATCGATGTATCATTTTGTTGCTATCGCTGTACTAATTTTCCACAGCTTGCGTCTCTTCATTTCACTATGTTTTGGGTCCATGTGCTAACCACTTTTTACATTTAATCAACTGCTAGAAATCACCAGATGCAGGCTCCATTTAAGATATTAGTGTCACTTGATCACCTGTTTCCCCAAAGAGCACAACATTCCAAAGTTGGTAGATGAACATAAATTGGATAGCCATCACTGTAACGTTTTGTCCCAAAGACTGTAACAAACTAATAAATAATAATGATATTTATCACAAGAAACTAACTCTAGTCCCTGAAAGTTCACCACTTTACTTCAAGATTGTACCCTAACAGAAAGGCTGCTTGTAGCAAGAGCATCTGTTTCCACACAGGACCACCACATATTCCACTGAAAACCAAGCAGCTTCACCATAAACTTAACTGTCAATACTTTGATTCAAAGACTGGTTCAACCAACAAATGACTGAAATAATTGCTAGAGTACAAAATCACCAGCGGTACTTTGGCCCTCGACATATAAAATACATGAAACCACAATTTTATCAGGTAGAAAGACTTTATTTTTGAATGTGTCTTTTTTCAAATTCTCCATGGCGTAACTAAACAAACTATTATGTAAACTAGACAGTACACAGCATGTAGCTGCAACTTGTAAAGTGAAGCAGGGAGCAGTTGATCGAACAGTTTTCCCACTCCAAGGCTAGGTAGTCCAGTATAACCAGAAATCAGTAAAATATTACAATCACATCACAAGAGAACAACATCCAGAAGATAAAAGCCTTAGATGGCTCGGAAACTAAAACATTTAAGCCACTTGAGACAGATAACAGCAGAACAAAATCAACCAATGTTTTGAAAACTAAAAGTACATTCCACAAGATTCTATTGACGCCTTACAGAAGCAAACACGCGTTACATAACAATTGCCAGATACAACAGAGAACCGCATGGATCCCTCAAGATTGGAAGCAAAATGTTGCTACCGGAGAGCAGCAAAGCCGACCCTTATTAGGACCAAAAGAATCCAATGACACTAGAACTTTAAAAAGACCGTAAAAAACGAAAGAGAGAAACCCAAGACAAGAATGCCATAACATCAGGAGCCGAGGTACATGTGAATTCCAATGGCAAGCAAGAAGATGGCAATGAACGCGAAGTAGAGCACAGCGTGAACGACTATAGAAATGCCGCTTGTCTGGAAGTTGCCGAACTCGACGAACCTGTTGCGACCCGGGAGTTGGAAGAGCAAACCGGGGGACAAGAGAATGAAGAGGATGACAGCAATGAAGACGGGGCCCCAGTCCGACATTTCTCCTCCTTCTCTTTCTGTCTGCGCCGCCGATCGAGTACTGAGTCCTAATCCACCCCAAAGAGCCTTCGGTAAAGGGAAAGAAACTGAAATGCGGCTTCACTTGCGGTGTGCAGTGGAAACGAGAGGTGGGTTTTGAAGAGCACTGAGAGCTCAAATAAGTGGAAGGAAAGGGAACGTGATGGAAAGGGGAAGCTTAGCGAATCAAGTCACCACTGAGATTCACACATTGCCTTCCCCCGTTTCTTTCCTTTTGTCTTTTCTGCTTGTGCGGCTGCAGAGAACGAAAAAGGAAGGTTTTACCATTACAGAGTACCAGAGCGATCTGGTCCTTGACTTGTCTGTCAAGTGTCTGCTCTGTATCATGGAAAATTTTGGCACCAGAATTGGACTTCGAGCAAGATTAATTTTCCCAGTCCCGGACTCTCAGGAGTGAGGACTACTCGGGAGAGAGGACAAGTGATGTGGGTTTTTATTTTCAAATAAAAAGGGTATGTACTATGTACTATTTTGCTATTTTCATTTGAAGATTACAAATTCATACTATATAAAAAGAAAAAAATAGTAGTTGGGTGTTATATTTTTCTTAAATATTATTAATAATATTACTATATTTTCATAATTAACAATTGTGTTGAGGTTCAAAAAAAAACATTTTAATGTATGTTATTGTTTGGCTATTATCTTGTTTATAATGAAAAAACATACAAAAGACAATACATCTCTTGATTAGATAGCTTAAGACTTAAGTTACTTGATGTTGGTGTGGTGAGGTCTCTGTCACTAAAGGATTAACATATCTACAAATATTTTCTTGAAAAAAGAAGAGTTAAGCAAAGGCCACCCCACTCACCAAGAAGTAAACATATTCAGTTTGTAACCACATAACTTTGAACCCTTATATCACTACACTAAGAGAACTTTATTAAAGAGGAAATACCAGTGTTCAACTAGAGAACTAACTACTAAGAAATGTCAATGGAGAAGTTCAATTATCTCTCTTAAGAATATATATATATATATATAGCCACTGAAGAAAATTTTAGTGGCATGAATGGTTGTAATATATATACCAACACTAAGTTTACACAATATCATGTCTACGCAGACCAAGAAAGATAGCTGGGCATCTTTGAACATCTTGTTGCTTCTTTTAAAGGAAAGAATAATCGCGTTAGGAAGTTCCAAATTGAAGTTAGAAGTTACAACTTTTCAATTACATTTAATTGAAGTTTACGGTTTTAACTCATAAAAAAAAAACCAAAAGAGTGTTTTTATTATCCTAAACCAAGGGTAGAGCTTTCATTTAAGTACCAGAAAGTTGTCTGGATGTGGTAGAGAGTGTATGGAATCTACGGCCAAAAGGGTGTCGTGGAAGCAAGAATTGGAAGAGAAGACAGGAATGTTCAAGGAATTCCTCTCTTGCCGACCCTTACAAGCTAAAACTGGGTTTTTTTTTCTACTTTTTGTCCCTTCTTTACATGTTAAATAACTTAAATCAATCTAAAAGAATGGAGCCTTCTTTAGACCACATTCTAACTTTCCATTTGTTATCTCCGAAATCTAATAAGCTACTTGTTTTTCTCTAATATAAATGTGTGATAGATTCAATTTATAGTTTTCATTTCGTATATATCAAAGTCATATGATTTGTTTGGCTAAAATGTAATCCTATTTAGATTAAAATATAAAAAACAAAAAGAACAACTTAAGAAAATATAGTAAAAAAATTATATTATTAAGTATTGACATTACAAAACATGAAGATAAACATTGAAGATTTTTATGAAATTTAAGATATTAGTGTTTAAAGAAGATTTTTATGAAATTTATGATATTAGTGTTTAAAGATAAATATAAAAGAGAATACTCGAAAATCACAGAATAAAATAATATGACAGAATAAATTTGAATTTTCTAGTTTTATGATATTTATATAAAATGAGATATAGTATAATTTAATTTTATTAAAATTTAAATAATAAAACGTGAACAAAAGTACAACCAAAAGGCTATTGAAAATAAGCAAAAACGTGAACTTAACAGCAAAAAATTTAATGAAAATTTTAATTGTCAGAAAAAACGAAAGAAACATAATACAGTAGAAATAAAGAAAAACATGAAGGAAGACGAAGAAAGATGCCTTTTCTTCCCACAGATCTTCAAAATTGTCCACGTTAAAAATTTCAATTAATATAGCTGATTGAAGGTACCATATATGAAAATAATCATATTGGGGTAGCTAGTGCCATTTCTTTCCTCTCAAGAACCTTGCCCTCAAAGTCTTCCCCTGGTGAAAGATAGCCATATCGATGCTCATCATATAGAAACCAATGAACACTCAGAGCCGATGAATTATACAATTTTAAAAAGTTAAAACAACAAAGAAGACGGTAACGTGTTCTATGCACATCGATGCTCATCATATAGAAACTCACTGTCATTATTCACTCCACATATGCACCAAAGCACCCAAAATTTCAACTAAAATGGCTACCCCAAAACAAAAAACCACCTGATGTTGGGAAATGATGTCGCTGTAAAGAAAATCTCAGCTGGTACCAGGTGTTTCTTGGAATTTGGCAATGATAAGTTGCTGGGTCTCATATGGTAACACTGAGAATTCATTCATTTAGAGAATATAGTATTGAGAATCAATCTTCTTCTCGAGATTATTAACTTGACAGTAATCATCCTTTACAATGATACAAAATTCTGATTTTACCTCAGCCACACCAAGGGTAAATGTACAAGTGAAATAGAAAAAATGAGCAAAGAATGAATAAAATGGTTAGAAAAAGTTCCCAAAATGATTTTTCCGGATACTAAACAAGAAGGACAAAAAACACTTCCTGAAGATTTTTCTTTGAAGAGGAAGTGAAGGTTGAGTACCGGGTAGATTATGTGAAAAGAGTATATACATCCCTCTGGTATCCCCGAACCATCAGCAGCCTGGGCACATTCTCCACCAACAAATCCATGTACTCCATGTAGAAGTAGGCAGGGTGTTTCACGGGTGGAGCTGGAAGACTCACTAACACTACTGATGCCATCCTTGAGTACCTGCGTATTGTTGAATTAAGCTTCAGTGTGGTGTGAAGAAACTTCTCCACTTGCTGCTCATTCACCGCCACCGGCTTCCCATCCGCCATCAATGGCATTCCTTCCTTTGCCGAACTTTGCTTCATCTCTTGCAGGTATGAAGCTATCCGCCTCTGGGCTGCAGTGAATGCCTCCAAGGAATTGTCCTGTTGGACCCCATCCTCCGTGCTGGCTTCCCATGTCTTCACCGGCACTACAATAACCTCTGCTTGCATTCGGAGGTCATACAGAAATTTCTTAACATCGGCCTTAAGATCCTCAGCCTCAGTGTCTTCCTCAGCAATACAGAAAAGTTGAATCTTGCAGCTCTCAAAACTATCTTTGGTGAGCAAGAGCTGGGATAGAAGAAGCATGAGACCGCCATCTCTTACAATCCAGTACAGATCAATGGTGCCAAACTGCCTCTGGAACTCGTTCGGCCACTCGTCAAGGCCCTTCACAATCACAACAGCCTTGTTGGCCACAATGCAATCATTTATAATGCTTACAAAGGTTGCTGGAATTTCAGTGAGGTTTTCACGACGCCATATCTCAGGATAACGCATAACCACAATGTTTGGCTTGAGGTTTCCAAGACCCATGGTCTGGACTATGCAACGGAATCCAGCAGACATGGAAGGAGCCACCACTATCTCAGCAACTCCCTCGCACCGCTTGTAATCGATGTATGTACTCAGATTTCGGCAGGCTACTTTTGCATCCTCAGCACATTCATAGTAGTCACCATCAAGAATGGATGCAAAGATGGACATACCTCTGCCCTTCTTTTTCATGCAGTTGGCAAAGTCAGCAAGTTTGGGATGGCACGGCACATTTTCAGGCAGCTTCCCCCATGGACGGCAAAATACTAAAGGAATTGGATACCAATTCTTTGGGTGGACTTGGTTTGCTGAAAACATATCAGAAAGAGCACTTAGTTAGATTAAAAAACAGCAGCGCAAGTATGCTGTTTTTGCAAACACTGAATAGAAAGAAGTCAGGTAGACTGTAGTGTGGGTGGTTTTTTGTATTGTTTACCAATGAATAAAACATCCTCCATGCTTAGTTCAAAATATTTAGATTACACTACTTGAATTTCAGACATTTTTATTTAAAAATCGATTCTAGCCACAGATTCACTACTCCATATGCTCATTCATTAATAATTAAGCATAGGAACTTGTTGAGCATCTTAAATGTGAGTTTTGCCAATAAATACCTCCTAATGAGCGAAGACTCCGCAAGGCTAACTGAAAATAAGCACTCTTGAAACCATCACCCCAATCTCCGGCCTTCCCTTCTAAGCACACATAGTAATAAATAAGGCCGGCAAGGGTTAGAGACACCACAGTGAATGACCAAGAGATCAGAAACATGATCACTGCACCAACAAAACCAACAATTAGCAAAGAAAACTTGAGGGCAAGTTCACAAGATTGAGATTTGAGAGAACAAAAGAAAATTGAAGAGTTGCATACATATGCATTGTAGCGCTCCTACAAGTGAAAGGCTCCAGTGGTGGAATTTCCATCGAGGGCGCCAACTTGGGGCATCAAGAAGATCCAGAAGGAAACAAGATAAGTTTACTCCAGTATAACAGAGAAGGAAAAACATGGTTATGGTTGGTGAGATGAGATCAAGATTCCCAATCAGCACACACCCAATACAAATAAAGGCCGTAAAAAGAGTAGCAAGGTATGGTTCACCGTCATCTTCCACTTTAAAGTACTTAAGAACAGGAAGGATGTCATCATTGGCAATAGCTGCAAGCAGCCGTGGTGCCCCTGTCAGACATTGGAGTGCCGCACCCAAAGTGGAAAGAATTATCCCAATATAAACAACTGCTGGAGCTGGCCAAGCCACTGTAGCCGTAAGCAGCCTGCATTTTCACCAAATGGAAAAATTCATGGCTTAATGTAAAATGATGGTACATCCAAAATGAGGTATGGCTCAAACCTGTCGGTTAGAAGCTCCTCTCTAGAGGCCAGTGCTCCGAATAAAAGCACAGATATAAAATAAAGAGCAGTTGTTGTTAGAGAAGCAACCAATGTTCCAATTGGTATTGATCGTTGAGTATCTATAAGTGATGCTGAGCGGTTAGAACCCGCCATAATCCCTGTCACAGCAGGGAAAAAAAGACCTACCAATGCACTGAGGAAGTAAAAGTTAACACTATAACAAATCGTCAAAAGCAATAGAAAGGAGGGAGGGGGGTCTCAAATTTGAAATTTGAATTTTTTTTTTTCGTTTTTTTTTTATTTTTTTTAGAGCTACTCAGGTACAGTAACAATGAGAAAGAAGCAACTTGGTAGACAGTAGGACAAGATATCCTTGAATCATCATGGAGAAAAAAAGAACAAATATTGGAAAGTAACAGCATTGAAAGTCAATGTCTTACTTAAAATTCCAGTAAATTGTTCCTTCTGGATCAGGCACTCCAGCACTGTTTGTAATCTGGTACTCTGAACTCCAATTCTCTTTAAAAGTATCCAAGCTCAACCCTGTGATTCCAGCTGAAGAGCAGAAAGCATTGCACGGTTTAATTGATTGAACATGACATATAATAAGAAAAGCAGAACTACGAATTAACTGGTTCTCCAAAGGTAAAGACAAAATTGTGAATCTGCCCCTCCCCTCTTTCCCCTCTCCCATACCCACCCACCCCATCCACTAGACAAATAAAATTTTCTATCACTACATTGAGAAAAAGAATTGCTTGAAATAAGTGTTAATGCAGAGATAAAAGTTGAAAGAGTATACAACAACCACATACGCCTTTCTTTGTCTTTTGTTGAAGTAAATACCCCAAGAAAAATGCACAAGACTGAAAATAGAACAGGTATAAGGAAAGCAGGTGCAACTTTGTTGATGATTTTCACTCCGCCAAAGACAATAAAAGTGAGAACAAGGGTGACGATGGCCCCATAAATTTGTAGGTTATGTACACTAGGAGTGTGTACTACTTCTTGAACACCTCCTGGTATTACAGTAGAATTCACACTCGTTATGCTCTCTGCATTTAATGCCAGAAAGAAACGAATGAGCCATAAGGAGATACATGGGTTATCTGATTCTCATAAAAATGGAACAAAAATTTAGCAAAACTTATACATTTTTCTTTAAGATATTACTTACCTCCAAAAACAGCAAACCCAGGAGCAGCATCCAAAAAGGTTTCTACAGCTCCCAGTACGTACCTGAAACAACATGAACAAATAAAAGAAAGAAAATTCAACTACAAATTCTGACAACAGTCAACACTTAATATCAGTCAATTTATTTTTTAAGAAGGTGATAATTTTATTGATATTGTAATACAGTTTACATTCTCGGCAATTAAGGCTGGTCTCTGACGACTAGGTAGTGTGCCAGTTCGTCATAAGACAAATTGGCAGATCTAGGAACACTGCCATTTATAATCTTACTGTACCCACTCAAACATCTCAACAAGTCAAAAGATGAGATATTGACAATAGAAACCCCCATAATCATGCCCTCCGGAAATTCAATTAAACACAGCCACCAGCCATAAATGACTGTCATACCTCCCAATCAATTACCATTTAATAATACCACTTAAATTAGCAACACTCAACATTGATAAGTCCTTCATTGAATAATTAAAGCTTCAAATAGCCTTCTAAGTTTACATGAAAAAAATACTTATTCAAGTAGAAAAGGACTTCATAGCAGGTAATTCCACAATCCAGCCAGCAAGGACTGCGGTACCTCCCAAGCTAATACCAGTTGAATTAGTAGCACTCAGTTTAGTTGTTCTTCATTAACTAACCAAAGCTTCAAATTGCTTCTAATGTTACAGGAAAACAATACATATTAAACTAATATAAATAATTCATAACAGGTAATTGCATAATCCAAATCCATAAACTTTATAGCAAAATAAGTTTTTTTAAAAAAATAGTGATTCTTCTTATATTATGACAATGAAAGACAGATTGTATTATTAAATTAGAAGCACTTACATAGCTCCAGCTATGGCAGTCCCTAGGAAGAAGCACAGTCCAATGCTTACACCAACCTCAGGACCCAAAGAACGACCAATAAGATAATATGCTCCTCCACCCTGGAAGTGTAAAGGAAAACTCAACAAGACAATCTTAACAGCTAATTGGGAATTTGAAAACTTAACATTATCAGTGCACCTTCATCGCACCATTAGTCGCAATGGCACTTAATGAAATTGTAGTTAAGGTGGTGGACAAGCTACAAAAGGACACTAGCACAAGTGTCCCACCAATCCCTGCCATGCCAACAATCCTGCAAATGAATTTTGTTAAAATGCTTGGGCAAAATTCCAAATGATCAAATAAAGTGTCCAATACCATGATCAAGAGAGAGCAAAATAATGATCCGAAAAGTGGGAGAAAAATCTCATCCTTTAGAAAATCAGGGTACAGATATTACTTACCAAGAAAAACGAATATAGTAGATAATTCCCAATATATTTTGTAAGCAGGGCACAAAGACACCCATCAGGGTCCCAAGCTTATGCTCGTTTGTCTGAAAAGTCCCTTTGATTAGAAGCATAAAAATCATGAAAATTGCAACATAATGGCAAAAATAAATAACCTCTTCTTCTATTTGGAAGTCATGTATCTTCATAACAAAGGAACTATCAAATTAACCCTTGAAAACTAGTGTGGGGTGGGGTTATTGTTTACTTTTGGTTAAAGAAAATCAGGAATACCTTCTTCCTCTCCCATCAAAATGAGCTTGTAACGTGTCCAAGTAGCCAACAGAATACACATTAGCTCAAATAAAAAAAACAAGGACCAAAAGGATAATGTGAAGCATCAGCCAAGCAGGTTGTAGAGATTGAAAAGCTGAGAAGGAAGAATGAAGATAGACACAGAGAGAGCAAGCAAGAAAGAGAGAGAGAGAGAGAGAGAGAGAGAGAGAGAGAGAGAGAGAGAGAGAAAGAGAGAGAGAGAGAGAGAGAGAGAAATACAGAGAGAGAGAGAGAGAGAGACACGGATGTTCATTAATCGAGTGACTACTATTACTATGAATGAAATGTCAGCAAGAATGAGAAAGAAATTTCTTAATACTGAAGAAGCTCCACGATAACCTAATCAACAGCAAGGTCCACCCAACACTTGCAAAATTACGACAGAATCAATTTCTTTACAACCTTGAAGTTTGGAAACATATTCATGATGATGCCTGCCAGAAAGCCAAGGGGATATATAAGGCACCTTGGGTTGTCCAACAGAGATTGCAACGTCTTCACCATCCCGCAGACGACTACTTGCAGGAACATGTTCTCTTCTCATACTGCAAAGCAAATGCAATAGCAGTTTTGCTTTTAGTTTGTCAATGCAATTTAAATTACATAAAATTATGCACGCTTGCAAACATGCAAGAGACCCAAATAGTAATAACCCATATGATTCTCCGTACCTCTTCATTCCGAGTTTATTGACAAGAGAATCAAAACCATACAACTCCAGTTTCGATCCCCGTTCCTTTTCAGGAAATTCTGCAATATTTCCCTTGTTTATATCGGACTCCATGTCTGTGTTTCTTGATTATCTCTAAGAAAAACACGAGAAAAGCCGACGTTAGTCATTCATCGTAAAACAGTTGCCAACGTATATGATTACATTCAGATGAAAGACGACGTAAGATAAAATATTTAAACAAAACGGAGCTTGGAGTCAAATCACCAAATGAATCAAACCAGATGATTAGATCGAACTCAGGGATTCAGAATCAAGATAATGGAGTATATCTTCGGTTCCCGACGAATTGCTAACTATCTGAAATGCGAAGAGGACTTCTTCTGGTTTCCTTGGGGACGTAGCGACGTGCTACTAATCAGGGGAGTTTGAATGTGTTAACGCTAATGTTTGCATTATCCGAGATAAGCAAAGTATTGTCGATTAATGATACGGATACCTATCATTGATACGGATACGTATCGTGGATGCACTAAAAAACACATGTAATAAGTATGGATGCTTTAGGGAAATTTACTAAAATATGAAAAATATAATTATTCATTAATAATATTAATATAAAAATATAATATTCTTATTCAAATATTTGAAAAGCAAATAAAATAACTATCTGAAACATTACCAACTGTCTATTTCACTTGCAATATGATCGTGAAGCATTATCACAATATCATAGATACCACACAAATATACTTTTAGATTAATTGAAAAATGAAAAATTAAGATTTTAACAATTTTGACCCAGAATGCTTAAATCCAATCTTAACCAATTTGGCCAACAAAATTAAGTATCAACCGCTAAAATTTATAAAATTGCAATAACCAATTTTCATCCAATAAAACTTTAGGATTATCAAGCATAAAAAATACAAAGCGTGATTAAATAAACATCAATGTAGAAGAAAGAGAAAGCGTGATGGCCACTTGGCCATAAGGCTATAATAAACAAAAAAAACAGAAATAACAAGACATGCTAAATTTTTTTGTCCGAGGACTGAATAAAAAATAAGAGAAAATAAGTCACAAAGTTGGTTTCTCTATTATTGTAATTTATATAGTTTTTTATTTCCATGTTAGTATCTTCAAATCCCGTATTTAATTTCTATATTTTTTTATTTCCATATCAATATCTTCAAATCCATACGTTTCTTAGGTTTTATATTTTATCGCCCTGTTTCCTGGATAAGTTAGGAAACAAACGCGATAAGAGAGGAAACAGGGGTCTATTTCCTGTAAAAGGAAAGTACTCTATGTTTCCTTTATTATGGAAACGGATACATATCAGCATTTATCGGCCGATATGTATCGATAAGGCAAACCTTGGTTAACGCACATCAGTATACATAGTTTGCAGTAACTATACGAAATAGTCGACATAGACTGATATGTATCCGTATCTTTAATTGAGGATACAGAAAATACGGAGTTTCCAGTTACATGAAACAAAGCCTTGTATCCTTATGTATTCGTTTGTTTCCGCTAGTTTCTTGATGTATCGAAGAAACAAAAGTTGATACCTATGACACTATACCGATACAAATTTGAACAACAAGAAATATAAATCAAAGTAAGGAACTCATTAAACTTTTTCTCGTGTTAACAACATCACTGAGTAAGTTAAATCTACTATAGAATTTATGATTTGACTCAGTCATCGAATATTAACTATTTTGAATATTTGAATTTGAAAAACATCTAAAACTTTTTACTTTTATTTCATTCACTCTTTGTACCATTTCTAGTAAATTTGATATTTTTATTAATAGAAAATATATTTTAAGACCATATATAAATGAAGTATTCTATCTTTGATATAATTTGTGTTTCTATTCGATTGCTTATTTCTGTCTTTGATAAAAGTTATCATAAGCCTTGTAAGTTAGAATTACATATTTTATACCAACGTCTCAAAAATT
Source organism: Aristolochia contorta (assembly GCA_022405105.1). Taxonomy (NCBI): domain Eukaryota; kingdom Viridiplantae; phylum Streptophyta; class Magnoliopsida; order Piperales; family Aristolochiaceae; genus Aristolochia; species Aristolochia contorta. The sequence goes on along the minus strand of CM039667.1, from coordinate 27,375,912 downwards.
ACTTATTTAATGATTTAATTATTAAATTTGAATTATTGATATGAAATTACTATATATATATATATTTAATGTACTATGTTTCTATAATTTATATGTATTTCTTAGTATATCTATGCGTATCCACAAAACATACATTGCATATCCACGAAACATACATTAAGTATCTCCAATACTGCAAACATTGTCAGCACATTGTTTTAGGGAGTGTCCGAGGCAACTCGCCCAGGGAGGGGAAATAGGACTGGCTAGGGGTAGTTATATAGGAGGTACGATTTGTCTATTTTTATTAATAATCAATAATCACAATTAATTGTGACAAACTTCTTTAATTTTAAAGAATAATTTTTAACTCTCTATGCACATTAAGCACTAGATGTTGTTTTGGTAGACGGTCACTCGTTAGAAAAGTATTTTATAAATTTAGGTATATACTACAACTTAACATAAATATTATTTGTAATGTTATATATATATATATTTAAATACTTATTTACTTATTTAGTTCTTGGTGGACATTTTATACATCAAACTGTAGAATATTTCAATATATTTATATTTTTACAAGTCATATTTACGAATACATCCAGATATGCTTTTTATCAAAGAACAATGACTTATCCCAAAAGGAGATTTTGCCTTCCATAGAGTTAAGACCTCACTCCTAAAAGAAGTTGCTTTTCTTCAACAAAATTTATCCAGAATAGCAAGAGACACAAAATATAATATAATAACGGCCAGTAAACAAACCAGACAAAATTCTCGACCCAACAAGTCCTCTTCCGAAAGTCCACTCCTCTTGCAAAAGCGTAGCCAGAACGCGGAAAAGCTTCCAATTTTGGAATTTTCCCATGCTCCGATTTTTTACCTGGCCCTCGGGACCACTTAAGATATGTGCAACGCACCTTTTTCATTTTTTAATATTTAATATTGTGGGTGTTCATAAAAACGAGGGACCGTCATTTTATGTCATTTTTAATAAAGTAATACTACCTACACTCGTAACTATCCCATATTAATCTAAGCCCTTAAAATTATATATATTTTTTTAAAATTTTATTTTTAAAAGATAAATCCTACGCATCAATGGTTTATAATCAGTTAGAATTTTCCTTTTTAATATTTAATAGACAAATAATTTGGATCTATGGTCTTACAAAATCGAGTTATTTTTTATTTTTTTGATATTTTTATAAAATAATTCATTTATGTTTTTCTGTGTAACCAGTTTTTCCATAAAGGGGTATTTTAAACGGTCAATCTCAAAAGAGTCTTTTATGAAAGAGCTTAGCCCAGTACTAAATTATAATAGAGTTTCTAGCATATAAAGGTTCCACAGTTTTTTTTTATATAAAAAAAAATACTGTGGTCCCTCTTTTTACTGTGCTCCTGGAGGCTACTTTTCCGATTTTCGTCCAAGCAAAAGAGGCTTTGCTTGCGGCTCTCTGTGGTTAAAAAAAGAAAGTTCCTTCCCGGGAAAGTGGAGGGGCCCCCGGTCTTATTACATTTTCCAAATTTCGTGGCGTTCCTTAAAGCTTACGTGGACACATCGTATAGGGGCGGCCATTTGAACCTGTCTCGGTCTCCTCCTCCTCCCATCGACGAACGTCGGCCTCTCGTTAGGGTTTTGTTCGGGAAGCCAGACGGCGATCGAAGTTCTCTTCGTGTTCCCATCGCCGGGACTGTAGTTTCCGATCAAAATCCGGCGCAGTTATTCCCTTTCCTAGTTTTGAAGAAGATCCTTTTTCTTTTGACGGCGGGTCGAGGTTAATCAATTATCAAACGTCATTTGTCGAGGTGGAACGTAGGCTCTGTTTTATCGCCGAGACGTATTCATTGTTGGAAATAATCGGAGGCGGAGCTTTTGTTTTAATTGAGTTTCTATGATCAGGTTATGAGATAGGGGCTTCGGAGTCGACGACGAGCTCGGGTTTCTTTTATTGGATTGGTGAAGCGGAGAGTGTACCGCTGTCTTGAACGTTGTTTTTTGGTTGTGGACGGAGTGGTTTTGTATTGGATTTTGAGTCGAAGGCGTCTCGTTGTTGTGCTAACGTCGGCTATGAAGTTGAGTGTTGGAAAGAAATATATTGGCCGGTTTGGTAGATTTTGACGTGCGTCGTTTCTGAGGACGGACCATCTTGTTGTTTCTCGTCCGAGGAAGGATTGAGCTGTCTAAAATTCCAAAGATTGGAATGAGCACTCACGGCGGCAGGAAGAGCATTACGCTCGGCGGGCATGCACCTGGGAAGAAGAAGCTTTTGGAAAATGGACAGGGCGACGGTGGACGGAAAGCGTTCACCTCTGGCTCTCGCTCCGGGTATCGGTTCTTATTTGGTCTTTGTCATGTTTGAATTGGAACCGAAAGTTTTTTGTTTTCTTGATTTCATGATTGACACGTGGAACCATAGGGAAATGCGAGCATGTTTTTCAGTTTCTTGTAGTCAGTGCAGTAAACAAATGGCACTTTTATGCATTGAATTCGATTCTGGATCTGATACTTCTCCATCTTTTCGTTATTTTTGTTTTTTATTTATTTCTTGTGAATGGTTTATATGCGGGGAAAACATTATTTGGTTTCTTTGGCGCGTGCGGTTGCATATCATTGCGGTTCTTTCTTTTTAAAAATATTTAAAATATTTTCTGTTGGCTGAAGCTTAATAACAGAACTTTTTCTGTGCAATTTCACTATTTGGCTGTGGGCTTTGAAGTTGGAGATGAAATGGAAATATTCCATTGTTTTTCTTGTTGCCTTCAGCATGATGAGCACTTTTGGTCGGATCTTCTTTGCGAAAATTTGAGCAATCTAATACCTGTGTATTATCCTTCACAACTTGCTCAAGAGATGACAGCCAATCCTATCTCATGTAGATATGTTTCTTTTCTTACCCATCACCACCTGGGGTTTATAGTGTTGAATTTTCTGTTGTACAAACCAATGCTAATTATTGAAGAGACAAACAAATTATGTTCATTATCCATCTACTATCATTTAATCCAAGTATACCAAAGGTATATTTCAGACCCTGATTTTCTTGTTTATCTCTTTTTTGGAGCAGGGCAACTACAGGTGAGAGGACAGTCAAGCGCTTGCGACTGTCCAAGGCCCTGACAGTGCCTGAAAACACCACTGTGCTTGAAGCTTGCCGCCGGATGGCTGCTCGGAGGGTTGACGCTATATTGTTGACTGACTCAAATGCTTTGCTTTGTGGGATCCTAACTGACAAGGTGAGTTTCATGCTGATAGAGGTGGCATCTTCACTTCCTGTTTCTTTATAGTGATTTTTATTATGCCTTGTGCCTGTTGAAGGACATAGCAACAAGGGTAGTTGCCCGTGAATTGAAGCTTGATGATACTCCTGTTTCGAAAGTCATGACAAGGAATCCAGTTTTTGTTCTTTCAGACACCCTTGCTGTGGAAGCATTGCAGAAGATGGTGCTTGGTCAGTAGTGAACCTTCAGTACTCATTGGTTTCTAAGTAATTACTTATTTCTTTATGGAATTCACTGCTGTTTAATCTGTCTAATCCTGTGGTTGCATCTGTCCTTGCAGGAAAATTTAGGCACCTGCCTGTTGTAGAGAATGGCGAGGTAATTGCTTTACTTGATATTGCAAAGTGCCTATATGATGCCATTGCGCGCATGGAAAGGGCAGCTGAAAAAGGTAAGGCCATTGCTGCAGCTGTGGAAGGAGTGGAAAAACACTGGGGAACTTCCATTTCTGGTGGGTGTCTTGGTTATGTTAACCATATTTGACTACTGAGTTTTTCGAATCCTATCTTATCTCTTGATTTTTAAGACCTCATGTTCTAATACATTGACTATATGTATTTGATGCCAATTTTTCAGGTCCTAATTCTTTTATTGAAACATTGCGTGAGCGTATGTTTAGGCCTGCTTTATCCACTATCCTTTCAGACAATCCAAAGTAGGTAATATCCTCTTTTGTCTATTTATTACGTCTATTTGATTTGGGATCATGATGTTTCAAAGTTGTTTTTATTTGACTAGAAATTGCTCTTTTCAGATTGGTAACTGTCTCTCCAACTGACTCAGTGTTATCTGCTGCAAAGAAGATGCATGAGGTTCGAATGAGTTCAGCTGTTATCGCAGTTGAAAATAAACCAAAAGGAATTCTAACGTGAGCATTGTTTCTTTGATTTCTTTTAAGCTTGTAAACAACTTAATGGTTTATAAAGTACTTATTATTTATTTAATGAATGACATGATTTAATGGTTTATCTTAAATGCAGATCAAGGGACATTTTAATGCGAGTCATTGCACAGAATCTTCCACTGGATTCAACACCCGTAGAGAAGGCATGTATTTGAAAAACAGAGAGATTTTGTTAAAGTTTTCGAATCAATTAAGTATGTCATCTTTTTAGTCGGCATAAAAATGCAATTTCTTTTCAGGTCATGACCCCAAACCCTGAATGTGCATCAGTTGATACACCTATTGTTGATGCTCTGCATACCATGCATGATGGCAAGTTTTTACATCTTCCAGTTGTTGATAGAGGTAATTTGTCGCTGTCAATATAAAAGATAAAAGTCCGCTATCCTATGGGTTACAACTATATATTCCCCACACTTTTCTCTGACCTTTTTATATGTATGTCAACAGAAGGAAATGTTGCTGCTGTTATTGATGTCATCCTCATAACTCATGCTGCAGTAGCCACGGTAAGCCTCTTCCTAGAATTCCCCCTTTTATGAACTGATATTCTTATTTGGCTTCAATATAAAAGATAAATCTCTTTGATCTTCTTGCATCTCCTAGTTTTAATTGGTAATAATGGCCTGAGTCTTGGTTGTGAAGTGTTTAGTTGTTGTCTTGTATATTATATACATTATACCACGTGTTACCTTTACTTGGTGTTGTCCTCAATTACAACTCGTGAAATACGAAAGCCTTGTTTGGTGTCTGTCCTTTCTCGATATTACTAAATCTGGGCGTTCTTTGCGTAACCGCACCCGTGTTTTCTTCTATATTCTTTATGCAGAGCACATTTTGGTTCTTTTCTACTTCCAAACTAAAACCTTTTGAACCTACTTCACTTGAGAACATGATTCATTATCTTGGAAATTTATTTAATAAACACAGGTTTTTTAACTTGTTTGCTCTCTGTGCCTCATGTTTATTGCATTTCTAGATATCTTTTCTGTTAACTACTTACAGCTAAATTATCCCAAAATATTACAAATAGCTGGACTCCACTTGACATTAATGATTATTTTATATTTGAAAAACTTTGCGAAATTGTTCAGGTATACTTGAGTTCCTTTTGTCGTTCAATATAGAAGTCTGCTTTCACAGCTAGTCATTTGATATTTGGTCTGTCATCAAGTTAGGTTGGAAGTAGTGGAGGAATTGGAAATGAAGCAACAAGTTCGATGATGCAGAAGTTCTGGGATTCTGCTCTGGCCTTGGGGCCTTTAGATGAAGATGATGATTCACAAAGGTTGTACCTTCACACTTGCTACAGTTTTAATCAGTTGCAAGTATGAATTTCTGATTCACATCTTACTTGTTTAGCAGTGAGGGCTCTATGAAATTAGCTTCCGAAGGAACAGAAGGGGGCAGATCAGCTGCCTATCCGGCTTCAGGTGTTGGTTATACCTTTGGCTTTAAGCTTCAGGATAGAAAGGGACGGATGTATAGATTCAACTGCGGTATGGTACTATATTTAGTAACCAATTTTATATGAACTTACTCGATACTTTTTTAATACCATGTTATTGTCAATGCCCCTGACATTTCGATATTATTTTTTTTAACTTCTTGCTTTTCTGCATTTCTTTGAAATATCACATGTTATATGGTTTATTTATTTACTTTTATTCGTGTCGTGTTTCTTTTTTTTTTACCCATTTTTCTTCTCTGTTGATTTCGAGTGTTTCTCATATGAAGCCTAAAGAGTTATCTGTGGAGTATTTTGTATTTGCAGTAGTCATTTTATTCTGACTTGTATTGCTGTTGTGTCTTGATCAGATACACGAAGTTTGACAGATCTTATGACTGCTATTCTTCAGAGAGTGGGGGATGACATAGATCAAAACCAGCTACCACTGATTATGGTACCTAAAATAATTAATAATTCCCCATCTCTCTTTCATATCGTCTTCTTACTTGCTAACTGAGAGCTGTTTTCCCCTGTTTTGTTGTTGCAATGTAATTTCTAGTATGAAGATGAAGACCACGACAAAGTTGTACTTGCATCAGACAGTGATTTTACTGCCGCTGTGGACCATGCCAGACTAGCTGGATGGAAGGTAATGGACTTCCCATGATTGTTTTTTTTGTAACTTTATTTATGAAATGAATAATTACTACCGTCTGACTATGTAATGCCAACCTACCCATTTGTTAGCAAAATCTGAGTACTTTCCCTTCCATGCACTCTCATCCCTTCCTGCCAATTCCATCCCTCATCCTTTTAACCCATAATACCCCAATCCATTCATCCCCTTCATTTTTTAAACCTAATAAAATTTTGTCATCTTGTTGGTCAATACAGTGAGAAGGAGACTAATAACCTTGCCTTTTTATGCATATAACATATATTTTGTTCTACCATAACTTTGTAATTTCTCCCAGTCAACTTATTTGTATTGGGGTTGGGAATTGAATGGCTTGAAAAGAGGTGAGGTATAATTGGAAGAAAGAGGAGGTAAGTAGATGGATTAGGAAGGTTTCAATTTTTGTTGATTGATAGGTAGGGTGCCATCATCTTTTTTATGGCCTTGTTACAATCTTTTCGTAATTCCTGTTGGTTCTGAATCTTGATTCTGTCATGTTGACTTGTGATAGGGCTTGAGGCTACATTTGGATTATTCTACCGTTGGTAGTCATATAAATCATGGTGAAACCACCAGTGTGGAACTTGCACACACAGATGCATGGGCTGCGGCTTACCGAACAGTTGCAGCCGGTGCTGCCCTAGTTGCAGGACTTAGTGTCATGGCTTACTTGAGGAGATCTGGCACCTGATCGAGCCATGAGCATACATCCTTATCTCTACATCCTGTAGCATTCGTCATGTGAGCTTTACAGATCAATTGTATTGGGCAGCGGGGCTGCCAAATTTGTCTTTTTCTTTTTCGCTTTTGTAAAAATTAATTGACAGGTTCAGTTAATCAGTAGTGGCTCCACGTACGAAATAATGCCAGGAATGTGATCAAGGCCGGTTTTTTGGTGCCCAAAGCATACAGACATGTTTGATATTGAGGTATTACACTCTTCATGAATGCATATCGAATACCGAATACAATTCCCTTGATAATGTTATTCAATTAAATGATATGCGGTTCCATTTCTATATTCCCCCATATTTCAGAAGCATATCGAATACCGAAAGATGGGTTTTGGAGACCCATTTTAAATAGTGACGACCCTGTAAGTCTGCAACTTTTATATAACTAGTGTAAATTATATCTTGTCGGTATAAAATCTGACTGAAGCGAATCATTCAATGACTTGTTTGTTAAACTAAAAATGGATTTTTTCGTAGAAAAAATTGTTGGTTCGATTAAGTTAAAGTTGACTTAATTGTAAATTATATATTTTTGTCTCCTTATAGGCTTTTATAATTTTGTCGTATTTTTATTCATTTTGAATAATGCTAGTTGCACTGAGCGCCAGCGTTTATCCTCTAAAAAAAAGAATTTTATAAAAAAAAAATATTTTTTATATTTTTAAGAGCTCAAATTAATATATACGTCTGAGAGGTATATCTACTAGGTACGTCTAGCATTACTTTTTTATTTTATATTGTAAATATATGGTTAGTAAGACACCCTTTAGCTGATTCTTAAAAAGAGTTTCAAATTAAAAGATCATACAGAATTTTAGAAATCTGACGTGAATCATGAATGTATAGATTATAGATTAATAATTAATTTGGAAAATAAAAATAAATGTTAAAAACTGAAAACTTAAATTATTGAAATTTTTGATTTTAATGCTAAGAAGCCTAGAACTAATAATGGCGCGGAAGCGGGCTTTGGGAGGGTATGATTCCTTCCTCTCTTGAATTTGAAACGATCCGCGGGACTCGTCTTTGAAGCACAAGGGTTCCGGCTCCCCAGTTACCATGAATCGCTGGTTGGAGAAGTTAACGTTTCTGCTAAACAGTTTCACGGACTCGAACATCCAACCGACCTGTTTACCTCCAGATTCGAGCTTCCAAGTCCTGAATCCTGATAAAGCTTCACAGGTTCCAGTCTAACACGTCTTTTGCAAGATGAAATTGCCTTTTCCCGTGTTTTCTATGGACCAAGTTTTTGCCTTTTTAGAAATTCTCTTCGCTTCTCATTTTTATGTGGTTTGGGTTATGCAAATTACGATTGCATATACAAAAAATACTTTTTTTCCACCCTTGTAAATTATCGTAGGGCGCGCGGATTCTTATGTCTTCGTTTGCAAATTCAGTTTGTGAAAGAAGGAACCTGGAAGAACGTATAATCAACAGTTGGTTTTGTGTTAAGATGTAAATCAGTTATTTTGCGGAATGAAGTGCGCTTCGAGCATTTGTTCCCACTGTTGTATGTTTCTGTATTTCTTTTTGCTTGCGTCTTCTTTGCAAGCTAACCCACTCTAAAGAGAAAATGTTTTCTGGGAAAACTCGGCATTAAGATGCATAGTAAGCTTCTGATATTTCGGAATTCGTATCTGTCCAGTTTACTGCATGTCTGGTTATCATCGAAATTTTAATTTAATATGATGTTCTTTCTGATAAGTTTTTGTTCATATAAAGCAACAGCACCAAGATAGTTTAATTTTGGTTTTGGCTTGCAGGAATTTGACCAACTACAATGGAAGCAATTGTACAGCCTTTTATTGCAGATTTCTGTATATACATCATTATTAGGAGATGATTTTAAGCAGTGTTTTGGGGAAGACCTAAAGCTTCAAGATATTGCAATCTTATCTGATCATCTATTTGAAGAAGTCGACAATCAATTTACATCTATCAGTGCTGGAGTGGCATCTAAACAATACCAGTCAGATATTTTGATCCCTCTCGATGGTCTCCTTTCACTTCTGAGATGCTGCTTGGTTATTCTGCCCTTATTGGAGTTTGATCCATGTATAGTTTCAAAGAAACGCCAAACCCTTGTTGCAATATTTGTAAGGACATGCCATCTCAGTTCGATATTGTGTGATTCCAACATATCAAATGCTCCTATAACCACTAATCTTGAGGGGTTGGATACTTCTGTCTACTCTGCTGATCAAGTTGCTGATAATGTTCTTGTTTTAAGTTCAGTACTTGAGGTACATTAAACCCCTCCAGCTGTTTACTGCTCAGTGATTTCCATTGATATGTATTTCAGAGGCATAGTATGTTATCCACAAGGGGAGGAGAACCTGTGAGTGTCCTCCTATACCTTTTATTCAGAAGTGTTCGTCCAATACAACTGACTTCTTAGGTCTTACACAGTCTATGCATTTAATTATTCCAGAGAAGCTCTCCTCTGCTAGTTTTAGGTGTATGTTATGCTGAACAAAGCACAAAGCAGAATAGCTAGTTTTTACCTGTTAAACATCTGGTGTTAAGCACCTCTGCAGGGGTTTCCTTATTTTAATAGTGTTTTGTGCACTCAAAGAGCAGGTAAACCCCTGGTTACATTTAACATGTGACATCTTATATAGTATGCCATCAGAATATATATATACTTTTATATTGTCATATTCTTGGTCCTTAAGTACTGGTGTACAGGTTGGGCCATTGATGAGGTTTGTTTTTGTGGTCCGGTGATTGTGTCCTATTCAGTAAATGTTACTTGGTCTTTTGGATTTGCGTTCTATGTCATTGTTCAGTTGCTTGATGGCCTTGAGAAAGCTAAAGTTTCCCTTCTGTCTTTAGGTCTTCATGGATGAACTTCTAAAGGACAAGCGTTTGTGGAAGCACTTCAGGAAACATGAATATGTTTCTTCGACAGAAAATAAGACTTTTCTTACTGTTCATGATTTCGTCATTCTAGAGGTGGTTTGCAGTCATTTTCTTCTGTCAGTTTCGAGCAAATATTTAGTTGAAAAATACTTGGACACTCTATTCTGGTCCCATCTAGATCTCAGAACTCCAAAACTAACGTTAGCTGCAGGCTTAACTTTAATCAGATCTTCTGTTATTCTTTCTGCACCTCATATGCTTCTGGCTCATTTGGTATCCTTGGTCTCCAGTTGCATTGGTATCAACTTGACTCCTGGGACAAAAACATCTTCAATACTCTTGTCACAGTATATCTCAGCATTTGAACTATCAATTAACTTATACAAAAGGAAAAAATTGAAGCTACAACAGATTTGCAGTCTCAGTGAAGAAGTCAATAATTTGAGTTTTCCTGATATGGAGCAAGTTTTAGTTGGAAAGGGATATCAGTTGAGTTTTGAATGTTGTATTTTACCAGTGACATGCGACAAAATTAACTTCCGAGTCCATGAGTTGGTCAAGGCGACTCAACCTTGCTGTGGTAGTGTAAATTCTCAAACTTTTGGCCCTCACCTTGTCAGCACCTCTGCAGCTTTCATCGAAGAGAACCAGCATATTCTGGATGAGTTGCACAGGCATGAAATCTGTTCAATACTGAAAAGCATAACAAAAATAATTCTTTCGAGCAAAAACTTGGTGAATGCTGCATCAGTCAATAAGGAAGTAAGCCAGCAAGAAATATATGTTTTGGCTGCAGCACTGAAGCTGATGAGCTGTACACTATTACAGATTGTTGGTTATATGAAGGAAAGTTGGGGCACAGTACCTTTCAGAAGTCTACGAGATTACTCATCATGTAGGGAATATGATTTTATAATTAGAACCATTGGCTGTTTTGGGGAATATAGCTATGCAATGCCAGTTCAAAAGGCATTACTCGATGGCCTACTGATGGATACAGTAATGCACAAGGAGACAAAGTTGATGCTAATTCATTTAGCAGGCTGGTTGGTATTTGCCTTTCAAAGTGGGCATGATTTTTTATGGAAAAGCTGTATATTCATGATGATGGCATTGATGAATCTGGTTATTTTTGAAGACGGTGATACAGATGTATTGAAACCAATCCTTGTTTCTGCAAAGGAATCTTCCTGTTCTCAGTCGTCTTTTGCTAAAGCTCCTCAGGTGAAGCATAACTCATATTTCATTTTATTTTATTTTTTATGTTTTGATACCGTGAAGTATAACTCATATATATGCCGATAGTGCTCATATCTTTGGTTTCATTATTCACCTTCCATGATTTACAATTTTCTTTTTTTTTTAAATGCAGGATGAAAAACATGCTAGATCGAGTCAAAATATTGCCTTGAACTTTCAGAAAATTCAAAAGACACTTATAAAGGAGAGATTTCAACATCTTGAAGGTGAAATACAAGGGTATGCACATTCTAATGTCTGTTGCATTATTGATTATAGGCTCGGCATGATTTCAATATTTAAGGTTTAGATATTATAGATTTGGATTTCTAGAGTTTAGAGTTTGTGTACCGAAGGCTGGTCATTAAATTGGGATGAGCTGGGTCTAATATCTTGGGATGAAATGTCAAAGCACGGTTTGTACCTGGTCTATGTAATCCATCTCTTAGGCATGTTTATGCCTCTGTTAATTTGGCCTGAAGATGAGGGAGGATTTTAGAGTAGATAGTCCACTTGTTTCAGCTTGGGATCCCTTGGGCTTATGAATTGTCTGCAGTGTTCCTCCTAAGGTTGCTCCATCAATTTTGGACCTCATAGTTCTCCCAATTTTTAGTTAGTTCATTTTTTTTGACTAAAAAATCTGTGTTCTCTGTTTGTGATTGTAAGAGTTCATGAGCCAAGAGAGTTCATAACGAAATTGTATAATTTTGTTTTGACCTGAGATTTTCTAGGACCCGAGAGTTTCACCTTCGCAGTATAAGCTGTAAATGTGTTTTTGGATTTTAAACAAAATATGCTTCTCACTGTCATTCAATTTGTATACGCAGCCTTATGCACAGGTTGGGAATTGTATGTTGTAGATTAAATAATATAACATGTCAATCTTGTCCTACAGTGCCTCGAATGTTGAGAAAGCGAAGGGGTTCGGCTTCAAAAAGAAAGACGATGGCACCTACAATGTAGAGTCTTATTTAAAATGTATGGGAAACCCATCTGATTTTGATGATTTGATAGAGTACATCGCTTTTACACCTGGAAAAGACTATTCTTTCTGGTTGAAGAAGAAGAAAAGGTTTATGCAGTGGAAAGAAAGGAAACGTCGATCTGGATTGCTTGCCGAAATGAAAAAATTTTGGAACTCTACGAAGAGTGGAAGGAGGCAGAGGTTCTCTCCGCACTCGTGCCAGCAGGGGAGGACATGAATTTGTTTTTTGTGCTATATGAAAAAATGACAGGTACCTTTCCATATTGTAGATATGCATATGTATTTAGTGTATAATATTTTTTTTCATTCGAAAAGTGTTTTCAGGTTTTCCAAGGTCCCTTAAGTGGTTCTTGCATGGTTGCTAATACATATGACAATTGTCTTTTGAATTATTATCATCCAAACAGTGAACAGTATTACCACTGAAATCAAGTCAATGTGTTACAAGCTGGATTTGTTCAATCAGATTGAAGAGAGCCTCCCCTTGTGGACCCAAAAGGCGGCCTCAACGCATGAACTTTCTTCCCACAGGAATCTCCCGATTCATCAGAAATAATCGTGTAGTTTCTACTGCTCACCTTCCTGAAGTAGCACCCTCCATTACTGAAATAACTGTAAGCTTGTTCATTGCTGCCTACTCCCTTCACCACCAAGTTATCATTCACAAGCATGAACCCCTGACCCTTCTGATTGTTCCTCAGAGAAGAATACGAGAACCCAGATGGAGAACTGGAGATCTTTTCTTCGTTGAATCCCAGCGAGACGTTTGAGAGCAGCGAGTAAATATCCGGGTTGTCAGTGTTCTCGGTGTTCGTGAGCAGAGAGAGTGGAAAGTAACGTCGGACTTGGCTTGAATACATGTCAAACGAGGGGAATTCCGCATACACGCCGTGGTCGAGGAAGATCTTCTGCTTCACCTTCTGCAATGCGCCGTCCTTCTCGAACACCATCCGGTTCACATAATCGAAGCTCTGGAACGAATGTGTTGTGATTTTGCCGTGGGAGGACTTGACCCATCCCGTGGAAGAAATCTCCCTGCTTGCCGTAGTCACAAAAGTGCCGTTCAAGCCTTGGATATGTGAAACAACAGAAGGGGTAATTGGCTCTGCGATCGATCTGAGAAGACGCCCCGTCGTTCTCGAGTTCTTGGGATCCAACCAAAGATGAAGATTTGCGTCGATGAACCATACGTTCAATCCGTTCGTGACACTGAATCCGAGTTCGTGAGGCTCTCCATCTAAAATTTCGCCTAAGAAAGGAGTGATTTCGATGTCGTAAACAGGGAGATCGAAAGACCCAATTCCTGAAATGGGTCTCCAGAGAAGAGGATTCACACCGCCTGTGTAAATCACAGTGAAAGGCCAGATAGCCCCCACCGTCTTCCCGTCGAGGCCGACGACGACCTCACGAAAAGACCCGTGTCCCGGAGTGCCGGTCAAGTTGTTCGCCTTGATGTACTCGTCCGGCGGATTCCCATACCAGAACTCGTCGCTGGAGTGAAATGAGATGAATACTTCCAGAACTGCTCTGTATGTGTTCCTCGGAACTTGGAATTGTTTCACCTGAGTATCGGTCGAATTTTGGACTACAAACCACAACCCGTCATTCAGGGGGAGGTTTCTCGAAATGGGTAGGATTAAATCGGCGTCAGAATCGAAATATGGAACTGAATCCGGACCTTCTTCTTCTTCTTCTTCTTCTTCTTCGGCGGGATAGAAATGGAAGGTCACGTTGACATGGTAGATTCCGGTATAGGTCTTATCGACGAGATTGGCGAGATGGACGGCCAAGGTTTGAGGGGTTTTGAGCAAGGAAGAATACCTGGTAATGTCCTTCTGAACAGTCCATACGATTCCAGTCTTCCGGGGCTCCGCCGTGCAGGAACGCAGAAGCTCGACGCCGCCTAACCAGACACCGAAAATGCGGTCGAATTGCCTCCCTTTGCAGGTCGCCGTCCATTCCAGCACGATCTTGGAGAAGTTCTGAGACGGGCATTCGGTGGGGGGAGTGTAAGGGCGGTCACCGGAGGTTTCCCGTACGTGAAGCCGAAATCGTGCTGCAGGATCAGGTAAGAACAGGGTTTCGTTTTGGGGACTTGGATGGGTCTTGTCACTTCGAAGAACCGAGTTGGGGATGCTTCCGTTTCAGGGGTCTGGAACAGGGATTCCTTGTCCAGGATCCTCACATTGTGGAGATTGGCGAGAGAGAAGGGAGGATTCAGGCTCAGTAGCAGAATGAGCAGAAGAAGAAGAAGAGGGAGGGGAGGTAAAGGGGAGGACATGGGGAGAGCGAGAGTCATTGCAGGTGAGAGATTTTGGTCTCTGTCTCTCTACTTCGTGCTTCTCGCCCTCCTCAGAAGCATTGCAGTTCACAAGAAACCTAAATGGAATTAAGAAATTGGTGAAGTTTGATTGTTATGGACGGAAAGATTCTGAATGAATTAAGCCGAAGTTGTTGCAGGCTTGCAGCTTTATCGGGTGGCTGCGTGTCAAAAGTGAGCTGCTGGGGATGAGCAGTAAGCACATACTCTCCAATCATTGCTACATATTTTATATAATATTCACATTTTAGATACAAAAATATATCTAATGTGTAAACTCGCATTAATCATACATATTCTTTAGGTACATATTATACATGTACACACTTTGTACGCACTTTTAAGCACTCATATTTTAGATATACACACTTTAGTACGCACTTTAAGCAAACATATTTTAGATACACACACTTTAGTACGCACTTTAAGCAAACATATTTTAGATACACACTATGAATATATTATTTAAATATACACACTATGAGTTTTCTAGGTACACTCTTAACTTAGAAAAAACTTCTTCCAACTTGTGGGTATATTTGGCTAGTCTCTTTGGCGGCCAAAAGTTCCTTTTAAGATGAAAGAGCCGCTTCTTGGATAATAAAAAAGTGTGTATACAAGTATAAACTAATTTTTTTGATAAATCACTTTTTGAAAAAGGAGATTTTAGTTTTTTTCAAAAGCTCCAAAATGAAATTTTTCCTAAAAAGAATATTTCAGAGTTATTTCAAAAGAATAATGCTAGTTGCACTTAGCCCATCACCTATTCCACATACTTGTTAATCTAAACGGTTGATGCTTAGGTTTATCCTCTAGAAAATAAGATTTTATAATAAAAAATATTTTTAAGGGCTTAGATTAACATATGTAAACTGATTCCCAATTTGTGTCTCATTATATAAGTTTTTTTATTATTAAATTTTTAGACCTAAATGTTATCCCGATCATTAGCGATAATTGAAATACAATCTCGGAACTAGAACCAAAATTGCCATATTTCTATAGATACATTAGGTGTACACACTAAGTGCAATAATATTTGGCTCTCATACTTTAGATACATAATCACATACTAGGTACACATATATGCACGTTTAGAAAGCTATAAATGTACACACTAGAGATGCACACACAATACTCTTGGTGCATTAATATACTCCAGGTGTTGATACACTTGGATAATCACATATATTTGTAAGCCAACATACTCACAAATATATGAGGACCCATGTGCTCTTTCACACTTAAAAATATATTGTAAATGTGTGGTGGATCTTTCCATACTTTCAAATACTTGTGAGCTCACACACCAAGTAAAATATTTTACAACTATACACTTTCATACTTACAAGTACTTGTGAACCAGCACAAAATTTTAAATATGGTTCACATGTAACCCCTCTTGCTAAAAAATACTTACGAGTCTACACGCATAAATACTTGAAATGCTAGTATACTCACAAAACCTTTGGACCTACACATTCACAAGTGCTTGGGCTACACACTGAAAAATACATGCGGGTTCATATACACTCATACATATCGATATATATAATTTTGTGCCCATAGCCATGCTTTACACACTTCCACATTATCTATTAACAGTAATTATCGTTATTACCTATTAAACATACACAATTTCAAACTACTTGGACAACACTTACAATTTATAGATACATGTGGATCCATACACACTTTTACTCGTAAATACATATAATTCTATAGACTTACATATAAATAAACCTTACACATTATTACATTATACTAAAAAATAATTATTTTTTTATATTATTATAAAACATATAATTGAAGTAACTTTATTAATGGGTCTAAGTCGGTGTCCTCATATTCTTAACCTATTATTGTCTAGTTTCTTCCTACCCATCTCCATGTCTTACCCCTTTCTCCCACCTTCCTACCCATCTCCATGTCTTACCCCTTTCTCCCACCTTCCTACCCATCAATCCTATTGGTCTCTCATCCTCACCTTATTCAATCCTCATATACTTACCCTATCCTTGTCCTGTTTTTACCTTCCCATCTCCATGCTTTAAACCTCTTTTCACCCTACGAGTAATGCTATGGGTACCGAGACGGTACTCGGCCCGAGTACAGAGAATGACGTGGAAGGCTTACGTGGCCATCCACGTCATATGCAGAGTCAGCAAAGGAAAACCCAAAGACAATCGGCACCCTCTGCTTCCCTCCGTCCCGCGGCCTCTCCCGCCGTCCCGCGGCCTCTCCCGCCGTCCCGCGGCCTCTCTCGCCGTCCCGCACTCTCTCCCGCCGTCCCGTACTCTCTCCTGCCGTCCCGCACTCTCTCCCGCCGTCCAGCGGCCTCCCTCCCTCTGTCCTGCGGCCTCCCTCCCGCCGTCCCGTCGCCTCCCTCCCGCCGTCCCGTCGCCTCCCTCCCGCCGTCCTGCGGCCTCCCTCCCGCCGTCCCGCCGCCTCCCTCCCGCCGTCCCGCCGTCCCGCAGCCTCCCTCCCGCCGTCCCGCCGTCCCGCCGTCCCGCAACCTCCCTCCCGCCGTCCCGCAACCTCCCTCCCGCCGCCTCCCTCCCGCCGTCCCGCCGCCTCCCTCCCGCCGCCCCGCCGCCCCGCCGCCTCCCTCCCGCCGTCCCGCGGTCGGCAAGAGGCAAGAGGGAGGGAGGGAGAGGGAAGGAGGGAGAGAACGGGAGGGAGGGAGAGAGCGGGAGGGAGAGAGCGGGGGGAGAGAGCGGGAGGGAGAGAGCGGAAGGGAAAGAGCGGGAGGGAGAGAGCGGAAGGGAAAGAGCGAGAGGGAGAGAGCGGGAGGGAAAGAGCGAGAGGGAAAGAGCGGGAGGGAAAGAGCGGGACCGCGGGAGGGAGGCAACAGGATAGCGGGAGAGAGGCTGCGGGACGGCGGGAGAGAGGCTGCGGGATGCGAGAGAGAGGCCACAGGACGGAGGGAAGGAGGCAACGGGACGGAGGGAAGGAGGCAACGGGACGGAGGAAAGGAGGCAACGGGACGGAGGGAAGGAGGCGATGGGACTGCGGGAGAGAGGATGCGAGACGGCAGGAGGGAGGCCGCGGAACGGGGCAGAGGGTGCCGATTGTCTTTGGGTTTTCGTTTGCTGACTCGGCATATGACGTGGATAGCCACGTAAGCCATCCACGTCATTCTCTATACTCGGGCCGAGTACCGTCTCGGTACCCATAGCATTACTCTTCACCCTAATTACCCATTAATCCTCTTTGTCTTTGTCTCCTCATCTTTGAACTCAAAACGTATAATCTTTCTTCTTTTTGTGTTATTATAATTTAACAAGAGAAACTGTCTATATATGATTAGACATTGCTTAGTAACTAATGTCGGTTAAAGTATGACCAATAATACTTTTCCTAGAATAGTATTAGTCTTTAGGGCCAGTCAAGCATGCCAATTAGATGGGATTCAAACTTTTTGCCCTTGTTCAAAAGCACTAACACCAGGGAAAGTAGTTCCATCAATTAACCTAAGCCAGCTCTTGCATCGTGATTCATGATCAAAGGATTTCTCTTTTCCCATGATATGAAGATAAAAGACATGCATAACAATGGAAAAGTCAGGGATAATTTTTTTCTCAAAGTGTTTATAAATATTAATATACATAATATTATATAATTTATAACGTAAAGAGAGTAGACCCAAGTCCACCCATGGTTCTACTCAACTGTTTTCTTCCTTCAAATAGTTACTTTATCTACAAAACTAACATCATGAGGTATTATATAAAGTTGATTTAAAATAAAAGTATATAAATATGAAAAGAACTATGAGCATGGTCGACTGACTAGGATGGACCACTAGTTTATACAGTTGCAGGAATAAAATGGTTAATACTCACAATTATATGAGGACCCATTTGCACTTTCACACTTAAAAATATATTGTAAATGTGTGGTGGATATATTTTTCTCATACTTTTAAATACTTGTGATCCCACACACCAAGTAAAATATTTTACAACCATAAACTCTCATATATACTAACTAAGTACTTGTGAACCAACAAAAAATTTAAAATAGAAAAATGATTTTAGTACTGTGAGTTTTTACTGGAAGTTTTTACGTCTTATTGTGGCTGTCTTGTTGGCAGCCTAATTGGTAGGCTTACCTAAAGAATAGGTAGATAGTTCCTACTTTATCTCTTATTTAGACTGCCAATGAGGACGCCATGTCACATAGTAAACCCTCACATGACGGTTATCACCACTCTTTAAAATATAGTCCACATGTACCCCCTCTTAGTCTATACACATAAATTCTTAAAAGGCTAGTAGATTCACACAAAACCTTATGGACCTACACATTCATAAGTGCTTGGGCTACATACTTAAAAATACATGCGGGTTCATATACACTCATTTATACCCATCAATATATAATTTTGTGCGGATAGCCATGCTTTACACACTTCCACATTATCTACTAACAATAATTGCTGTTATTGCCTATTAAACGTACACAATTTCAAACAAGTTGGACAACACTTACAATTTATAGATACATGTGGATCCATACACACTGATACAGCTCGTAAATACATATAATTCTATAGACATACATAGAAATGAACCTTACACATTTTTACATTATACTAAAAAATAATTATTTTGCTATATATTATAAAACATATAATTGAAGTAACTTTATTAATGGGCCTTAGTGGGTGTTCTTAAGAACCTATCAAACTTGTTAAGTATCCTCTAAGAATCTAATAAGAATGCAACAAGCATATAATTAGATTCTCAATAGAAACCCTTTGGGTTTTTTTTCACTATTTAGAAAGACATGTCTCCGGGTAAACCTGATCCATTGATAGCTCTCTAATTCTTCTTCCTTCTCGTATCCTTAATCCGTCAGACCGGAAATTGGGTAAGAGGATCACTATCTACAAATACTCACATATCCAAAAAAAAAAAAAAAATTCTTTGCCTGCTTGCAGCCAAAATCCACACAAAAAGCCTTATGTTCTTACTAAGAACGTTCTTTCATGGATACTGAATCTTTAGCTTTATCTAGTGAAGTCGGACTGCTTCCACACTCTTAAGGAGAGTAGAGATCCTCATTTTGTTAAAAAAATTGCAAGATGTGAAAGTAACGGTGTGGAGAGAACGCTGATTTTAAAGGGACAAAGAAATCAATGTTTTTATCAAGAAATTATAAAACATATTTTTTCTATAACACTGACTTTTTTGAAAAAAAATATTTTTCTCGTTAGAGCTAAGGACAACTTGACAATTAAAAACAAATTTATGCTATCACTAGAAATATAATAACTAATCTAAGAACCTAGGTACTTGAGTTTGTATGCATATTTGAGGAATGTATGTGTTGGTAAAAGTTTATTTTTTATTTTTACCTTTTTTTCACAATAGCATGAATAAACCCAAGGCTTTTACTTTTTTTGGATAATTAAAGAATTATCTTGAAAATTTAGGAATTTATAAGCTGGAAAGTTAACATTTTTTTGAAGAGAGATGATATAATTAATGTGGGTTTTTACTTCCAAGACTTTACATCCGAACGTGGCATCCACGTTGCAGCTTAGTAAGAGATAAACTAGCTTGGAGATAAAATCTGCAATATTTTTGTTTTTTAATAAAATATTATCAACCTATTCTATGGGTAAACCTAAACGCTAGATTTTCTCCTACTTAGACTGCCAACTATGCAGCCTCGTTAGAATGTAAAACCTTGAAGTAAAATTAGGAAGTACTGATATCATTTTTTCTTTTTTGAAAGATGATGATATATTTACCATTTGTCAACAAAATTTGTGAGTCTTACCATGGGTGAATTTTATTTTTAAAATTGACCTAATTGATACCCTTCTACAAACAGTCTTCCTTTAATTCTCCAATGCGAACAAATGAGAAGATTTTTATTATACCTCAGCTACTATGAAATACCTTTGAAGGTTTAGCATTTTGAGTTCTATAATTTTCTACTTTAGTTTTTCTTAAAGACTTATTAATTTAATATTTTATCACAGCTTTCTTATTTGCACTCCCTTTTCTTTTCTGATATATCCCAACATAATTCATTACTTATATACATCAGGTTTTCTTTTACAAACCATTCGACTTTTCCAAAAGTGAGGTTGAGTCCCCTTCAATCTCTTTCCGTTAGGGGATAGTCTGTCTTCTTTTGAAGAGGCTTAACACGTAACGATTTTTTGTGACACTAATCCCTATCAAACTTATGACAAAGCCATCCACCTTGGGTTGATTTATCTTTCCTCATTGATATAGCCCCTACTAAACATCACATATACAGATAAGTGATATTATAGATTATTTTAAAAACACTAAAAGCTCATCTCACAAATACTATTACTATTTTTTAATATATAAAAAAACGAATCCCCTATTTCAATTGGATAAAATAAAGTTTTGTTGATAATTCATGTAATTATACTTTTAATGAAGATTTATTATTGATATTCTAGTAGAAGATTATAAGTTTCCTCAATTACATCCAACTTAAATTAAGCTATTTGTTTTATTTTATGATTACAATATGTGGTTTGCTTATTATAATTGAAGTAATTTTTAAATAATGTGAAATGTTGTGCCTTCCATGCTTATACTTATAGTTTTTGGAAAATGATGGACTTTTTCTACATTTACTTTCATTCGTTGTTCATTAATTAATATATAGAATAACATAATGAAATATCCCTGATTATTCAAGAAACAAAATGAAGCCACCGACAAATACAATACTTTATTGAATCGTTTAGTCTTTTTCGATCTTGATGATAAGAAAATGACCCATCAAATATAAAATGAAAAGACATCCACTAATAATAAAAAATTCTAAAGCTAATAATGCTCCGTCAGCATGGTTACAAAATAAATTATTTTAAAACCCTTTTAAAAGTACATAAAAGATAAATAAATTTTTAAATGATCTTTAAAATTTTAAATGCTTAAATAGCAATGTTTTTAAAAACTGAACCGGTTGAATGTCGACTCCTATTACCTATATTCACAAAACATGTTTAAAAATACAACAACCGTTGAAAATGCAAAATCATAAAAAACAAAATATAATGTTTAAAATCAAATGTAATTATCCCTTGGAAATAAAATATCCTTCCAAAATACAAAATTATTCTAAAAAATATTTCTTGAGAATTTATACATCTAAGTATTTCAGCCACCAACTACATCTTTTTCCACATCTTCACCTATATTAATAATCTCTTCATCCTGTTTTGCATCCATAATTGCTGTAAATATAAAATAAATAAATTAACATTTGTAACCAAAAATAAATTACACATTTTAATTATGCAAAATTTTTATTGTTGTACCTTCATCTTGGGGCACTAAAGCTGGTTGCACATTTTCCCAAATTCGATTTTCAATATCATCAAGTATTGGAGTATCTATTTTTACTACCCAATCTTCTAATAAATTCGTATCTTCAAAAGAAATCATATCAAAGTTTTTCACTTTAGCTTGATTTTTTTTCCTACAACAATTAATTTATATTAAAGATCAATTAATAAATTTGATATTAAATATTTGAAAACATAGCCCTAGTTTATTTGACTTACAATAATCTCAAATTGTAATGGACATATACAAGGTCATTAAGCCTTTTGTGCTTTAATCTATTCCTTTTTCTTGTATGTATGCGTTAAAAAATGCTCCAATTGCGATCACATGCACTACATGTTTGACTCAAAACTTGAATAACAATTTTCTGCAAATATGGAGCACTATTCCCAAACGCTCCCCACCATTTAGCTGTAAAATACAAAAATTTTATAACTATTATTTAATTTAAAGTAAATTGTAGAATTGAAAATACATTTATAGAAAGTAGAAACATGTATACTTACGTGGAATCTTCCAAGAAGTTAGAATATCCTTCTGTTATTGCCTATTAAACGTACACAATTTCAAACTAGTTGGACAACACTTACAATTTATAGATACATGTGGATCCATACACACTGATACAGCTCGTAAATACATATAATTCTATAGACATACATAGAAATGAACCTTACACATTTTTACATTATACTAAAAAATAATTATTTTGCTATATTATTATAAAACATATAATTGAAGTAACTTTATTAATGGGCCTTAGTGGGTGTTCTTAAGAACCTATCAAACTTGTTAAGTATCCTCTAAGAATCTAATAAGAATGCAACAAGCATATAATTAGATTCTCAATAGAAACCCTTTGGGTTTTTTTTCACTATTTAGAAAGACATGTCTCCGGGTAAACCTGATCCATTGATAGCTCTCTAATTCTTCTTCCTTCTCGTATCCTTAATCCGTCAGACCGGAAATTGGGTAAGAGGATCACTATCTACAAATACTCACATATCCAAAAAAAAAAAAAAAAATTCTTTGCCTGCTTGCAGCCACCAAAATCCACACAAAAAGCCTTATGTTCTTACTAAGAACGTTCTTTCATGGATACTGAATCTTTAGCTTTATCTAGTGAAGTTGGACTGCTTCCACACTCTTAATGGAGAGTAGGATCCTCATTTTGTTAAAAATTGCAAGATGTGATAGTAGCGGTGTGCAGAGAACGCTGATTTTAAAGGGACAAAGAAATCAATGTTTTTATCAAGAAATTATAAAACGTATTTTTTCTATAACACTGATTTTTTTGAAAAAAAATATTTTTCTCGTTAGAGCTAAGGACAACTTGACAATTAAAAACAAATTTATGCTATCACTAGAAATGTAATAACTAATCTAAGAACCTAGGTACTTGAGTTTGTATGCATATTTGAGGAATGTATGTGTTGGTAAAAGTTTATTTTTTATTTTTACCTTTTTTTCACAATAGCATGAATGAACCCAGAGCTTTTACTTTTTTTTTTTGGATAATTAAAGAATTATCTTGAAAATTTAGGAATTTATAAGCTGGAAAGTTACATTTTTTTGAAGAGCGGTGATATAAGTAATGTGGGTTTTTCCTTTCAAGACTTTACATTCGGACGTGGCGTCCACGTTGTAGCTTAGACGTTGTAGCTTAGTAAGAGATAAACTAGCTTGGAGATAAAATCTGCAAGATTTTAGTTTTTTAATAAAATATTATTAACCTATTCTATAGGGTTCGCTAGATTTTCTCCTACCTAAACTGCC
This sequence comes from Aristolochia contorta, assembly GCA_022405105.1. Classification (NCBI taxonomy): domain Eukaryota; kingdom Viridiplantae; phylum Streptophyta; class Magnoliopsida; order Piperales; family Aristolochiaceae; genus Aristolochia; species Aristolochia contorta. Next base: position 27,352,350 of record CM039667.1, on the reverse strand, counting down.
AACTATGCAGCCATGTTAGGATGTAAAACCTTGAAGTAAAATTAGGAAATACTTATATCATTTTTCTTTTTTGAAAGATGATGATATCTTTACCATTTGTCAACAAAATTTGTGAGTCTTACCATGGGTGAATTTTATTTTAAAAATCGACCTAATTGATACCCTTCTACAACCGGTCTTCCTTTAATTGTCCAATGCGTAGAAATGAGAAGATTTTTATTATACCTCAGCTACTATGAAATGCCTTTGAAGGTTTAGCATTTTGAGTTCTATAATTTTCTACTTTAGTTTTTCTTAAAGACTTTTTTTTTTGAAAGTTTTTCTCAAAGACTTATTAATTTAATATTTTATCACAACTTTCTTATTTGCACTCCCTTTTCTTTTCTGATATATCCCAACATAATTCATTACTTATATACATCAGGTTTTCTTTTCCAAACCATTCTACTTTTCCAAAAGTGAGGTTGAGTCCCCTTCAATCTCTTTCCGTTAGGGAATAATCTGTCTTCTTTTGAAGAGGCTTAACACGTAACGATTTTTTGTGACACTAATCCCTATCAAACTTATGACAAAGACATCCACCCTTGGTTTGATTTATCTTTCCTCATTGATATAGACCCTACTAAACATCACATACACAGATAAGTGATATTATAGGTTATTTTAAAAACACTAAAAGCTCATCTCACAAATACTATTACTATTTTTTAATATATTAAAAAAACTGTAAGAATCCCCTATTTCAATTGGATAAAATAATGTTTTGTTGATAATTGACGTAATTATACTTTTAAAGAAGATTTATTATTGATATTCTAGTTGAAGATTATAAGTTGCCTCAATTACATCCAACTTAAATTAAGCTATTTGTTTTTTTTTTATGATTACAATATGTGGTTTGCTTATTATAATTGAAGTAATATTTAAATAATGTGAATTATTGTGCGTTCCATGCTTATACTTATAGTTTTTGGAAAATGATGGACTTTTTCTACATTTAGTTTCATTTCGTTGTCCATTAATTAATATATAGAATAACATAATGAAATATCGATGATTCATGAAAAAAAAAAATGAAGCCACCCACAAATACAATACTTTATTGAATCGTTTAGTCTTTTTCTATCTTGATGATAAGAAAACGACCCATCAAATATAAAATGAAAAGACATCCACTAATAATAAAAAAATTCTAAAGCTAATAATGCTATGTCGGCATGGTTACAAAATAAATTATTTTAAAACCTTTTAAACGTACATAAAAGATAAATAAATTTGTAAATGATCTTTAAAATTTTAAATGTTTAAATAGCAATGTTTTAAAAACTAAATTGGTAATCGAACTTGTGGAACAGCAAGGTTGAATAGGTTCAATCGGGTTGAACCAGTGGTTCAAGCGGGTATGAATTGTATGTTATTATCAGACTCCTATTACCTATATTCACAAAACATGTTTAAAAATAAAATAACCATTGAAAATGCAAAATCATAAAAAACAAAATATAATGTTTAAAATCAAATGTAATTATCCCTTGGAAATAAAATATCCTTCCAAAATACAAAATTATTCTAAAAAATATTTCTTGAGAATTTATACATCTAAGTATTTCAGCCACCAACTACATCTTTTTCCACATCTTCACCTATATTAATAATCTCTTCATCCTGTTTTGCATCCATAATTGCTGTAAATATAAAAATAAATAAATTAACATTTGTAACCAAAAATAAATTACCCATTTTAATTATGCAAAATTTTTATTGTTGTACCTTCATCTTGGGGCACTAAAGCTGGTTGCACATTTTCCCAAATTCGATTTTCAATATCATCAAGTATTGGAGTATCTATTTTTACTACCCAATCTTCTAATAAATTCGTATCTTCAAAAGAAATCGTATCAAAGTTTTTCACTTTAGCTTGATTTTTTTTCCTACAACAATTAATTTATATTAAAGATCAATTAATAAATTTGATATTAAATATTTGAAAACATAGCCCTAGTTTATTTGACTTACAATAATCTCAAATTGTAATGGACATATACAAGGTCATTAAGCCTTTTGTGCTTTAATCTATTCCTTTTTCTTGTATGTATGCGTTAAAAAATGCTCCAATTGCGATCACAACTAGATGCACTACATGTTTGACTCAAAACTTGAATAACACCATTTAGCTGTAAAATACAAAATTTTTTTAACCATTATTTGATTTAAAGTAAATTATAGGATTAAAAATACATTTATAGAAAGTAAAAACATGTATACTTACGTGGAATCTTCCAAGAAGTTAGAATATCCTTCTGGTGGAAGCTTTCCCCGAACGGCAGTTTCGAGATTTAGTCCGTAGCGCGCAAAAGACGGCAGCGCCATTACCGGATAAAAAGGGAAGTCGGAGACAGTCTTTCCAAATTGGACTCTTGTTTTGGAAGGGAGAGGCTCCATGAAATGGACCATGTGAACCACACGCTTTAAGCTTTTGTGGAAACAATTATTGTTACATCTTCTGACTCTACAATACCATATGATAAAAAAAAAATAATAATAATTAAGAAATAATTAGTCACTCTTAAAACAAAAAATAAAAAATAATTAAGAAATAATTAGTCACTCTTAAAGGGTCTTGGTTAGTGCATACATCGGATTGAGTACGGTTTTCAGGTTTAGGAAAATCAGCTTGGTTTTGAAGTATTTTACCTGATTTAATCTTAGGTCGAAAAAAATTCGTGCAAAAAGCATATGCTTTCAAGAATTATATAGATCTACTTTTATTAGTAAGTTAAACTCGGATTTAAAAGATAATATTCATAGTGCAAATTATGCTACTTTTATGAGCATTATTTTTTTTATTGTTTCTCACATCACAAAAAATATTTTATATGGGAGTTTTAATTTTAATATGTTTTTTTTCATTGTATTTAGAATCATTTACCTCGGGTATAAATTTTAAACACACGAAATTTATTAGAGTGAATTAGTCAATGTTTTGCTAGTGTAACAGGTGCACTTGTTCTTATTTGTATTTAAAAAAACAAAATATCTAGTAAACATAGTTAAAATAGTGTAACACGTGACTTGTAAAAGAATAATATCAGATGACCAAAGTTTGACATTGAATATATGAAGTCAAGTCTATCTATTTCAGTCTTTGGGATGCAACTTGCACTAAGGTGTGCCTTATAACAACCTTATTTTGACTGATGAAAACAGCTACATCTGGAAAAATAATGAAGCTCTTGATTTGGCCTCCACTGGTCATAATTAATGGTATTGCTTAAAGATAAGTCTCAAACACCTTTATTTAATCAAAACACCAATTTAATATGCTTGTTGTGTGTCTCTATTGAAGTAGTTGAGATATTTTTAGACAAAAGGCAAGACGCCTCATTGATTATATAAAAAAAATGAGTCAATTCTGAGTAATTAAGTTATTAAATTCAGCTGTGCGGTTTGAATTCCAACCAGAGGATTGAAGATTTTTCATCATGTTACCTTTTAGCCTTTGATTCATTTTGTCTTTATTTTAACATTTTTATAACTGTATGATTATATAATACTATTTATAGTAAGACTTTGAGAAAAAAACGTAATCCCTGACTTTTCCATTGTTATGCATTGTCTTTATCTTCATAAATATCATGGGAAAAAGAAGAAATCATTTGCCCATGAATCACGACGCAAGACCTGGCCTTTCCCTGGTCTTAGTGCTTTTGAACAAGGGAAAAAAGTTTGAATCCCATCTAATTGACATGCTTGACTGGTCCTAAAGACCAATACCATTCTAGAATAAGTATTATTGGTCATATATAGATAATTTCTCTTTTTAAACTATAATAACGCAAAAAAGGAAAGATTATAGGTTTTGAGTTCAAAGATGAGGAGACAAAGACAAGGAGGATTAATGGGTAATTAGGGTGAGGAAAGGTTTAAAGCATGGAGATGGGAAGGTAAAAAAAGGACAAGGATAGGGTAAGTATATGAGGATTGATAAGGTGGGCATGAGGCAGAGACTGACAGGCCAATAGGATTGATGGGTAGGAATTAAGGTGGGAGAAAGGTTTAAAGCATGGAGATGGGTACGAGGAAACAGGACACGGATAGGGTTAGAATATGGGGATTAAATAAGGTGGGCATGAGGCAGAGACAGGCCAATAGGATTGATGGGTAGGAATTAAGGTGGTAAAAAGGTTTAAAGCATGGAGATGGGAAGGAGGAAACAGGACAAGGATAGGGTAAGAACATGAGGATTGAATAAGGTGGGCATGAGACAGACAAAGAGGATTAATGGGTTGGCTGGGTGGGTAAAGGTCATATCTGGTAAATGGTTCGATTTTAATCTGAAATGGGGTTTTGGATAAAAGTTAAAGAACCCTTTTGGGTCCATTCTTGGGGTTTCCAATGGGCAAAAGCGTAATTGTTTGTACCAAGGTGCTAAAGGCGGCTCTGCTGCTGCAGTAAGTGGGAAGAAAAGCTGAGAAGGGAAATCTGGTATTGGAAAAGGACACGTGGTCTGGGTCTTCCGACATTAAAAAGGCGAGGAGGAATCTCCATCTGTTATGAGCTCGAAATCCTTGGACTTGTCTGTCGAGAATGCTCTGATCTCGTCGCTCTCTCTTGCTGCTGCTGCTGCTGCTGCTCTTCCGAGTTTGATCGCCAGAGTACTTTCGAATTTGTCAGTGAGGCATGCAGAAATTGAGGGGTGGTTGGTGAGGAGTCTCTTCCGGTGGTGGTTGGTTCACGGTCCGGCGGCTGGTGAACTCCGGGAACGATGACGGCGACCAAAGGTTTGTACGAGATGCGTGTTTTTGTTTTATTTTTTTTTTTACTGAAGAATTTGCGATGTTTAGATTCTCTACTCTTAATTTACGTGGATTTTAGGTGCTGTCCTTCTTTCTTTTATTTTATTTTTTTTCCATTTTTATGTTACTTTTTCGTTGAGGAAAGTTGTGCCTGATCAAAATTTCGCGCCGCATTTGGGTTTTCGTGCCGTAATTTTACTCACCCTCGTGATGCGCTTGGTACTTCTGTTATAAATAAACTCATGTGATGTTAGACACGGATATGTTATTTGCCAGTATATCGTAGCACGTCGGAACAAGTATGAGTAGATGCATGTACGAGCAAGTCGAAGGAAGTAGCAGATGAAAGTGGTGGTGGATGGAAGTGGCAAGTGGAAATGGTGGTGGATGGAAGTAGCAAACGCACGTGGTGGTGGATAGAAGTAGCAACGCAAGTGGTGGTGGATGAATTAGTAGCAAATGCCAGTGATGGTGGATGGAAGTAGCAAGCGCAAGAGATGGTGGATGGCAGTAGCAAATGGAAGTGTTGGTTTATGGTTGAGGTTTCATATTTTGCCTTGGCTCTATTATTTCACGAGTGAGTCAGAGCTGGATCATAAAACAGGATTTTGTGTTGATTTTTGGCTGTTAGACTAGGTCAAACCACCCCTCAGTGGAATAGGAAGAGGAGGTCTATGGTGCATCTGTCTTAATTGATGCCTTATACTTTGCATACCTCAACCTAAGTAAGAGCTAAGCTTTTTCTTTTGTCGTTAGCCAAACTTTAAGAATATTTACATTTGATGCCTTCATGGTGAATTTTACTTTTGAAAAGCAGTAAAAAAGAAAAAAAGAGAGACATTCAAGTAATTCAGTAAAGTTTGTCTCATAAGTCATACCAAGTTTTGTACATTACTAAAAGAAAGAAAATTTTATATTTCGAAAAAAGTAAATTTACTCAAGCTGTTCTTTGCTTGACATTTATGGTTCCTAATCAGGAATTTCCTACTTCACAAGAAACTGAAACAAGCCTTCAGAGACCGGGCAAACAAATATTGTATCCTGGGCATGGCTTTAAGGGAAGCATTAATCTAACTAAAGCCAGAGTTCATGCCCGAAAATTGCATTATTTTTAATATATGAAACATGTCAAGTTCAGCTTGAATTGTCAATATAGTAGAAGGCCCCAGGATACACTTTGCTTCCTGTAGATGTTCTGCTGCATGTAACAAGTTTGAATTTGAAACAGTAGGAATATACGGAGAAATATGAAAATTTGATTGCCCTGATCTACTGTTGATCTGCAGCAGAATGAAATCTTTCTTATGAGCATGGTAGTTTAAGAAATTGTTGATCATATGTGTCTCATATATAGAAAGGTCAACTTTATATTAGTGAGATCGAAAACATCTAGTGTCGGGAGAGGATGATGTTTTATAGGACCTTGTTTCTGAAAGTTCTAGAAATTATTCTTCTAGAAATTTAATGCTATTGGTTGTGAATACACTAGTGATAAAATAGCAAGTCCTTGATTATGGTAGACTATATTCTGATATTTTTTCTTTCATCAACACCAGATTTGGATATCAACGAGCTATATCGAGAAGCTCAAAACCGGTGGTTGAAACCTGCAGAGGTGTTCTTTTTGCTGAAGAATTATGAAAAGCAACATATTATGCAAGAGAATCCAAAATATCCGCCAAGTGATCCTTCCTTCTCCTCTTCTGTTTGTTTTACGTGCCTTTCCGATCTGATCATTTGATCAGTGTTTACTAATTAAAGTCCAAGTGCTTTAATTTCTGCATAATTATATAGTAGTTTTATAAAATGGCATATAACTGCCTGCTGTATATGTTATCAGGTGGTTCCCTGTTCCTTTTTAATCGGAGGGTCAATCGATTTTTCCGTAGAGATGGTTATGCTTGGCGGAAAAAGAGAGATGGAAGAACTGTTGGAGAAGCACATGAGAGACTCAAGGCCTGTGTTACTCTCACACATTTAATCTTTTTCTTCTTCTTGCTGTTCTTGGGCTCTAGAGCTCAAAGTATGATTTTAGGTGATGTAAGAAATGTTGCACTCTACTTGTTGTTCAGGGAGCATTACAGTAGAATGCAAATTTTGTACTTAAGTAACATTATATATTAAACTTTTCAAAGAAATTAGGTACTGAATTTTTTTAATGATATAGAGAGAGTGTGCTGCTGTCTTGGTCATTAACCTCTTGATTTTTATTTCTTTTTATAAAATTTTATAAAATTTATGGTGCACTATGTGATCCTTAAGACTGTAGGAATTGATAAAATAAACTGTAGATTGATGATTGGGTTATGCTCCTAGCACGGAAAAATTTAGTTTGAAACTCTGACTGGAAATGGCTTAATGTGACCACTCGAGGGAACAGAAAGAAGAAAATCTTTGTCATGGGGTATCACTGGGTGCTGCTTCAGCTTCTTCTCAATTGGTCTCTGGTGGCTCCAATCAGTGGTCCATGTTGTGTGAGTGGGTTTGGTTGGAAGGATTGGGGTCTCATCCTCCGAATAAAATGGTGGTGTAGAGCTCCTCCATTACCCCTCTATTTCCTCAAATATTTCTTGGATGGCATTTAGAAAATCTACATCAGTAATTCCCCAGTATTCTCCCACCTTCCTGTTTTGAACAGTTGCAATCTTACAGGTTGCATCCTCTCTGGTCCTTGATGATCGCCTCGCTTTTATCCTGTCCAACATTTCTTTCCAAATTTCTCTTCTAGTTCTTTTTTATACATAAAAGAAAATGTCCTTCGTTCACCACAACTGCCAGGTTCAGAATTTTGTGTTGTCATAAAACTGAATAATTTATGCTAAATATTTTGCTGATAATGAGACTGAAGATGAAGGCTTGTAAATGGGGTCCTGGTTCAGATTAGACACCATGACAATATAGAGGATAAGAAATATGAAATGTCTTCAAGGACTTAATTGTCCCTGCTCTGTTTTTCTTGGCAAGGTATACATTCTTCTATTTTGCTCATATTTGTTTTATATTTGTTGGTATCTTGAATTTTTCTATTCTTATTTCCAGGTTGGGAATTCTGATGCTTTGAATTGCTATTATGCTCACGGGGAGCAGAATCCAAATTTTCAGAGGCGAAGCTTTTGGATGTTAGACCAGTAAGTATTCTATATTGATTGCTTGGCTATTCCAGAGTTCACCTTTTTCAGAACATTTGTTGTGATTCTGCTGATATTGGGATTATTCCTGCTATGCTGCATTAGGTCATAGATTGCTTAGCTTTTACATTTTTCTAGTTTTTTTGTTCAAGATCAAGGAGGTGAACTTGTTCTGTAAAAAAAGACAGTGTCTTAAACCATTTACAGCAACTTAGAAGAACCCCAGGTCTTTTTTGGTGATTACAATTGCAATAGATTTGCAAACTTTGGAGGAAACTGGAATGCCGATAAAGTTTTTTCTTTAAAAGCTTAAGAAGTGCCTTCTGGGTGGAATTTCTTTAATTGTTTTTTGTTGGAATGCAGGCCATGTATCATGATTATTGTATATCGTATTAAGGCATTATTTTCTTAAATATTTAAAGTCATCTTTTGAGCTTTAGGGATATGAGCTGTGTCAAGTACTGTCATGTCAATTGCATACCAAAGACGAGTTAGTGATTGGAGATTGAAAAGCCAATGAGATTTTCTTCCTTAGCTGGATTTGTCTTCTGACCAAAATGGTTGGCTTCATAAAGCAAAATAATTGGAAAGGTAAATGATGGTAGCATTGATGGTGTCATCTTCTTCCACTCGGACTGTTAGGGTACTTACCAATTTCTTTGAGTTCACTCTTCTTCTCGGTGACAAAGCAACAGGCTTAAAAGTTGTTTCTCTAAGTAGTAGAGGAAATTTGTGACTTCAGCATCTGGAGCCTGCAATTAAGTTCCTCCAGGCTTATAGTTTCATGAAAAAGAAGGGAAAAATTCACCATCTTGTGGACATCTGATCAATGGGGCTCATTTGAGTTTCTCTACGGATGTAAATGGTATACAGAAGAACAGAATAAGCTACTATGTACACCTTTCTGAATATAATGTCAACATGTCGGGTTTGTTCTTTGACCGGTATTCTTTTTCCATTTATTTACCCATTCAGCAATCGGGTATAGGGTTGATAACCAAAAAAATGTTATTATGTTGAATTTCAATCAGTATTTTATAAATTGATATTAAAATCATAGCTTGTTTATAAAACTTAAGCAGGCTAAAAAGTCAAATACAAATACATAACATGTCCTCTTTTTATACAAGTTTTAAAAAATTAAGGTTAGAGTTAGAATTCCAATGAAATGATGAAATTACCCTCAATTTAACTAGGTAAATGGGTATGGAATAGACTCTCCAGTTCCAGTTCTATTTAATGAACCGGTAAATTATTCAGATTATTTATAGGTAAGATTACCTCATTACTTGTCCAAGTAAGATTAATCTATTCCGTTTAGTAAACAATATGTGAAAACGGGTAGATGGGTAAAATAGACAGCTATATCTTTTATACATTGACATTGTTCGTTCTGTTGTTGTTTAAGTTTTAGAAGAATTTTTAAACTTATAAAACTGGCAGAAGTGAAACGTGCTACCCAAAGTAGATGTGTCGAGAGTCTTTGTCATTGCTAGAGTAGAAACATGACAAGGAGCCGGGAGATGCCGCCCAAACTTGGTTTTATTGAGGGCCATCTTCTCTTGTAGTGTACAAACATAAAAACCTTCTCATCTTCATTCCTATTTCTGGGAAATCATCGATTTATCATTTAATACTTCTATCGTGCCTCAAAAAATCTGCTCCTTCAATAGTTCTGTTATTTACTTCAATGTAGTCAGGGCCATGGATATTTTCCATTTGATTTGCCATATCCCATACCTTTCAATGTGGCATTCAGACCTGCTCTTTAAGCATGCACAACTGGATTCTCAAAGGAAAGAAAAAAAATTGATTGTTGCTCTCGGATGAACGCATGAATAGCAGAGGTCTTGAAAGAGTTTTTGTATTGTCATGTCATTTTCAAAGTATAACACAATAATTTGGGTCATAGACAAGACTAACAATGAAGAAAATAAGAAATTTATAGAGAAGATCAAAGGAAGAAGACAATTGAATAGGAGTAAGTTGTGCCAAATTAGTAAAGGAAACTAAAAAATGAAGACAAGCAACCATTTGAATTGAAGAGTATTTCATAGCCTTGAAGACTTGATCAATTTTCAGACATCTGATCACCTGCTTTGGAACGATCTTGGAATTATCGGGAGAACAAGTATGAGAGGGATAGGGATCTGCAGATTGTGCTCTGTTATTTATAACTTAAACAATCTTAAAATTTTACATCCATGTCCTTTTTTTTTGAAAGCACGATTTATTTTAAAGAATAGATAGAGAAGCAAAATACAAAATAGAGGGTTCTCTGACAACAAGAGATTGGTGGAAACACCTCCTTAGTCAATTAGTGAGCCACAAAGTTGTCTGATCTCGGAAAAGAAGACCAGTAAGAATAGAATTCAGAAGCATTACTTTTTTCTTAAAGTTAAGGTGAATTAGATCTTTTCCTATTCTGCTTTATGTTGGCTGCATTATATGTGCTAGTTTTTCTTCTTTAAAGATGTCAGTTTGTTGAAAAAAGATATGCTCCAACCAGTAAAGTGCCTGTTCCATGCAAATATTCTGGAGTCACTTGGTTTATACATTTTGTTTTGCAGGAATTGGGAAGACATAGTTCTTGTTCATTACAGAGACATAACAGAGGTGAATTCACTAATCTTTTTTGGTTTAAGCTGCAGCAGTTACTATGATTTCGTTTTTAATTTTTATGAAAACGTGTTACTATGTATGCTAGAACAAACTGAAATATGCTTGATAAAAAAACTTTTCCTTTAGAATTGCTTTGGTGCTTGTCCTTTTCATCTTTCTATTCGAAAGGTCATCTCTGCATTAAGTATTGAGAGATTTTAATCTAATTCTGCCGCTGAAGGATTTCATTATGTTATCGAACTTCAAAAAGGGAAAAAATCAACTAAGTAAGCCCGTAAAATGTAATGCTCATCTGACTAACTAACAAAAATGGAGGGATCGATTTCCTAAATGGGCTAGCCATGGAGATATGTAATCTTGCTACTTAGCGTTTGTAGTTAGCTCCATACTAGCAGGCACGCTAATGGGCTAGCCATGGGGTTGTTCTCCTATCCCTCGTTGAGATTGTTCCTCCTTGGTCTGTTGCTTTCCTCTTTGGCCTTAGGGTATTTTTATGAGATTTGTAATCTTGTGAGAAAAAAACTCCTTAGTCTATTGCTTTCCTTGTTGAGAATGCAACTCCATCTATTGCTTTCCCTTGTTGAGAATGCAAATGCTTGGAGGCATTGGGGTATTTTTGCGAGATTTGTAATCTGTCCTTGGGGTTGATGTTCAATTCCTTGTTGAGATTGCGTCTCCTTAGTCATTTTCTTTCCTTTTTGGCCTTTGGTCTTATTGCAATTGTTTTTCAAATTTTCTTTTCTATATAAAAATTGGATTTTCGAAAGAAAATAAAATGATTATCCTTGAAAAACCATGTAAATTGTTAAATATTAAGGCCTGCCTTGGAAAAACAATGTAAATTCTGGTGCTAAAGTGTTTGTGGATCCTTTAATATTAAATTGTTACCCAATTTGTCATTACAGGTCAGCAGGCTTTGTGATCGTCCCTATAAATAATAATGTCATAAAAAAAATAAGAAAAAAAAATCCCATTGTGTTTCTATACAGTACAAAAATATGGAATGATCAATATTATTCGTTCTAAAGGGATATCACTAGTATTACTTGACTAAAATGTTTATCTCATCTATGCGATAGTTTTTCAACTTGTTACAGTATACTTAATTTTGTGCATATTATGTATGATTCTCTCATTCCTTAGGTCTGTAATTTGATGGTGTCTTTATCTCATGCAACTTGGGCTCCTAACCAAGACATAAAACAGCTGTTCTTCTTATGTTATTTATTTATAGGGAAGGCGCGATGGTGGCTTCTCAACAGAGTCTAGTTCATCATTCAGCCAAAGTACTGTACTTAATGCTCAAATTCCAAAGGCTCAACATTGGAGTTCACTTAGTCCTGGAGGATCTGTGGATGAAGTTAGTTCAAAGTTAGTTTGTGGCAACAAGTACTTGGAACCAGAGGGTTTGCATAGAGATATGGGTACTTCATCAGTACAGGAGGTTAATCACGCACTGAAAAGGCTTGAAGAGCAGTTGAGTTTAGATAATGATGATACCATGTCTTATATGGAAAAACTTCCTCCATACTCTGACCACGATGAGGAGACAAAATATTCTGGAATTTTATTCAGGCAGAGTTGTAAGCAAGATAGCATTAATAATATAATGTTGTCTGAGTTTGAAGGTTGGTGCACCGCTAATATTATTTTTTTTTTCAGTTTAATTTCTGTTTCAAATTCTTTTTTCCTGACTGGTGGTGGTAATATAGCAAAAGAGGAGAAGATTTACTTTTATAACTTCATGATTTGTTTGTTGTAGTTGATGGTGTGATGTTTGATTCTTAAACTGAAACACACATCATAGGTGTCATAAACATAAATACAATGTTATCAAAAAATGGCAGAAAGAAAAATGAAAAATGATTTGAGTAGTTGGTATATCCTTTTAGAAACTGAAATTGTGTCATCTTATGACACTTAGCTTCTCATATGAAATTCTTCTCTCTGAGGAACAATTGTTGGCTGTGAAAATCGAGAATATGATATTTTTCTCTCTGAGGAACAATTGTTGGCTGTGACAATCGAGCTTGTGCGCTTGCCTTCTTGCTTGAGGGCCTTTAGTCTTTTGGTTAGGGTAGGGGTCTCTGAGAGCTGTGTGTACCGTTGTTACATTATGACCATCTTCTTTTATATATTTTACATGATATCGTTGTCTGTGTTTCTACATTTGCACTAAAATTTCTGAAGAAAATATGTGCAAAATAGCATTCTCAATTTAGTATTCTTTATCATGCCTAATTCTTTTCTCTATAGGTGACAGAATGGACTTTCACGGTCGACACCCCATGGCCAAATCCTGGACTGACATGCTTGAAATGTACCCAAGTTCATCCTGTATCAATCCCCAGGGACAAAGTATTGATAAACTGGGCCTGAAAGCTTCCCCTGACTCTTCTGAGGTAGGAAATCTTGAGTTTGAACGCTGGTTTCTTGCTAAAGTTATAGTTGCTTTGGAGAAAGTGGGGTGTTCCTCTTGCCATCATTTTATTTTCACATAGTACTATCAAATATATCGCACTTATGAAGAAGGTTAATGGAAGCAAAGAAGAGGAAAAGATGATTTCTGCAAGTCAGGCAGTCTCCTTAGGAGCCCTATTCGAGCCCTAACCTTCTGTTATTTATCTTTTAATTGAAGTGATAGGCCCCTGGTTCAAATTACATATTCTAGGAGGGAGTGGGGTAAGGGTAAAAATTAATGTATGAGGGGTAAATTAGGAATTAGAAGTAAAAACAGAGAGTGGTTAGTTAGAGCCTGCTGTAAGGCGTGGAAAGCGTGAGGGAGTGAGGCTGAGAGTATATAGAGGAGAAAAGAGGAGGAAAAGAGAAGAAGAAAATATCGTTGTAAGTGGAGCTTTGCTCCAAGGAGTGTACGAGCCTCTCGAATAGCTCGATTCCATTACTGAATTTTGTAATAGAATAACTCTATCAATTCTATCTCTACTCTATTGCTTAATTTCAGTTTGGGACTTACCTGGAAGCTACTGGTTCGTATCATGAAGTTACTTTACGAAAGTGATTATGTGCTGTCAGTACAAAAAAACACTTCTTAATGTCTGTGAACAAGCTACGTATTAACATGACTCAACTGTAACTCAACTAGATTTCTAAACCATCATAAATGCAGGTCGAAAAGACATAAGTACCCCTAGTTCCTTTTTCTCAACAACTATAAGCGAAAAAATTGAAATGGATTTAATTAACATTCTTTGTGAATATGTAATTTTGTATGACAGCCCCATTTCCCTCTGTATGATACCATGCTGTTTATATAAGGCAATTTGAACCATGTTTGGGCTCAGAAGTCTTCTCCCGTGATAATTCATCAATATTACTGCAAACTCCTATAAGCAATAACTGATTGATCATATACTTTTGGAAACTGCTTATAGCAAATTGGTTTGAGAAAAGAAACTCATCTAAAATTTGATTTCAGCATTGTCTTTACTATCCACAAGAACTGACCTCCTGAGGTGATTGAAGTTTGACATCTGAACAGTTCTTATTTGGGTTGATAATCTCATGGAGGGTCTCAGAATTAGCATACATGACTTATAAGTTCTTCTCATTGGGTTCAATTAGTGAATTTGTTCATGAAGACCATTTGACTTATCTGTTTGACGTATTTCCTGCAGAAGATTAGTTTTTTATCCCTCTCCTATGGTATTTTGCTTTTTGTGCTTATACTTGATCTGTTGTGCTTATATTTGATCTATCTACAGTGTAAGTCCATGTCTTACTTGGAGAAGATAGAAGACCCAGCTAATGAAGCTGGACAACCGGAAAAAATAAACACCATGTGCCAACAAAGTGTAACTAGTGAGCAAAATGGAAATACTTTCTATTCTGCTCCTGAGAAAAGTTTTAGCCGACAGCTTTCAGAAACTCGTAGATTCTTATTGGAGTCTGATGATCCTATTGAATCTTCAACCAATGAGTTAATTCAAGAAGTGGAGAAATCTGCACTCTCCACATATTCCTCTGAAGAAAGTTCTCGTGCTGCTAATTCTACTGTACTGACATTCCATGACGCCAATGGTATTGACTGGATGGAAGCCAGGTCTGGCTTAGTGAGTAACAGTAACAAGTTTTCTCCTGCTCACTATGAGATGTGGTTTGACCAAGAAAGCCACCTTGGAACTCCTCTTGCACAAGATGCCAGTTTGACTCTTGCACAAGTTCAAAGGTTCCATATTCGAGAAGTGTCCCCGGACTGGGCTTATAGTGATAAAAGAACTAAGGTATTTTTTTTCTTTCTAAAAAAATTAAGCTATTTTGTGGCGATTCTTTCCTGTTTTTATTGAACTATTAATATTTCATACTCCTGACTGGGAATTGCCTTTAGTGATAGTTTGTTTGCTAAATCAAGGATAGTTTTTCATACAACTCGGTTATTAGACTTGCACTGCTTTATATATGACATGTTAAGATTAAACTCAGTCTCATTCCAAGATGAGTAGTCACTTATGAGGCCTATTCCTCAACCACTTCCTGATACTTTTGAACGTGGGACTTTTTCCCGATCAATAACCCCTCCACCATATGTTGCACACCCAGTCTTGCACAAGTACAAAGTCTCTGTGGACCAAACTATTACGAAAATAACCCTACTCTCCTTCAAGGATGTGACAATGCAAATAACCTGAGGAGCACAAACACGCCATCTACCCACTCAGACACTCTGTTCCTATAGCATGTAAATGTCGAGCCCGATTTTCTTGACATTTTTCATTGTGGGAATTTCTTTTTGTGTTTTTCTCAACATGACACGAAGTTGCTACAGATGTGAATTTTCTTTCTTGAACTCTTGCAAACCACTAATAGTCTGTTTTCAGAACATGTTCTCTCTTTCTGTGTTCTTGTACATCTTCAATATGCCTATGTCAAAATGGACATAGTAAAACATACGAGAAATTGTGAAATGTTTTAGAGAATTGTGCCTTTAGAAGCCTTCATACAAAAGTTTTGTGCAAAGGTCTTTCTTTTGGATTTAAAAAAATGATTTCATTACTCATAGAGCCAAAAAAACAGAAGGCCTAACAATTGGCGATCTAAACAACAAGGGATTGAAGATCAACCCCATTCTTTGCTAATCGGCTCGGTCATTAGCACTACTGCTAAAATCAAACCACTTACAAACATTATTAAGAGGTCACAGATCTCACAATAAACTACCCAACGCCTCCAAGGAGGCTTCTTAGATGGTGGTTGCACTATCTGATTACTGAAATGAAATCCCTGCCCATCTCTAAAGGTTCGTGGAAGTGCTCCTTCTACTATTTTAGGTCAGTACTTCTACTGAGTTGGAATCATCATGGCCAAAGCCTCCTTGAGCAAAGGTCTATAACACAATCAAGGTCCATCATGCCATCAAAGAGATGCCCTAATATAATATTTGTATTTATTTTTTAATCTTTTGAGAAGGTTCAAATTCGTTGAAAGATGTCCTGTATTATTATGTTAACTGGCTTTTGTTATTCAGGAAAGGTTTATCTTCTTAAAGCAAGTGACCCATAAAAAGGTTGTGTACTTTATGTACAAGTTTAATTTCTTGTCATAAAATCAGTGTTAGTCAATTTTTGTGATATCTGATCTACATGTTCTACCACAAAGTAGGTCTAATTCAGTGTCAGTTCCGGTCAATTATATAGTGTCTGATCTATCATGCATGGCAACACAGCAAAGTCTGTCCAGCGAAGTTGCCATAAGTGGGGCCACATCAAGCTCTACCAGCAGGCTGCCACAATTGGACTATAGGTTCTTGTAAAATTCACACAATTGCTCTTGATTAAGGGCATTAAAGTGGCCAATAATTAATTGAAAATAATGAGGGAAGACAATCAATATAAATGGTTGACAAAGGTTGGGCATCAAGTGCTGTCAGGCAATCTTAATATAGAATGGTTTATATGCTTTTTCTTCGAGAAGTGTACCATTTAAAAAAAAACTTAAGAGAAGTATAAATCATACAATTTAATTTTGACATCAGTTTGATGACAAACAAAACTTCATTGTTTAATGGACCCTCACATGGGAGTTCTTCTGCAGGCCTCTGTATCATTTATATCACCTAGAATCTGCCAGTTCCCTTTGTTGCTTCCAAAAACTTGTCATTGGTTTCATTTGTGTAAAAACTTGTCATCACTGCAAAAACGATCATGAAATTTAAAAAATCTGATGTGGTACTCGAAAGACTGTAGGTCACTCCCATGCTGGTCTTTGTCTAGAAACCATGTGTCAGAAAATGAAAATGCAGTTCTAATATTTCCTGTCAACTACTTCCGATAAAGTGCATCCTGTTGTGGAGGAAAATTAAAAATTCTGTCAAGAGAAAGAGCTTCATGAGTCTAACTTCCTGTTTCATAATTGTCTTTCAGGTTATTATAATTGGGGACTTTCTATGCAATCCTTCAGAGTATTCGTGGGCCTGTATGTTTGGGGATATCGAAGTTCCTGTGGAAGTAATTCAAGAAGGGGTGCTGCGGTGTCAAGCACCTCAACATTCTTCTGGCTGGGTAAGTTTCTGTTTAACGTCTGGAAATAGGGAAGCCTGTAGTGAAGTACGAGAGTTTGAGTTCCGACCTGAGCCTCAGATGTCATTGATGGGGTCTGTAGTTCAACGAAAAGAAGAAAATAGGACCAAAGAAGAATTAGCTCTCCTAGCAAGATTTGCAGCAGTCTTACTCGGATTTGATAGTGTAACTGTTCAGAAGGAAGACTCTGTTGGATCAGGAACTGAACCCTTCAGAAAGTGGAGAATTAGGGATGACCCATGGGGCCATATTTTAGAGGCACTAATTGTTGGCAATGCAACCTCAATCCAGACCTTGGAATGGATGGTGGAAGAACTACTGAAGGTTACGTTGCAGAGGTGGGCATTAGCAAAAGCCCAAGATGGTGATGGTGTAACAGACTGTCCCTTATCTAAGCAAGAGCAAGGGATGATACACATGATAGCTGCATTGGGTTATGAGTGGGCCCTGTATCCAATTTTAAGTTGTGGGGTTGGTGTAAATTTCCGTGATATTAATGGCTGGACTGCTCTGCATTGGGCTGCAAGATTTGGAAGGTAAGCCAAATGGATCTTTTCAGTTACTTCTTATAGTGCTGCTTAAATAAGTCGAATGTTATTCTTGAGGTATGTCCTTAAATATTACAATAAGATTTTGCCATAATATATGGATAAAACTAGGAGTAATATATGAGTAAGACCTCCATGAATGCTATACCTATATATGTGCAGTACTTGAAGGTAGTTGCCTGTTACAATTGCCTTATGGTACTTCATTTACCGGACTAGTAGACTCTTGTCAACCAACTTTCTCTTGTATCCAAAGATTTTAAAATTTCTAAAAATATATTTTTCGGAATACAGCCGCCTTATATAAACTATCTGCAACAGTGCATCTATCCTTTTTATCACTCTTTTAGACATTATAGATCCACACCTTGAAAGTGAAATAAAAAGTTGTGGGGCAGGGAGATATAGAAATCTATGTAGTTAAAGTGAAATTTGGTGGGCACAATAATAAATAATAAATGCAATCAACTTATCATGGCTTTGGATGTGCTTTTTTTTTTTTTTTTTGATATGGGATTTAAGGTTAGGTTTGGAAAAGGCTGGCTCGTTTTATGGTAACCCTTTTATGTATTCTATTTTGCCACGATCAAATATATGTTTCTTACATTCATAGAGTTTATTTGTAGGGTGGTAGATATGTCACATTGACACATTGATCTTAAATCTAAAACTTTTTATTCACTCTCTCTACAAAATACTGAACTTCGTGTCATACCTGAAGGAGGAAGAGAGGGGAGGGGGAGCACCCAAACTGTGTTAATTTAAATTTATGACCGGCTGCTATTCACAAGAAAAAATAAAAGACTTCGAATGTGACTCGGGGTTTTCCCTCTTTCATACATGGTAGGGTTTTTAATGGGTTAACATAGGAGTGTTTGTCTGTGTGATGAGCATTCCAAATAAGGGAAAGAAACAATCTGAAGATGAAGTATTTCTATATCTTAGCAACATGCTTGGAATTAAATTCTTTACTTTTTTGCTTTGACAGGGAGAAAATGGTAGCTGCACTTCTAGCTGCCGGTGCCTCAGCTGGGGCTGTGACAGACCCCACTTCGCAGAATTTGTCAGGAAATAGCCCAGCTTCTATAGCAGATGCCAGAGGTCACAAAGGACTGGCAGGATACCTTTCAGAGGTGGCGCTAATTAGCCATTTATCCTCACTCACACTGAAAGAAAATGAAGATTCTAGATGTTCTGCAGCAGAAGAGGCAGAGAGGACATTGGGGATGGCTGAACATACTGTACAACTGCTTACTAGTGCCACTGAAGATCAACTTTCACTAAAAGATTCACTGGCTGCTGTCAGAAACGCAGCTCAGGCTGCTGCTCGTATACAAGCTGCCTTTCGAGCCCACTCATTCCGTATGAGGCAACTGAGAGCTGCATCAAGCTTTGATGAGTATGGCTTAAGTCCAGATAGTATTTCAGTTTTGTCAAAGCTCCAAAGAGCGGTTAGGAGTGTTCCTGCTTACAAAGTAAATCGTGCTGCGCTCTCAATCCAAAAGAATTATCGGGGATGGAAGGGGAGAAAAGAGTTTCTCAATTTGCGGCGAAATGCTGTGAAGATACAGGTAGTTATTGTTTCTTTTAAAATATCATATTTCATTAATTATCTGAACAGAGAACTATTTGAAAAATAGATATAGCCATGAAATTACATGAGAGATAGTAGAACAAAATATCATAAATGAAGGGGACAGAGAGATTTAAAATTTTAAAAATATGCTAGCTATCCAGGTTCTCCTATTGAAAGGTTCTACCCAAGGTGGACCATTATCCAGAGATCACTTAATTGGTTGATCAAGGCATTGCGGGCTTTTACTTGTTGAAAGGAGTGTAATCCTTTTTCAAATTAAAAAAGGAAAAATAAATCGTTCCCATTGATAACATTAAGCTGGAGTCACTGAGAAAATCAACATATTCTGTAATGCATATTAATGTTATTTTCTGTTTTATCTGTAGGCTCATGTGCGGGGCCACCAGGTCAGGAAGAAGTATAGGGAGTTTTTATGGACAGTAGGGGTCTTAGAAAAGGTTATACTACGGTGGCGCAGAAGAGGAATGGGTTTAAGAGGTTTCAAGTCTGATCAGGAGACCACTGAAGGAAATGAAGTAGTAGAAGAAGAAGATATTCTTAAGGTGTTCCGTAAGCAAAAAGTAGATGCAGCCATAGATGAAGCTGTTTCGCGGGTGCTATCCATGGTTGAGGCTCCTGAGTCAAGACAACAATATCGACGCATGCTAGAAAGATATCAACAAGCAAAGGTAATCAATCTTATGGGTTGGATTCATTTTTATTTATTTATTTGTTATAAATACATATATTTTTGAAAATGGTGAGAAGAATTAATCTCGAACTTGCAAAGTATGAAAGTACAAGTTAAGGGGGGTTAGAGTTGGCTCACAATCCAAGCTGTATCCGTACCCCATCCTTAGCAAGTCTATCAGCCAAAGAGTTGATATTAGTGGGTTTGACCTTGATATGCGACAAGTTTTGTTCGTTGATCTCACTTAGTGTAACTTGCATATTAAAGTGTTGACCCAAGATAGAAACATGCTGGCTAAAATGTCAAGAGTGAATCACTGTTTTGAAGTGAACACTTAAATCTTCTCTCATTTTCTGGGAATTTGTTCAAGCTATGTACTTTATGAATGCTAAAACAGTGAGGAAACCATTAAATTCTATGAAAATTTATGCTATTTTAGGTTTTTTATGTGCTTGTAAAAATTTATTTTTTTATTTTATTTTCATGAAATTATAACCTAGAAGGCAGACTCCTTAAACTTAAAAAAAAAAAAAAAAAAAAAAACTCAAACTGGTAATTCATAGATCAAGAAAGCATCGTGCAAATTTTGGTTTTCTGATTAAAGGGAAGATTTCTGATTTCTGATTTTTTTCTTTTTATTTTTATTTTTATGACTATTTCTTATGATGTCTCAACATGTTTTAAAATCCATCTTCAACCATATATAAGATACATCCCTACTTTTAGGTCTTTTCTCCTGCAAATAAATTTGTCTTTCACAGATGTAACTCTTTGTTTGTTTTTCGTAAAATTTACTTTGGAGAGCTGTATAGTGGTTTTTACTTTCTTTTGTTTTCATTTCTTTCTTCTGAACTTGTTTACAGTGGACTTAGTAGATGGAAAACTACATTTAAAGAAAAACAAAAATAATGATGTCAAACAGTGTTTTTAAAGACTGGCCTGTCCATTCTGTTTGAACCAGAACTGAAAGGTTTTTTGGTTAGTATTGAGGCCAAAACTCTTTTCCCCTCAAACCGTGGGACCCACTGGATCTGTTCACGAATCGTTCTGGTGTAACCATTATGGTTCACAGGAAAAAAAGGGCATAAAGAGGCAAAACACTTTATGCTAGAGGAGGATACGAACCCGTAACCATCTATTTTACCATAAAACCATCTAACTAGCACAACTCAACAGCTTCTTGGACTTCCTAATTTACAAATATGCACCATTTACTTGGTTATACCGTTGGTCGAACCCTGTGTAACCTGATTCGACCAAACCTGGACATATTATTGGTTTGATGGCCAGTTCAGTTTTCAAAACATTGATCTCAAATCAAATATTAAATTGTTACCCTCGTAAGAGATTTGACATTTTTCATATGAATGCCCATATATTGTTATTTCTTCTTTTCTGTGTATGCTGATTAGGTTTTCCTTCGAGGAAAGATTTTTACTTCCCTGTTTTTCTCTTTTTTGGCTCAGCTTGTTTGCCAATGAAATTGTAGGCAATTTGCCCCAGTATTTTGTTCATCTTCTCTAACACTTTGGACATGCTGCATACATGCAAGTGCAGCAAACTGAGTGGTGCTTGCCTTTTCTTAGATAACATGGTTGGGCTCCTTGATACAACATTGGTTGACCAATATAGTTTACTGATATTGTGTCCTCATGGCTATTTTACAGGCTGAATTAGGCAATAATGGCTCAGACCAGTTTGACATCTGAAAGCAATGACATTAAAATGGAAAACGAAGACTACACGTATCATTATTCTTAGACAGAATATTGGTGAAGAGTAGGCTCACATGGGTTAACACTGAAACAACCTTATAAATTCTTTGCTAATGAATCTTCGCCCTTCAAAGTTCAATGTATGTTTAACTGTCAGTCTTGTTGTAAGTTGTTTGATATGATAGGTTGTTGCCAGTGTTTGTAAATTGTAGTAGTAAAATTCTCTGTTACTACTTGTAAAGTGATGTTACACAAGGAAATATAGATCTGGGTTTAATGGTGAGGACCACTGTGCAGGACGTTTTGGAAGATGTGTTGGTAAGTTGCATCTTTAAAGCTTTTGGATTATCTGTATTTTATTTTCTTCAAAAGAGCTGTGAAAGTGATGTGACAGTGGTGAACTTGAGCATAGCTCAATGGTCACATGGGTGGGTTTGTAGAGGTCTTGGGTTTAAGTCTCATTGGAGTAAAAAATGGCTTCCCTCAAAAAAAAAAAATAAAATAAAATAATGTGACGGTGGAATGGACTCATAAGTTCACATGACCAGACTTCACTGTTTTATCAGAAGAGAAAAGGAAAACTGACCGCTTTTCCAGTTTTCCCACCCCTTGAAGTTCTGTGCAGCTCGTTCTACCCTCAGCCTTCGC
Source organism: Aristolochia contorta (assembly GCA_022405105.1). NCBI lineage: Eukaryota > Viridiplantae > Streptophyta > Magnoliopsida > Piperales > Aristolochiaceae > Aristolochia > Aristolochia contorta. Next base: position 27,330,093 of record CM039667.1, on the reverse strand, counting down.
AAATAGGGCTGGGAAGAGCACTTCCAACTTGTCCTTTTCAGCTCTCTGCTCCTCCTTGTGTTCCATTTCTTTTGGGTGGACTCAACTGCTTTGTTTTCTGTGCGCAAAGGATACTGATTTCCATTGACTGAAAAGCAGGTTCTCCGGAGAAATGGCAGACTGGGCTCCTGTTATAGTCGGCCTCATTCTTTTCGTTCTGTTATCACCCGGCTTGCTCTTTCAGTTACCAGGCAGCAACCGAGGAGTAGAATTTGGGACACGCAGCACAAGCCCGATGGCTATACTCGTCCACGGCTTCATCTTTCTTGGTATTTATGCTGTTTTAATCATCGTTGTAAAATTGAAGTTCTCTCTCGATTGAACAGCATTTTTCCTTTTTCGACTCCATGTGAAGCTTATAAGTGTTTTGTGCACAACTATTCTACCATTTCTTCTTGTTGTACATCCATGCTATGAGAAATTTGAGGTCAAGAGAATGCTATGTTCCTCCCTCTACTCCGATATCCTAAAACTTCCATCAAGCTCGAGATGCAGGACAGAAGAAACCCATCTCGGGTATTCTTTTTTTCCCATTGTAGAATTCCGCTTTAGAAGCCTGAAGAGGTGTGCTTGAGTTACAGTTATGGATTTGAAGCAGGTAATTTAACAGCGGGAGTCATTCTGTTGCTTGATCTGGCGCCTCATATTTTTTATTGCTCTCTGCAATTCTCTTGCATAAAGTTCGGGCATGCTGATTGTAGTTTGCAGTGCATAGACACAAATTTTATTCTATTAAGAAAAATGATATCAGTATTTTTTAATTTTATTTCGATGTTTTACATCTTGGTGTGGCTGCATAGTTGGCGGTTTAGGTAGGAGAAAATCTAGCGTTTACCCATAGAATAGATTGATAATATTTTATTAAAAAATTAAAATTTTAAAGATTTTATCTCTAAGTTTATGTGGATACTAAAAGTAAAACTCACAATACTTATATTACCGCTCTTTTATCACATTACCATCTTGATAATTCTAAGTGTGTTTGTTTTATGGGGTCCAAAAATTTCATACCGTTTAAACTCATACTCTATTCCATGTGCCAGGCTACATTTTGGCCAGCGATCTTTTCTTTTTTCCGATGAATAACCCAACTAAAATAATGAGAACAAATAATGTGTAAAAGCTTGAAAATTCAATAAATCTAAAAACTTGTCACACGCAACAATTGAAGGGTTTTGAGACGTTAGTGGAGTAAATTTTGCAGTGCTTTAACGAGGGTGGGTCTTGGATGAGGATATTAAGAGGGACACCGAGCACCCAATGTTTTGGTATCTTTCTTACTTTGGCAGAAAAAAATAAAATATATGAGAATTCAGATCGATGGGTTTCAAGATATGTCTAATTTGATCTAAAATTTCTAAATCTAATTTAGTGTTATATTTTTTAGAAAAAGAATAATTTAAATATATATTTTTTCTTAATTTATAGTATTTAATCTATTTTAAAAAATGATATCAGTACTTTTTGATTTTATTTATTCTTAAATTATTTTTATTTTATTATAATAGTATTTTATTTCTTATTTTAACGTGGCTTTCTTTTTTGTTTACAGACCCATCCGTTTCCACCGCGTTAGCAGAAAGATCCGGCGAGCAATCATGACCCAGCCGCGTGAGGTGGCGGCAGTGCGACTGTCAGCGTCCACCCGTCGTGGATCAGTACTCTGTTGCTTCTGCATCTCCCATCCATTCACTTCATTTGATTCTCGATCCAATCTTCCCTTCCCTTGCACGAATCTTCCAATTTCATCTTCAGCTCTGCTGCAGAAACCCAGAGACAGAAAACCATCCTCGGTCGTTCATGGCAGGGCAAAAGGCCCACCCGGGCAACCCCCTTGTAGAGAGCTGCACTACCCTGTTACCCAATGCCAAGGACGACAACTTTCACCTTATTCACCGGGCGATCGAGGAGTTCATCGAAGAGAAACGAAATGAAACCGCCGGCGTTGAGGAAGACCGAGTACTACTCGCCAGATTGCTCTCCCGGGTACTCTGCTCCATTTTGGGCCTCGAAGTTTACTCATTAAGTACAATCTCTGAAAAAAACTGAATTGGGTAATTGGGTTTCCGCTTGCTGCAGTTTTTTTCTGGCTTTGATTTTTTTTTTCTCCTTGATAGGTTTTTGTGAAATCTTTGTGTGGAAACTAGAGGTCCTGGATATCGAAATTTTTTAATTGTAAACTTGATGTGTGAATCCCGGAGTTCGCAGTAGGTAGTTGATCCCTCTATCTGCCAAGTTGGTCCTTAAGACGAAGAGTCTTGTCACTCATTTCTAGTGAAGTTGCTCGCAATTTCTGCATCTGGTGAGAAGATTGGTCTTTTGACTATTCTGAAACGTTGGAAGCTCCTCCTTTGGGAACGTTCGTCGCCGAGTTGCCGTCCGCTTGTCGGTGTTCTTGGAGGGCTTGCCCTGCAAAGGGAACACATCATAATCAAATTTTATGGGTGTTCTTACTGTGATAAAAAAAAAAAGCTTCTCAAGGACAATACTGGGGGTGATTATACAAATGTTAATCAACTTTCTAAAACTTTTAATATCATCTTCTTTTTGTTTGGTGAAAGAGAAAAGCTTAAAACTTCATCGACAGTGATTCAGGGTCGTCTTCCTTTTTGCTACTGCCACAAAATTCTGGTTCTTAAACCTGGGATGGGACTCTATTTTCCGGTTCTGCTTCCAGTTATTAATAATTAAGTTCATTCAATTGTTGGAAAGGCATTTGACGTGTTTTGCTCAATGATCTGTTTGTTTAGTAGTACATTTCAGCGTTCCTGATCCTTCAGGAAAGAGGTTGTGTTGTTCTTTCTGCTTAAATGCCTAAAAAGTGCTTGCCCTGTCCTAACCCCCATGCCTCTGTTATTGTAACAGTTAGAATCTATGAAAGAGGAGTCAGATTGGCAACTTGAACCCCATGTTGAACAGAGTGAGATAATGCCCAGAGTCAATGCAGAAGCAAGCCGTCAAGAAGCTGCTTCTTACCATCAAGGTAGGACAGCAGATCATACCACTAGTACTGAAGAGATAGTGGAAGAGCTGAGAGAGGTGAAGAGGCAAAACAAAATTACGCATCGGCTGCTGTCTGTTTTGATTGCTGTAACACTTGTTTGGCAGCTATCTGAAGTTTCACTGATCCTATCCGTGAAGCAGCAAGTGAGCCATCCATTGAAAACATTGGGAGGTATGCTTACAAGATTTTTCAAGGGTAAGTCTCCTCTGACTACTGATAATGAAGCCAACTCATCTGCTTCATCTAATGGTTCTCATGTGGAGGTTCCTCAACTCCCTTCTCTCCGCATGCCTGAGCTACCTGGAGTGGACCTGCAGTCTTTTGCCATAAACCCCAAAGACTGATATTGGCAGTCTGCTTTCCTGGTTGTATATAGTTTTTTGCTTTTCTGAGTACACTATGCTTGCAGAAGAAATGGGTTGTTGTAAATTTGGGAGGGGGTGGCTGTTTCTAATGAAAATGAAGTTTTTGGTGATTCATCTGTACCTTCATGTTCGGAAGCTTGAGGAAAACTTGAAACTTTTAAAGAATGTTTTTTTTTTTTTTTTTTTTTTTTTTTTTTTACTTCTGAAATCACAAAGTAATGTTCAAGAAGACAAAACACTTTTGGATAGAATTTTGATATTTTAGTTTTTGTACTGACCTATAAACTTGAACGAAATGAAGATATTGCATCAGAGCACCATGCATGAAACTCATGATAACGATCAGCAACAGGACATGGAAAAGGGGAAATGAATAGCTGAAAGAATACATGTATAACTAAATGCCTCTATGTTCGGGCGTGAAAGAATACATGCAATCGAGGACACGGCTTGGAAGAAAGAACTCATCTATTGATACAAAATATGTCGACTAAGTTTCGATGGAAGCTGTATAACACGCTTTTGAGTGAATATATTCAATTTTGACATATATTTCATTTTGACTATTATGTATCTAATGTTAGTCAATAATACTTGAACATGCATAATTTGCAAGGAGGCAAACATAACCTTTTTAACTAAGTGGGCAGTGAAGGTTGAAGGCGGACCTTGCTCTGCTCTCGCAAGAGCTGGTTAGCAACACGTTGGAGAGGATAAATCTTATACGTGGGCTGGGTTTAGGTAGTGGAGAAGAATCAGTTGCTTTGAACATCCAAAACAAGCTGAGGCAAACCAAACGAGTTTACTTGCTAAACGAAAACAAAGTATACAGCATTCATGGATAAACCCAATTGGGTCGACTGATATCAAGACATGAATGGTTACACTCAAACTGAATGTTATTGAGCAGTAAGGAGCCATATATGACACAATCATTGGAAGTACTAGAATGGACAACTAATATTCTTGCATCAACATATGTACAACAACAGAGTTTATGCATGAAGATGGACAAGTAGAACAGTCTTAATTAGTGTTGAGATGGAGTCTTACTTACAGCCTTCTAATTTCACAGGTACAAGAGGTATGAAGAAGATAAAACGAAATAATGTCATCTAACATTAAGCGTTCACGAGTACACTATTGCGAGCAAAACATATTCTTTTAAAAAATGCATTATCTAGATTTATGTTAGCACTTTGTCCATTGAAGCTACTAAGTACTCTTACCCTTCTCCAAAAGTTTATTCTATCCCAACAGGCGCTAATAGTAAAAGACTCCCTACTGGTAGTCCATGCGAGCTAGCTCACTTGCATTTGGAGCTAGGGCCCCTGATCACACTGACCGATTAGACACGGCTCGAACGTTGCTGGGCATGAAAACCTAAGTATTTGAAGATATATAAACAAAAAAAACTGGTAACTCGTTTGTTTTCCATGTGTGATTTAGGGAACTCTCAACCGATAGTCAATTTGAATAAAGAAAAAAAAAGATAAAACACGTTTGCTTTTATGCTTCAATTAACCTGATCCCTCTTTAGATCTGCCTCCTGTCCTTCTTGGTCATGCTCATCTGGTTTATAATATGCAGGCTCATTGATGTCTGATAACTCCATATTATTGTAGGCGAAGGACCTTCTGGGTGAACCATCATAATTAGGGGAGACAATTAGGTACATCGTCTTTGCTGAGATGTCATACTTAGGGATGTAAACGGGTAATAAACGGTACGGGTAATGGGTTTCCGTTTACCGTTTATTATTTTGAACCCTTTACCCATTACCGTCCGTATCCGTTTAGTTCCGTTAAAGTCTTACCCGTTTATTACCCGCCGGGTAAACCGGGTAAACGGGTAATAAACGGGTAATAAACGGGTAAATAGTAAAAAATATTAAAACCACCAAAAAAATTAGAATATTAATTAATTAGAGAGTTAGAGAGTTAGAGAGGGAGGGAAAAAATTAGAATATTAATTAATTAGAGAAGTAAGTAACTAGTAATTAAAATTAATGATATTCCTTATAACTTATTAAGAATTTAGAGTATATGACTTGATATGAATGTCTTGAAAGGAATGTCTATCCTAATTTGTTATGGGCCAAAATTGAATTATCAATTATGTAAGCTTATTGAAATAAGATGAAATTATCTCGTGTATTTGTTAATTACAATGTTTATCTTTGTATAATTTTTTATCATAAATTATAATATATTTATTTTTGTATGACAATTGTTTATATTTATAAAAATAATTGTTATTTGTATAAAATTTGACATTTGTAAGAAAAATGAAAATATTTTAATCTTAGATTACTAATACTACCTTATGTAGTTAATTATGAATTTATATGATCTGTCCTCTATGACTATTAAAATTTAAGTGTATGACTATGATTCGATGACTCATTGACTTTATGAGACAATGAGTTAACGTCAATATAAATTAATTTTTAATAATAGCCAAAATATAAAAATATTCAAATTCTTTCTAAAGTTTTCAACTCTTCAAAATTTTATAATAAGTGATAAAAAAACATAATAAGGTTATTTATATAATGAATAAATATTTTATTATTAAATTAAGTAAATATATAAATTTATTATATTACCCTTACTTAAACGGTAAACGGGTAAAACGGGTTCGGAAGAGCTACTTCCGTTTCCGTCCGTTTATTAAACGGTAGAGCAGGTAAACGGTAGAACGGTAAACGGATAATAATATTTTATTTCCGTTTTGTTCCGTTTATTAATCGGTCGAACGGTAGAACGGGTAATCGGCTCCCGTTTACATCCCTAGTCATACCAAACAAGACGACTTCGGTTGTCTCCAGAAGGAGAATCTGAAGATGCTCATTAAAACCACAAACTTTTCTGATGGAAATGGGGAGTCCATATTGATCAGTATATGATACTGGTCCAATGGCTTGATCAAGAGTTGAGTTCAATGTTTTCTGGTCGACTAAGTAGATTTTCCTCCGAATATTATTGGACGACCCTGCTGGATTCTTCTCCTCCAACAACACCCAGATAGAAGATAGAGAGACCTTGGTCACAGAGTAGTGGCAGTAATGGATGCTCCCCTCCGATTCCCACACCACTCCATGATACCTCTTGGGCAAGCGGAGTCGTCGGAAACTCTCTGTTTTCATACAGAATACGCGCAAGCATGAAGATGACTCCCAGTACCAGTATAGAGTCCAAGCTAGCTAGCCGGATCAAAGAAGAAAGAAGAACCCGTCAGTGCTTATTATATAAATATATTCGAGAGTAGCGATCAAGGAAGAGATAATCTCGGAAGATTTTTATATACTCTTTTATCAGCTAGAGTTTAATCCGGAATCCTGTTTAAATATGAGTTCCTCTTTTTCTATCACATTGTGGTTGAGTTGATTACGGAGTCTGATCTGATCAAACCTTTTGAATTCCTAACACTTACGAGATTTTCTAGTAAAGTTGCTCGCAGTTTCAGCATTTGGTGAGAAGATTGGACTTTGTCTATGCTGAAAGGTTGGAAGCTCCTCCACTGGGAAAGTTCCTCGCCCAGTTGCAACACTACTCCGCTTGTCAATCTTCTTGGAGGGCTTGCCCCCTGCAAATTAGTGAACAGATTTGGTGGCAATCATCGTAGTCATATTTTCTGGGTATTCCTACAGCTTCTTAAGAACAATGGTCGGGGTGACCATACGAACGTTAATCAACTTTCAGAAACTTCTAACATCATCTCCTTTTTAATTTGTTTGCTGGATAAAGAGAAAAGCCAAAACTGAATCGACAGTGGTTCATGGTCGTTTTCCTTTTTGCAAATGCCACAAAATTCCGGTTCCTAAACCTTGGTTGGGACTCTAGTACTTTCCGGTTCTGCTTCAAGTTATTTATAATTAAGTTTATTCGAATGTTGGAAAGGCATTTGACATGTTTTTTTTTTTTTTTTTTTTGCTCTATGATCTGTTTGTTTAGTAGTACACTTAAGCGTTGAAGATTTTTGAGGAAAGATGTTGTCTTGTTCTTTCTGCTTAAATGCCTACAAATTGCTTGCCCTGTCCTTACTCTCCAGTGCCCTGTGTCATTGTAACAGTTGGAATCTTTAAAGGAGTCAGATTGGCAACTTGAACCCAATGCTGAACAGAGTGAGATAATATCCAGAGTCAATGCAGAAGCAAACCATTAAGGCAGGACTGCAGATCTCACAACCACTGAAGAGATGGTGAGCTCAGAGAGGTGAAGAGGCAAAACAAAATTAAGCAATTGGCTGCTGTCTGTTTTGATTGCTATAACCTTTGTTTGACAGCGCGCTATCTGAACTTTCACTGATCCTGTCCGTGAAGCAGCTTGCAAGTGAGCCATCCAATGAAAACACTGGGAGGAATGCTTACAGGTTTTTTCAAGAGCAAGTCTCCTCTGCTTCATCCAATGGTCCTAATGTGGAGGTTTTTCAACCCCCTTCTCTCCATATGCCCGAGCTGCCTGGAGTGAACATGCAGTCTTTAGCATAAACCCTGAAGACTGATATTGGCAGCCTGCCTTCCTGTTTGTATTTAGTTTTTTTGCTTTCTGAGTAAGCTCTGGTGGCAGAAGAAATTGGTCGTTATAAATTTTAGGGAATTCATCTTTTTTCCATCCTTTTGAAATCACGTGATTTAAAAAGGAGAACAAAATATTCTATATAAAATTTTGATATTTTATTTTTATGTATTGACATATAAACTTGTTGAGAACAAACAGAGAAATTGTAGTAGAGCACCATGCATGAAACAACAGATTACTATTCGTTATCAGCAAATAAAGAGAATAAATACTAACGAACTTTGTAGATGTGAAATATATATAAAAGATTAAAAAAAGTTTAAAAAATAAGTAAACACATGATAAAACAGTACATGATATAGCAGTTCTAATAGGTTAATATGTTTTATCCGCTTTTTCTTCATGTTAATCAACTCTGTTTTTCAAATCCTATGCCGTTGCCACCCTAAGCATATTCTTTTAAAACCATTGAGACTTAATGTCAGATGAATAAAGGCAAATTTCGATGGGTAGTAGTATTCCCCTTTAGCCATTGAAGCTACTATCTCTTACCCTTCTCCAAAAGTTTATGACATCCCAACAGGTGCTGATAGAAGATCTCATGCATGCTTCAGCCTGATACCTCTCTAGATCTTTCTCATACTCAAATTGGATAGCTGATCTCAAGAATGACGTCTCTTTCTTGATGTTCCTCCTGTTGGTGAATATTCAGGTTTATCTGCAGGAGGCTCATCGATATCCGGTAACTCCATATTATTATAGGTGAAGGATAGGTTGATCCTCTGGTTTTCTGGTGAACCGAAAGGGGAGAACTGGAACAATGTCTTTCTTGAGATGTCATACCAAACAAAACCTTTGCTTGCCTGGAGAAGGAGGATCTGAAGATGTTCATTAAAACTCCAAACATTATCGATGCAAACTGGGTGTCCATGATAAGTATGGGATATTTGGTCCTAAAATTACACAGTATATTTTCCTCCATGTATGGTTGCCTTGGGACCCTGCTGGATAATCCTCCAACACCCAGATGCAGAGACCTTCGATCTCAGAGAACTGGCAGTAATGGATGCTTCCCTCAATTCCCACAACACTCCTACGCCATACTTTTGCAAAACCATGGGCAACAAGAGGAGTCGGAATATATTTGTTTTCATACAGAATACGATCAGGCATGATGATGCCCGGAGCCATTATAAACTCCCTCTGCAATAAAGGGTCGCAACACCCAAGGGAAGTGGTTCCATCGGTGTAGTTGGCAGCTTTGTCTTCCATTCTCTGGTCTTGGAGTTGAAGATGGCAAGTCGGAGGCTAAGACACAGCTCTCCATTCAACACCGTTTATCACTGCTGGGTGGTAGGGGGACAAACCATAGAGACGATGAAAAGGTGTAGAACCTTGCAACACGACCGAAGGCAATCGATTGATAAGATAAACAGAAGTCAAAACCGCTTCACCCCAGAATTGTTTGGGAACAGAAGATGACAAAAGAAGAGTGCGTGCAGTTTCAACAATATGTCTATGTTTTCTTTCAGCGACACCGTTTTGTTGTGGAGTATACGGACAAGAAAGTTGTTGCAAAGAACCATGTGACTTAAGCAACGTTCGAAACTAATGAGATATAAACTCCCCCCAGAATCTGAACGAAAAACTTTAATAGTTTTAGAAAATTGTGTGCGAATCATGGTGGAGAATTCAAGATAAGTTTCGTAAAACGCAGAACGAGTCCGTAACAAATAAACCCAAACAAAACGAGAATAATCATCAACAAACACAACATAGTAGCAAGATCTGCCCATGGAAGGAACCACAGATGGCCCCCAAATATCGGAATGAACAATATCAAAAGGAGCTAAAGAGTGCACAGAACTAGTATTAAAGGTAAAGCAGTATGCTTGCCAAGTTTACAACAAACACAATGTAATAATTCGGAAGAAACATTCCCTAACCGACCTGTATTAATCAATTTACGAATAGTAGATGAAGATACATGGCCCAATCGATTATGCCAAAGGGAAAAATCAGAACTATGACAAGCACTCAAACTACTATGGAAGGAAGAAGCAACACCACACGGAATATTCAAAACATCAATTTCAAACAACCGTCCAACTTTACAGCCTGTCCCAAGAACCTTCCCCGTTGATGGATCCTGTACCTGACTTCCAGAAGAGGAAAATATGACATGAAATCCAAGATCACACAATTGACCAACAGATAACAAATTCATAGATAGGCGAGGAACATAGAGAACATCGGAAAAACTAAGACCAGAAGGACTACAAACAGAACCAGTATATTCAACAAGAAGTTTGGAACCATCAGCAGTGTATATGGGAGAAGAAGAACCAGAAGAGGAAGAGACAAAAACAGAGGAATCAAAAGTCATATGATTTGTTGCACCAGAATCTATTATCCATGAAGTATTACCTGGAGTGACAGACAATGAAGAAGCGGAGGAAGTACCGTGACCAAGGCCCGCAAGAGCCTTGCTAATCATATCCTCGGATATCCGTAGAGCAGTCGGGGAGGAGTCGGAGCAGAGTTGTGCTGGTGGAACAATCAGAAGAAGCAGAAACAGCTGTAGTGTGACGTGTAGAGCGAGGATGTGGAGGCTTCTTGAGTTTCGGACAACTGAACTTCATATGCCCATACTCTCTGCAGTAATTACAGCGTACCTGAGTCAGGTCACGAGAGGTGCTATTCCGGTTATCCATAAGGGAAGAAGGTCATTGAGATGTAGCAAGAACAGTGTCAAGATCGCGAACCGAAGAACCCATAAGACCCCCGTAAGACGACGTGTCTCCTCTGCTATTAATTCTGATACAGCTCCTTCCACTGAAGGCAAAGGACTTCTGTGGAACATAGATGATCGAATAGACTCAAAATCTTCACGAAGTGCCATCAAGAACTGAACCAAATGGACCCTCTCAAGATGTTGATGAAAGACTTCTGCATCGGCAGTGCAAACAAATTTTGGATTCATAGCAACTAACTGATCCCATAATAAAGACATCCGATCAGTAAAATCAGAGATTGATTGACCCGAGCCTACTTGAGAGACCGAATATCCATCTCAAGTTTATATTGCTCAACAAAATTGTTCCCCTTATGGCGAGTTTCTAAAATAACCAAGCATCCCTAGCATTCTCAAATTTACCGACTTCTAAGCTAAGGGAAGAGGACGAAACAGCACCGCCAACCATGTAATAGTCCGAGAATTATTTATGTCCCATTCTTCTATGGCTTTAGATGTAGATTCAACAGTCAATTGACAATCACCAGTAACATACTTCCATAAATTTCGACCTTTCAAAAAATTGCGCATAAGGGAAGCCCAATGAACATAATTAGTCCGATTTAACTTGACGGGCACAGGTAAAATATGATCACTAGACGAAGACATGATGAACAAATAGCAAAGCCTCAAGCACAAAGCAGTCACAGTCTCAAATGGCAAGGAAAGAAACCAAAAAAACCTGATCTGGAATGAGCCAGGAGGGGGCTGTCTGAGCGGGCCCGGTTCGATCGGGTCAGGCCCGGTTCGGTCTGAGTAGACCCAATTCGGTCTGGTCGGGCCCGGGTCGGTCTGGGCGAACCCGGCTTGGGCTGGTCCAGCTGAGAGGAACCCTAACTAGGGTTTTATGCAGAGACGGAGGACCAAGAGAGATGACGGCGGCCGGAGGCGGAGCAACGGCGAAGATGCGGCGGTGTCGCGACGGTGAAACGGCGGCGTCGCGGAGGTGAAACGCCGGCGTCGCGGCGGTGAAACGGCAGTGACACGGCGGCGAAACGGCAACGACACGACGGGGGAAGAACACCCAAATTTCTTCTCGAAATCACTTCAAATCTTCGGTAAAATGCCTTTGCGAAAGCAAATATCACAGATCCGACGACGATTAGCTGCTAATCTGGTCGGAACAAAGCATCAAAGCAAAAAACGGAAGAGAAGATGAAGCCCTCTCCGCTCGCATCAATCCGGACTTCCAAAGAGCCTAATCGGGGCTTCAATCCAAAAATCAGAGAGAAGATCGAAGATTTCAACAGATTTCCGAGCCAAACAAGCTCTGAATCGACCAAAAACGGCTCGGAAGAAGAATCGAAACCAGAGGGTTTCGATTTGGGGAAGACGACGAGTCGGCCGAGTCGACTCGGTCTACTCGTCCGAGTTGAACCCTTTCTAACAGATCCACGCCGAGTGGAGTCCGAGTTAACTCGGCTCTGATGCCATGTAACACTTATCAAAAAACGGGTTACATCTGATTAATGAGCTATCATACTTATACACATGTTTACAATGGTCAAATGACCAAAATACCCTTGAAGGGTGAAAAGACGAAAATACCCCTACCCCCTACTTTACATATTCTAACAGGGTTAACGTCATAGCAGAAGACGAGGTGAAATTGGTAGCGATTGGTCTCAGGATCAGGTGCCAAACCTATCCCCAAAGGGTAGAGGTCGTAGTCCCTCAAATGGGGAAAATGGGAGGAATTGTAGTCGCTCGAAGGAGGGAGTGGAGAGAGATTGGTGAGGTGCCTGGTAACCGGGTTGTAGATATTGTAGCTTAGCTTCGTGTGGAAGTACCCGATTGATTCTTGGTTGACGAAGTAGAAGAAGCCGTTGCACGAACCCAAGAACCAGACATCTTGACGACGCGAAGGGAGGACGAGTGACTCTTGTAGCCGGAGCCTTTCTTTATCAAAGCGGTAGAAATTAACCTGTTGGAGGCACCCGTCATAGGCATCTATGAAACCGGAGTCCACATTTTTGTTGTAGAAATCGGATTGGTTTCCGCAGAATGTGAATAATTGTGCCAAGAAATTAGTCTAAGAAAAATTCTTAGGTAGTTCGAGGAGACAAAAACGGTCTCGCTTAAAATCCAACTTCTTTAGACTCGTAAATCCTTTTGACAGAATTTTTTCTAAATAATTTAATGTAAAATATATCACCTAACAAATATTACTCGACAAATAAATCAAATAAAGAATACTAAAAAGTATAACAACAAGATTTACGTAGTTTGGTAACTTACCTATATTCAGGGGCAACAGTAAAATATCTCCACTATTAACTGTTGAAGTAATTACAACTTTGGGTTTAATCTCTAATAGGAGAAAACTCTCAACCTAAATACCTACAAATAGAAGATATATAAATGTTCTAAATAATGGAACTTAGAAGATCCCAAACTCAAGAGAACCAAAATAGAGAAAGAGATTTCTCTCTCAATCTTTCTCTTACAAATACTCTCTCTTCAACTGGAATGAGATATCAAATAAGGATCCGAATGCCTCTATTTATAAGAAAAAATTCGGATCCTTTTTTCAATAATAATAATATTTTAATAATAAAATATTGTTATAATAAAATATTAATAAAATATTATTATAATAAAATATTAATAAAATATTATTATAATAAAATATTAATAAAATATTATTATATTAGTATTAAAGGAGGCGCCGAAATAGTTGATTTCGGCACCCACCTTATTAGACCTTTCGGCCACTCTCTCCCTCCCCTCATCAATATTATATTATACTCACAAATCTCTACTTTGGCGATTTTTCCTCATCCACATAAAATAAGGAGTGCCAACCAATGCGCCTTACGATGTATTCATATATGAAGGATGTTGATCAAGTCCAAACAGTATTTGAACTTGATCCTTGTTATCACCTTGGTCAAAGCGTTTGCAGGGTTGTCATCTGTCTTGATTTTGTGGACTTGAACTCCACCTTCTTCGATGATCTCCCGCACAAAATGATACCACACATCGATATGTTTGGTCCGGGCATGGTATACTTGGTTCTTTGGTAAATAAATAGCACTCTAACTATCATAGAACACTGTCAGATGTTTCTGACCAACTCCCAAGTCTTCAAATAACCCCTGTAACCAAATAGCTTCTTTTACAGCCTCTGTAATGGGCATATATTCTGCCTCTGTCGTTGACAAGGCAATTATGGACTGTAAGGTAGACTTCCAACTAACCGGTGCTTTTGCAAGAGTGAATACATAACCAGTAGTTGATCTACGCTTATCCAGATCACCAGCATAATCTGACTTGCACTATCCAACTATTTGATGACCAATACTATCATCCTTCTCAAACATCAAACCAACATCTAAGGTCTTAAGAATATACTTTAGAATCTATTTCACAGCTTGCCAATGTTCCTTTCCTGGATCATACATATACCTGCTCATAATTCCCACTGCGTGTGAAATGTCTGGTCTTGTACACACCATAGCATGCATCAAACTACCCACTGCATTTTTATCTGCTTAATGATTATTTTGGCCGACGGTCTAGTGTCGTCGGGAAACTTCCTATCTTGCCAACGGACAAACACCGTTGGGAAATGACCATACATGCCGGCGGCTTGTACTCGTAGTGATTTGTAATCAGTTTCAATCACTAAGTCAACCGTTGGGAAGCTATCTTTTTCCCCGATGGCAGGAAACCGGGTATGTTTTTGTTTACCGACGGTTCTATTCCATGGGGAAATGATTTTCCCGACCGCCGGATACCCAACAGTCGTTTCTTGTCGTGACCTAGTTAGACACAGTTTTAACCATCCTTGTTGCCCCTCTTTCCTCTAGTGTGCACTCAAGCCTTCTACTATCCTTGTTAGTCATCAAACAGATTCTACTCCCCAGGGTTTTTCTCTCTTGGTTAATGTTCTCTGTTCCGATCTCTTTTGAAAGAAGTCTCATACAATGACTATGGGCCACTCTAATTAGCCCCAAATTAACTCAGATAACTGTCCTCATATCACAAAGCTTTCAAACATTGAAAACCTATTAGCTAGGGGACTCTCAACCGGCAGAAGTCAATTTGAAACAAAAATTAAAAATGAGCATGTTTGGTTTTATCCTTTAGCGTGATCCCTCTCCAGATCTTCCTCCTGTTATAAGTCTCATAATTGGATAGTTGATCTTGAATTTCTTTCTTGATGTTCCTCCTGTTTCTTTATATGCTGGTTTGCTCCCATAACTCCATATTGTTGTAGGCGATGTACAGTATAATGATTTTAGGTGAACCAAATGGGCCTGAGACCGGTGACATTGTCTTTGCTGAGATGTCGTACCAAACAAGACGGCCTTCAGTTGTCTCCAAGAGGAGGATCTGAAGATGCTCATTGAAACCACAAACCTTTTTTATGCAAATCGGACCTCCATGAACAATATGGGGTACTACTGATAGCATTGTTGTCTGGGCAACACAATAGATTTTCCTCCATGTATGGTCGCTGATATTATTGGGGTCAGACCCTGCTGGATTCTCTTCCTCCAACAACCAGATGCAGAGACCTTGGATCTCAGAGAAGTGGCAGTAATGGATGCCCCCCTCCGATTCCCACACCAGTCCACGATACTCTTGCTGAGCCTCGGGCAACATGAGGAAATGGAGAGCCTCTGTCTTCATGCAGAATACGCGCAAGCATATTGAATATTTCGAAGTGAGCCAATATAATCTCCCTCTGCAATAAAGGATGCAGGCCCCAACCAAACTTGATCATAAGTTTTTCCAGAATATGGTGCGCTAATTGGATACTTCGTCTTCCATCCTCCTGTCTTGGAGTTGAAGATGACAACTTCGAGACCAAATCGCAAGCCCACTCTCTCTTTGGGGGAGTAGAAGAAGAGAAATTTGTAGTGATTGGTCTCTGCATCAGGTGCAAAACCTATTCCCATATGGAGTTCCGTGATTGAAGAAAAATAGACCGGTGGAAGAGTGGTGAGGTTCCTGGTAAGGGGGTTGTAGAGTTGGAAGTGTAGCTCTGTGTATGGGACCTCGCTTAGGTCATCATTGTTGAAGAAGAAGAAGCCGTTGGATGAACCCATGTACCGGGCTTTTTCATACAGATCAAGGATGAGGAGGGAATCTTGTAGGTGGAGCGATCCTTTATCGTCCAAGCGGTAGAAATTAACTGGTTCGCTTGGGAATTTTTTGACCTCCAAGAAACCGGAGTCCATGGCTCTGGCAGATTTGAAAGAAGAAGTTTTTCCAATCAGATTTTGCCAATTCTTGGAAACAGCTTCGCATCGCAGCCGTGATTTCTTGGGCAGACGAGATAACATCTCCAGGAAAACATGGTCCTGCAAGCAGTTGGCAACCTCCATGCACCCGTGAGAGTATTGATTGAGTCCCAAACTATCTAGCACGATCAAAGAAGAAGAAGAGCCTGCCAGTGGTTATATAGATATATTCAAGAGATCAGTAGAGATCAAGGAAGAGATTTCGGAAGATTAATACTCTTTCATCGATCAGTTGGATCACTAAATTAAGAATCATGTTCATTATTTAGTGAAAACATCAGGCTGGGTTTGGGAAGTGGAGTGGAATCATTTTTTTTTTTTTTTTTGAACATTAACCACAAGCTGAGGCAAACGAAGCGAGTTAACTCACTGATCATTAATGACTGGTCTGAGAAATACTGAACGAAAAACAAAATATACAGCGTTCATGTCTACACTCAAACAGAATGTCACTGAGCAGTAAGGAGCCATATATGACACTTATTGGAAGTAGAAAGGAGAATTAATGTTATTCTTACATCAAGGTACATACGTACAACAACAGAGTTTAGGCATGAAGATGGACAAAACCTGAATCACTCTTTCTTGAAGGCTCATTGATGTCAGGTAACTCCATATTGTTGTAGGTGAAGGACAGACGCTTGATTTGTATCCTGGGTGAACCAAAAGGACCGGAGACCAGAGACATCGTCTTTGCTGAGATGTCGTACCAAACAAGAGGACCTTGGGTTGTCTTCAGAAGGAAGATCTGAAGATGCTCATTGAAACCACAAACCTTTTTAATGCTAATAGGGCCTCCATGATCAGTATGGGGGGGTACTACTGATATCATTGTTGTCTGGGCAACACAATAGATTTTCCTCCATGTATGGTCGTTGATATTATTGAGGTCAGAACCTGCTGGATACTCTTCCTCCAACACCCAGATGCAGAGACCTTGCATCTCAGAGAAGTGGCAGTAATGGATGCTCCCCACCGATTCCCACACCATTCCTCGATACTCTTGCTGAGCCTCGGGCAACATGAGGAAATGGAGAGCCTCTGTCTTCATGCAGAACACCCGCAAGCATATTGAATATTTCGAACTGAGCCAATATAATCTCCGTCTGCAATAAAGGGATGCAGGCCCCAACCAAAGTTGATCGTAAGTTTTTCCAGATGGTGCACTATTTGGGTACTTCGTCTTCCATTCTCCTGTCACGGTTGGATACTTCGTCTTCCATCCTCCTGTCTTGGAGTTGAAGATGGCAACTGCGAGACAAAATTGCAAGCCCTTTCTCACTTTGGGGAAATAGAAGAAGAGAAATTTGTAGTGATTGGTCTCAGGATCAGGTGCCAAACCTATTCCCATATGGAGTTCCATGATTGAAGAAAGATAGACCGGAGGAAGAGTGGTGAGGTTCCTGGTAAGGGGGTTGTAGATTTGGAAGTGTAGCTCTGTGTATGGGGCCTCGCTCAGGTCATCATTGTTGAAGAAGATGAAGCCGTTGCATGAACCCATGTACCGGGCTTTTTCGTACAGATCAGGGATGAGGAAGGAGTCTTGTAGGTGGAGCGATCCTTTATCGTCCAATCGGTAGAAATTAATGGGTTCGCTTGAGGATTTCTTGATCTCGAAGAACCCGGAGTCCACGGCTCTGGCAGATCTGAAAGAAGTTTTTCCGATCAGATTTTGCCAATTTCTGGAAACAACTTCGCATCGCAGCCGTGCTTTCTTCGGCAGACGAGATAATATCTCCAGGAAAACTGCATCTTCCGGCGAGCAGCTGGCAACCTCCATGCACCCGTGAGAATATTGTTCGAGTCCAAACTATCTAGCGCGATATCGATCAAAGAAGAAGAAGAGCCTGCCAGTGGTTACATAGATATATTCAAGAGATCAGTAGAGATCAAGGAAGAGATCTCGGAAGAGTAATACTCTTTCATCAGTTGGATCACTAAATTAAGAATCTTGTTCATTATTCTCGTGGATGAGTTGATCATTTCGGAGTCTGATCTGATCGAATCCTATATTTGATCAATTTCTAACGCGTACAATTCTTACTTATATATTGAAATTATGCACATCTCCTTCCCTAACTACAGTGGCTGAGTCAACTTCCCCTGTTATTAATTTGTTCATCATCGCCGAAGACGACTTGGTTTTTATAAAGTATGATTTGAAGAAACCATGAAAACGAGATCAGCACCGTGCCACTTCATTGATGTCCTTTCCTGTATACCATGATAATCAATCCTTCTTTAACTTACCTACAAATCAATAACGTACATCAGAATTTGGTGTAATCGATTAATCTGGGAAAATCAGCATTGCAGTTTCTTCGTTAAATATATAGAATATAACAAAGAGAGCTATTTCAAGTTATATCAATCGCTGGCTTAAAAATGAAGGTAATTCTGCCCGTAAATTAAAGCCAAGAAATGTAAAATGCTAGCTGCATCCTGGGTTATTCTTTAGGATTAATTTAGGATTTAATAAAACAAAAAATATTTTTTTTTGAGGGGTGATAAAAGTACTATGGGTTTTTACAAGACTTTACCATGGGTTGCAGTTTAGTAATAAAATCAGGATGTACTTATATCATTTTTCATTTTTTTTAGAATAATGCTAGTTGCACTTAGCCCACGCACCTATCCCACACACTTGTTAATCTAAATCATTGATGCTTAGGGTTTATCCTCTAGAAAATAGGATTTTATAATAAAAAAATATTTTTAGGAGCTTAGATTAATATGTACGTCGGATAGGTGCGTCCGCTAGGTACGTCTAACATTACTCTTTTTTTTTTTATCTTTTTATGTGTTTAAGTTTGGCTGGTATGTGGGATAGGTACTGCACCTAGGGGAAGCTAGCATTACTCTTATACAAAAGTATATATATATATATATATATATATATATATATATATAGAGTAATGCTAGTTGCAATTATGGGTAGTACCTATCCCACGTACATATTAATCTAATCCCTTAAGATATAAAAATATTTTTATTTTATTAAATTCTATATTTCAAAGGATAAACCCTAGGCATCAATGGTTTAGATTAACAGTGCATAGGTGTAGTTAGCATTCTCCATATATATTGGTAATAATAAAGGAAAATGCTAGATGCACCTATGCATGGTATCTTTCTATACATAAAGTAATCAGCCAATTGGAAACACAAATGCCTAGGATTTATCCTTTAGAATTTAGGATTTTATAAAATAAAATTTATTTTATTTTATTTTTTTAAGTTTTCAAATAAGCTGGTTAATTACATCAAGTACGCTCGAATACTACGGCCTAAGTGCAGCTAGCAGTACTCAATAATAAATTGAACCACCCTCTCTCCCTTCTACTCACAAACACTGGAGATATTTACATTGGAGCAAATATAATTGAAGACAAAATCACGTCCCTCCATCAATGGAGTAAGTAAGAAACAGGTTAGGATTTAATAACAAGCCTTCCTTTATGTATGCAATATGGTCTCCATTTCTTGCTTCAATCTGTTGTCTATCTTTCTAGTCACCATGCCACCATATTTCATTCTTTCAACAAGCAAAGAATTCGTGGGGAGAGAGAAAGCCAAAAAGAGTTGGAAAAGACAGAAAGTGGCGGAGAAATCTTAATTAGACGCAAAGAATCCGGAGCCAAATATTGCTGAAGCTGACATAAAGCAATTGAAGAAAGTATAGTGGAACCTCTTTTTGTGCTGTAGTACTACTGCATGTCAAGCTCGTCTTGTGCTCTTTTGTTTAATGTGACCTTAATTTGGGGAAGCAAATATAACTACCCTCATATTTAATATAAAATTAAGATCGTCACACACTTTGAAGAAAGTTTGTAGCATCTTTAATTTGTTTGCAGCAAATAGTGCTGCACTTTTTTTTCTTTTTTACTTTTTTATTTTTTGAAAGAGACTGTTTGAAGTGTTTTATACATGGACCAATTAACGTTGTCAATGTGTTCTCCCACTTTTGACCCACTAACCCATGATATATATGATTTGATACACATTTTAGAGGAGATTAAAATGTGTCTTTGGTTAAGTACTGTGATCAGATTTGAAATCCCATCTCTTCTTTAAATTTCATAAAAATAAATTCTTATTCTATATTATTGTCTTGAGTAAACCAGGTATATGTCTTAAACCTTTCTTATTCTAAGCTTACTGATCAAGTACTAATATCCCAAGTTGAGCTCCAAGATCAAAATTACATGGAAATACTTTTTATCTCCATAATATTATTTTTTTGACAAACACCCAAAACGTAAAATTAAATATTGAATATTTAGTTGTTATAATAAATTTAGGTTATACCTAGCTTAATTTATGAATGAGAACTTTTTACATGACATTCAAATATTGCAATGGTTACAAAAATATCAAATTTAGATATTCGGCCATTTTTTCTAAGCTAAAAAGAAGATCATTAGTTATTATCATAAGTTTATATTCAACTAAAAGAAAAGAGAAAAACAAAAATGTTTACAAGGGGCCCTATTCTTAACTAAGAAGCTAAGCTTTTCTAAGATTGAATAAAAAAAATAAACATATAATAAGAGGGGAAGACATACGAGATTGTATTATTATATTATAGAAAGGGCACATGCAGAAGATCAAGAAGACCCACAAGAGGACCCCAATTGGGTGGGTGACTCAACTTTCTTCAACAGCCCATGTGTGAACCACCGACTCAAACCCATTTGGATCAAAATTAATTACCTGCCCCCTTTATCTTAAATAATACTATATCCATATCCATTTTATAGTTCCATAATTTTATAATTTTATAATTTTATACTAGAAAGAGCATTTCCTTCCCTCTTAAAAAGAGCGGTGACATAAAATAAACATTCTTTTCTTTTTTTCCAACAGTGGAGAAGGCTTCACCACCTACAGGTAATTTTATGTAGGTTACAATAGGTTAAAAAATATTTTTGTTGTATTATAATGTATTTAATTATATCATTAATAAAAATTTTACTTGGATACTAAACTTATCTGTAATTGATCAGGTTTTCAACAAGTTTTCAAATGGGAGTGTACGTATAATGTAAAAGCACTCTCCAAAAGATTTAATTCTCATTTTTAGTCTATTTTATTTATCTGTAATTTTGTCTAGTGTAATTTTTATTTATATTTTATTTACCCAGTTAATGAACTATAAATCTATGACAAATAATCAGACAACAAAATTTAAAACTAAAATATTCAAAATATATATCTTTTCTTAAAAAAAAAAACCTGTTTTCTTATTCCCTCAGTGCACTCAACCAATTCACGGATGCCAAGGAAGAAAGACAAAGGCTACTGATTGGGTACGTGGCTCATCCGTGTTCAGAAGGGAGGCTTTTGTCTTCCTCTGTTTTTCCGGTAGTGGAAGACGACGCAGAGAAATCAATGGGCGACGACTGCGGTAGTGGGCCTCACCATTTTCTCGCAGAGTTGAACTTCGAACTTTGAACTGGAGGAGAGAGAGAGAGAGAACAACGAATTATTAGCTGTAAACGAGGGTCGGATTCGGAATTCATGCGTTTCAATGCTGATTACGGGATTAATGGAAGTTAAGAGAAGTTGCTTCATTTGTGACTAGGAATGTGGCAGAATTTTCGTTCCAAATGCAGGAACATTTCAGAGAGATATCAACCACCATTCTCCTCTTTTTCTATTCGGGGTTTGATGCTTCGTTTCCTATAAATTACAAACTGGGAAGCTGAAACGGAAATTCCGCAGCTGATTCGAGAAGGAAAGAAGGATCGTTGCTAAGTACCCAGTTGTGAAGTATCCGAACAGAGCAAATAAGGTGGGTTCGCTCGCTCTTCCCCAGATTCTGCAACGGACGACACACATTTCGATATCTATCGTTTGTTTCGAAACACCATCTGCAGCACTTCGGTACCCAGATTGGAGTTCTTTAATGGAGTGAGGAGTGAGTTCTCGATTCAAAACCGGAGGAGGGTTTTCTCTGTTTCCGTCCAGATTCCAGAATAGGGAAGAAGTATTTTCGTTTTCTGCTGCAGATCTTCTGAATAAAACCGACCTTTTTTCTTTCCAAGGCAGTTCAAAACAGTGTCTCCCAGCCTTGACATTTCATCTTCGTCTTCCCCGGCTTCCATCATTTGTCCAAAGATGAGACCTCCGTCGTCTTCGTCGTCTCCGGCGACTTTACTCATTCTTCTCACTCTCTCGGCAACTCTTTTCCGTTTCTCTCACTCTGCTCCACCTCCAAATCAGCCCATCAAAACCATAGTAGTCCTGGTACTTGAGAACAGATCATTCGACCACATGTTAGGCTGGATGAAGAAATCCCTCAATCCCTCCATCGACGGCCTCACCGGAACAGAATGCAATCCCAAATCCACCAAAGACTCAAAATCCCCTTCCGTCTGCGTCTCCGACGACGCCCAGTTCGTGGACCCGGATCCCGGCCACTCCTTCGAAGCAGTGGTGGAGCAAGTCTTCGGTTCCGGTCACCTTCCTTCCATGAACGGCTTCGTCGAACAGGCACTAACAATGGGGCAAAACCAATCCGAATCAGTGATGAAGGGATTCAATCCCAGCTCCGTCCCCGTTTTCGCCTCCCTGGTTCAGGAATTCGCAGTCTTCGATCGATGGTTCTCTTCTATCCCGGGTCCTACACAACCCAATAGACTCTTCGTCTACTCTGCTACCTCCCATGGCGCCACAAGCCATGTCAAGAAGCAGTTAGCGACAGGGTACCCCCAGAAAACCATCTTCGATTCCTTGCACGAGAACGGAATGGACTTCGGGATCTATTACCAAAACATCCCCACGACTCTGTTTTACAGGAATCTGAGGAAGCTCAAGTACATCTGCAAGTTCCATCTCTACGATTTGAAGTTCAAGAAGGATGCCAGGCAAGGGAAGCTTCCCAGCTTGACTGTGATAGAGCCGAGGTACTTCGATATCAAGGGGCTCCCTGCGAATGACGATCATCCTTCTCACGATGTGGCTAATGGGCAGAGCTTGGTGAAGGAGGTTTACGAGACATTGAGGTCCAGTCCTCAATGGAACGAGACTCTGTTAGTGATTACTTACGATGAACACGGCGGGTTCTTCGACCATGTCGCCACTCCGACCAGTAATGTCCCCAACCCAGATGGGAATACCGGCCCTGCCCCTTTCTTCTTCAAGTTCGATCGATTGGGGGTTCGCGTCCCTACGATTATGGTGTCGCCATGGATCAAGAAAGGCACTGGTATGAATTTTCATTTTCCTTTTCTTCCCCGTTCTGGAACCTTTCCTTGTCTTGATTCTGAAACGCCCTTTATTGTTTTGTTCCTGTAGTGATCAGTAGACCGAATGGGCCGACCGGCAGTTCAGAGTTCGAGCATTCTTCGATTCCTGCAACGATAAAGAAGATGTTCAATCTGAATTCGAATTTCTTAACTCACAGGGATTCTTGGGCCGGGACTTTTGAGCAAGTAGTCGGCGAATTAACCTCGCCTCGAACGGATTGCCCCGGTAAAATTTATTCCTATGTACAGTTGCATCTGTTCTTCTGATTTCACGGGGTAGATTCACGACGAAGGAAACGTCAGATTCAACGATTAAAAATCGTTTCTTTCCCCATTTTTTTTAACGATTTCTCGGTCATCCTGCTGCAAAGATCGTCCTGGTTCCAGCTAGAGTCAACATTTGTGAACGCAAATAAAACAATTTTATTCGTATTCATTCTGAAGCTCTGTTCCTTGAACCAAGTCCTCGAATCTGGAAGCTCTGTTTTCTGGGGAAGTCTGTCTGTAACCCAAATTCATGCAAGACCCGGGAGGAAAAACAGTCTGTCAGTCGAATTATTTCATGGGTCTGCAACACTCGAAGCTTGTCGACTTCCACCGACCACCGTTTTCTGCATTTCTTTTTCCACTCGCTTTAAATCCCTTGACAGTGAAACAGAAGACAGCTTTGATTACGATGCTTGACCCCAATTTTTTTTTGGTATTACAGTCTAATAATGCCTGACATTATGAAGTCTTTAACAAGTCAGTTGGTCTTCATCTTTCAGAGCATTTACCAGAACCAGTGCAGCTGAGGAGCGGTGAAGCAGAAGAGGAGAGGGTGCTGTCGGAATTCCAAAGCGAGATTGTTCACTTGGCTGCTGTCCTCAACGGGGATCATTTCCTGAGCAGCTTCCCGAATGAGATCAGTGATAAAATGAGCGTGAAGGAAGCTCACAACTACGTGAGAGGCTCTGTGTCTAGATTCGTTCGAGCAAGCAAAGAAGCGATGAGAATGGGTGCCGACGAATCGGCTATTGTGGACATGAGAGGAGCTCTCACCAGCAGGACGACGGTTCCTTGAACCAAGGTTGATAGGGCTCCCCCAGTACATGTAATTTGCGTGGTTTTCTGGAGAGAGTTTTCAACTTCGGTTGCCTGTAGATGTCTCATTTACCTGAGTGTGGGGAACATTTTGCTGGTTCCTTAAAAGATTAAAGATTACAGCAAAAAGGTTTTTGTTAATCTCATTATCAAGTGTTCAATGAGGATTCTCATCTTAAAGAGAAGTATTGGGTGTAAACACCTGTTGGATCGGTTATAAAAAATAAGCTCTAGGTAAAATCAATATTGTGGAGGCTTATGTGGCCATCCACGTTAGAAGCTGACGAGGCAAGTAAAAAGCCCTCTCTCCCAAAAATCCCTCTCCCGCCCTCCTCTCTCCCCCAAAAATCCCTCTCACGCCCTCCTCTCTCTCCCCCAAAAATCCCTCTCTCCCGCCCTCCTCTCTCTCCCACCGGCCATCTCTCCCCCACCGGCCATCCCTCCCCCACTGGCCATCTCTCCGGCGCGCGCTCGCCCTCGGCCGCCCTCCTCTCGGCCGCCCTCCGCTCGGCCGCCCTCCGCTCGGCCGCCCGACTCTCGGCCGCCCGACTCTCGGGAGTGTGAGATGATTACCCACCCGCACGAGCTCCATCATTGGATTCTCTTCTCTGTGATGGCTCTACGCAGACATACAGACACCCAGACCTGAAACCATGATCTCACCTTACATTAAAAGAATACCATATCGATTACCCACTTTTCGTTAAAAAAATCTCCGACCTAATGCCACCGTTCATACTAGAAGGCAAAAGTAGGAAAAACCCCTTATAAATACACACACATTTATCTGTCTCGTAATGATCATCGGGCCTCCGTAATTTAATTTTTCAGAGCTGAAGTGTCCGATCCCACATGAACGTCGGCGTTAATGCGGAAGTGGTAAATTAATGAAAGGGGAAAAGCAAACGGAATGGTGGCAGAGAGATGGGACTTGAGAGAGACTTGGAATGGGGAGAGATGGCCGGGGGGGAGAGATGGCCGGTGGGGGAGAGATGGCCGGTGGTAGAGAGAGGAGGGCGGGAGAGAGAGGAGGGCGGGAGAGAGAGGAGGGCGGGAGAGAGAGGAGGGCGGCAGAGAGAGGAGGGCGGGAGAGAGAGGAGGGCGGCAGAGAGAGGAGGGCGGCAGAGAGACGAGGGATGGAGAGAGACGAGGGCGGGAGGAAAGAGGGATTTTTGGGGGAGAGAGACAGGCTTTTTACTTGCCTCGTCAGCTTCTGACGTGGATGGCCACATAAGCCATCCACGTCAGAATGTGGCCGAGGGTATCCACTCGCAGAGTGGCTATAGCATTACTCATTTAAGATATGTTACACTTCGTGAATATGAAACTGGATAAGTATGTAAAATTCCCATTTCCAAATATTTCAAAATGATATAGTTCCAGAACAAAAGCAAACAAGGATTGACCAAAGGGCGTTCTATTGGCCGATGTTCTGCAAACAGAACAAAAGGCAACAAACTCACCATAGAGAGGTAGAGGTAGAACTCAAGGTGCTTGAGAAATCGCCAACGAGGAATGACTTGCCAATTCGTACGATCAATCTTTTCCAACGGAGGGATCAATAAGATCTGCTCAGGAGTAAAAGAAAAGCGCACAAAACAAATACAGAATTGGTATTGTCATCTTTGTCTACTCTTTTGCTTAGGATACATAATGAGAGACGGTGTTAATAACAACAAACAATGGAGAAATCTAGCGGAGCTCCCACCGTCGTGCCACCTTGGCAAAAAGAACGACGCCCGCAGAATTCAATCTGGATAGAATTTGTAAAGATTCTGTCATTTAATGAAGAGAGACAAATAGCGAGCAAGATGACATAATTGGCCATTACCAAACGTTCGAGCTAACTTTTAAGACCCACCAATTCAGGTCATATTCAATAAGCAGTCAATCGAGTAACTGATGACTCAAAAACATGTAAAAACTAAATGAACAAATCCCCCACACTCGACAAAGTTTCTGATAACATTTCGGGCCATATTTATCAATCACAGTAAATCAACCAAGTGATGATTCAAAAACAAAGAACAAATCCCCACAATCGACACAACAGTTTCTGCTAACGAGCAAGAAATTTTCCATAGTTATAGATGCCCCTTTTTGCTTGGGACTCCTCAGGCATAGTTCAACCGGAATATGTCGTTTAGCACGAAGAAGCTTCCTTGCGAGGTAGGCATCAAATGGAACATCTACAAACCATCACAGTAATTGTTTATCAGCACAATAATTAGAATAAAAAAATAAAAAAGATAAAGGAAATGTAAGAACGATGAAAACTTTAAAAAAAAACCCTAAATCAACATGAAGTAGCTCGGAAAATTATCGATGGAACCCTGACGGCATCCCAATGATCAGGAGCCTCATGTAGGTCTGTGACACATGCAAGCCTTCTTGTATCTTATCCTCAATTTTATCCCCCAGTTCACACCTGACACCTATTAATATACTCAGAGCCATAACTACATTTTGCATAATTTTTTTACCTTCTAACTAACTCAGTTTGAAGGCTTTCCTAGCAAACAATTGTATGTCCTTGACATTCACGTACCATAAAGAACCTAAATGCCATAATGAGTTCGGAACCATCTAGAACTTGTGATGGTGAATGTGCTAATCCAATGGGTAGAGCGAGAGAAAAATAATGAAGTAATTTCTAAAAACTTGGGGCACAAATGAAATTTGTGTTTGGACACTAAATAGACAGATAAAAATACAAGGAAGTTGGAGTAAAAAAGATGAAGAATACTTATTGGACTAAAAATATTAGACAGCGGGGTCTGAAAAAACATACAAAGAGACCAAGAGCAAACATCAAAAAAGAGAAAAGAGAAAATAATTTCATCATAATCTTAAAAAGTATGTGCCGTTTTCTTCATTGACTATCAGCAGCTGGACCAAGAAAGAGACCCTCATCAAATACCCGATTACAGCATCACCAATATGAATATTAAATAATGCCCCCAAACATGGACACTGTTTTACTTAGCAGCACTATGAGAAGCTAGCAAAAATTCCACAACAAAGACCTCATGCTGCAAAATAGTCATATGATGTCAACATAGAGCTAACACAACAGTGAGAGACACCCAAAAAAGGTGACCCACTTTCTCAAGTTATCTAGAAGTTGTTTTCTTGGAAAACTACAAGCCAACAAAAAAGTTTTTGCTTGACTTAAAACTGCCTTTAATTAGTTATTTCAATGCATGTCCAGAGTACACAAAAGAAACTTTTTTTTTATTCAAAGCAAGAATATGGATTTCTTAAATTTACAGCTATACACAATTTGGGAAGGGAGGGGTAGCTACCCAACATATTATAATAGTGCTACATGGCAGCATTCACAGCAAAACATATTCCCTCTTCATGCCCAGAAAAATGTCCAGCATCCGGAATGGATATGAAATATACTGTAGACACATACATATCAGAGACTAAATGAATGACGTGTAATCAAATATCACAATATATGGTTTAGTCACAAGTAGTAAAGAAATTAAAAGCCTCATGAAAGTGTCAAAATGGACATATACACAGGCTACCAAATTCTAGTAAGTTCCACACAGTTCTTAATGACATACAGCAAATTATACACTAGGCCATAATAACAGTATGAATATAGAAATATCACTTTCTAAAATAGATGTAAACATGATTCAATTTTAAGCATAAAGAAAGGATGACAGTATAAATATAAGATTTTACTTGAAGCTCTGTTAAGCTAAAAATGTGCATTTTATTAATCTTACATCGGTTTGGAACCGAACTATTTCAATCTTCGGTTAAAGAAAGAAATGACTTCCCAATTTAGATCATAAGACATTAAATTTCGCTATCAAAGCCAGCCTTATAATAAAACATCACTTCCATCAAGATTCTAAAGAGATTACATAGAACATCATCTTCAGCACAATATGATCAAAACAATAAGATTCCTCATATAGAATATCATATATGCTAATAATTTTATCATTAAAAAATTCTTGAAATTCAAAAGGATCCCCACCAAGGAGTTTGACCATAAGAGAAATACCATATTGTGCATCTTAATACACATATAAAATGCAACCACCACGTGACAATCAAAAACATTATTATCTTAACCCCAAGTCAAACTTAACTGTAAGAGGCTCAGAAAAAGTCAGATAAGCTCATGAAAACTCATAAAACCGCTCAGACAACAGCTCACACAACCAGTAAAGCCGTTCATGAAACTAGCAGCACTAATCTCTTTATTTGACCAGGCTCATCCTAAACAAACACGAGTCCAACAAAAACACCACATTTTACAACATTTTCTACATTTATCTTCACGCTTGCTTCACGAGTTTCACACGATTATGAAACTATAATGCAAGTTCAATAAACATAACAGTTTAGTACCTTTATGATTAAATAGAGGTCTTCAAGATGTAACACAGAAAGGACAAAGTGACTGTGAAATCTTTCATGCCATAAGGTCAGAGATGATATGAACACTACAATCGAAATAAAAGAACTTCATTCAAGCAAACAGCCCGTACAATCCTAAAAATACAAGCAACATCACATATAAACGGACACCTCATCAACTAATCGCGACGAATCAGCACTTTCAAAAACCCTAAATCCTTAACGCGTACTAAACAAGCCATCTACAACGCGTACAAGGACGCCGAAATTTCTCGAACTCCGAATCCAAACAGATCCGTGAGAAAAATAGCATAAATCAAATAAAAATATCGCATAGTCGCGTTTCCCGCACTATGCCGTCTCCGAATCCAACAGATCAATCGGATACATTCAAAGTCTATTAACACACAGGGGAAAAAAACAGATTGCAGCATAGAAACCAAACCTGACTAAACTTGAGCGCATGCTGCTCCCCAGATAGCTGGAGATTGCCGCTGACGAAGACGAGCATGCCGCCGACGGGGCCGGAGGGCTGGCAATCGACGGTGGTGATGTTGTGCTTACACTGCTGGAAGGGAAGGCCGGCGAGCTTGCTGACGATGCTCTGAGATCCCTGGATCTTCTCGCCCTCGAAGGTGAGCATCGAGGTGTCCTGGTAAAGATTGGCCAGACCGGCACGATTGCTATCGAAAGTGGAGTAGTAGTGCTCCACGAAAGCTTTGGCCACGGCGTCGGGATCCATCGGCGGTGGGCGTAGCTGCGCCGGTTTCACTCGGGCGCGCGCTCCCGGCGGCGATGAAAAGGACAAAGAGGCGAAAATAGTCGGAGAGAGGAGAGAGGCGAGAGAGAGAGAGAAGCGAGATGGGGTTTGTTTATAGAATAATGCTAACGGTACGTTACTGTAGCGTACCGTTAGCGTACAGTCTGACGTGGATGCCCTATGTGGCTTCCACGTCAGAATCCGAGAAAACCGGAACTTTAGGTTTCCGGTTTTCCATTCGTCGCCCGCCACTCTCTCGTCCTCCCGCCTCTCGCTTTCCCGCCTCTCGCCCCTCCCCACTCTCGAGTTCCCGCCTCTCCCTCCCCACTCTTGCCGCCCCGCCCGTCTAGCCGCCCTCCCCTCTCGCCGCCCCTCCCCTCTCGCCGCCCCTCCCCCATCTTCCGCTCGGCGGGGCCGGGCCGCGCGGGAGCTCGGCCTCCCTCCCTCTCGGCGGGGCCGCGCGGGAGCTCGGCCTCCACTCGCGAGGCCGGAGCGGGAGGGAGGGGCCGAGCCTCCCACGGCCTCCCTCTCCTGCATGCAGGGCCGGGCTGCGGGAGCTCGGCCTCTCCCGAAGGGAGGCCGGAGCGGGAGGGAGGGGCCGAGCCTCCCACGGCCTCCCTCTCCTCCCTCCATCTCGGCAGGGCCGCGCGGGAGCTCGGCCTCCCTCCCGCGGGTGGGGGGAGGCCGCGCGGGATCTCGGCCTCCCTCCCGCGGGTGGGGGGCGGCCGCGCGGGATCTCGGCCTCCCTCCCGCGGGTGGGAGGCGGCCGCGCGGGATCTCGGCCTCCCTCCCGCGGGTGGGAGGCGGCCGCGCGGGAGCTCGGCCTCCCTCCCGCGGGTGGGAGGCGGCCGCGCGGGAGCTCGGCCTCCCTCCCGCGGGTGAGAGGCGGCCGCGCGGGAGCTCGGCCTCCCACCCGCGGGATCGGCCACCCTCCAGCTCGGCCTCCCTCCCGTTCCGGCCTCCCTCCCGCTCCGGCCTCGCTCCCGTTCCGGCCTCCCTCCCGCTCCGGCCTCGCTCCCGTTCCGGCCTCCCTCCCGCTCCGGCCTCACTCCCGTTCCGGCCTCCCTCCCGCTCCGGCCTCCCACCCGCTGAGAAAACCGGAAACTGAATGTTCCGGTTTCTCTGGGCTCTGACGTGGATGCCACATAAGGCATCCACGTCAGACTGTACGCTAACGGTACGCTACAGTAACGTACCGTTAGCATTACTCTTGTTTATATTGGGGCGAGAGGATTGAGGATTTAGTCGTGTGACTCATGAGAGGGCGTCCCTCATGTCCTGGTGTCCCTTCCCCTACAAAATTCTCTTCCGGGGGGCTAGGGTTGGTCTTAAATTCAACTTCAATAACTCTTAAATTCAAGTTCTAAACTTTTAATATTGTGTTTTTAATTTCTAAGTTTAACAATTAGATAAAAAAAAATTATAAGGACTAGTTCTTAACTTCTAACCTCGTAGTGACTTAATTACTATTAAAAATAATAGACAAATAATCTCATACTTAAAGGTGATTTAAAATTTTAAATTTAAGGACAAATTTCCTTTGAGTATTTGATTTAAGGTAGATTAAGAAAACGGTTGAAATTTGAGGGTAAACAATTTTGAAGTTAGGGTACTAGACGTACTAATAGTATACATTTCTCAAGAGGAAGGACCAAAGGAATGACATATCATATAAGCATATCTCAAGTGACGCGAGTAATAAATCTTCATAGTTAAAAATTGTTAATGGGCAAGCGTACTTTGGTTATTTTACTTATCATATGTATTATTTAGTATGTCATGTATGTAATTGTCCTAATTAATTTGCTTATTTCATGTGATGTAATTTTTATGTCTTTTTTATACTCTTTTGTTGCTTTTGCCCCAAAAATTATACTATATTTATTAGATTGGAGCAACTTCATCACACTTCTTACTTTAGAATAATCTTCTCATTTTTCAAGGACCAGGAATAATTACTCCTCTTAGTTAAAAATGATTCAAAAACCTTCATTATATCTGTGTTTTAAGAGTGGTGATATGCGTACAGCCATATTTTACTATGAAGGTTTACATTGCGACGTGGCGTCCTTGTTGGTAGTCCATGTAAGAGATAGAGTAGGATCCTTAATCCAACATTGGGTTTATATGTTTAATAATCATATATTGAATACTGTCATATTCAACTCATTTTAAGATATCTAATTAAGTTTTCAGTAGTTGAGCTGTAATATAGCTTAAAGGATATGACTCTTCCGTGTGTTGATTTTTATGATGGACAAAAATGAAATTACCAAAGGAGATGACTTTTCATATAAAATAAGATGACTTTTCATTTGAAATGATGCAACCTTTCATCTCAAGAGATATAACCCTTCATAAAGGACATAACTCTTCCTCTAAAAGGATATGCCTCTTCATCTAAAAGGATATGCCTCTTTATCTAAAAGGATATGCCTCTTTATCTAAAAGGATATAACTCTTCATCTTTATATAAAGGAGTCATAGTCATCAGTCAATCAATTTTTTTTTTTCTGACATCCCATCTTCAGAAAGAATATCAGAGAAACTATATAACTCGTATGGTTCGGCACAACTCATAGAGTTTAATAATCAAAGTGCTACACTAATATACCTGATCATAATACTTGCAGCTTACAGTACAAGTACTGAGATTTAGAATCTTAATTAAGGATTAAAAGACCTGGCTGTGTAAAACAAAGAACAGTACCAACAGACCTTGCCTCCACAATAAGTAAAACTATCAAGAGCCTTGAGTCTGTCGTGAATCTCCGGCTTCAGTTCCATGGCTCCTGCTTCCCACAAGACTTCCGCCGCAAACTTCCTCATGTCCTCCTCCCCACAGACGGCATGGGTGAGATCGATGGTTTTCAGATTCTTGGCCCCGTCGAGGATGACACCCAATGCAGACTCCGAGAAGAAGCTGGACCTGAAATCCAGGCTTCGGAGATGTGGGAAAGATGTCACTATGGCTTCTGCTTCTGAGGTCTCAATGAATCCGTAGAGCCCCAAGTGAGTGAGCTTCTTGCAGTGGAGACCCACTGTTTTGATGCAGTCCAATGTGGGGGTTCTCCATGTCACTGCTGCACGCCCGCAACTCCTTGCATGCATCTACAAGAGACCCACTGTTTGATTTTTCTCCATGTCACTGCCGATTTTTTTTCCAATACGATAGAATCTTGGGCAGGAAGAGTGATTGGGAGAAGTGGATCAGAGAAGCCTCGGGCAAATGCAGACTTTTCAGACAAGTAGACCTGTTGATCATGATCATGCACAAAATGTTTGGAACTTGAGGAGATTACTGAAAATCCATAAAAAAAAGTCTAAATTCGTGATACCCCATCTATTAATAAAAGCACGATTAACAATGAGAGTTTAAACACAACACTGTTGAAACTTGAAACCAGAAGATCATGGAATTAAAGAATAAAAGTTAAAACTTGAAGAATTATTAGTCATTAAAATTTATCAATTAGCGGATAAATAGGACACCAATATCCAACTGCGATTTTGCACATGAACTTATAATGACAACTATTTATAAATATACCTCTGTGAAATATATAAGATAACTTCATCAGGAAGCATAACGTCGTGCGAGAAGTGCAGATGATGCAGGTCGATCTCAGGTGTTGTCACAGCGTTCTTGAGAAGGTTTACGTAAACGACTCTCTCCTTCAAGGAGAGAACGTTAAAAAGCTGTAGACTCAGTTGGTTTTGGGCTATGAAGAAGCGAGTAGTGGAAGCGGCCTTTCTCCACTCGCTGCAGACTTGAGCCACACACACGAGCACGTCCGAGATTTGGAGTCTATTGAAAATGGAGGTTAAGATGTTGGAGTCCATTTGGCCCCAGTCTGGTGTAGTCCGCCCTGCCTTGATGATCTCCATCTCAACGTATATGATCGACCTGATCAGATATCTAAAGAAACGAAACGAGGGGTTTGGAGAGAAGCTAAGAGTTCTTAATGGGGTGAAATGGAGAGTACTCGATCTATTTATACTGTACTGAGGAGGCGCTCAAGTAACAGGTCAAGTCTTTACTGGCTCCAGAGAAACATGAACATGCGCCAGTTTAGTAAGGAAAGTGGTCTTAATGTTTAGAGGGAAAATGACTTGGCAGGTTCATGAATATGAATTGGCATCGTTCTGGCAATATTATGGGCCGGATTCCTCCTCGCCCTTATCCCGCAAAACGTTCAAAAGGATATGACTCGGCTGTTAATTAATAGATGACTCTGCAGCATGCGTCTGATCAAGCCATTTAATTGAGTTATTTATTCGGAAGAGATAACAGTTGGCGCACCTGTGGAGAGCTTCATTCTAAAAAAATGAATGTGGCTAGAGTACTGTTAGAGTCGTCTATTCACAGTGTCAATATCCAAGTAGTACTCTCGAAATCCAGGATTCCAGTTTGGATACTCTCTCCATTTCTCACTCTTCTATCTCGTAACTAATCTCTGTCCTTCTGGTCCTCTCTCTATCCGGTTTTCTCTCTGGTCCTCTCTCTCTCTCTCTCTCTCTCTCTCTCTCTCTCTCTCTCTCTCTCTAATTCTATATCTCCCTTTCCATCTCCCTGAAAATTTGTTTGAATCCCTGATTTTCTATCTCTGAATTTTCTCTCTTGTTTTTCACTCTCAGTTTTCTCTCAAGTTTCCCTTTCCCTCTCTAGTTCTCTCTCTCTCTATGATTTCC
This sequence comes from Aristolochia contorta, assembly GCA_022405105.1. Taxonomy (NCBI): domain Eukaryota; kingdom Viridiplantae; phylum Streptophyta; class Magnoliopsida; order Piperales; family Aristolochiaceae; genus Aristolochia; species Aristolochia contorta. Next base: position 27,295,942 of record CM039667.1, on the reverse strand, counting down.
ACTCTCTCGGTTTGATCTCCCTCTCTAATTCTCTCTCCCTCCCTTTCTCTCTGAAAATCTGTTTCTTTCTAATTCTCTCTCTGAATTCCACTCTCTCGGTTTTATCTCTCTGTAATTCCCTCTCTTCGTTTTCTTTCTCTGTAATTCCCTCTCTTCGTTTTCTTTCTCTAATTCTCTCCCTCCCTTTCTCTCTCTCTTACAAAATATGTTTCTCTCTAATTCTCTCTCTTTGAATTCCACTCTCTCTCTCTCTCAATTTTCTCTCTAATTCTCTCTCTCGGTTTCTCTCAATCTGTTTTTCACTCTCTCAGTTTTCTCTCGAAGTACTGCTAATTCTGTCTCTAATGCCTACAACTCTCTAGAGACATGAATGATGTGTTTCGAACTTAAATGTGCTTTGATCTGTAGTAAATCAGTTACAAGTAGTACTATTTTTCTATTGTATTAGATAGGTATTTCACACAATGGTGCATTACTGTCCCCTTGGCAATCCAGGTAAGAGATAAAATAGAAACTATCTACCTATTCTATAAGTAACCTAAATCCTAAGCTTAGTTTGGATTGCCCACTCGGCTGCCATAGATGACAACCACATAAGGATGTAAAACTTCACAGTAAAATGTGAAAGTACTGATATCATTTTTCAAAATTTTATACACAAAAATTAGGGAAAAGAGGACAAAACCGGTTGGCTCAGCCTGGTTTAACCTGAATCAATCCGGTTGGTTTTAACAAAAGAACTAGATTTTATCAAAGAGTGGTGATATAAGTAATGTGGCTTTTTATTTCCAAAGACTTTTCATCGGTGTCCATGTTGCAGTCCAGGTAAGAGATAAGCATGGAGATTAAATCGGAATGATTTTATTTTTTATAAAGTATTCTCCTATTCTATGGGTTTACCTTAAACCCTATATTTTCTCTTACTTACACCGCCAACTATGCAGCCACGTCATGAGGTAAAATCACGAAGTAAAATCAGGAAGTATTGGTATCATTTTTCTTTCTCAAAACCCGCTTCCACCGACTGGGTCATCAGGTCAGACCATAATCCGTCCCGGTTTGATGGATTCAATTAACCAAATCGAGATGATTTTCTAGTAAGCTCTAGAAAAATAAAAAACTATATAATATCCACTTAACTGGGTTTAGCTAAAATCGGTGGTTCAGCTTTGTAAACACTGATAACAATGAGTGGATGGCACATTCATGTTGAAAAGGTGTGACTTCGTATATTGCATAAAATGATGGGCTCTATGCTTTACTTCAGAAAAGTACCTGAATCGGGTATTTTTTCATTTTACTCATAAAATTATTCTAACAATAAGGAGGGTGATACGAGCACTTCAAAGTATTACATCAAGGGTTTACATCCTTACGAGGTGTCCAAGTTGCAGTCAAGATAAGAGATAAACACAGAGATAAAATCGGCAAAATTTTATTTATTTTAATAATATATTATCTTCTTATTCTATGGGTAAACCCCAATCCTAGATTTAAAACCTCTAAATAAAAGAGGGAGTACTAATATCAATTTTCAACAATAAATCCTACAGAAAACACATTTGGATATGAGTAATGTTAGGAGTACCTCGACCAGTACTCCCAGTGGCTACATTCCAACGTGGAGGCACACTTAATTAGTATCTGCAGAGGAGGCCACCTTGGCAGCCGTTGTTGTCAAAGTAGGATGCAAAGTCGATCAAATGCTACTCCCAGTGGAGGATCATGGTGTGGCGGTCATCTGGCCGCCGACAAAGGGAATGCGGGAGATTAATACTTTTCAGATTCTTAGCCCCATTCAGGGTGATACCCAACTATGCCTCCGAGAAGAAACAATTTTCAAAATCCAAGCTTTATACTTCAAGGAAACTTGCCACTATTTTTCCCCATTGGGTGCCTCCATGAATCCATGGAGCTCCAAGTGAGTGAGGTTTTTGCGGTAATGACCCACTCTATTTATGTTGTCCAATGTAGAGGCTCCCCAGACAAATGCGGTGCCATTGAGCCAAACCAAGTTTTTAGCTTGGACAATATCAGTTTACGTGAACCTTCTCAAGGCAACGCTAAAAACTGATAATCCAGCCTAGTCTGATGGATCCAACAAAATGCGTTGCCATTGAGCCATACTAAGTTTTGCTATTAAGCTCTAGAAAAATGAAGTATATAATATCTTACTACGGTTCCACAAGTGGTCTAATCCAGTCTAACCAGGTTTAACCAAAATCGGCGGTTTGGTTTAGCCAAAACATTGATAATAAGTACACGTATAGTGAAAAGTACCCAAGTTGGGCATTTTTTGACGTGGGTGCCACATGTTGAAAAGGGTGTGACATCATTAATTGCATAGCATGGTGGGATTCATGCTCCTTGTCGGAAAAGTACCCCACTCGGCATACTTCACTGTATGAGTAGCATTATTCTAACAATAAGTCCAACAAAAACAAAAACATTGTTTCACAGCATTGGATATGAGTAATGGTAAGGGTGCCTCGACGACCACCCCAGCCGGTACATTTTAACATGGAAGCACAATTAGCATCCACTTTGGAAAATAGATGAGTCCACCATGTTGTTGTTGTCAATTAAGTCGGATGTGCAGTTGACCAGTTGCTACTCCGATAGGAAGATGGTCTCTCGTAGGCTGCATGCGGTGTTGAAGGTCCACTATATTTGAAGTACCAAAATAAGAATGTTATGAGAGATTGTAGATGTAGGTTTATCACGAGAATATTACTATAAAGCCCAGGTAATCGAGTAAAACAAGTTTGGAGCAATTATTTCCATATGAGTGGTGATACAAGTACTATGAGTATTACTACAAGGGTCTAAATTTTGGTGAAGCGTCCACAGTTGCATTCCTGGTAAGATATAAACTCGAAGATTATAAAATCAGCAAGATTTTTTTTTAATTATATTTTTCCTATAGAATGGATAAACATGAAACCCTAAATTTCCTCTTAAACTAGACCACCATATGTAAAAAAACCTCAGGGTAAAACCAATGTTTAAAAACCGGATTGACCCGGCCGATTCAGCCGAGTTCAACCGGAATTGGTGCTTCTTGCGGTTCGGTTTGTTCTCCAACCGGCAAGAGGTTGAAAACCGGATGACCCAGCCGGTTTTACCGGTTTGACCGGTGAACCGCCGAACCACCGAAACCGGTTGAACCGGTCTAGCTAGTTACTGTTGACCTAAACCATTTAAAATAAAACTCTAACATGAAACCAAATTGATTATTTTTATATTTGCAGCTATTATGGATGAAAAGAAGGATAAAAAGATTGTTGATATAGGTGAAAATGAGGAAAAATATGTATTTGGATTCCCAAGAAAATAATATTTTTAATCTTGGCCTCCTGCAGTGTAATGGGCCACAGTGTATCATTCTCCCTGCTTGAAATAGCACCTTGTCCTCAAGGTGAAGGTTGGGGTACACAACAATCAAATTAGTAAAATCCTCCCAACTAGAGTCCTCCGAAAGGCAGTCGGACCATTGCACTAGTACTTGTTGTATGACACAATTTTGGAGAAGGATAGTCCGAGCAGTACAAATTGTAAGTGGAGAAAGAATTGGGTGATTAGCATGCCAATGTTCTGGTAAGGGATGCACAGCCGGTGTAGAGGACCCAACAAATGGTTTTAAAGCCGACAAATGGAAAACCGGATGGATTTTACAACCAACCGGAAGTTCAAACTTATAGGCGACATGGCCTATTTGTTCCAGCACTACAAAAGGTCCACAGAAATGCTTAGCCAACTTCTGAAAAGGCCTACGTTCTAGAGAAATTTGACGATAGGGCTGCAAACGTACCAGAACTTAATCACCTTTTTCGAATTGTACTTCATGGCGATGAGCATTCGCCTTTGAGTCATCCTGTGTTGAGCTTGCAGCAGGTTGTGATGAAGCATTCGCAACACGACATCACGCTCAATTAAGGCTTCATCGAGTGCTTGGATTGAAGAAGAGACCTTGGAGTAAGATGGAATGAGTGGGGAAGACCAACCATATAGTGCCCGAAACGGAGCAATCTTCAGTCCACTGTGGTAGCTGGAGTTGTATGCAAATTCGGGCCACCCAAGGAAAGAGAACCAAGTGTGGGGCTTCTCATGTGTGAAGGCGCAAGTACTGCTCCAAGCCTCTGTTTACCACCTCCATCTGCCCAACTGTTTGGGGGTGGTATGCTGTGCTATGGCGGAGGGTAGTGCCACTAAGTTCAAACAACTTATTCCAGAATTTGCTCATGGTATGATATGATAGTATTTGGAAAACTGTGCAGTTTAACCACAATATCGGTGAAGAGTGTGGCAGTTTTGATTGCTGTGAAGTGCGTTGGCAAAGCACCAAAATGAGTTGACGTTGTTAGACGATCCACCACCACTAATATGATCGTGTAATTGTTTGAAGTGGGTAGACCAGTAATAAAATCCATGGTCAAGTCTTCCCAAACCGATGTCGGAATAGGAAGTGGCTGAAGTGGCCCTGCTAGTGCTGGCATGGAATATTTAGTCTGGCCAATGTCCTTCGGACGCCCGGATGTCCAGCTAGAGGGGTAGAATGAAATTCGTGAAATAAAGAATGCCGAAGAGGGGAAAGAGGACTTACATACAAGCGGCCACGATAAAGAAGGAACCCATCTTGCGTTAATAATCTGTTGGTAAAAGAGCTGGCCTAGAGCTTTTGGTGGAGCAAGGCGATATCCGAAAGAGAGGAGTTCTCATCACGCAGAGCTGTTAGGAACTCCGAAGCGGGCCTTGAAAGGGAAGCCATGTTCAACGTTGCAGTCATTGCAGGTGCTTGCTGATCGTCTTTCATCACTGTAGACAAAGCATTCGCCACACGGTTGGAACGGCCTGGTTTGTATTCAATGCGAAAGTGGAACCCTAAAAGTTTGCGAAGATAGATCTGCTGGTCCGGGGTTTGGATGACTTGTTGTAGTAGTTCCTTAATGTTTTTGTGATCTGTTCGAATGACAAAGAAGGAACCAAGTATATATTGTCTCCATTTATGGACTGCCTCTGTGACAGCGTACAATTCTTTGATATAGGTAGAGGCAACACACAGCCGTGGTCCGAACTTTTTGCTGAAGTAAGCTAACGGTGTCCCGATTGCATGAGGACTGCCCCTACGCCTACATTGGAGGCATCAGTGTCAATTACAAATTCAAGAGTGAAATTAGGAAGCCTTAATACCGGTGCCTCGACCATTGCTTCTTTCAGATTTTCAAAGGCTTCGGTTGTCCTAGCCGTCCATTCGAATGCATCCTTGCATAAGAGATCAGTCAGTGGGGCAGCAAGTAGGGATGAAAACGGGTAATAAACGGTACGGGTAAGGGTTTTTAGTTTACCGTTTACCATCCGTGTACCGTTTAATTCCGGCTATTCCGTTTCCGTTTATTACCCGTTTTTTTGACGGGTAATCGGGTAAAACGGGTAATAAACGGGTAAATTAAGAAACAATCATCAAAATTATCAAAATATAAAAAAAACCACAAAAAACAAAATAAAGGAAATTATATCAAGTAAAATAGTAGATATAATCATATAACACTTATTCTTTCAGAGTTCCAACACTTACAAACTTTTAACAACATAAAAATCAAATTCAAATATATACATTGCATTGCACTTGAAAATTGATATCTTATATACATTGATATATGCATTTGATATATTGAAATCATTGATACAAAATTTTCCAAACTTCAAACAAGTATTTACATACTTCAGTCCTCAAAATTTTCAACAAAAAAGATGTACAAAGTAACATAGTTAATAAGTTATATTTACATTTTTATTAAATTTTACATTTGTATGTTAATTTTTGTCATTTATAATAAATATTTAATGAAATTGATAAATACATGATACATGTGTATATTTTTTTATTATTATGTTTATCTTTGTACAATTTTTAATTATGAATTATAATCTATTTATATCAATTATTTAATTATGAATTATAATGTATTTATTTTTGTTTAATGATTGTTTTATTTATATAAAGATTTGACATCTTTATAAAATTTGATATTTGTAAGAAAAAATGAAATATTTGTTAATCTTAGATTAAGAGGTACTATCCTAATTATGAATTATGATATATGATCTATAAAACCACGAGTCAATAATTACAAACAAATATGAAAAAATTAAAAATTATATCCAAAATTTTCAACTCTAGTAATTTTTATCATAAGCGATAAAAAACTTATTAGAATGATAATAAGGTTATACATATCAAAAATTGAAAAATCATGTTAAATCTAAATGAATATATAAATTTACTATATTACCCTTACTTAAATGGTAAACAGGTAAAACGGGTTCGGAAGAGCTATTTCCATTTCTATTCCATTTATTAAACGGTAGAACAGTAAACGGATAATATCATTTTATTCCTCGAAACGGTAGAATGGTAATCGAACGGACGGTAGAGCGGGTAATCGGCTCCCGTTTACATCCCTAGCAGCAAGGCTGGCATATCCTTTGATGAAGCACCGGTAATAACTAGTGAGGCCCAAGAAGCTTCGTAATTGGCGACTTGTGCGGGGTTGGGGCCACTATTTCATACCCTGAATTTTCTCAGGATCGGCTTGAACTCGGGCAGAAACTATGTGCCCCAAATACTCAATAGAAGGCTGGCAAAACAAACACTTGGTTAGCTTAAGAAAAAAGTCGTGTGCTGCAAGACGTTCCAACACCTGAGATAAATGTACCACACGGTCACCTTCCAACGCGCTGTAAAACTAAAATGTCATAAAAAAAATACAATAACAAATTTGCGTAAGAAAGTTGTAAACATTTGGTTCATAGTCGCTTGGAATGTCAAGGGAGCATTGGTTAGCCCAAGAGGCATAACCAAAAACTCATAATTCCCGACGTGAGTTCTGAAAGCAGTTTTGTATATATCTTGAGGATGGACTTGAATTTGGTGGTATCCAACCCGGAGATCCAATTTGGTAAAAATAATTGCACCACCAAGTTCGTCCAACAATTCATCCACAAGTAGGACTGGCGAAGAAAAAGGACTCTGGCTGGGGAGAATGAGACTCTAATCCATCATCTCCCTAATGAGCTTCTCCATCTCAGTCTTTTGATAGTGTGGATACCGATAAGGTCGGACATTGATTGGCTTCGAGTCTAGCAGCAAATGAATTTTGTGATCTATGGACCGATGGGGAGGCAATGTCTTTGGGGCCAGGAACAAGGCTGCAAATTGATGGAGAAGTTTGAGCACCGGACCTGGAAGATTGGCTGGAAAATCGATTTGGGCTGAGTCGATAGGAGTCTCTGAAGGCGATTCTGATGTCTCAGCCACAGGTCTGAAACGCAAACATACTATTGATTGCCTTGCTGCTGATTAGAGCTTGAAATTGATGCAGTGTACTCATATCCGAAGAGGGCGGTGAATCCTCTAAGAGCACCCCATCTTGGGCTTCCGTTCCAAGGAGAAGTATAAACTTGCTGCGGCATCTGTGGTTGGGGATGTATTTCTGGTCGCAATTGTAGCAGAGGTCACGTTCTCGTTTGTCTGGGAGTTCCGCTGGGGAGAGGCGCCGAATGGGTAGGGCAGGAGGATTCAGCAACAATGGAGGAGATGTTTTTGTCGGGAGAGCAGTCTGATTAGGGTAGGGGCCTGAAGTATTTTGAACCGGAATATTTTGTCGGTTCGGATAAAAATTCGGAGGGTGGTTTGGTGGTTGGTTCGGTGGTCCTGTGGCTCTACTTGAACCAGAATCTGGTGGGCCCAGTCGATTCCATGGTCGGAGGCCTAACTTAGCGTCGTCAGCTCGAGCTTCGTAAGCGGGAGCAAAGGCAAAAGCTTCCATCAATGACGATGGCCGGGAGAACAGCATTTCACGGCGAACTGCAGGCTTCAATCCAGTGATGAAGAAGCTAATCAGAAACGGCTCAGAGATGCTTGTTACCTTGTTCATCAGGTCTTCAAAAGCTGATTGAAACTCGGCTACCATCGTTGTCTGTGCGAGCTCGGAGAGATTGCCTTGATGGTCTTCATAGAGAGATGCCCCAAATCGCTGTCGTAGCTGAATCAAGAATTCTTTCCAAGTGGTAAGAAGGTTATTGGCCTTCATCCACTGGTACCAAGTTGCTGCCTTGCCTTCCATATGGAACGACACAATCCGAAGCCTCGTCGGTTCAGCAGTGCCATGAAAATCGAAGAACTCTTCGATTCGAAAAATCCAGCCGTGTGGATCGGTACCATCAAATTCCGGGACCTCCATCTTCATTGAACGGATCATGGGGGGAGGTTATGTGGTGTCCGGAGGGTGGGCTGTGGGTCTGCTGGAATATCCGGAAGAGGGACTTGGCATCCCGTGAAGCTGGGAACGCAAGTCGTCAATTCTGGAATCCACGGAGGTCATGTACTGTTGCATAGTTTGATGCAACGATAATGTCTGCCCTTCAACTTGAGCTTGCAGTGCCTTCACTGCTGCAATCAGTTCTGAATCAGCCATGCTCTCTCTCTCTCTCTCTCTCTCTCTCTCTCTCTCTCTCTCTCTCTCTCTCTCTCTCTCTCTCTCTCTCTCTCTCTCTCTCTCTCTCTCTCTCTCTCTCTCTCTCTCTCTCTCTCTCTCTCTCTCTCTCTCTCTCTCTCTCTCTCTCTCTCTCTCTCTCTCTCTCTCTTTCTTTATCTCTATGAAAGCACCAGTGTTATGCCCTTCAAATAGTCGTAACAGGATAGAACACTCTTCGAGCGAGTGCCAGCTCCAATAAGAGAAGATCAGAATAGGAATCGGGGACAAAACAGGGAGGAGTGAGAAGAGCAGAGACAAGAGAGCAGGAAGAAGACTGAGTGAAGAAAACAGAAACGTCTATTGATACTTTCTGGATAACCTCTCCATTCTCTGAGTACAACTTATAATTCTCCCTCTCGGGAGTTACAGTCTGTCATGCTAACAACTTCCATGCTTTCTCTAATTCACAACTAATAATAAAACTACAGAAATATAAAAATAACAAGTCACACCTTCTTCACCCCTATCACATAATCCTTCGCCCATGTGGGGGCTCTTCTCACCCGCTGAGACGCTCTTGCTGGTGCCTTTTCTGTTTGACTCGGTCTCTCTTGCTGAGTCAATGGGCCACGGTTTATCATGAAGATTGATATAAAATAGCGAGGAAGATAAGTCTATCCATTTATATTGTTGGAAAGGCTTCAAGAGTTCTTCCCTTTTCTGCCTCTCGTGAAATGTGAAGATGGGTGAAATTTTTATTCATATCGAGGGTAAGATATAGAATAATTTGGTTTTTTTCCTTTTTTTTGTTTTATTCTGCATATTTGTGCTGGTGACTCGGCCTCTCAACTGCCAAATATGTTTATCTTAAGAGTAATGACTCGTCTAGGTTATATGCACGAGGTTCTCGCACAACTGAGCAAATCATTATTCTTATCTTAAAGGTATAAAACTTTAAAGCTTCTGATTATAATTAGATTTTCCTATGCACAACTGAACGGTCATCAAACCTGCAAAACCTCTAATTAACGTTGAACCGGTTCAATCGGGCTCAACCAGTTCAATAGGGCTCAACCGGTTTAATCATGTTCAACCGCTAGTGATGAGTGAATACCTACGAATATTGAGGGGTGAATATTTTCTCTTTTGGGTTTTAACCATTTTTTGGGCCAATGATAACTTGACCGGTTGAACAAGTTTGGACAGTTCAATGGTCGAACCAAATGAACCGGGTCCAACTGGTAGGGTCGGTTCGGTTTTTAAAACACTAGTAAACAATACATAAACGGAAATAATAACAAAGGTCAAAAATTTTAAAAACAAAAATTAGGAAAAAAATAATGGAGTAATGGTAGTTGTACCCTCCTCACAAATCTCCCATGCAAACCTCCCTTGTGTACCAGGAATATGTAACATACCTGATTAGCGTTTTGCCTTTAGGATTTAAGATTTTATAAAATTAAAAATTATTATTTTTATTTTTCTAAGTTTTTCAGATTGGGTAGTACATGAGGGAGGTTTGTGGCAATAGATCAAACAAAACACAAAAATATTGTGAGTAATGTTAGGGGTACCTCAACGAGTACCCCCAATGGGTACATTCTATGAGTACTGTGAAAAGTACCTAAGTCAGTTTTTTTCCTGACGTGGCTGCCGTTGTTGTCAAAGTTAGATGCACAGACGACCAGCTGCAACTCCAAAGCAGGATACCCAAAAAGAATTTGAAGAGAAATAGTTGAGGTAGGGTTATCATGAAAATATTACTATATAACATTGGTAATCCAGTAAAACAAATTTGGAACAGTTATTTTCATTTGTTTTATTTATTAAACTGTGAAAGGGGAAATGAGTAAACAGTAATTGGAAATTAATTTTTTATCAATTTCTTAATAATAGGTTGAAGAATAAAGAGGTAATATGATAACGCTTACAAAGAGGAAGAGGATTGATCTATATATAGCAACTTACAATTTACATTTCACTAGTGAAATGAATTATTATTCCCAACATATAATAATTTACAACCAATATTTACAACCAAAGCCTCTTTGGGGTTTTATGAGAGAAAAATGATTTCAATGCTGCGAGTTTTTACTGTGAGTTTGTCACATTTAGATACAAACTTTATAAACACACAAGATACAACTTTAGAAGCAAATACCCAAAAATATCTACGGTTTTCTACTCCATTGAGAAGATTCTGTTTCAAAACATGAAAGCAAAAAAGGGTGAAAGCAAACTCAAGGAGAAGTGAAAGAAGGAGATTTACCAGCAGTAGAAGTGGAAAAGTAACTTGTCCTTTGGCTTGTACTGGTTAGATCAGCTGGGATCCACGTCTAATTGGTAAGAATGCTTGAACCGAGGCTAACAATTTATAGCAGTGTGATTAGACATGCTGCATATTTGGCATCCGAGAGATCAATGAGTAAGGAGTGCCATTAAGGTATATGAAGTTCAATAACAATAAATTGTACTAGAAAATTTATGTATTATGGATGTTTGTACAGGCCCTATACTGTACAGTTTGCAATGGAACTAAAACGAAAAGTATTGGTAGTTTTACTATGAAACATAAGATTGAAATTTGTCTAAGAAAACTTGCATCAATTCAAGTGTCGCCCAGCCCAAGGCGACAGGAATCTCAGCCCAAGGCGTTAGAAAGCCTAGCCAAAGACAAAAGGGAGCCCAGCCCAAGGCACTAAAGGCCCATCAAGCAACTTGCGCAGTCCACCGAAGGCCCAGTCAACAAAAGCTCAGTCCAGCGAAGGCACAGAACCATATGCCCACGACACAACGGCCCAGAAATAAAAGGCCCAGAACGGCCAAGCGGAATCTGCCCAAGACCCAATCCGCTCAATCGGAATACGATGAAAGCCCAATCTTCTCAAGGCCGCAACAGACCCAGTCGAAACACCTGCCCATGCAACAACAGACCCAGTCCGCCACTGGCCCAGTGAATCCAGTTGCATAACGGCAAGCACAGTTATCCAGGCGCACACCACCAAGACAAAGAACGCAAGTCCACCATTGACCCAGAACACACAGGCCCAGAACAACGATGCCCATAAAGCAGTGGCCCAGACAATACATGCCCAAACTACGCAAGCCCAGATCATCAAACAAGAGCACCAAGACCAAGACCAACAAGTCCCAAATTAAAATACGTCCAGACAAACAAGGCCCAGACAGATCAAGCCCAAAACACCAAAGGCCCATTCCATGCCACTGCCATTCCTCACCTGGTCCAGTCCGCCCCTGCCAATCCACCCTAGGCCACAGCCCTCCTAGCCCACTACGATCCAGCCCCAGTCCACACAAGACAAAGTCTCCAAGAGGCCCAGTCCACTACAAGGCCCAGACCACCAAGGCCTCTCCACGACTGGCCCCACTAAAGATGCCCAGTCAACATAGGCCAAGCCAACAAAGGTGGAGAACATACTGGGCCAGTCCACACACGCCCAGTCCACCCACGCCCAGTCAACGAATTCACCAGCAAAACAGGCCTAATTCACAAAGGCCCAGACAACAAAGTGCCAAACCAGAACGGCCCAGAAAACAAGGCCCATAAAACTTCAGGCCCAGACTACTATAAGCCTCTTCTGTCCAATTCACCAAGAACAGAGCAGCAGGCCCAAACAGCCCAAAACAATTCTAGCAGGCCCAGTCGACGAAGGCCCAGAAATCCCAGGCCAAATCCACCAAACACTCAGAACACCCAAGGCCCAGTCAACTATTAGCCCAAAAAACAACAAGGCCAGTCCATCCAGACGCCCAGTCCACAGCAAGGCCCAGACCACGCAGAGCTCCAGACCACCACTTGGCCCAGAAAGGCCAAACGACTAACCAACAATAGGCCCAGTCCATGAGAGGCCCAGTCCTACTCTGGCCCTGATTTTTATTGCCTAGGTCGCCAAGTCCGAGAACACAGCGGCCCAGTCTAACCTGGCCTAGTAATCACTGGCCAAGTCCGCCCTGGCCGACTCGTCCTTGCCCAGAACTCCTTGCCATTGTTCTCTCAGTCAACAAAGGTACTGTCCACACGTCCAGTCCACACTGGCACGGACCACACATGCCTAGACCACAAAGGCCCAGGCCACTCCTCGCCGAGACATCCACAAGCCCAGACCACACTAGACCAAGTCCACATAGACCCAGTCAACAAATGTTTTAAACCCAGGCCCAGAGCAAAGAATAGCGCTCAGTGGCCCACACCTCCAAGACAAAGTCCAACTAAGCCGAGTCCATCCTGGCCAGACAACGATGGGCCAGACCCAAGCAAGCCAAGTCAGCCGAAGGCCCAGGACTCCAACCGACCACTCCACCTTTTGGCCCAGCTATTCTTATGGCCAGTCAATCGATTAGCCAAGTGGACCCTTCGCCGAGTCCACCCCTGCGAGAATCCAACCCCAGGAAGTGTCCACCCCCAGGCGCAGTCGAGAAGGGCCTCTCCCACGAAGGCCCAGTCCAGTCAGGCCTCCCCATCAAAACCACCCCAAGGAGGCGCAGTCCACAAAGGCGCAGAACGCACGGGACAAGTCCTCACAGGCCTAGTCCATTAAAGACCAGACCACCCATGAAGAGAAAACTCAGATCCAGTCCAAAATGGCGCAGTTCACGGTATCCAAGTCCACCGCAGGCCCAGTCCACCCCTTTGACCAGTCCTACCCATAAGCCTAGTCCACCCTATTGCCAGTCCACCCTATTGCCAGTCCACCACCACACCCAGTCCTCCACAGACATAGTCCTCCACTGGCCCAGTCGACAACAGACCCAGTCAACAAAAGGGCCAGAAGTCATCAGGCCCAAACCGCCCAAGGCGCAGTCCACTTCTGGCCCAGTCCAAATCATTGCCCAGTCCAAACCAAGGCCTAGACCACCACGGTCCAGTCCACCAATAACCCAAACTAATTGGGCACGTCCATAGAGGCCCAGAGCATTGAGACCTTTTCAACAACAGGCCCAGCCAACAGGCCCAGTCATACAAGGCCAAGATATCTCGTGGGCCAGTCCACTTTTGGCCTTTTGCTCCGAGGCAGAGTCCTTTCAGGCGCAGACCTCCCAGCTCCAGGTCCAGTTCTTCATATTGCCTTGTTCAAAAGGCCCAGTCTACTCTGGCCTAGTCCTCGGCAGGCGAAGTCGAGCAAAGGCCTTGTCCTGCTCAGCGCGAGATCTCTGCAAGCCCAGGACACCACAAACCCAGGACTCCACAGGCCCAGGCCACAATTGGCCCAGTCAATCTCTCGAACAGATCACAGATGGGCCAGTCCACTTCTGGCGAACTCCACGACAGGCCACACACCTTCTCAGCGCAGCTCTGTTCGACGCTGGCGCACTCCTTCTCAGCGCCAGTCCTCTTCTGGCCAAGTCCTCTTCTGGCCCAGTCCTCTTCAGGCCCAGTCCTCTCCAGGCCCAGTCCTCTTCTCGCCCAGTCCTCTTCTCGCCCAGAACAACTCAGGCCAAGACCTTCTCAGGGAGAGTCCACCCCAGGCCCAATTATCTCCTGGTTGAGTCGTCTTCTGGCCAAGTCTAAAAAAAGGCCTAGTCCACCACAGGGCCAAACAATTATGGGCCAGCGCACACAGGCCCAGTGCACCATGGCCCAGTCCGTGCTGGCACGGTCTTTTATGGCCCAGCCTTCATTGGCCCAGTCCACTCAAGCCATTTCTTCAATAGCCCAGACCAACTTGGCCCAGTCCACCCAAACAACCAAAGCCCAAACATCCGAAGCCCAAACATCCGACGCCCAAACATCCGACGCCCAAACATCCGACGCCCAAACATCCGACGCCCAAACATCAGAGGCCCAAACATCCGACGCCCAAACATCCGACGCCCAAACATCCGACGCCCAAACATCCGACGCCCAAACATCCGACGCCCAAACATCCGACGCCCAAACATCCGAGGCCCAAACATCCGAGGCCCAAACAACCGAGGCCCAAACATCCGACGCCCAAACATCCGACGCCCAAACATCCGACGCCCAAACATCCGAGGCCCAAACATCCGAAGCCCAAACATCCGAAGCCCAAACATCCGAAGCCCAAACATCCGAAGCCCAAACTTCCGACGCCCAAACATCCGACGCCCAAACATCCGACGCCCAAACATCCGACGCCCAAACATCCGACGCCCAAACATCCGAGGCCCAAACATCCGAGGCCCAAACATCCGAGGCCCAAACATCCGACGCCCAAACATCCGACGCCCAAACATCCGACGCTCAAACATCCGACGCCCAAACATCCCAGGCCCAAACATCCCAGGCCCAAACATCCCAGGCCCAAACATCCCAGGCCCAAACATCCTGGCCCAAACATCCCTGGCCCAAACATCCGACGCCCAAACATCCGACGCCCAAACATCCGACGCCCAAACATCCGACGCCCAAACATCCCTGGCCCAAACATCCCTGGCCCAAACATCCCAGGCCCAAACATCCCAGGCCCAAACATCCCAGGCCCAAACATCCCAGGCCCAAACATCCCAGGCCCAAACATCCCAGGCCCAAACATCCCAGGCCCAAACATCCCAGGCCCAAACATCCCAGGCCCAAACTTCCCAGGCCCAAACTTCCCAGGCCCAAACTTCCCAGGCCCAAACTTCCGAGGCCCAAACTTCCGAGGCCCAAACTTCCGAGGCCCAAACTTCCGAGGCCCAATCTTCCGAGGCCCAAACTTCTGAGGCCCAAAAATCTGAGGCCCAAACATCTGAGGCCCAAACTTCCGAGGCCCAAAATTCCGAGGCCCAAACTTTCGAGGCCCAAACATCCGAGGCCCAAACATCCGAGGGCCAAACATCCGAGGGCCAAACATCCCAGGCCCACATCCCAGGCCCACATCCCAGGCCCACATCCCAGGCCCACATCCCAGGCCCTGTCCTCCCAGGCCCTATGTCGGGCCAGTCCCATTTTGGCCCAGTCCTCCGCTGCCCCGGTACTTATCCGGCTCAGTCGACCTCTGAAATAGTTATCGCTCGGCTTAGGCGAACTTCGTCCCGGCCCACTCCTCCCCCGGCTCAGTCCGCCTCTGGCCCAGTCCGGAAAGGGGACGAGCACACATCCTATTCTTTCTTGTCTATTATGTTGAGAGGAGAAGGAAGACATTAATCTAAGCCCTTAAAAATATTTTTTTATTATAAAATCCTATTTTTTAAAAGATAAATCCTAGGCATCAATAGTTTAGATTAACAAGTGTGTGAGATAAGTACGTGGGCTAAATGCAACTAACATTATTCTTTGCAAAATCTGCCTCTTCTACTAGAAATGTGAAGTCTTGGTTTCAGACTAGTGTGATTTTCTGCAAAAATTATTGAGGGTTTGCTTCTCTATAAATGGCGCTTCACCTCAAATATCACGGAGACAGGTGGCTTCTTAAAGTATTCCTTTCGACCTTCACTGATACAATGGATTTTTCCTCAATTAGGTCTCGAATTAAATGTAGATGATCCTCCTCAAGATAATCCAGGTTTGGGTGGACTCCAGGGAGCTATAAGAAATTCTAGTGGCCGCACAAGTCTTTATTCTCAGGACTGGTAGGCTGTCCACACGACTGGAGCTCAACTGCATACTGTCCTCACAGGTTTAAGATTATGTACACGTTGATTCTTAGCAGTTTATGAGGAAGGTGATTCAAGGAATGGATTTGTTGGTATTCAGCAAGCCTATTTGTATTACTCACAACACGGTTTTTCAAAATGGGACAAAGTAAATCAAGGTTGATTGTGAATTCATTCGAGATGCAATTCTGCATTGATTCTCCAAATGTTAGGAGCAATGAGCAGGTAGTTGATATTATTACAGAGGCACTTGGTGCCAAAGTAGCTGATATCTGAACTCTAGCTTGAGGAGATATGTTGAAGACCAAGATACTTTGGTAACTCCACATGGCAGACTTGCTTGTAAGAAGCAGAATTGTCCTGGTCTGATAGACTTTGTTTTATGAGTCTACTGATGTAACTTTATGATTTTTCTTTAGTTATATTTCTGGGGGTTTGGTCAAATGCATGTAAAGGCAGATCGAACAAAAGAAGAAAAAAAGAAAGAAAAAAAGAAAAGAAGAGAACATGCAAAGGGGTATTTCTATCACTCTATGTACTTTTGCTCTTAAGTGATTAACAAGGATCATGTTACACCCCTAACATGACCTGAGAGTTGCAAAGGGGTATTTGTTTTCTTGGTTGTTAGTTGTTAAATGAATCATTGGATAAATATTCAGCAATTTGTTTATCTGATAATAGGTGATCACTAAGTCCAGATCTCTGAGATAGAGTTTAGACATCTCGAACACCTCTTGGCAGAACTATCCTTCCAAGGTGAAGAAGCTGCAACTTTTGTAAGTGTGCCTTAGATGAAATTGTTTCAAAACACCCGAGGTTCAAATCAGTTTGATCATAGTCTCAGTATATTCAAATGGATATAAATGTTGAGTGCCTCTAGAGAATAAATATTGAAACCAAGTTTGGAATTTTTCTTGTGGTTAATTTTTGAATATTGTTGTTGTGCTCTAGGATTGCATTTTAGTTTGTATTTTATTGATCATTTTTTGGTGGTGTCCTGGGTTGTTTCTACCGTAGCTAGGCAAAGACTGAAACATATAGATCAACAAAATTATCTATATTAAGACAATTGTAACAAACATATAGATCGATTAACAAAATTATCTATATTAAGACAATTGCCAGAAACATATAGTATTCATTCTAATCATAATTGATCTACATACAATTTTCCTAACAACAATCAATTCCATCAAATAGCTTTCGCTATACGCTATAAGCTTGTAAAGAAACTTACTGAGAGGATAGAACATCAAGGATTAATACGAAGCCCGTCTTATATTAGTGAAAACAGTTGCAACATGTCTTGCCACCGCAGTAAGTAAAATTTTCAAGAGCCTTGAGTTTGTCAAGAATCTGTTCTTTCAGTTCCATGGCTCCTGCTTCCCAGATAACTTTCGTAGCAGAATTCTGTATATCGTCCTTCCCACAAAGTGCATGCGTGAGATCAATACTTTTCAGATTCTTAGCCCCATTTAGGATGATACCCAACGCTGCCTCTGAGAAGAAGCACTTTTCAAAATCCAAGCTTTGTAGTTCAGGGAAACTTGCCACTATTATTTCAGCTTCGGGTGCCGCAATGAATCCATGGAGCCCCAAGTGAGTGAGTTTTTAGCAGTAACGACCCACTATTTTGATGCAGTCCAATGTAGAGGCTCTAAAGACCACTGCTGTGAAAGATGTGAGGTTTTCCCAATATGGGAGAATCTTAGGCAGAAGTGATGTTCGGAAGAATTTGATGAGAGAAGCAGACCAGATAATTTTTTTTTTGAAAGTTGTGATTTTATTGATTGTAGCCAAACGGACTAAAAAAAACAACAAACAACCAAGTTACACATAATTATGGTGTCCAAACAACAACATGCTGTTCGTGGACCCACTTTTTTGCTAATTCATCTGTTCCACAATTAGCACTTCTTAACACATGGTTCCAACTACTAACAATATAAGCAAGGTCTTAGACCTGTTAATAGATAGATCAGAGTCAGATTTTGCCCACTAAGAATGGTTGAAACTTAGATGTACCAATTAAAAATAGATGAGAAAAACATATTAATGAAACAAAAATACTCACTGATTAGATTAATCGTCAAGCAAGACATTCATCTCGATAATGAACAAAAATTGTGTATCGAAAAGTATATCAAATAAATAATTGCATCCACTTACCTTTGTGCGATGTATAAAATAACTTGTTCATGAAGCTTAAAACGCTCAGAAAATTGCAGATGAAAGAGGTTGGTCTCAATTTTTAGCTCCGCCTTGAGAAGGTTTATGTAAACTGGCTACATCCTCTTGTTCAGTTTGCGAATTTCGACAAGTTGAAGATCCAATTTGTGTTCTTCTATGAAAAAATTGGTATGAGAAGCGGCCTTTCGCCACTCGCTGCAAACTTGGGCAACTCCGAGGAGGAGGTCGGAGATGCGAAGCCTCTGAAATATAATGATTAGGTCGTTCGAGTCCATCTGACCCCAGTCTCGTATTGTCACTGAGCTTTCCTTAATTCCCTTTGCCTTCTTCATCGACACAAAGGACTCCTGGTGAAGTTTTTATTCCGAGGGTGAGATATATATATAAAGTGATTTGGCTCTCTTCTCCCAAGTATGTCATCGCCAAGGAACAAAACTTGAAACTTGAAAGTTTCTGATTATTATCCGATTTTCTGAGGGTAAAAACGGAAATAATAAAAATGGTGAGAAAATTTTCCTGAAACCGGATCCGTCATCCGTTTTATGTCAAAGTAGATTAGACCCGGTAAGACCAATGGTTGAACTATTGATAATTATATGGTAAATATTTGATGTTTTTAAGTAGGATTTTAAAAAAAAAAAAAAGTAATGCTTGCTGTACTAACCAATCTGAAACAATTAAAAAAGATTAAAAATTATTTTTATTTTACAAAATCCTAAATTCTAAAGAGCAAGTTAATGAGATGTACATGCGAGATCAGCAGTAAGCTTTCCTGATTCAATGCTAGTCATAAGAGAGGTATGGCAAGCCCTACAGATCCTAATCCATCTTGTCACACAAGGACACAAAAGAGCAGGTACTTCTACAATGTGTTACAAAAAGATTTGATCTCCAAAACAACTTTATTGTGAGGAACATTTGCATTTAGCCTCAAGCGGTTCAATTGGACTTTAATTTTGCAGAGAGGATTGATTTTGGGTAACAAAGCTTCTTTGCTCCGGCATCAGCAATCCTTTTGCTAAGTGTAGTGCTCCGTTATTTTCCAGCATCACCCCTATATATCTCGTCTTCCTTTTTTGTTTCCTTCCACCGTTATACCTATTCATGTTAGAAATTTCATATTTCCTATATGGACATCACACTATTTACAATTGTATTAGCTATTTAAATTAATGGGCTTACATTATGTGATCCAATTTGATAAGCCCATGGACTTCTAAATTGATATGGCTTTATGAGTGGATACCCATATTGGCCCATCAGGGGATAATGGGTACCCTAATGAACCAATATATAAAGGCTGAAGGTTATTGTTCCTAATACACCAAATCATTCACGCTCTGTTTTCCCCATTTAGATAAGAGAACTTCAGGCCTCTGGGTATTAAAGGATTTTGTTGTGGAAAGCCACAAACAACTGTTCTAAGTCACACGTGCGATTGTCAAACCACGCCATTGTTATCAATAGATTCTTTGATCAGATGGAATCAGGTATATCGTTATCTCATTTATTTGATAATCTGATACGACAGATCTTCATAGAAATCCATCAAGTGGTATCAAAGCAGGCGTCTGATTCAGATTATCAAAAGATTAAGAAATTTGGCCGCCGAATTTTGGAGTTCAGCCAGTCGGATTTCGATGTCGTGTAAAGGAAATAAGGCAAAGGGGAACAGTCGCGGACCTTCGACCGACCGTTCGGTACATTTTTTCGACCATGGCGACGGCCGGAAAGTCTGCAATAGAGCCGAGAAGGGGACACAAAAGCGCCACCTTGTTCGTCGTGCGGCGACGGCTACCCAAGGGAAACGATCGTCCGTGGCTGGGCGACCGTTCCGCGGCGAAATCCGGCCACTAGAGAGGCCGGAACGTTGGTAGCAGCTGCAGCAGCGGCGGTAGGAGAAACTTTAAGGAAGGTGAACGGTTCACTCTTAAAGAAGGTGAACCGGCCAAGCTTTGGTTTTAAAGAAGGGTTTTCTGTGGCGGCGGCCACAGGGGAGAAACCCTAAAATTTCTCTCCCGGTTCATCATTATTAAGGAGTGAACCGATCCAATTCGGTTTAATTGTTCAAACCGGACCGATTCAGTTATTTATTAACAAACCGGACCCTTTTGGTCCGATTAAGTATTCGACTCCTGATCCGATTAGGGATATGACTCAGAATCCGATTAAGGATATGACTCCAAATTCGATCTTGGATCTGACTCCGATTTAGGATCCAATTAAGAAATTTGGAATTATTGGAAGAAAATTTAACTATAAGTAGAATACAGTGTTCTCTACTTTTTGGTATATTTTTCGGAATTTTATGAGTTTGTCTCAATACACTATTAATGCAATATATTTTCTTGATGGATTTGGTTTATTGCATGATGGGATAAATTGTTATAGTATGACGAAATTTTACATTTCAAGCATGCATTTGGTTTTAAGTCTGCAATCACGCTATTATTGAAATTCTATAAAGACGGTACCATGGAGTGGTACCAAAATATTTATATGACTGAATAATGTTCAATCAGTCTTATATTTTTTAATTGAATTGATTAAAGCAACACTGTTGCGAAAGTAACATCTGCTGTCTACATTGATTTCATTGAAATTACGTAGATGCTTAGTGTGAAATTATTTGTGCAAACTGTGCTCGGCCCAAAGGAAAACGCGGTTTGGCCGAATAATGACATGCCTGCGATGATAAATATGAGATGATTGTAAAGTTTCTTATTATTTATGCGAATTGTGATCAGCTCAAAGGAATACACAGTTTAGCAGAATTAATCATCAGTGTTTGATCATTGCTTGGAGAGTACCACTTACAATTAATATTCAGATAGAACAATATTTCAAAAAGAATGAGAAGTCAGAGACCTGTACACTTATGAGTAAACTCAATACGATGAGATATTAAAGGGATGGGAACGAAGGAAATATATTATGCAGATGTCTGATCTTGCAGCGAAACTTACGGCACTCGGTTTAGAGATATCAGAGGACTTATGACATTAGTTTTGATATCTCTTCCTGAAACTTTTGGTCATTTAATAGTGAGTTATATGGCATCCAAACGGACAAATGGTCCCTGAACGTGCTTATTTCTCACTGTGTGCAAGAAAAAGAGAGGCATCACAAAATTAAGACAGAAAGTGCCCATTTCGCCTCTAGGTCTCAAAATAAGAAAGGGAAGAGAGCAAAAGAGACTACAGAAGGATTCCCTCAGCAGAAGAAATTGAAGCCGCCGAAAATTAACTGTTATTTCTGCTAAACGAAAGGACACATGAAGAAAGATTGTCCTAAGTATGCCACCTGACGTATAAAGAGGGTAAGCTTCTGACTCTAGTTTGATTCAAATATTGCATATACAAGTTCAAAATAGAATCATAAATCATGAACTTTATTCTGCAAATAATCAAACATTACAATGTTTAAAATATTATATAGAACAAAAATTACTCCCATTAAACCAAGGTATAACTGAAAACAACACCCATATGAGCAGTATGCTCATGAAAAACCTTCAGTTGTTAAACCCTTGGTTAGTGGATCAACTAGCATAGAGCTTGTCCCTATATGTTCTATGGAAATCTGTTTCTCCTGAACTTTTTTTTAACAACTAGAAACTTGAGGTCGATAAACTTCGACTTCGTTGAGCTTCTATTGTCGTTGGAATAAACCACTACTGAGTTATTGTCACAATATATTTTCAATGGTCTTTCAATACCATCTACTAGTAAATTTGTAACAAGGTTTCGCAGCCATATCTCATGATTTGATGCCTCAAAACAAACTATGAACTTTGTAGCCATGGTCGAAGAAGCTTAGCAGACTTCCAAAAGATAACTCCTCCAGCCAACATACATATAGATGTAACCTAAAGTGGAGCGCAAACTGCCTTGGCATCCCGCAAAATCGGAGTAAAAGTACCTAATGATCTCTAAACTGTCAGACCTCCGATAAGTGAGTATGTGTTCTATCGTTTTCTTTAATTAGCGCATCACACGCTTTGCTGCTTTCTAATACTGCATGCCTGGATTACTCATATATCTGCCCAAAACTCCCACGATAAATATTATGTCAGGACGTATACAAATTTGAGTATACATTAGACTCCCTACCACTGATGCATAGAGAATCTTTTGTATCTCCTTCATTTCAAGATCATTATATGGACACTGTTTGAAACAAAATTTATCTCTTTTTGCAATAGGAGTGTCACCTACTTTACTATCTTTCATGCTGAATCTACTTAACACTTTATCGATATAGCTCTTTTATAATAATCCAAGGATACCTAGAGAACGATCTCTTAGTATCTGAATTTATATACAAAAGAGGCGCCACCAAGATCTTTGTTCTCGAAACTCTTCGTTAGAAATATCTTGGTTTCGTGCAATAAGCCTATATCGCTGCTAGGAAGTAGAATATCATCGACATATAAGACCCAAAAAAAAAATGTATTTTCTGGTACTTTATTGAGGATATAAAGCGAAAAGTCATGGTCGTTGCTCTCCTGATCTATCATATCTACCGTAGTATTCATCACCACAATCGGATTTGACAGCCTTAATTTTCTTTTCAAATTGAAGTTCAACTTCAACTTTAAAACATTTGAAATAGATAGAGGTAGTCATATCTAGAATAATCGTCAATGAACGTAATAAAATACTGTTGTCCATTCTAAGAAGCCGTAAGGAAATGACCTAATATATCAGTATATATTAGTTCTAAGACTTCATTTGCTCTATCAGCACGTAATCTTCTTGTATTTATTTGTTTGCCTTTGATGCATTCAATCCAGATTTGAAAGTCTAACAAATCCAAAAGTTCCAGAATTTTATCCGACACAAGCCTTTGAATTCTCTACATAGAGATATGACCTATACGTTTATGCCATAAAGTGGCAGAATTCTCTTTTAATTTTCGCTTTGTATCACAAGAACTTATTTGCAGTACCATATTATATGAACTTATTATGTCAAACAAATATATAGATTATCTATTAAATGACCATAACCTACAATATTTGAATTTAGAGAGTCTAACTTTACTATTTTCAAAAGAACAAGAAATCTTGGTTTGTCCAAAGTAGAAATCGATATAGGATTCCGTCTAAAAGACGGTATAACAAAAGTCTCAAACAAATCCAAATAAAATCCGGTGTCTAACTGTAATCTAAAAGTTCTTATAACTTCAACTACAACTTTATTGCCATCTCTCACAGAGATGAATCTTTCAGCATCACTTGGAAATCAACTCCACAGGCAACCCTGCATAGTCATACTTATATGAGTAGTTGTACCAGAATCTACCAACCATGTATCCTTAGGTACAAAAGCTAAATTAACTTCAGATCAAACTAGAGTCAGAAGTTTACCCTTCTTTACACGCCAGGTGGCATACTTAGGACAATATTTCTTCTTGTGTCATGTCTTTTTGCAAAAATAATAGTTAATTTTGGCTTCATCAATTTCTTCAGCAGTCTATTTTGCTCTCTTCCTTTTCTTATTCTAAGAACTAGAGGCGAAATGGATACTTTCTGTCTTAATTTTGTGATGCCTCTCTTCCTCTTAAATACAGTGAGAAATAAACATGTTCAGGGACCATTTGTCCGTTTGGATGCCATAACTCACTACTAAATGACCAAAAATTTCAGGAAGATATATCAAAACTAAGATCACCAGTAAGTCCTCTGCTAAACCTAGTGTCCTAAGTTTTGCTACAAAATCAGATATCTGCATAATATATTCACTTACGTTCCCATCCCCTTTATATCTCATCATATTGAGTTTACTCATAAGTGTACAAGTCTCTAACTTCTCATTCTTCTTAAAATATTATTCTATTTGAAAAAAGAATTCTTGTGCATTACTCGCACAAATGGAGCCTCGAAACGATTCCGAAATGGAATTCTTCATGATCATAATACACAAACGGTTAAACCGATCCCACTTTTCAATCTTAATCTTCGTTTGGGTCGATCACAATTCGAATTAATAATTAGAAACTTTAGAATCATCACATATTTATCATCGCAGGTATGTCATTATTCAGCAAAACTGCTTCTTGCTTTGGGACGAGCACAGTTCACATAAATAATTTCACAGCATCTACGTAATTTCAATCAAATCAATTTAAACAACAGAGGTTACTTTGGCAACAGTGTTGCTTTAATCAATTCAATTAGAAAATATAAGACTGACTGAACATTATTCAGTCATATAAATATTTTACCGTCTTTATAGAATTTTCAATAATAGCATGATTGCATACTTAAAACCAAATGCATGCTTCAAATGTAAAATTTCGCCATACTTTAACAATTTATCCCTTCATGCAAAAAAACCAAATCCAACAAAAAAAAATATTGCATTAATCGGTTCCAAAATGGACACTAATCAATTCCATAAGTGGACCCTATAATCAGGTCCAAAATGGACTCTAATCGGGTCCGGCAATCGAACCCAATGAACCAGGTCCTGACCAAAAATCCAGCCCAAATGGTCCGGTCAGTACAATTCAAAACCGGACCGCAAGAATTAAACCACTATAGAACCAGACCAAAAGGGTCCGATTTGTTGATAAATAACTGAACCGGTCCGGTTTGAACCATTAAACCGAACCGGATCTGTTCACTCCTTCATAATGATGAACCAAGGGAGAAATTTTATGGATTCTCCTCTGCGGCCGCCGCCACAGAAAACCCTTCTATAAAACCAAAATCAGGCCAGTTCACCTTCCTTAAGAATGAACCGCAAGAGAAATTTTAGGGTTTCTCCTATCATTGCGCCAGAAGAATCGCTACTGCCGCATTCCGCCACACCAAAGGATAGATTTCGCCGCAGTAGCGATCGCCCGACCACGGACGACCGTTTCCCCAGGGTAGCCGTCGCCGCACGGCGACGGAAAACCCCAAAATGAAGAACAATGAGGCGCTTTTGCGTCCCATTCTCGACTTCGTTGCCGACTTTCCGACCGTCACCATGGCCGAAAAAATGTACAGAACGGTCGGTCGAAGCTCGACGACCGTTCCCCTTTGCCTTATCTCTTAAACACGACATCGAAATCCGGCGGCCAAATTTCTTGATCTTTTGATAATCCGAATCAGACGCCTGCTTTGATACCACTTGATGGATTTCTATTAAGATCCGTCTTATCAGATTATCAAATAAATGAGATAACGACATACCTGATTCCATCTGATAAAAAAATCAACTGATAACAATGGCGTGGGTTGACAGTTGCACGTGACTTAGAACAGTAGTTTGTAGTTTTCCTCAACCAAATCCCTTAATACCCAGAGGCCTAAAGTTCTCTTATCCAAATGGGGAAAACAGAGAGTGAATGATTTGGTGTATTAGGAACCATAACCTTCAGCCTTTATATATTAGTTCATCAGGGTACCCATTATCCCATTATGGGCCAATATGGGTATCCACTCATAAAGCCCATATCAATTTAGAAGTCCACGGACTTATCAAATTCGATCACATAATGTAAGCCTACTAATATAAATAGCTAATACAATTGTAATTAGTGTAAGTCCATATAGGAAATACGGAATTTCTAACATGAAGAGGTATAACGCTGGAAGGAAACAAAAAATGAAGACGAGATGTATGGGGGCAATGCAACAATTGAAGAGTAAGGTCGTCGAGCGTGGCAGAGCGTCCATGACTGGCTGGTGAGTAGTGAGTACCGGAGAAGAGAGTTTGTCTTTTCTTTTTGACCTTTACATAAGACCTCCTAGCTTATGGGTAGCATACAATGAAGAGCCAAGAGGTTGGTTAAAAGCTTCAGATGCGCCCCCTCACCCCCAAAAGAAATAAAACAAAAAAATAATTAGAATGTTAAATCATTTAGATTTATGAAATCCTTTTTGAGAAGCATTGTGTTTCATAGAATAAGCAGAGTCAATTACACAAAAAACTCTTCTTACTTTGAGGATACTGCCTAAAATCTTCAGATTTTTAAAACGTTCATCGTGGATGGAGCAAAAGAAATGCTTCATTGGAAGTTGTAACCACTCTCGTCCACGCTCGGCCCCGCATGTAAATATGCTTCATGCAATGATTACTTTAACAGGGAAATGTTGGGACGAAAACAGGAACGCCTAATAGCAACTTCTGATATACAATTCTCTAATGCATGACATACAACAAATTATACGATAATAATAATAGCATGAATATAGAAATATCACTTTCTAAAATAGATGTAAACATGATTCAATTTTAAGCTTAAAAAGAAAGCATCAAAGTATAAATATAAGACTTTACTTGAAGCTCTGTTAAGCTCAAAATGTGCATTTTATTAATCTTACATCGATTTACAACCGAACTATTTCAATCTTCAGTTAAAGAAAGAAATGACTTCCCAATTTAGATCATAAGACATTAAATTTCGCTAACAAAGCCAGCCTTTTAATAAAGCATCACTTCCATCAAGATTCGAAAGAGATTAGATAGAACATCATCTTCAGCACAATATGATCAAAACAATAAGATTCCTCATATAGAATATCATATTGTGCATCTTAATACACATAAAATGCAACAACCACGTGATAATCAAAAACATTATTATCTTAACCCCAAGTCAAACTTAACTGTAAGAGACTCAGAAAAAGTCAGATGAGCTCATGAAAACTCATAAAACCGCTCATACAACAGCTCACACAACCAGTAAAGCCGTTCATGAAACTAGCAGCACTAACCTCTTTATTTTACCAGGTTCATCCTACACAAACACGAGTCCAACAAAAACACCACATTTTACAACATTTTCTACATTTATCTTCACGCTTGCTTCACGAGTTTCACAAGATTATGAAACTATAACGCAAGTTCAATAAACATAACAGTTTAGTACCTTTATGATTAAATAGAGGTCTTCAAGATGTAACACAAAGGACAAAGTGACTGGCAAATCTTTCATGCCATAAGGACAGAGATGATATGAACACTACAATCGAAATAAAAGAACTTCATTCAAGCAAACAGCCCGTACAATCCTAAAAATACAAGCAACATCACATATAAACGGGCACCTCATCAACTAATCGCGACGAATCAACACTTTCAAAAACCCTAAATCCTTAACGCGTACTAAACAAGCCATCTACTACGCGTACAAGGAACGCCGAAATTTCTCGAACTCCGAATCCAAACAGATCCGTGAGAAAAATTGCATAAATCAAATAAAACTATCGCATAGCCGCGTTTCCCGCACTATGCCGCGGGCCTTGTCTCCGAATCCAACAGATCAATCGGATACATTCAAAGTCTATTAACACAGGGAAAAAAAACAGATTGCAGCATAGAAACAAAACCTGACTAAACTTGAGCGCATGCTGCTCCCCAGATAGCTGGAGATTGCCGCTGACGAAGACGAGCATGCCGCCGACGGGGCCGGAGGGCTGACAATCGACGGTGGTGATGTTGTGCTTACACTGCTGGAAGGGAAGGCCAGCGAGCTTGCTGGCGATGCTCTGAGATTCCTGGATCTTCTCGCCCTCGAAGGTGAGTATCGAGGTGTCCTGGTAAAGGTTGGCCAGACCGGCACGATTGCTATCGAAAGTGGAGTAGTAGTGCTCCACGAAAACCATGGCCACGGCGTCGGGATCCATCAGCGGTGGGATCCATCAGCGGTGGGATCCATCGGCGGTGGGCGTAGCTGTGCCGGTTTCACTCGGGCGCTACGGCAGCGATGAAAAGGAAAAAGAGGCGAAAATAGTAGGAGAGGGCGAGAGAGAGGCGAGAGAGAGACAGAAACGAGGTGGGTTTGTTTATATAGGGGGGAGAGGATTGAGGATTAAGTCGTGTGACTCACGAGAGGGGGCGTCCCTCATGTCCTGGTGTCCCTTCCCCCTACAAAATTCTCTTCCGGGGGCTTGGGTTGGTCTTAAATTCAACTTCAATAACTCTTAAATTCAAGTTCTAAACTTTTAATATTGTGTTTTTAATTTCTAAGTTTAACAATTAGGGAAAAAAAATTAGTTCTTACCTCGTAGTGACTTAATTACTATTAAAAATAATAGACAAATAATCTCATACTTAAAGGTGATTTAAAATTTTAAATTTAAGGACAAATTTCCTTTGAGTATTTGATTTAAGGTAGATTAAGAAAATGGTTGAAATTTGAGGGTAAACAATTTTGAAGTTAGGGTACTAGACGTACCAATAGTATACAATTCTCAAGAGGAATGTCCAAAGGAATGGCATCATATAAGCATATCTCAAGTGACGCCAGTAATAAATCTTCATAGTTAAAAATTGTTAATGGGTAAGCGTACTTTGGTTATTTTACTTATCATATGTATTATTTAGTATGTCATGTCTGTAATTGTCCTAATTAATTTGCTTATTTAATCTGATGTAATTTTTATGTCTTTTTTATACTCTTTTGTTGCTTTTGCCCCTAAAATTATACTATATTTATTAGATTGGAGCAAATTCATCACACTTCCTTCCTTCAGAATAATCTTCTCATTTTTCAAGGACCAGGAATAATTACTCCTCATAGTTAAAAATGATTAAAAAACCATCATTATATCTATGGTTTAAGAGTGGTGATAGTCCTCGTTCATAGTCCATGTAAGAGATACAGTAAGATCTATCTTCCTATGGTAACTCTAAACTTTCAACCTTATCTGGACTGGCTCCTAGGACGACAGCCGCATCATATGTAAAGCCTCACTTGGAAAATACTGATATCATTTTTCCTGTTTTAAAAGAAGCTGAGATTTGAAAGGAATTTTGAAATGAGTGTGTCAAACTAATATGCCTTTCTCCGTGAGAGAAGACGCTTTTTAGGATTTCTCAAATTTAATGGTAGATTCCATAAAGTGAGTGCATGAGACTTTAGACAAGAAGTTTAATAATCAAAGTGCTACACTAATATACCTGAGATTTAGAATCTTAATTAAGGATTATAAGACCTGGCTGTGTAAAACAAAGAACAGTACCAACAGGCCTTGCCTCCACCACAAGTGAAACTATCAAGAGCCTTGAGTCTGTCATGAATCTCCGGCTTTAGTTCCATGGCTCCTGCTTCCCACAAGACTTTCGCCGCAAACTTCCTCATGTCCTCCTCTCCACCGACAGCATGGGTGAGATCGATGGTTTTCAAATTCTTGGCCCCGTCGAGG
The DNA here is from genome assembly GCA_022405105.1 of Aristolochia contorta. NCBI lineage: Eukaryota > Viridiplantae > Streptophyta > Magnoliopsida > Piperales > Aristolochiaceae > Aristolochia > Aristolochia contorta. The sequence continues at coordinate 27,266,575 of CM039667.1, read as the reverse complement.
ATGACACCCAATGCAGACTCCGAGAAGAAGCTGGACCTGAAATCCAGGCTTCGGAGATGTGGGAAAGATGTCACTATGGCTTATGCTTCTGGGTCTCAATGAATCCGTAGAGCTAGCCCCAAGTGAGTGAGCTTCTTGCAGTGGAGACCCACTGTTTTGATGCAGTCCAATGTGGGGGCTCTCCATGTCACTGCCACGAACGATGTGAGATTTTTCCAATACGATAGAATCTTGGGCAGGAGGAGTGATTGGGAGAAGTGGAGCAGAGAAGCCTCGGGCAAATGCAGACTTTTCAGACAAGTAGACCTGTTGATCATAATCATGCACAAAATGTTTGGAACTTGAGGAGATTACTGAAAATCCATAAAAAAAAGTCTAAATTCGTGATACCCCATATATATATTAATAAAAGAACGGATTAACAATGAGAGTTTAAATACAATGTTGAAACTTGAAACCAGAAGATCATGGAATTAAAGAAAAAAAGTTAAAACTTGAAGAATTATTGGTCATTAAAATTTATCAATTAGCTGATAAATAAGACACCAATACCCAACTGCGATTTTGCACATGAACTTACAAAGACAGCTATTTATAAATACACCTCTGTGCAATATATAAGATAACTTCTTCGGGAAGCACAACGTCGTGCGAGAAGTGCAGATGATGCAGATCCGTCTCAGGTGTTCACTAGTAGAAATCCAATTTTAATGGGGGCTTTTAAAGAAAAGCCGCTGGCGGAAATTCTTTTCACTAGCGATTTAACGGAAAACCCCCGTAAATACATTTTACTGGCGGTTTTCAAAATAACCGCCAGTGAATGTAGCTTTTACCAGCGAGAATGTAGCTTTTACCGGCGGTTTCTTGAAAAACCGCCAGCATAAGTGCTTAGTTGCAGTATTTACTAGTGGTTTTTTGGAAACCGTTAGAAATAATTCTTATAACAACCTTTTACCGGCGGTTGTCACGCAAACCGCCCACATAAGTTGGTTTTATTGGCGGTTTGAATGAAAACAGTCAGCAATATTTAATTTTTAAACTGTTTCCCGGTTGCAAAAGTGTTTTTCCGGTGATTAATTGTAAAAACCGCCGGTAAACGTTTTTATTAGTGGCACTTTTGTGAAAACCGCCGGGAAAACAATTTTATGCCCGGCCGGTGTGTTACACCGCTAGTAAAAAGGATTCAGTCCCGGCGGGTTTGTTTAAACCCCTGTGGATTAGGTTTCCTTACTTTACTAAAATTTCTCTTACGCGCGGCCTCCTCCCGTTCATTTTTCTCTCCCGTGGGTTTTTTCTGCCGTGAATCGCTGTCACAAATCGTACGTCGTCGTTGCCGGGCTCGCCGTCGTCGCTGCCGTGCTCGCCGTAGTCGCTGCCGTGCTCGCCGTGCTCGTCGTCGTCGTGGCCTTGCTCGCCGTCGTCGTGGCCTTGCTCGCCGTCGTCGCTGCCATGCTCGCCGTGCTCGCCGTCGTCGCTGCCATGCTCGCCGTGCTAGCCGTCGTCGTTGCCGTGCTCTCCGACATCGCCCCGTAGCTGCCGTGCTCAGTTTCGTCTTTTTTTTTCTGTTTCTTTTTTTACCCTTTTAGAAGTTCTTTGCTCTCCGACCTCGCCGTCACACCATTCTTGAGAAGGTTTACGTAAACGGCTCTCTCCTTCAAGGAGAGAACGTTAAAAAGCTGTAGACTCAGTTGGTTTTGGGCTATGAAGAAGCGAGTAGTGGAAGCGGCCTTTCTCCACTCGCTGCAAACTTGGGCCACCCCCAAGAGCACGTCCGAGATTTGGAATCTATTGAAGATGGTGGTTAAGATTTTGGTTTCCATTTGACCCCAGTCTGGTGTAGTCCGCCCTGCCTTGATGATCTCCATCTCAACGTATATGATCGACCTGATCAGATATCTAAAGTAACGAAACGAGGGGTTTGGAGAGAAGCTAAGAGTTCTTAATGGGGTGAAATGGAGAGGAGGAGAATTCGATCTATTTATACAGTACTGAGGAGGCGCTCAAGTAACAGGTCAAGTCTTTACTGGCTCTAGAGAAACACGAACATGCGCCAGTTTAGTAAGGAAAGTAGTCTTAATGTTTAAAGGGAAAATGACTTGGCAGGTTCATGAATATGAATTAGCATCGGTCTGGCAATATTGTGGGCCGGATTCCTCCACGCCCTCTTCCCTCGAAACGTTCAAAAGGATATGACTCGGCTGCTTAATTAATAGATGACTCTGCATGCGTCTGATCAAGCCATTTACTTGAGGTATTTATTCGGAAGAGATAACAGTTGGCGCACCAGTGGAGAGCTTCATTCTAGAAAAATGAATGTGGCTAGAGTGTTAGAGTCGTCTATATATTCAGTGTCAAGAGCCAAGTAGTACTCTCGAAATCCAGGATTCCAGTTTGGATACTCTCTCCACTTCTCACTCTTTATTTCGTCACTAATCTATGTCTCTCTCTGGTCCTCTCTATCCGGTTTTCTCTCTGGTCCTCTCTATCCGGTTTTCTCTCTGGTCCTCTCTATCCGGTTTTCTCTCTGGTCCTCTCTATCCGGTTTTCTCTCTGGTCCTCTCTCTCTCTCGTTTTCTCTCTGGTCCTCTCTCTGTCTCTCTCTCTCTGGTCCTCTCTCTCTCTCTCTCTCTCTCTCTCTCTCTCTACTTAAAACACTATTTCTATTTCTCTCTCTCTCAAACTCGTTTTCACTCTCTAATTCTTTCCCTCTCTCTCTATCTCTCATTGTTTTCTCAAGGCAAAAACTCTCTCTCTCAAAATCGTTTTCACTCTCTAATTCTCTCTCCCTTTCCATCTTCCTGAAAATTTGTTTGAATCCCTGATTTTCTATCTCTGAATTTTCTCTGTATTGTTTTTCACTCTCTCAGTTTTCTCTTAAGTTTCCCTTTCCCTCTCTAGTTCTCTCTCTGAATTCCACTCTCTCTTTCTCTGTTTTATCTCCCTCCCTTTCTCTCTCTGAAAATCTGTTTCTTTCTAATTCTCTCGCTCTCTCTCTCTCTGAATTCCACTCTCTCTCGGTTTTGTCTCTCTCTAATTCCCTCTCTGAATTCACTCTCTCTCTCTCTCTCTCTCTCTCTCTCTCCATTTTCTCTCTAACTCTCTCTCTCTTGGTTTCTCTCAATCTGTTTTTCATTGTCTCAGTTTTCACTCTCAAGTACAGCTAATTCACTCTCTAATTCTCTCTCTAGTGTCTACTGCTCTTTAGAGACATGAATGATGTGTTTAGATCTTAAATGTGTTTTGATCTGTAGTAGATCAATTACAAGTAGTACTATTTTTCTATAGTATTAGATAGGTGTTTCACACAATAGCGCATTAATGTCCCGTTGGCAATCCAGGTAAGCGATAAAATAGAAACTATCTACCTATTCTATAGGTAACCTAAACCCTAAGCTTAATTTGGATTGCCAACTCGGCTGCTAAGATGACAACCACATCAGAACGTAAAACCTCACAGTAAAATGTAAAAGTATTGATATCATTTTTCAAAATTTTATACACAAAAATTAGGGAAAAACAAACAAAACCGGCTGGTTCAGCCCGGTTTAACCTGAATCAATCCAGTTGGTTTTAACAGAAGAACCAGATTTTATTAAAAGAGCGGTGATATAAGTATTGTGGTTTTTTATTTCCGAAGACTTTACATCGATGTCCATGTTACAGTCCAGACAAGAGAAAACACGGAGATTAAATCGGAAAGATTTTATCTTTTAATAAAATATTCTCTACTCATTCTATGGGTTTACCTTAAACCCTATAATTTCTCTTACTTAGACTGCCAACTATGCAAACACGTTACGAGGTAAAATCTCAAAGTAAAATCAGGAAGTATTGGTGTCATTTTTCTTTCTCAAAACAGGCTTCAACCGACTGGGTCATCAGGTTTGACCATAATCTGTCTCGGTCTGTTAGATTCAATTAAAGCGCTCTACCAATGAGCCACATCGAGATGATTTTCTATTAAGCTCTAGAAAAATAAAAAACCTATATAATATCCACTAAACTGGGTTTAGCTAAATCGGTTGTTCTGTTTTGTAAACACAGATAACGATGAGTGGATGGCACATACATGTTGAAAAAGGTGTGACTTCGCTTATTGCATAAAATGATGGGCTCCATGCTTTACTTCAGAAAAATACCTGAATCGGGTATTTTTTTCATTTTATTCATAAAATTATTCTAACGATAAGTAGTGGAGATACAAGCACTTCGACATCAAGGGTTTACATCCTTACGAGGCATCCAAGTTGCACTCAAGATAGGAGATAAACTCATCAGCAAAATTTTATTTATTTTAATAATATATTTTCTTATTATATGGGTAAACTCTAATCCTAGATTTAAAAACCTCTAAATAAAAGAGGGAGTACTAATATCAATTTTCAACAATAAATCCAGCAGAAAACACATATGGATATGAGTGATGTTAGGGGTACTTTGACTAGTACTCCCAGTGGCTACATTCCGACGTCGAAGCAGAGTTAATTAGTATCCGCAGAGGAGGCCACCAAGGCAGCCATTGTTGTCAAAGTCGGATGCAAAGTCGATCAGCTGCTACTTCCAATGGAGGATCATGTGGCGGTCATCCGGCCGCCAACAAAGGGCATGCGGGAGATTAATACTTTTCATATTCTTATCCCCATTTAGGATGATACCCAAAGCTGCCTCCGAGAAAAAGCAATTTTCAAAATCCAAGTTTTGTACTTCAAGGAAACTTGCTACTATTATTTCCCCATCGGGTGCCTCGATGAATCCATGGAGCCCCAAGTGAGTGAGGTTTTTGCGGTAACAACCCACTCTATTGATGTTGTCCAATGTAGAGGCTCCCCAGACAAATGTGGTGCCATTGAGCCAAACCAACTTTTTAGCTTGGACAATATCACATTGCGTGAACCTTCTCAAGGCAGCGCTAAAACTGATAATCCAGCCCAGTCTGATGGATCCAATAGAAAAGCGCTGCCATTGAGCCGTACCAAGTTTTGCTGTTAAGCTCTAGAAAAATGAAGAAGTATATAATATCTTACTACGGTTCAACAAGTGGTCTAACCCAGTCTAACCAGGTTCAACCAAAATCGGCGGTTTGGTTTAGCCAAAACATTGATAGCAATAAGTACGCGTATAGTGAAAAGTACCCAAGTTGGGTATTTTTTGACGTGGATGCCACATGTTGAAAAGGGTGTGACATCATTAATTGCATAGCATGATGGGATCCATGCTCCTTGTCGAAAAATGTACCCAACTCAGTTATACTTCACTGTATGAATAGCATTATTCTAACAATAAATCCAACAAAACACAAAAACATTGTTTTCACAGCATTGGATATGAGTAATAGTAAGGGTGCCTCAACGACCACCCCAGTCGGTACATTCCAACGTGGAAGCACAATTAACATTCCAACCATGTCGTTGTTGTCAATTAAGTAGGATGCGCAATCGACCAGTTGCTACTCCGATAGGAAGATCTGGTCTCTCGTAGGCTGCCTACGGTGCTAAAGGTCCACTATATTTGAAGTACCAAAATAAGAATGCTATGAGAGATTGTAGATATAGGTTTATCACGAGAATATTACTATATAGCCCTGGTAATCGAGTAAAACAAGTTTGGATCAATCATTTCCTAATGAGTGGTGATACAAATACTATGAAGTATTACTACAAGGGTCTAAATTCTAATGAAGTGTCCACAGTTGCAATCCTGGTAAGATATAAACATGAAGATTATAAAATCAGCAAGATTTTTTTAAGTATATTTTTCCTATAATATGGATAAACATGAAACCCTAAATTTCCTCTTTACTTAGACCGCCATATGCAAAACCTCGGAGTAAAACTGTGAAAGCTTAATATGGTAAAATGATAAATGGTAATAAGAAATTAGTTTTTATGGGTTTCTTAATAATTGGTTGCATGAACCAATGTTTTAAAATCGAATTTATCATTGAACCGATAAGAACTTCGGTTTGGTCAAACCGCGTTAAACCAGGTTAGACCAATGGTTGAACTAGAGTTTGATATTTCCATCTTTGTCACTTTAAACACACAAAAGTGGTGTGGTAAGGGTGGATAGAGCCATTCTTTGAATCAGCACGCAAACATACTTCAAATCCAACCCTTGGTCCGGACCGGTTTTAGTTTGAGTTTGTCATTGAATTCCATTACTATAGCCTTCAATTTTGTTTTCTTCAAATTCCTTTGCAATTGAATTTTTTTTTGAATTACCTTAATCTTGCCTTAAGTTTGAGTTTTTTTCGAATGTCCTTACTATACCCCTTAGTTTGACCTTTTAGTAGAATTCCCTTACTATAGCCTTCAACTTGAGTTTTTCATTGAATTCCCTCACTATAGCCTATTCTTTTTAATTTTTCTTCAAATTCCTTTACTATATGCTTCAATTTAAGGTTTTTATCGAATTCCCTTACTATAGCCTTCAGTTTGTGTTTTTCAAAACTCTCTTACTACAGCCTTCGGTTTGAAGTATACCCTTACTATAGACTTCAGTTTCAGTTTCTTGCTGAATTCCCCTACCCCAGCCTTCATTTTGAGTTTTTCATTAAATTCCTTTTTATTGCCTTCGATTAGAGTTTTATTTTTGTTGAGTTCCCTTACTATGGCCTTCAATTGCGTTTTCTCCGAATTACCTTACCATTGTCCTCAGTTTTAGTTTTTCTTCGAATTCACAGCCTTCAATTTGACATTTTCGTCGAATTCCCATACTATAGCCATCAGTTTGAGTTTTTTGTTCAATTCCCTTACTATAGCCTTCAACTTTAGTTTTCCTCAAATTCACTATAGCCTTCAATTTGAGGTTTTCATCCAATTCCCTTACTACACCTTCAGTTTGAGTTTGTCGTTGAATTCCATAACTATAGCCTTTAGTTTGAGTTTTTGTTCAAATTCGCTTCCTAAAGCCTTCAGTTAGAGTTTTTCATTGAATTCCCTTACTATAGCCTTCAGTTTGAGCTTTTTTGCTAAATTCCCTTTACTTTAGCTTTGGGTTTGAGTGTTTTTTGGATTCCCTTACTTGGGCCTTCAGTTTTTACATTTTCTTTGAATTTACTTACTACAGACTTCATATTTAGTTTCTCTTCAAATTCCTTGACTATAGCCTGCAGTTTTAGTTTTTCTTCAAATTCCATTACTATATCCTTCTATCTGACTTTTTGTTGAATCCCCACACTATGTCTTCGGTTTGAGTTTTTGAAAAAATCCTTCCTTTAGACTTGCGTTTGATTTTATTTTCGAATTCCTTTACACAAACTTTCAGTTTGAGTTTTTTTTTCGAATTCCTTTACTGTAACCTTAAGTTTGAATTTTTCATCGAATTCCTCTTCGTCGATTTCCCTTACTATTATCGCCTTCAGTTAAATTTTCTAATTCGAAATCCATTCCTATAGCCTTCAGTTTGAGTTTCTATTGGTATTCCTTTACCATAACCTTCAGTTCGATTTTTTCTTTGAATTTCTATATTATAGCCTATTGTTTGAGTTTTTTGTCGAATTGCATTTCTGTAGACTTCAGTTTGAGGTAAAATTCCCTTACTATAGCCTTCTATATGATTTTTTATTCAAATTCTTTACTATATCATTCAATTTAAGTTTTTCTTCGAATTTCTTTACTATAGCCTTCAGTTTGAGTTTTCTTCAAATTCCCTTACTATAGAATTCAGTTTGAGTCTTTCATCCAATTCCCTTACTATTGCTTTCACTTTGAGTTTTTCATTGAATTCCTTTACTATAGCTTTCAGTTTTAGTTTTTTGACCAATTCCCTTACAATAGCCTTATGGATGATTTTTCTTCAAACTCCTTACTACAACCTTTAATTTGAGTTTTAATTTGAATTCCTTTACTATAGCCTCAATATTGAGTTTTTCATCGAAATCCCATAGCATAGCCTTTAACTTGAGTTTTTTGCCCAATTCCCTTACTTGAGCCTTCAATTATAGTTTTTTTTATTGAATTCCCTTACTATTGCCTTCTGTTTGAGTTTTTTTTTCAAGTCCCTTACATAGCCTTCAATATAATTTTTTTTCTTCTAGTATCTTTCTGGAGCCTTCAATTTCCGTTTTTATTCGAATTCCCTTTACTATGGCCTTCAGTTTTAATTTTTCTTCAAATTCCTTTACTATAGACTTCAGTTAGAGTTTTTCATCAAATTCCCACAATTATATCTTTCGGTTTGAGTTTTTCACCAAATTCCCTTACTATAGCCTTCAATTTAAGTTTGTCGCTGAATTCCTTTACTCTTGCCTTTAATTTTGAGTTTTTTTTAACTCTGTTACGGTAGCCTTCTTTTTGAGTTTCCAATTCTCTTTCTATAGCCTTTTTTAAAAGTTTTTCTTCGAATTCCCTTTCTGTAGTTTTTAGTATTAATTTTCTTTGAATTTCGTTACTATAGCTTTCTGTTTGAGCTTTTTATTTAATTCCCTTAGTTTAGCCTTAGTTTGAGTTTTCTTCAAATTCGCGTAATAGGGCCTTCAAATGAATTTTTTTCAAATTCCTTAGCCTACAGTTTGAGTTTTGCTTCGAACTTCTTTACTATAGCCTTTAGTTTTAGTTTTTATTCAAATTTCCTTCCTATAGCCTTCAGTTTGAGTTTTTCATCGAATTCCCTTACTGTAGCCATCAGTTTTTTGTTGAATTCCCTTACTATAGCCTTCTGTTTTAGATTTTTGCCTAATTTCCATAATATAGCCTTTAGTTTTAGTTTTTCATTGAATTCTCTTATAACCTTTGATTAGAATGATTTTTTGGAATTCCCTTACTATAGACTTCAGATTTTAATTCCCCTTGACTTCCCTTATTGTAGCCTGTAACTTGAGTTTTTTTTAGTTCCCTTACTATAGCCATCAGTTTGAGTTTTTCATCAAATTCCCAAACTATAGCTTCAGTTTGAATTTTTGGTCAAACTCTCTTACTACATAGCCTTCAGCTTGAGTTTTTTTGCTGAATCTCCTACTCTAACCTTCAGTTCGACTTTTTCATTGAATTCACTTCGTATAGCCTTCGATTTGAGTTTTTTTTTTCAAATTCCCTTAATATAGCCTTTAGTCTTAATTTTTCGTTCAGTTCCCATACAATAGCTTTCAATTGAGTTTTTTTTCGAATTACGTTACTATTGCCTTCAATTTGAATTGTTTTTTTCAAATTCCCTCACTATAGCCTTTAGTTTGAGGTTTTCGTGGAATTCCGTAATTATAGCCTTTAGTTTGAGGTTTTCGTTGAATTCTCTTACTATAGCCTTCAACTTTAATTTTTCTTCAAATTCCCTTACTATAGCCTTCAATTTGAGGTTTTCATCGAATTCCCTTATTATAGCCTTCAGTCTGAGTTTGTCATAGATTTATCTTACTATAACCTTCAGTTTGAGTTTTTCTTCAATTCCTCTACTATATCTTTCGGTTCGAGATTTTCATTGAATTCCCTTACTATAGATTTCAGTTTGAGTTTTCGTCGAATTCTCATACTCTTGCCTTCAATTTAAGTTTTTTTTTTTCGAACTCTCTTACTACGGCCTTCAGTTTGAGTTTTTTGGTCGAATTCCCTTACTTATAGCCTTTAGTTTGAGTTTTTGCTGAATTCCTCAACTCCAACATTCATTTTGAGTTGTTCATTGAATTCCCTTTTATAGCATTCCATTAGAGTTTTGTTTTTTCGAATTCCATAACTATAGCCTTCACTTTTAGTTTTCATTCAATTCCCTTACCTTTGCCTTCAGTTTTTATTTTCATCAATTAGAGTTTCAATTATTTGAACTCCCTTACTACTGCCTTCAGTTTGAGTTTTTCTTCAAATTTATTTACTATAGACTTTAGTTAGAGTTTTCGTGGAATTTCGTTACTAAAGCCTTCCATTTGAGTTTGTTGTTGAATTCCCATCACCTTCTTTTTTAGTTTTGTTTTCGAATTCTCTTACTATAGCCTTTTGTTTCAGGTTTTCTTTGAATTCCCTCAATATAGATTTCAATATTAGTTTTCTTCGAGTATCTTTACGATTAGCCTTCTGTACGAGTTTTTTTCCGAATTCCCTTACAATACCCTTTGGCATTCTGTTTTTTGTTTTGAGTTTTTTTTTTCAATTCCCTTACAATAGTCATCAGTTTCATTTTTTTCATCAAATTTCCTTATAATAGACTTCTGTTTGAGTTTTTGGTTGAATTCTTCTTATTATAGCCTTCAATTTGAGTTTTTTGCTGAATTCCCCTACTCTAACCTTCAGTTTGAGTTTTTAATAGAATTCACTTCCTCTAACCTTCAATTTTAGTTTTTTTCGAATTTCTTTACTATGACCTTCAGTTTCTTTTCGTTGAGTTCCCTTATTGTAGCTTTCAATTAAGTTTTTCTTCGAATTGCCTTACTATTGCCTTCAGTTTGATTTTTTTTCGAACACCCTTACTATACTTATCAGTTTGACCTTTTCGTGGAATTCCCTTATTGTAGCCTTCAAATTAAGTTTTTAATTGAATTCCATTACTATGCCTTCAATTTTAATTTTTCTTCAAATTCCCTTACTATATAGCCTTTAAATTGGGGTTTTCATCGAATACTCTAACTATAGCCTTCAATCTTAGTTTGTCGTGAAATTCTCTTTCTATAGCATTCAGTACGATTTTTTAGTCGAATTCCTTTACTATATCCTTCAATGTGAGTTTTCCATTGAATTCCCTTACTATGGCCATTAGTTTGAGTTTTTCGTCGAATTCCCTTGCTATATAGCCTTCAGTTTGAGTTTTTTTTATAGAATTTCCTTAATTTAGCCTTTAGTTGAGTTTTTCATTAGATTCTCTTACTATTGCCTTTGGTTTCAGTTTTTATTTTCAGATTACCTTAATATGGCCTTAAGTTTTTATTTTCGAATTACCTTATTATGACCTTCAATTTTTATTTTTCATTGAGTTCCCTTCCTATTCAATTTGAATTTTCTTCAAATTCCCTAATTAACTATAAATTTAGTGTTTCTTTATTGTTGCCTTTTGTTTGAGTTGTTTTGTCGAATATTTTTACTATAACCTTCAGAATGATTTTTTTTCAAATTCCTTGCAGTGAGATTTTCGTCGAGTTCCAGTTTCAGTTTTTTGTCAAATTCCTGTACTACAACCTTCAGTTTCAGTTTTGTTTTTCATTACATTCTCTTACGTCAGCTTGAGTTTTTCCTTGAATTCCATTTCCATATAGCGTTCAATTTGAGTTTTGTCTTTAAAAACCCTTACTATATTTAGGGTATAGGCTGAAAGTTTTACGTTGAATACCCTCCTCTATTAGAGTTTTTTGTTACCTTCAGTTTGAGGTTTTCTTCCAATTCCTATCTAAAAGCCTTCAATTTGCTGTGTTCTTTGAATTGCGTTCAATATGATTTTTTCTTCAAATTGTACATAGCATCAACTTCCCTCAACTAGTTGCTTTCACTTTGTTTTTTTCTGCATTTTGTTTGTGTTTTCGTAGAGTTCCCTTACAATCATCGAGTTCCCTTACAATCATCCTTCGCTTTGTATTTTTCCGTCGAATTCCCCTCCCGCGAGCGCCTCCCCTCTCCCTTCCCCGGAGCGCCTCCCCCTCCCCCCTGGAGCGCCTCCCCCTCCACTCCCCGGGAGCGCCTCCCTCCCCTCCCCGGGAGCGCCTCCCCTCCCTCCCCCGGGAGCGCCTCCCCCCCTCCCTCCCGGGAGCGCCCTCCCACACCCTCTGGAGCGCCCTCTCCCACTCTCTGGAGCGCCATCCCCCTCCTCCTCCCTCGGGAGAGCCCCCTCCTCCCCGAGAGAGCCATCCCCCAACTCCTCCCCGGGAGAGGCCGCCCCTCCTCCCTCCTCCTCCCTCCCCGGAGAGGCCTTCCCCTCCTCCCCTCCCTCCTCCCGGGAGGCCTCGCCCCTCCCTCCTCCCTCCTCCCTCCCTCCCCCACCCCTCCCCCCCACCCCTCCCTCCCTCCCTCCCTAGGAGAGCCATCCCCCCCTCCTCGGGAGAGCCTCCCCTCCTCCCCCCAGGAGAGCCATCCCCAACTCCTCCCCGGGAGAGGCCTGCCCCTCCCTCCTCCCTCCCTCCTCCCCCCGGAGGCCTCCCCTCCCCTCCCTCCCCGGAGAGGCCCTCCCCCTCCTCCCTCCCTCCCTCCCTCCCCGGGGAGAGGCCTCACCCCTCCCTCCCTCCCCGGGAGAGGCCTCACCCCTCCCTCCCTCCCCCGGCTATATGATAGAGCCGCCACTGGCATAAAGTTTCACATCCGAGATGGTACAGTAAACAGCAGATCCGAGATCACAGAATTTTTTCAAACATAAAAAAAAAAAAAAAAAAAAAAGCACAAGAGCGGACATTACAACAACAGAAAAGAAAAATGAAGAAGATCCAATAACAGAATTAAATTAGAACTACATAACATTACAAACCCAGAAGGACAGACGAACTAAACGCCAACTAACCAGAAGGAAATTAATGAAAATGATAAAATATGATGCGATAATTCGAGAAGAATGTCTGAATGAGATTCGAGTATCAACTTCAACTTTGAGTTTTGACAGAGACTCTTCATATTTCTACTATGAACCGAATTAAATAAAAAGGACTCTTCAAAGCAAAGAACTCTTGAAGTCGGAAGTGAAGAGGGAAAATGAAAACAGAAAGCAGATTCGGAAAAGATAGAAGACCTACCTCATGGCTGCAGTGTGCGTCGTGCTGGCTTCTCCATCAAGACCAGAAGCGTCATTCGCATTCAGATGGTGGTTCTCTGTCTCGCTCCTACCATTAGTACAAGGCTTTACTAAGACAATCGCTCCCACCACTCTCTCAGAAAGTCGCTCCCACAATTCGTATTAGGGCTCAAAGACTCTCGGCGCTTTATATCCGCAAACAAACGGTCTGAATTAACGGTCAGATTGTTTCAAAATGAAAACCCACAACAAAGAGAGCGTGTTATCAGTCGTTCAACGATTGTCAAATAGGATAAATAAACGGTTACAAGTTCAAAATTTAAAATAACAATCTGCGCGCGACTTCTTTGTTGGACTTGGTTATTAAAGCTAGGGGTCGGGTTCCGGTCAAGCCTTGTTTTTCTGTAACGAGATCAGTCCCTCCGACATAAGCTGAACCTTGCCGGTTCTCAGGGATAAAAATTCCGGCTCAAGATATAAATAAAAGCAAATTAATTAATTTTATGATCGGTTCGTACTTTGATATTAAAAATAATTTATTTTAATACTAAGGGTAGAGTTGGGTGGGTGACGAGCCGAGGTTAAAAAGCTTCTTTTTAATACCAAGATATAGTTAACTTGTTTATCTTTGTACTAAACTAGCTGTTGCCTTGATAGAAACAGATTCTGGTTTCATCAGAATAGCAGTTCTATTTATAAATCTTGCACGCAACTAACAGAACTTCGATAGAAAAGGTTTATAAGGCATAGGTCAAAAAGAAATCCTTCGATAATCCTTCACAAAATACTTTCATTCCCAGAATGCCAGACTAATTTCTTCAAACGCCTGTAGAGCCGAATCCTCCGCTGCCTCTAGCAGTAGAATCCAAGTCTTGGACCTCTAGAACTTCCGGTGTTATTATCTTTTGAACTTCCGGTCACCAGGCTTCACTTCAAATTCGGTATCAGAATGGTTGAACAAAATAACACCAACAGGGCCTCTGTAGTCGGCATCAATCACTCCCGCACCCACATCAATAGAGTGCTTCCAAGCCAAGCCCGATCGAGGAGCTACAAAAGAAAACCGATCATTTTCGAAGATCAAGAAGCAGAAACAACACTCACAGTCTGCCATGCCAGGGTTAAGACATCAACAAGCCCATAAACTATTACCGTAAGAACGAATTCCAAATAATGAAACAAGCTACTCCTACCGAATGAATAAACACTCCATCACAAATTCAGCTGCTATAAAATTTATTAAGTGTACCTATACGAGCATAAGTTCCTTCAGGTATAGCGATGCTTAAATCCGTGGGAACAAGAGCTTTTCCCCCAGCAGGAACCTTAAGTCTCCTTTGCACTGAAAAACGAGAAATGGACGATGCTAGTAAAGAAATGCAGAGTCAGAAACCTAGAGCAAAAAAAACTAACTAAAAAGTAGAATATAAAATTACCTAGAGAGGTCATATCCTGCAGCAAGAGCGGATCCCTTTGATGGCAGAATAGTACTTTCGGAGAGCTTTTTAACCTTTAGGATGGGTAACGCGCTTGTATGCTCACGAGATACTCCTTTCTGGCAGGCCTAGTGAAATTCGAGCAGGGGCTCGTCCATCTTTTTGGGCCCGTATGAGTGTTTTCCAGGCTCGACTGGTCGTCCTCGATGGCCATGATTTTTGCGAGGTAAGGAAACTTTGATGTCACTGAAAGTGATAACGGGCAGTACTTAAGTCTCTTGTTAAAATTATTTGGTTAGATGCTCTGTTTTCAGAGAAAGATGGTGTTTTGGTTCTTTACATATTAAAATTCTGGATGGTTTGTTTTTTTCATCTTTTTTTCTGCTACTTGTACAGGTATGATCATGGGTGCTGCGGGTTCGACTGTGTATTACAATTTACGGCTTCGTCACCCAACGCTTGACTTGCCCATCATAGATTATGATCTCGCCTTGCTGTTTCAGCCCATGCTCATGCTAGGCATCAGCATTGGAGTAGCCTTCAACGTCATGTTTGCTGACTGGATGGTCACGGTTCTGCTCATCGTCCTCTTTCTGGGTATTTCTCCCAGACGAATATGCCTTTTTCCGTTGATGCCTCTCTCGGTTACTCGGAACTTTTTAGTGGAATTAAATCAGACGCTGCACCTACAGCTTTTTTTGGAACCCGCTCTGTTGTTCATCCGAGTGCAGCTGATAGCTCCAATTTTCTGCAGACAATACGGATTTGACAACAGATCACTATTTCCTTCCTGCAAGCATTTTTCTCTAGTCCCAAATGCGCGTAATTGCTGTACACCTCTCTTTTTTCTTTTAAAAGAAAAAACCGTTGGCTTAAGATGGTTGTCAAAATTATCCTCACCACTTGAAGCTTGTTTCCTATTTTGAGTTCTGCAACTTCCGTCTGGGTTCATTTCTTCACCGAGCTGTTTTCTTCTCTATTCTTTTGGTGCTTACGTAATATCAGTTTCCTACCCTTACACAAACTCCAAGAGCTATAACACCAACTCCAATATCAGAGTTTCATCTAATTTTGTGGTGCTAGAACTTCTTGTCGTGGAGCAGACTGACTGACAAAATGTAATTAATGTGCAGGTACATCAACCAAAGCATTCTTTAAGGGTATAGAGATGTGGAAGAAGGAGACTGTAATGAAGAAGGCAAGGTTCTTTAAAAGTAAGATGACTCCTTTCTTGAATCCCAGGAAGCAGCCAAACTGCTGGAGTCTGGAGAAATGAATGGTGAGTTAGAAAGACCCCAGACCCACCACTTTCCATTAAGAGCCTATGAAAATGACTTTGCATTTCCCCTGAATTCAAAAATAACATTGCATTTTCAGAATATGGGAACTCTCATTGTACTCAATTATTTAATTAGCTAAGAAAACGACCAACAGTTTTCTACAGTTTGAAAAGTGTAAGCTTTATGGCATTGCAGAGGACCACCGACTGTTTCTTGAAAATATAAGATTAAATTCTTGGAATCTAAGCTGTTGCATGTTAAAAATAATAATAATAAATAAATATAAATATAAATAAAAAGAAGAAAAATCTTTACCACACAGCAACAGCTGTTTCATGTACTTCCACATTTGATATTCAATATTGTACATATTTTTAGGTTCCATCGCTTCCTATCATTCCAATAACTGAACTTCATTGGGTTTCAGATGGTCCCACACTGGGCTACAAACCACTGCCTGGTGGTCCAAGCGGTAATGGGCAATTGAAGATCAGACGAAGAAGTCACAGTGATAGAAAATGTTCACTGGAGAGATCTTATGCTGCTTGTACTGGTTTGGGTTGCAATTTTTGGCATTCAGATTGTTAAGGTGTGTTGTTATGGATGGCCTTTTAATACTCTTAACATTTGTGATACTCTTAAGGTTTGGAAATAACCACTCAAATTTTTCTTTCCTTGATACGAGTACAGACTTATGCAAAAACTTGCTCTGTGGAATACTGGGTTCTCAACTCACTGCAGGTATAACTTCCACCTGTATGACCATTATTCCTCTGCTGCATTCTACTTCTGATAAATTAGAGACTTTATCAAATTTATACGACATATCTTCCTTATTTTTATTCAAAACCATGTATGAAACAATATGATTAATGACAAATATAGTTGGTTGGATGCATGATTTCCAATTTTGAAATTTTATTCCAGAAAACCCAAGCGGCCTTTCTTCGTCCTAGATCTTCTTGTAGTCTTGTATTAGTTTAATGCTGCAACTTGCATAGATTTTTTCAGAATGAATTGCATTTTCTTATCAATACGCTGCTGTCAATAGTCTTAGTTGTAACGATCTTCCAAAATAGACAAAATTAATAATTACAGGTCACTACCTGTAACAGCTCTTAACATAACACCCAAGCCTTATCAATCCTAAACTATTCTCTTAATCTCGGCTCTGGGCTTTTGATTTGCAAGTGTAAGTATCTTTCTTATTATGATGCTTCATCAATTCTGTCATTGGAGAACTGCCAGGAACGGCTATACTAGAGGTCAAGCGTCTGATCAGCTGACATTCATCTGATTTTCAGGTACCTATTTCCCTTGCTGTAACTCTCTATGAAGGCATCTGCTTATACACTGGAAAGAGAATTATTGCATCCAAAGGAAAGCAAGACATGAACTGGAAAGTGCGCCAACTTTTTCTGTATTGCTGCTTGGGAGTATTGGCGGGTATAGTAGGAGGTCTACTCGGGCTTGGAGGAGGTTTCATTTTGGGACCCCTTTTCCTTGAGCTTGGGGTTCCTCCCCAGGTAATCCAAATTTTTTGGGAAAAACAATATGAGAAAGCCTAGGGATTATCTACAGGTTGAAAGTGTAGGCCTTAACCGGATGTTAAATTCGTGATTATATCAGTTGTGCAGAATTACCTCCTGATTCGCTTTCCCATTCCATACGGTGAATATTGACAAATTATTAGCTGTGTACATATATGTTTACAATGTCGAATTCTCATACTGAGAAAAGGAGAACAACTTGTGACTGCAGCTTTCTATTTCATGATGATTACCACGTTAACGGCTTTTGTGGGTCAGCATATTTTGAGGAAGCTTGTGGCCCTGCTTATTGCGATGCGGATTGGGGTGCCTGTTCATTTACGCGTCGCTCCCTCAGTGGGTACTGCATTTTTCTTGGTTCAGCATTGGCTTCTTGGAAAACTAAAAAGCAGAAGACAGTATCACGTTCTTATACTGAAGCTGAATATCGTTCCATGGCAGTTGCATCTTGTGAGTTGTTATGGTTGAGTTATCTCTTACAAGATTTAAATGTGCCACTAAATCTTCCTATCCCTTTGCACTATGATAATCTTGCTGCAATGCAAATTGCTAGTAATCCTGTGTTCCATGAGCGAACAAAACATCTTGATATTGATTGCCATTTCACTCGTGACAAGATTCAGAAAGGTTTTCTTCAACCGTTTCAACATTCACATTTGCAGCTGGCTGATATTTTTACTAAGCCTTTAGGGGAAGCACAACATACTGCTTTATGTGCAAGGTTAGGTCTGCTGGCATCTACCACCATTCCACCTTGAAGGGGGGATGTGAAGATTATCAACAGATAATGGTCATTACTTTCTCTTAGAGGGCTATTTTGGTCATGTTTCTAGAACTCTCTAACAACTATAACTTCTTGTAACTTTCTGTAACTATGTATACATATATCGATAAGTTGTAAACAGAAAAGATCGGGAGAGATAGAAGATTAATTTATTTTTTCTTCTTCCGCTTTCTCTGGTTCTCTCTTCAAGTTCCATTTGTCTCTCGGATTTGGTGCTTGCTTTTATCATTTTCACACTCCCTCCCTCCCACGAGCATTGTTTCCCTCCCTCCCTCCCACGAGCATTGTTTCCTCCTCCTCCCTCCTCCCATGAGCACCGCTTCCTCCCTCCCTCCCTCGAACACTGCTTCCCTCCCTCCCTCTCCCCCTCTTGGCAGACTATATTGAGACATTTAAACAGATAGAGTAACAAAATGGAATATCGATTATGCAGACTATATTGACAATTACCAAAACGCAGAGTATTCTTATAAACAATTGTCTACATAGAAGTTTCCTAACTATAAATAATGGCATCGACGTACATTTGTGCGATGTATAGAATAACTTCTTCAGGAAGCAATAAAAAACCATGAGAAAGTTTGCAGATGAAAAAGGTTAGTCTCAGTTTTTAACGCTGCCTTGAGAAGGTTTACGTAAACTAGAATCTCCTTGTAAGTGAGACTTTCGACAAGCCAAAGATCCAGTTTGTGTTCTTCTATGAAAAAATGGGTATGAGACGCGGCCTTTCACCACTTGCTGCAGACTTGGGGCAACTCCGCGGAGAAGGTCGGAGATGCAAAACTTCTGAAATTGAAGCTTTTCATTGGCTGAAACGGCGGTGGGCTTTTTTGCTGGCTGAGAATAGATGTGCTGGAAAAAGGATACCACTTCTATCCTAATCTAGTCCTCAGTGTCTAATAGGGTACCTTCGTTGACTCTATTTGGGTTATTCTATTTATTTGAGCTCTAGCCTTAACGAAGGAGTGAAAGAAGCGCGTGTTCTCATCACCGTCCTTGTATATACTCTGTCTAGCTCTCTAAAAGGTATGCATGTGCTTAATTCTAGACAGCCTCATGGTTTCATGTTGTAATTCTTTTTCCTTGAGCAGGAGAGATTGATTAGTAAGCTGTCCTTGTATTTCCTTTTGGGTTTGTGCTAAATTCCTGGCCGTGCTTCTTATCTTTTTGTGGAAATTTTCGAAACTATTCTTGGTCCATTCGGTCAGCTTTTCTGCTATATTTTCTAGTCTATCCGGAAGGTATCTAGGTGGTACTATTGATAAGTTTGGGTGTTTTATTTCTTTCCATGCATTTTCCACAATATCATTATATCATGAACCCTCTCTCCACATTGCTTGGTACCTAAAGGGTCTCTTTGTGATCGAAGCTTTTGGTTGTGTAAGCAACAGAAGAGGCGAGTGGTCAGATCTAATTCTAGGTAGTATATGTAGTGAGGCTTCTGACAATTGTCGAAGCCATGCCCTGTTTACTAAGGCCCGGTCCAGCCTAGCCATAACCAGATTTTCGTTATTTCAGCCATTCGACCAATTATATCTTGCTCCTATGTACCCTAAATCATTCCACCCTCTGTTCGTAATAAAGTCCAAGAACCGTCTATGTTCCCTATATGTGTACCTGTGTTGAGTATTTTTCTTGTTGTGTTACTACAACATTGAAATTCCCTATTAATAGCGTTGGCTAGGCCTGTGGGTAATTCACACTCTCTAATTCTGCTAGGGCACTAGACCATCTGCCAGGATGAGGTGGCAAATAAGTAAACATTATGTTAATTTTTGTGCTACCCAGACATTCGGTTTGACATTGGATTGTACACGTGGAAGACCTCCAAACTTGTAGTCGAATGTCTGATTTCCAAAATAGCCATTGTCCTCCACTCAATCCCTCAGGCGGGACAGTGTGAGAAGACTAGTATTGGGATTCTAGCCATTTAAAATTTAGAGACAAGTCAAGCTGAGCCAACTTCGTCTCTGACAAGTATTCTATGTCAGGTGAGTTGTTTAAAAATATTGAGGACAACGCATGCCTCGCCGAGAACCTGTGCGCCCCCTGGAGATTCCACACTAAGATGCTTAACATAATAACTAAATATTTTGTGTCGCATAATTCTTACCTTGCGACGAGATTTGAAGTGGTTGTCCCCTTCACGATTTTGGCAGATTAGTGCTCTTTTGCTGGAGATATGCTCTTTTCGGCTGACCTCTTTCTTTGTTTCTTCAACTGGCTTTTTTCTTTACCTTCCACTGGGTTAGTCAGGCTGCCATTGTGTCCAACTCTTGCTTCGTTCATTCGCTCCTCAACTTTAGTAAGTAGCAATGTTTTTTTCTCTTGTGCTATCAATGTTGTAAGCGCTCCTGGTTTCACTCCCCCCTGAATTTCTTTGTAATCAGGTGGATTTCCAACTCGTTTCATTTTCTGGGTGTAAGCCATCGTCTTTGGTGAAACCACTGGAGTATTTTTTTGAGTGATGACGTAGTGTTTCTGTCTTTGTTGAGTTAGGGAGATGGCTCCTCCTCTTTCAGTCATCACCGTGGGTGCAGCTTGGGATTTTTCTTGCTGGCTACACTACGGTTTTGGACCAGAGTCCAATCTTCATTCTGAGCAGCTTCACACATTTGTCGTGTGGGATCATTACCCGTGTGTGATCTCCCCCTGCATTCAACAGTGTTGTGTCCCCTTCGACTATATATAGTACATATTTTTGGTCTGCCTTCAACGTCATAGGCAAGGGAGAAAGTCATCTCTGGGGTAGTTATTGTTGTGTACCTCTTCTAGGTTGACCAAAACCTTAACTCGTGCATACGTGAGGCTGCATGGGTTAAAAGCCGTGTCTGCATCCATGCATATGTACCTACCAAGTGGACCGACTAGCTATTTGAGAGCTTCATCATGATAGAGGTCGTAAGGGAGCCTGGGAAGTCTAACCCAATGAGGGGCCTCCGTAAAAATATAGTTATCTATGTGGAAGCCTCGTGGCCATTTGAACAGATGAAGAACCGAATCTCTGATTTTTATTGGAGCTTGCAGCAAGAGCTCTTCACATTCCTCTCCATTTTTAAGTACAAATGAGTGGTACCCCTTATTTAAAGCATATACTGCAACGTTCGGCTCCGGCTTCTCTGGTTTTTGTAGCATATTTTGTAAGAAGGTTGCAATGGCCGTAAGGGATGTTGGTACCCGGATTACAAACATGCCTACTAGTGTATTCTGAACTTGTGCTAAGCCTCTCTCCAAGCATTCTTGTGAGATAGTAACTCAGTTCATCTCTTCAGTGATGTTCCCGAGGTTCCGGTTATTTTCAATCTGCTCCATAACCTGTAAGCCTTGTTTCCCCTGCAGTGGAGGGACTGTTGTTCGTATGGGAGTGGTTTGTGTTACTTCTTCACTTTCATCCAATGACTCCACCATTTTTCCTGTTTCCATGACATCCATCTTGCTCGAAAGAGCTTTGAGTTTTAGCAAGACGAGCAACTTTTTATGAGTGAATTTTTTTCCCTTTCGAGAGATGTACATGAAATAAGAGACTTGTATGATTTTGTAATTTAGAGGAGGTTTGAATAGTTCCTTTGTGAATTTTTTCATTTTTTTTCATAAAAGAGGTGACCAAGAGGGCCCACTGCCAGAGTTGAGGCCCCCTATTTTTATGCCACGTCTTCACTTGTTGACCCCAATGACTTGTTGCAATAAATATTTGTGACAGGTCTTCTTTGATACAAGATTTTTCCCTAAGTCGAAAAACCCATATTTCGACCCTCTTCAAGCCTTCCCGTCCTCTAAAGATCTCGATTGGACATCTCTGTCCAGGTACTTAGTGGGGAAGAAGCTCGTGTCCGGGGGGATTTCTTGCAGTCATCTCTTCTAGCTCGCCTGCAGCACCGGACGCCTCCAGTTTAGTCTTTCTTCTTTCTCCCTTTTTAATGTTTGATTTGATTTGATGTGACTGAAGAGAGACGTTGAGTTGTTCCTCTTCTCCGGCTCCGTTTTCGTTCTCTGGCGGGGATTTTCCATCTCCGGCTTTGTTCTTTTCCGTCGTCCTGTGGGTTTCGACTTCGTTTTTTTCCGACGTGTGAATATCTTCTCCTGCTCCGATCAATTTTGCCGTCATATGTATTTTTGTTTTGCTTCCACTTTTTTCCACCTCCATATGTATTTCTGACCTGATTTAGTCTTGTTTCTGCTTCGCTTCCCCATCTGTTAGTACCATTTTTCTATCTTGGGGCACATCTGAGGGAAGTGTTGGTATGAAGTGCTTACCAAACAATATCTCGGAGATTTTTCATTTGGCTTTTGTCAGGCTTTTTTATTTCTCTGCAATTTCTAGGAATTTTTCGGATGAGGTATAAATAGACTTGCAAAGTTTTGTGAATGGGTAGTTTTATTTGTAATTTCTCAATCCCTAATTTTCACCGTTTCCCCCTTTTTTAATCTTTTTTGGTGGTGTTGTTTCTTCGCCATTTTTTTCGATCTCCCGTAGTGTCTTGTGCTTGATCCTTTGTTTTCTATTTGCCCTGCAGTTTGGATGGCAAAATCCCTCTTGGTTGGTGTCGTGTTTTACCTCTATTTCTACCTTTCTTTTTGTCTTTTCATCTCGTGAAGAAGGTTTTGATAGTGTAAGTTGATTATTCTGTCCTTCTACCATTTCCCAGGGTTGCTTTTCAAAGAAGCATGATTTATGTGACCCTTTGAGGTCGTCGTGTGTTTTTTGAGTTGAGATATCATTGAAAGAAAAGGAGGATTTTTTTCCTCATAAAGGCCTATGTGTGGCTTAGGAACTGCTCGGCATTTGTGTGTAGAGATGGGATCCCATGTAGGATATTCTGATCTGTTTCTGTAACTATAATTCTTGTGTTCCAAACTAAGTTTCAGCATTTCCCCACATAGAATACCCAATTCTAAGGGGGGATTTCGTTGTTCAATTATGGTTGCCGATGCTGATGTTCTGTCTTTCTTGCTGATCGGAGAGACAGGTTTGTAGTGGTCACATTCTTCTTCATCGAATTTTCTACTGCTTTTCTCTTCTTCATCCTTTTGTGTGAATGTGGAGAGGGAGGAACTGAAGGAAACAGGGGTTTCCGGTTCTAGTCCTTGGATTTTTTGGTTGTGGTTTCCGATTTTGAGCCTATTTTGTGTTTCTGTCCTTCGCTCTTTCAAGGACAATTCGTTGATCTTCCTTTTGTTGAAAGCTTTCCTCAGTTCATGTAGAAAGGATTTTTGGATATCGCTCATTTTTTCACTAGACCCTTCGCGGAGCCCTTTCCAGTTCTTGATCAGCGGCACTAATGACTCGCGACAGGTTCTATGCACGAGGTTCTCTCACAAGAGAGAAATAATATATTTCTTGGGTTCTGTAAAATATATTATTTTACTCTCTTGAGAAAATATGCACGACTGCCCAAATCATTATTCTTATCTTAAAGATATAAAACTTTAAAGCTTCCGATTATAATTAGATTTTCTGATGGGCAATTGGGTGTAAAGAATAAAGAATAATGTTTTAAAAACCGAACAATCATCAAACCTGCAAAAGTTCTAATTAACGTTGAACCGGTTCAATCGGGCTCGACCGGTTCAATCAAGTTCAACCACCACTGATGGGTGAATACCTACGAATATTGAGGGGTGAATATCCTGTCTTTTGAGTTTTAACCATTTTTTGGGCCAATGATAGCTAGACCGGTTGAATAGGTTCGATCAGTTCAATGGTCGAACCAAAAGAACCAATTGGGTCATCAGATTTTGCCTTTTTCGCAGTTATCATGCAAATCGAATCGACAGGTTCATATTGAACCGGGTCCAACTAGTCTTTTTAAAACACTAGTAAACAATACATAAACGGAAATAATAACAAAGGTCAAAAATTTTAAAAACAAAAATTACGAAAAAAAATAATAAAAATAGAGTAATGCTAGTTGTACCCTCCTCACAAATCTCCCATGCAAACCTCCCTCATGTACCAGTAATATGTAACATACTTGATTAGCGTTTTGCCTTTAGGATCTAAGATTTTATAAAATAAAAAATATTATTTTTATTTTTTTAAGTTTTTTAGATTGGCTAGTACATGAGGGAGATTTGTGGCAATAGATCAAACAAAACACAAAAGTATTGTGAGTAATGTTAGGGGTACCTCAACAAGTACCCCCAATGGGTACCTTCTATGAGTACAGTGAAAAGTACCTAAGTTGGTTTTTTTTCTGACGTGGCCGCCGTTGTTGTCAAAGTTAGATGCTCCACCAGCTGCTACTCCAGGACAATACCCAAATAAGAATGTGAAGAGAAATAGTTGGGGTAGGGTTATCATGAAAATATTACTATATAACATTGGCAATCGAGTAAAACAAATCACCCAAATAAGAATGTGAAGAGAAATAGCTGAGGTAGGGTTAACATGAAAATATTACTATATAACATTGGTAATCGAGTAAAAAAAATTTGGAACAGTTATTTTCATTTGTTTTATTTATTAAACTGTGAAAGGGGAAATGAGTAAACAGTAATTGGAAATAAATTCTTTATCAATTTCTTAACAATAGGTTGAAGAATAAAGAGGGTAATATGATAAAGCTTACAAAGAGGAAGAGGATTGATCGATATATAGCAACTTACAATTTACATTTCACTAGTGAAATGAATTATTATTTCTAACATATAATAATTTACAACCAATATTTACAACCAAATCCCCTTTGGGGTTTTAAGATAGAAAAATGATTTCAGTACTATGAGTTTTTACTGTGAGTTTTTACATCCTGATGTGGCTGTCCTGCTGGTAGCCTAGTTGGTAGTCCAGATAAGGTCTAAGGTTTGCTTACCTATAAAATAAGAAAATAGTTCCTACTTTATCTCTTATCTGGACTGCCAATGAGGATGCCACGTCACACTGTAAACCCTTCAGTAAAATTTGACAATACTGTTATCATCACTCTTTAAGATAAGTGGAAGCTCCTCTTGCCTTTTCATCTCAGCATCCACCTGATCTTTTCTCAGACTCTCAATCTCCTCCTCCATTGCAGTTTTTTCTTCCTTCAACTTCTATTTGTGCTCCAATACTGAAGTACTAGACTCTTTGATGGATAAAAACATAGCACCCAACTAATTAGGCAAATCATTTGGGATATATACAGCAGACTCGCATTGAATGTACACCTTCATTATAAATATTAGTTCATGATAAATTAAACCACAAATTTTGAGTGTACTGACGACTATATTGTGAATTGATAATAAGCAAATGGCATGGCATTCCATTCCTACAATCATGTCAACCTCGGGATTCTATTAATTAGACCTCGATTACTCATTCCATCTCCAAATATCGACCCAAGAAAACCCTATTTTTCACATTTACATACAAACTTTATAAACACAACATACAACTTTAGAAGCAAATACCCAAAATATCTACGGTTTTCTACTCCATTGAGAAGATTCTGTTTCAAAACATGAAAGCAAAATAGGGTGAAAGCAAACTCAAGGAGAAGTGAAAGAAGGAGATTTTTCTAAGATTTGAGGAACTAGCAAACTCTTATTTGGATGAAAATGGAACTAGAAGTGGAAAAGTAACATGTCCTTTGGCTTGTATTGGTTAGATCAGCTGGGAACCACGTCTAATTGGTAAGAATGCTTGAACCGAGGCTAACAATTTATAGCAGTGTGATTAGACATGCTGCATATTTGACATCCGAGAGATCAATGAGTAAGGAGTGCCATTAAGGTATATGAAGTTCAATAACAATAAATTGTACTAGAAAATTTATGTATTATGGATGTTTGTACGGGCCTATACTGTATAGTTTGCCATGGAACTAAAAAGAAAAGTATTGGTAATTTTACTATGGAACATAAGATTGAATTTTGTCTAAGAAAACTTGCATCAATTCAAGTGTAGAACAATATTAATGAGTGTATAACAGACCATTTGTTTTCTTGGTTGTTAGTTGTTAAATGAATCATTGGATAAATATTCAGCAATTTGTTTATCTGATAATAGGTGATCACTAAGTCCAGATCTCTGAGATAGAGTTTAGACATCTCGAACACCTCTTGGCAACATCCTCTTTGAAGAAGCTGTAACTTTTGTAAGTGTGCTATCCTTCAAGGTTCAAATCAGTTGAAGAATTAATATTGAAACCAAGTTTGGAATTTTTCTTGTGGTTAGTTTTTGAATATTGTTGTTGTGCTCTTGGATTGCAATCTAGTTTGTATTTTATTGATCATTTTTGGTGGTGTCCTGGGTTGTTTCTGGTAGATAGACATAGACTGAAACATATAGACATAGACTGAAAAACATATAGATCGAGTAACAAAATTATCTATATTAAGACAATTGTAACAAACATATAGATCGAGTAACAAAATTATCTATATTAAGACAATTGTAACAAACATAAATCATAACAAAATTATCTATATAGACAATTGTAACAAACATATTGATTCTAATCAAAATTTATCTACATAAAATTTTTCTAACAACAACCAATTCCATCAAATATCTTTCGCTATACACTATAACCTTGTAAAGAAACTTACTGAGAGGATAGAACATTAAGGATTAATAGGAAGCCCCGTCTTATATAAGTGAAAACAGTTGCAACATGTCTTGCCACCGCAGTAAGTGAAATTTTCAAGAGCCTTGAGTTTGTCAAGAATCTGTTCTTTCAATTCCATGGCTCCTGCTTCCCAGATAACTTTCGTAGCAGAATTCTGTATATCGTCCTTCCCACAAAGTGCATGCGTGAGATCAATACTTTTCAGATTCTTTGCCCCATTCAGGATGATACCCAACGCTGCCTCCGAGAAGAAGCACTTTTCAAAATCCAAGCTTTGTAGTTCAGGGAAACTTGCCACTATTATTTCAGCTTCGGGTGCCGCGATGAATCCATGGAGCCCCAAGTGAGTGAGTTTTTTGCAGTAACGACCCACTATTTTGATGCAGTCCAATGTAGAGGCTCTAAAGACCACTGCTGTGAAAGATGTGAGGTTTTCCCAGTATGGGAGGATCTTAGGCAGAAGTGATGTTCGGAAGAATTTGATGAGAGAAGCATCAGGCAAGTACAGACTTTTCAGAGAAGTAGACCTGTTAGTTGATAGAACAGAGTCAGATTTTGCCCACTGAGAATGGTTGGAACTTGGATATACCAATTAAAAACAGATGAGAAAAACATATTAATGAAACAAAAATACCCACTGATTAGATTAATCGTCAAGCAAGACATTCATCTCGATAATGAACTGAAATTGTGTATCGAAAAGTATATCATATAAATAATTGCATCTACTTACCTTTGTGCGATGTATAAAATAAGTTGTTCAGGAAGCATAAAACGCTCAGAAAATTGCAGATGAAAGAGGTTGGTCTCAGTTTTTAGCGCCGCCTTGAGAAGGTTTATGTAAACTGGCTCCATCCTCTTGTTCAGTTTGCGAATTTCGACAAGCTGAAGATCCAGTTTGTGTTCTTCTATGAAAAAATTGGTATGAGAAGCGGCCTTTCGCCATGCGCTGCAGACTTGGGCAACTCCGAGGAGGAGGTCGGAGATGCGAAGCTTCTGAAATATAATGATTAGGACGTTCGAGTCCATCTGACCCCAGTCTCGTATTGTCACTGAGTTTTCCTTAATTCTCTTTGCCTTCTTCATCGACTCAAAGAACTTCCGACCTAATATCAGCAGAAACAAAGCGAGAGAGAGAGAGAGACAGGTTTAATTCGGAGCGCAGACTCCTGGCGAAGTTTTTATTCCGAGGGTGAGATAATATAAAGTGATTTGACTCTCTTCTCCCAAATATGTCATCGCAAGGAACAGAACTTAAACTTGAAAGTTTCTGATTATTATCCGATTTTCTGATTGTAAAAACGGAAATAATAAAAATGGTGAGAAAATTCTAAAAATATATATAAAAATGTTTAAAAAAAACCCTAAACCGGATCCGTCATCCGTTTTATGTCAAACCAGATTAGACTGGGTTAGACCAATGGTTCAACTATTGATGATTATACGGTAAATATTTGATGTTTTTAAGTAGGATTTTAAAAAGAGTAATACTAGCTGCACTGACCATCTAAAACACTTAAAAAATTAAAAATTATTTTTTATTTTACAAAATCCTAAATTCTAAAGAGCCAGTTAATGAGATGTACATGCGAAGATCAGCAGTAAGCTTTCCTGATTCATTGCTAGCCATAAGAGAGGTATGGCAAGCCCTACAGATCCTGATCCAAGTTGTTCACACAAGGACACAAAAGAGCAGGTAATTCTACAATGTGTTACAAAAAGATTTGATCTCCTAAATGACTTTATTGTTCTAATAACCATGATAAAAAGTTCTGTTGTTCCTCCATGAAGAACACAACTTTATGATTAACAGTAGAATTCGACTTTGTGAGGAACATTTGCATTTAGCTTCACAAGCGGTTCAATTGGACTTTAATTTTGCAGAGAGGATTGATTTTGGGTAACAAAGCTTCTTTGCTCCGGCATCAGCAATCCTCTTGCTAAGTGTAGTGCTCCTTTCTTTTCCAGGTTTGATCCTGAAAACGTAGTAGAAAAGTGATTCCAGGAGCTCTGGTGCAATAGCGCTTGATATTCCTGCAACCCTAACCCACGGCGGGGTGACCACATAGCTTGCACCTTTACATGCTTCATCCACTATATGCCTTGCTGCGCTCTTCCCAAACCCCACAGGCATGGGACCAAGATAACTCTGTGAGAAAACAACCATAGTATCATTTCAATCAGATAGCAGATACAAGAAAACCCGCACACACACACACAAAAAAAAGAAAAAAAAAAGGGTAGAATCTGTCTCGGTACGTCTCTTCCAACTACATCCATCCCCATTTCACCTCCCTTGAGTAAACTTTTGCCTCTGGTTATCTCAGATTCCATGGGGCCAGGGGCTACAATTGTGATTTTCACTTCTGAACCGAGCTCCAGTCTGAGTGTCTTGTAAAAGTGTATCAGCGCTGCCTTGCTTGCCTGAAACAATACACAGATGGATCAACAAAACCCAATTAATCGATCAGAAAGAGAGGGGAGTATTTGTTAAGAACAGTGGGAGTGTTCAAGATGATCTGTACGTTATAGATGCTAAGATTTGGCTCAGGAACTACTCCTAGCATTGAAGCAATCACAATGATTCGGCCGTTGCTTCTCTTGAGATGGGGAATTGCATAGAAGGTGCAGTAGACTGAACCCCAGAAATTTGTGTCCTGAAATTAGGATGATTTAGTCAGACCCAGAGTTGATAAATTGCTCGAGAGCAGATGAAGAGTCATAAACTAAAATCTGCAGTGATTACCATTATTGAGGTGAAACGGGATATGTCTGTGATGTCAGTGAACTGATAGAAGGAAGCGAGGCCTGCATTTGTGACCAAATGATTTACTGCAAATCATATTTTAGAACGTTAACAACCGCATTGTAAAAAATGGAAGTGATTCACTCGAAGCACATTGCAAATCATGTTAAAAAAAGATCATGAAAAATGGAAGTGGTTAGTTCGAAGCACATTTCAGGTCTTTAGCTCACTCACTCCTTCCGAAGTGTTTGAGAGTTTTTTCAATAACTCCCCGGCATTCATCTGGTTTAGAAACATCTGCAGAAGCAACCAAGACATCGGGAGAGCCAAGTTTGCGAGCAAATTCGGCCACTTCTTCAAGGGCGTGCTGTCTTCTTGCAACAAGGACCAACTGGGCTTCTCTCTTTGCGTATTGGTAGGCCATTTGCTGCAAAGATGTAATATATGTGGCGAGTTTGAAAACAGAGTTAGAAAAGAAAAACAGGGTACTCTGCCGAATTCCATTTTCTTACCTCTCCTATTCCAGAAGATGCACCGGTGATGATCACCACCTTGGACTTCATGTTTTTGGGAAATTTGGGAACGAGAAGCTATTTGAGGAGCTTGAAGAGGTATAACGGTGGAAGGAAACAAAAAAGGAAGACGAGATATATGGGGGCGATGCACCAATTGAAGAGTAAGGTAGTCAAGCGTGGCAGAGCATCCATGACTGGCTGGTGAGTAGTGAGTACCGGAGAAGAGAGTTTGTCTTTTTTTTCTGACCTTTACATAAGACTGCCTATCTTATGGGTAGCGTACAATGAAGAGCCAAGAAGTTGGTTAAAAGCTTCAGATGCGCCCCCTCACCCCCAAAAGAAACAAAACAAAAAAATAAAAAAATTAGAATGTTAAATCATTTGGATTTGCGAAATGACTTCTATGAGCCTTTTTGAGAAGCACTGTGTGCCATAGAATAAGCAGAGTTTCACTTCAATTACACAAAAAAACTCTTCTTACTTTGAGGTTACTGCCTAAAATCTCCAGATTTTTAAGACGCCCATCGTGGATGGAGTAGAAATGCTTCATTGGTTGTTGTAACCACTCTCGTCCACGCTCGGCCCCGCCGTACTGCATGCAATTCTCATTCACACAGCATTCATTAGCAGTTGTAACCTGTCTGGGTCCCGATGAGATATGCCATTCATGTCGGTCGTTAAGTTTCATGCCAAATACTTCAACTACTTTAGCCAAAATGCCAACGACTGCATGTAAATATGCTTCATGCAATGATTACTTTAACGGGGAAATGTTGGGACGAAAACAGAAACACCTAATACCAACTTCTGATATACAATTCTCTAATGAAATGGACAATTATTTCCCGCGAATAAAATAACAATCGTCTAATATTTACAACAAAAATCTGCAATTTACAACCCAAGTCTCCCTCTTTGGGGCTTTAAGAAAAGTTGAGGTCTCCTTTAAAACTTCACCGTAAGCCAGGCATAGAAATCTGTTGTTGCTGCCTCGTCCTCTTCTCCCTCTCCTTCTCTTGCCTTACCCTCTCAGCATCTGCCTGCTCTTTTCTCAGACTCTCCATCTCCTCCTCCATTGCAGTCTTTTCTTCCTTCTGCTTCTTCTTGTGTTCCAACATTGAAGTATCGGAATCTTTGATGGAAAAGAACATTGGACCCAACTCGGCCAACCATTGGGGTTCCACAGCAGATGCGCATTGCATGTACTCTTTCGTCGTCAATATCAGTTCATGATAAACCACATAATCTGGTGTATACCCAAGCCCATACAGGGCACTGCTTGGATGCAAATGGCAGGGCATTCCATTTCTACAGTTCACATATTCACCGACACCTTTCAACCTTGCAGAATTGTGAAAATATGCAGAACAGATGGCCTTTCTCACCACATCCCAATCATGCCCGCATGTTGTTAATGGGATTTTTAAGGTTTTGACTATGTCCAGTAGTTGAGACCTCACTTCTCTCGCTTTTCTCAACCCTTTCACATGCAAAAAGTGGTCATTACACCAATCTCCTCTATACTGGTTTGACTTCCATTGCTCATATACATTGAGTAGCGTTAGATGGTCAGATTCTGGCACAAAAAATTTTTCCCTTGCAGCATCACTCTCTTCAACTCTATCCTTAGGCCTGAAGAATACAGACGGAACTGAGAGCATGGAGACAATAGTAAGAACCTCATTAAGACACTCAAGCTGCTCTCCCATCAAAAGCATCTTGGCCAGCGGTGGATCCAATGGGAACTCCACCATTTTCCAACCGAGTTCTGTCAGGCTCCCAACATTATTGAGTGCACCCAGTACCCACAACTGGTACATGGAATTCAGGATGTTCTCTTGAGGGGGTGGGTCCATAAAGTCAAAATCAAGCAAATTTTCAATTTTAAGAGACTTCAGAAGTAAAACCACATTTCCAAGATTAGTCCGCTGGATCTCTGGAACAGGATTAGGCAGCATCTCATCCTGGTATGCAGATTCTGTATAGAGGCGATAACAAGTGCCAGGGCCAGTTCTCCCTGCACGACCTGCTCGTTGGTCGGCTGCAGCTCTGCTGACAGGAAAGACCTGAAGAGCATCCATGCCCATCTTAGGGTTGTACACCTTCATCTTACCATAGCCAGTATCAATCACATAAAAAATCCCATCAACTGTCAAAGATGTTTCTGCGATGTTTGTAGCAACAATGCATTTACGGGCCCCATCCTCAGCTTTCTGAAATATCTTAGCTTGCAGGTCAGCCGGAAGCTGAGAGTAGATTGGAAGTATAGAGAGCTTGGGGACTGCCTTCTTAGTGGTAGATATGAGCTGTTCCATGCGTTCAGCAAGGGCATAACAGGTCGCTTCGATCTCATCCTGGCCAGTCATGAATATAAGGATATCACCAGGAGGACTGGTGATGTGCACAGTCATAGCTTGCTTCACTGCACCTTCAACATAGTCTTCACATGGTGTCTTACTGTACAAGATATTTACAGGGAATGTTCGCCCTGGTATGTGAAATATTGGCACACTGTAACACATTAAGGACAAGCTTTAGTATTTCAAAAAGAAAAAGAGAATCTCATCTATCTTTATCTCTTCCTCTCCCCCTCTCCCACTGTTTAAAGAAGAGTTGGATGTCCTACAGCATTTGCCAAGGTTTTATTACATTTAACACACATAAAATTGCTCCTAAATACTGGACTCTTTCTTTCTAGAAGCACTCTTAGCGGGCTCATATATATGATCCACACACTTCATGTTGATCTTCAAGAAACGGTAAATTTACAAAAGCAACAAAGTAATACCTTCCAAAAAAATTGGAGAACTTCTGTGCATTTAGCGTGGCAGATGTAACAATGAGCTTGAAGTCACGGCGCTGGGCAACTACTTTCTTCAGTATGCCAAAAAGTACATCAGTATTTAATGATCTCTCATGGGCTTCGTCCATGATAATTACGCTGAAACAGCAAATTATTTGTTAATATTTTAGTCTAAAAGACTAAAAATAAAAAATGTCAATAACAATTGAAAGGGATCAGTCGAAGAGGTTTATTTTTTTGGGTAAAAGGTGTAAATTTTATTGAAAATAATAACTAATGGTACAGTAGTGGTACAAGAATGGGCTGAAGCCCCATTGAATGCAACATAGTACTGTTTTGCTACATTAATGCTGACTCCGATCCGGCAGCAATAAATGCATTCCTGTTAACTCCAGATTTTGGCTGAGCAAGGGACAGCCAATTCTCCAATCTTTGATTAAATTTTTCTTTGCTGCCCACCTGATAACTAATTGAGAAGACACCCTCTACTTCACTGGATCATTGAAGTTTAAACAACTAAAATTTTCAGTGAGTTCTTGACAGATGTAATTGTTGACACTTATTTAAGAATAATGACTTACAAGCACGGTTGGGTGCGCGAAGTTGTCACTTTGCTCTCTCACAAGAGAGTAAAATATTATATTTTGGGGTTCCATGAAATATTAGTATTTTACTCTCTTGTGAGAGAGCAAGTGCACAACTCGCACACCCAACCAGTGCGCGAATCATTACTCCTTATTTAATATCCTTTCCACCAATGTGGGTTTCTACTTATTACCAACATGTTTCAACAATGAACTAGTTATAGGTCATGGCTTCCACCCCATTGAATACTAGCACGAGCAACTTTATGCAAGAGCTATAAATGCTTAGTAACAGTAAGAAAATAATGCAGTTTGAATATAGCATACAAAAACCAACACAGTTGCAGCACGCAAATCAAAGATGACTAAAACTAGGATAAACATGATAACAGCAAGTCTGGAAATTCTGCAGTATGTGCAAAGCAGAAACTGACCGGTATTTGTCCAGATCAGAATCCTTTAATGTTTCACGCAAGAGCACGCCATCCGTCATATACTGAAAAAGTAAAAAGTACAAATCTCAATCAGCATGTTGCACTGGAAAGTCGGAGATCCAGAGCAGTTTAGAACCACTGATGAAAGCACCATTGGTCTTAAAGCTGACGCTTCATAAATGGGAAGATTTGGCAAAAGTAACACATAATGAACAATACAAACAAGGCATGGAAATCAACAGGAACAAAAAAAAAAGAAAGGTACTAGTACCTTTATTAATGTATTAGGCCCTGTAACATCCTCAAAACGAATAGCATAACCAACTTTATCACCCAACTCTGTCTCCATTTCTTCACTGACTCGTTTGGCAACACTCATTGCTGCCACACGTCTTGGTTGGGTACAACCAATAATACCGTTTATTGTGTATCCGTCTTCATTCAGATACTGTCAAATGAGTAAATGCAGCTATAAGAGCCAAGCATATGTCAAACACCAAAAAAGTTTTGCACAACAGATATAGAAATTATTGCCAATAATAAAGTATAGAGAAACCAACCTGTGTAAGTTGAGTGGTCTTCCCAGAACCTGTTTCTCCAACGACCACAATGACTTGATTCTCACGAACAACCTAATATTGTATATTGACAACAAGTATAAAGACTGAGATATTAAACACAGCATCTTAAACTGCATACATCGAGTTCTACTTGTTCATCAGTAGAGGTGAACACAAAATAAAGCAAATTAGTTACATTAAGGACTCCTAAAGTGAAAGAGAAAAAAAATAGACTTTCAATGCAAAGAAACCACAAAAATGAGTAAACAATAACTTATAAAGGAACAAATGAAACAAAAAGTCAGATTAAGCAAACAGATCTGGTCCATGGAACAGTAAGGGCATAAGGGGTTGCAGAGTACCATGAGTCATATGATGGGGCAATATCCACTTGGTAATAGAGATTGAATGAAGATTTATTTAAAAATAAATGATAAGAAAATCAGAGAGTTTGAACCATTTCTAACACGTATATATTTACAATGAATCAATAGTTTTTAAAAAGAAAGTGATAGAAATAAGATGCAAAGCTTTGTACCTGCAGCAGTTCTTCACGGACAGAAAAAATTGGAAGATATTGCCTCTGTTGTGATAAAGATTTCGATTTTGCAAATTCACTCACTGCTTCACCCTTCTCCTTCATATGTTGAGCAAATTTGGCATCCTCCTTAAAGTCTATTTCTCCGTCTTCCCCAACGACAGCTGTGTCTGCATCAATCTGCAAAAATGATAACTCTTAATTGTCAAGACATTCAAATAAGAGAAAATATTCTAGCAGAAATAAGTTACTTGAAGAAACTAACCTGCTCAGCTGTCTTCTCCACACCCAGGATATCACCAAGCTTGGATCCAGCAAGCTCCCAAAACCTCTGTCGCGATTTATTCTGACTCTGCTTTTCATGAACATCCCTCACCAAAGCAGATCCTTTGCGTGATATTATTGCCATATCTGATGTAGGATCTTTTATTGGCATCACAGGTTCCGCTTGTTTTGTAAAAACAACTCTCCCATCAAGGAATGGGGGCTTTGTGTCTGCCATAGAGATATGATAAAGGCTACTAAGTAAAACTTGACAGAAACTTTGTTCTAGTTAATAATTTGATAAAAAAAAACTCGTTTATAGCTACAGAAAAAGCTGAAGAAACTGATTTGATAAAAACTTGAAAACCATTAACTAGGCCTTAGATCACAGCAAGGGCCTAAAAGTTTCTTGCACCTACATAAAACCACCAATTGTTGCCTTCCACCACCAATGGCAAGGTAGCCTTTCTAATCTCCAAACTCAAGAAAATGAATTTATAGAAAAAGCAAGAGAATAAGCTGACCAAAATGGTTTGAAAAAAATTTGAAGATCATTAACCAGGTCTTAGATCATAGTGAAGATTTAGGCATTTCTTGCACCCACTTATAAACACCAATAAGTTGCCTTCCACCTTCAATAGTCTAGGAAGCCTTCCATCAGTTACTCTCTGTCCCAATAAAATTCAGTATCAAGTTATAAAGTAATAAGATTAATACAGGGCATTTCATAAGGTCTATGAAATTATACTTTTGAGTTCATGAATGTGTGCATTGTCGGCAGGTAAGCCTCCGTGGAAAGGAGTCACCCCAAGCTTAGATGGCCTTAAAGCCTTAAATGTTAACAATTGAAGAGGAATGGCGACAAGTAATTTGAAGCTCATCCATCTGTTGAGGGATGCACAGAAGGCTGAATTGATGATAACATGGCTGATCAGATTCTAACTGTAGTTCTTCCACATTTTAATCAACAAGAAGAATGACCCAGATGACATTAACAAGATGTGTGCACCTTTCGATGGATACTCTAGAAAGCTGACTTGGTGATGACATGGACAATCAGATGCTAACTGATGGAGTAACACCACATTTCCATTAACAAGAAAATTGACCAGATAAGGTTAACACGTAGCAGGCCCTTGTCATGCATCACCGAAAAGTAACAGCATAGCTACCTTTGTACAATTAAATAATTGCATATTATTAACAATCACAATTACCAAACAAGCAGGTGCATCTTCACTCCTAAGAGATCAAACATTTAGCCAGCATAATCCAATTATCAAGCTCTCATAATGAAAACCAACTGCATACCATGAACAAGAAGAATGACTTTGCGCTCTTCCTCATCATCAAATTCAGTCTGTACTTCTGTCCCTCTAACAGCTCCAGATCGTAGTAATTGTCGATCTTCCCACTGAGCATTGTCAGCAGTCCTTTGAGATAACTTTTTACTCTGTGCTAGAGACATCCGAGTTCCATCCTTCCGAATCTGCAATCCACAAAGTTTAGATGCATCAGGATACAACATATGTATATAAAACTTACGCAGTATGCAACAGCATTTCTTAGAGAACAACGAAGTAAACTCATGCTGTTTGAAAAACAGAACATATAGTACTTACAATTTAGCTGTTTTTTAAGTTATTTGCATGATATTAAATCAATCAGTAGCATGCAAGTACCCTCTCTGGTATTTCTGCATCATTCTGGATACTAAACGCATAGCTTCTGAGTTCTGAATCACTTGTACAAGATTCAAAATTTCACCACACCAACTCCCTATGATTCATTGTGTTAGGGATGCAAGCTTAAAAATGAGTACAAAGATCCAACTTCCCAATTTTTTTTTTTGAAACAGCAAAGAATCTGATTGACTACTGAAACAATGATTAGCCTAACGAGCCAAATACGAGTTGAGAGCACAAGACTGCCCGATAGATCCACAAGTCCAATCATCGACAACTGCTACAAGATGATAACAAAATGGTCGCTGAACAACCAATTAGAAAGATCCATTACGCCTAGATCCTCTAGGTACTTGCATTTGGCATCAGTTACTTTGTGCTCAATAAGCTATATTCAACATAGAAAACAAATCTAAGAGAAACACTTCAAAAAACTAAATAGAAAAAACAATTAAACTTAATCTCGCTGAACAAAATGGGTAAGAAAAGGTTTCAGGATAAGAAAATTTTATTCTTTAACCACTTTCTATTTCTAAAAAGACATGAAGACAACTGCAAGAGCAAGTTGACAGACAAGCCAATTTTAACTTTTGACATACCAGTCTCTTGGTTAACTCTGCTTCCTTCTTTTGGAAAGATGCATCATCCCCCAGAAACACAGATGAGCTATCAGCATCAAACATTGTACTTCCTTCCTCCCTATCGTACCTACACAGAGAGGACAAAATCTTAACGCAGTCAAGTGAAGAATTGAATAATCAAAAAGCAGGTCATTAGTTTCATAATTGAAAACTACTTCCATGCAATACAAGGAAGTAACCAAGCCCTCCCCAGTATCAAAAACCAGAACGATACATGAGAAGCTAGAAGTAGCTTCCTAATATACATTTTTTTAAGGCAAAACGCCATCATGCACAACAAATTTCGTGTCATTAGGGTGGAAAAATTGTTCCAATTAGATGCTCGTAAAGTACAAATGCCATGGGCATTTTACTCCATTGTTTGTTTATACTTTATCCCACTTGCTCACTTCATTGTAAGGTGGTCCTGGATTGCAAATCCTTTTAAGTCATTCAATACGATCATAACATAGATCACAAGGTTATTGTTGAAAAGTTGGGCTTCATACAAAATTAAACCCAGAACGATGATGCAAGTTGTGCCTCAGATGACTCAATTTGACAGAGTCCCTAATTTTTTTCCCCCAAAATTACTTGGTCCCTAACTTTTATAGGGGATGGTTGTAAAGACTAGCTGCAATCACAAAACCAAATGTTCAAATAGTTTCCCATGAATATCCAAAATATAAGCCTCGCCACAATGTCAAACATGAATAGACAAATAGATGATTCAGAAGTGCCACATACCATGCTCGATCGGCATTGTAGTCCATTTCCAAGCGCATATTTTCTGTAAGCTCGTGCCTGCCATCATCAATTAAGGAGGAATTTGTGTCCGAGTATGTCTCCTGAAGAAAATGGAAATACCAGAGTAACATGCAAGTCAAGGACTAATATCAGAGAGGTACCAACCATATCAAACTGAGAGACCCTTCAAATGATAATATACAGTAATACAGTGTGAATAATGGAAAGAGGAATAGGCGTGGTTTAAAAAAATATGCTGCATTGGAGGTAAGTTAGTAGAATTTTTCATGACAATTTGATCCTAATTGAGGAACTCCAGTTCCATCAAAAGCATAAAAATGGTTTCATGGAAAGTCCATAAAGGAAATAACTTCCAATTACAGTGCTAAACCTTTACATTACTATCATATTCCCCCTCATAACCAAGTGCTATGAAATCAATTTAACTAATTTTAGGCTCATGAACCTTCTTTCTATTCTCAATATAATTAAAAAGAACCCAGTAGAATTTGCAATTAATAGTTAATATGTCCTCCATACACAAACAACACACAGAATCACTTGTACAAAACAAAGAAATAATAAGTGGTGAAAAGTGAACTAGAACAGATTATCGATAAAAACAGAGAGTTATAAGTGGTGAAAAGTGAATATACAACCAATTTATCAATATGAAAACAGTAAAAAGTAATAATTGGTGAAAAAAGAACTATACAACAGATTAACAAGATGAAAATAACAAGATTCCTCATATTTGCAACATCAAAAGAATAAGAGATTTGGCCTAACATGCACAAACATCAAAGAGTGTTATTGTCTCTCAAATCATGCCAGCAGCAGGTTTCTAGCTAAGCATTTCATATGAAAATAATGCATCAAACATCTGACAGCATCAACATTTCATATAGAAAATGGATTGTAAACAAAGACCAAGCTACTGTCCTTCAGACCAATATTTTAAGTAAACATGAGAAGATAAAACGAAACCCAGTGACTCATTGTTATAGATACTTATCTAAATTCATGCAATGTTACCCGTAAATGTTCAGGTTAAAAACAAGACGAGAAAAGTAGAACCAATCCACACCTGTGGATGTTTATTATCAGCTGTAAAACTAGGTTGGTGTGATCTTCTCCGTTGCCCAGTATCAGAAGACTTTCTTGACAAGCCAGAAGCACGTATTGGAACAGGAGATGGGGCGGTATGATCCCAGGGAGAAGGTGAACGTCCTACAAAATTTCAAGTAATGCTTTACATGCAAGGTTTCGAAAACGTCATATCAAAAGATAGCATGACTTAAATAGAACCATCAAATATACCTGAATAGGGTGTATTACCGCCCAACCATGGCGATACCAGTCGTGCATCAGGTGATCCAGCAGCAAGCATTGGAGAAGGTGAGGGACGGTAGTGTCTTTTACCCACAAAATGACCCTCACGGCTTGGAGTGCCTTCTGGTTCCAAATTGTCATCATCCCATTCAGAATTGCCTGCACGTATGACTATGGGTAACTACACAGCAAATTTTGCTCTAAATTTTAAAATAACATTATATAAAACAAAGGGATGCATATATACCTGATGTCCTTCTAGGAGTATGATCATATTTTCCTCGCTTTCTCTCAGGTTCCACTCCGTAACTCCTTTCATATGCATATCTCTCTTGTGATTCTCTTCCATACGAATGTTCTCCATAATTGCTACTGTGCCTCCCACTCGCCCTTGAACTCTCTCTATAAGATAAGTCTGAAGATTCTCTTCTTTCATTTCTACGATTGTACCTCTCGTGCTTATCTGGACCAGGAGAACGAGCAATTCTGATACTTGCACTTGATGGGGAAGGATCCTTCAGATGAAAACAGGAAAATAAGGGAAAAAGAATATTACCATCTCATGCCATCAAAAGCCATGGAAATTGGAAAAGCTGTAAAAGATTATAACATATCAATACGAGTTTTGGTATGATTTTATCAGTCCCAACCTAGGCTACAAGAATAAGGTTAGGGCAGCCTAGAATGGGATACATATTAGGGTTTTGGTTTCCATGTTTGCCAACTTCAAGCTTTTGTCATCAAAAGCAAGCAGCAACACGATTTTCTCAGTTGAGCAATGAGTTTATGGATGAGGGAGGGAGACACCTTTAGCAAGCTCGTCAGCTGCAGCATTAGCAGACCTGGAATGTGATTCCAGCGGCAACTGGTTTTCTTTCCTAATTCTCATATCTCTCTAAAAAATACGATTAGCCTCCAAGGGGATTACCTTTCCTTTTGCACCACTTTTCTATCAGCAGTGGTCCACTAAACTTCTCATCAAACAATGGCAACCCTTTAAGAACAGTAAGGGTTTCAGCTTCAGTGGAGACTCACCTTCTCCAGACCATTAGGAACTAAAGACTCCACTGAGGCTGAAACTCTTTGTTGTCCTTAAAGGACTGCAATTATTTAAAGAAAAATTGAACAGATCATTGCAAATAGAAGGAGACTGCTTGAATGTAGTAAAATGGTGCAAGAAAGAAGCTGAGCCGCCTTGGAGATTGATAGTGTTCTTTAGAGAAATATGAGACTAAGGGGGAAAAATTAGTTGTACCTGGAATCATATTCCAAGGTCTACTAACTCCACAGCTGATGGCCTAGCCAAGGATGGTGTTTCCCTCCCTCACCTTGATGTGAGGGAGCCACCATAAAACCTTTGTAAACTCTGCATTATCTGTAATGTATTTTGCCTAAGAATTCAATGAAAGAAAACTTTTTAAAAAAAATTAAAAAATAAAAAAAAAATAGCACTCCACATATGGTTCTCTCATTCCCATAGAGCCACTTTATTATGTGTGCCTCACTCAATTGTCAGATTTTCCTTATAACTAAGGTCCCCCACATCTTTGGGTTTGCAAACTTCTTCCCATTTAATAAAGAAATATCTGAAGTTCAATGAACTATCTTTCCAGAGGAATCTCCTCATGGAAAGGTTTCAAGGTCTAGCTTCTCACATTTAATCTGCTCTTAATTCTAGGAAAGGTATAACACTCTTCATTACCATCCAACCAAATTTCCAACACTGGCTGGATATTCGTAAGAAGGTAACTAATGATCAAGAACCTTGCATCGAACAGGAACAAATCAATCTAACATTAAGAATTTATAAAGATGATACTACAATTTCATGAATCAAACCCCAAGCAGGAATTTAGCAGGTTCAATTTATTAGCTAACTATTAAATATTCAGTTAGACACACTAATGAGTAAGGAGGGGAAATTAAATCTAGAAATGCTAGAAAAGGACAAGAAACAAGCATGGAAGATAAGTCTTCATCATACGAGTCTAACATTAAAGCATCTGAGAAAAGAAGAAATATCTGAATAATTACAGGGAATCAAGAGTGAGAACGTACTCTGGAACAACGACGTTCTTTTATGAGCTGAATGTTACCGTGATCTCTTTCTGTTGTGGAAGTAGATTCTGTGATAGTAGAAGCTAAGAAGCACTTCGGTTAGAATACTGATGTCATGTAAGGAGTGATAACATATGAAGAATCAAACACCGGTGTTTCTAGCAAAATTATCATCAAAGTATAGATTGAACAAAAAAATACACAACTCTTTCTATTGTTTTTTTTGAAAGTTTTAACTCTTTCTATTTAAAAGTAAAAGACCATTTATTAGAAGCCGCTACCTGCAGAATTCTTCCAAATGAATGAATTTCTAGCTGAAAGCAACTAAGATTACAATGTAAATGCTGCTCTCATTCATTTTCATTTTGTAAACAAGGTAAGTGTTGCAAAACCACGTATCCTGCTGCAGAACCGTACCACCGATGACAGTATAAGTGTGCCATCATTGGCATAAAGAAAAGAGTTTATGAGTACCAATATGGCAGACAAAGGATGCCATCAATTGGATAGAGTATGGCATGTTTTTTCCTTGTTTTAAAGGCTGTCTTGTAGTTCAATATTTTAGGGATTTCTATAGTCGATTTGTAGAATCACACACACAAATATTTATATATGAGGCAGCTGTACCCTGTTTCACCTCTCATTCATCTCCCTTTTTTCCAATCATACAAACTACATGTGAACATATAGCGCCAAAAGCCTTACCTGAATTTGGTGTTTCATTAAAAGAAGCTCCTCGATAATTCCGACGAACACGGTTACGCTCACTCGGAAAAGAATTACTCCCTACATCATCTAACTCTGAGCAAGTAGATTCTCCTTCCTCATCCAGAGAATTCACAGCCAAAACACTCCTGTCCTGAGGAACCTTGAAAGCACCACCAGTTTTGGATTCTCTCTTTGCACTAGCAAGCACATCCAAACCTGTATAGAAAATAGTATTAAGTCATCAAACAGTAAATTGCATAAGTTTGTCTCTTCCCTTGATTGATGGCATTGTACTTGTTGGATACTTCTGGTGTTTGTTTTCTTTCAGTTGAGTTTATGAAAGGCCACATAGTGAAATGAGATGTATGAGGAATTTCAGGGATCTTTAGCCCCAAAACTTCTCTTCCATCTTCACTTCTCTTTTCTTCTCTCAAATTATTTTTTATCTTTCAAACTCCTCCCATCTTACTTCTTTTCCTCTCTTAGTTATGCATCTAGTCACCCTAATACTTAAGAGCCATCTGAGAAGAATTTGATCAATACGTAAGCAAGAAACTTGCCAGGAAGTCTCTAGACATACTAAAAATAATGCTCACAGGCGAAAGAAGGAAAAAATACCAAAAAAATGGCTTGTACAAAAGTCAAAGTCAGAAAAATCTGTATGCGAAAAAATACAATTTTTTTTCCTCTAAATGATGAAAATTTCACTCCAAAATAAAAAATCAAAAAATTGTCTAGCATACAAAAATTATGGAAGATCTTATACAGAAAGGCCTGCAAGACCTGATGTGGCGCCAACGCCTAATATAGACAGGTTTCAAATGTAATATATAATATAAAGACTCCAAAAAATTTTCTTTAGAAGGTAGCAGTGACTTTTGTTACCCTTATCCACCAAATGGCAGTTACAAGATATCTTAAATCCAGACATTTAGCATGAATTTTTCTTCAAAGGTCGAGAACATACCTAGAAGGGATTTCTTCTCAGGTTGCTTGAATGTCAACCTATCCTTAATAGGAATCTGCAAACCTCCTTTACTTGGTTTCTCTGGTTCTAATAAATCTGTTGTCTTATCAATGTCCATTACGTCTCAAACTCAAAGCATCAAACCTGAAAAGCATAAGACGATTCAAAAACCTTTTAATACTACAGTTTCTGCTTTCCGGAGCTTAAAACTTATAATTTCAGTTAATAAAACAACAAAAACAAAGAAACATATAGTTCAACAAGAACATGAACAAGCTAGAACCTGCCACACAATAAACACAAATAGTTTATGGTTTCATGATATAGTTTTCATTATCATTTACAAGATTTATAGAATTCTGAAGAATGCAAGATAAAAATTATTCCCCAAAATAGAATGATATACCATGAATTTAACAAGATATAACTTATTTACCAAGAAACACTCGGCTAAAAAAGACATAATCTGATTACTAACGCAAAACTCAACCACAAAATGGAAGAGGAAAAAGTCGAATTAACAAGGAAATAGTAAAGCAGTGAGTATCGAAAAAATAGCACCGATTCCCCATGAAAAAGAGCTAAAATAAAATGAAAAACCAGAAATTTATCAAAAGAAGGTTTCGAATAGCCTAGGCCAAAAAAAATAATAATGGAGATGATGAGAAGCGGCACCGAATCTGACCTGTAGAGTGACCTTATTGAAATCCGTGGAAATCAAACACATAAAACGAACGGGAATAAAAGCTCGCTCGATCTTCTCCTGCGACTAAAACCTCGAGTCCAGGGTTTCCCAGAAACAGAGTGGAGGGAGAGAGTATGAATTGACTGTCCGTAGAGAAGAATGAGTTGCGGTTTTTAGTTCTGAGACTTCCGAGTTCCGACACCCCACCCGACCCGACACTTTTGTTAAACCAGACCGCATCAAACCGGACTGATTTAATTTCAGATCGGACCAACTCGCCGGGTGGACTCTCTTAGGCAAAACGGGTTATGACCTTCAACCGAACCGTAATAAGTTCCGGTTCCGGTTCAATATAATCGGACCGGCCGATCCGGTCCGGTTTGAAATACAGTAGCATGAATAAACTAATATTTGTACTCATTTTCAATATATTTTACATAAGAATAATGTTAGTTTCACTTAGCCCCGCCCCACACACTTATTAATCTAAACCATTGATGCCTAGAGTTTATCCTCTAGTCAATAAGATTTTATAAACAAAATTTTTTTTTTTATATTTTTAAGGGCTTAGATTAACATGTAGTCGGATAAGTGCATCTGCTAGATAGGTCTAGCATTACTCTTTACATAATGTTTGCTTATATTTATTGACAGCGGGCCCGATGTCTGTGGAGATGTGAATGGGAGGCGATTGCCTACTCTACCGTTCGGACCGATTATTAAACGGAACTAAACGAAAATAAAATATTAATTTTTGTCTACTACTCTATCGTTTACCATTTTACCGTTTAATAAATGGAACGGAAACAGGTATAACTCTTCTGAACGTTATTATCTGTCCAATAAGATTTTTTTATTATTTATTATATAATTATTAGAGCTGAAAAGTTTGGATAAAATTTTAAATATTTTCATATTTTTTTATAATTATTGACTCATGGTTTTATAGACCATATATCATAGATTCATAATTACTATTAGGATCGTACCTCTTAATCTAATATTAACAAATATTTCATTTTTTCTTGCAAATGTCAAATTTTTAGATAAATGTAAACAATCATCATGCAAAATTAAATTCATTATAATTCATAATTAAATAATTTTACAAAAATAAACATAACAAGTAACAAATATACACATATATCATGTATGTTTCAATTATCATTTGCAAATGTCAAATTTTATAACGTACTCGTCCACGTTGCAGTCCGGTTTAGTGCCCGTACCGTTTATTACTTCTCGTTGTGGAACGATGGCCGTTTCTTTAGTTTCCATAGTCCTATACAATAATGGGGTATCGCTGAAATCCAACAACCGATTCATAACATTGCCAATTCACTGAGGTA
Organism: Aristolochia contorta; assembly: GCA_022405105.1. NCBI lineage: Eukaryota > Viridiplantae > Streptophyta > Magnoliopsida > Piperales > Aristolochiaceae > Aristolochia > Aristolochia contorta. Next base: position 27,221,748 of record CM039667.1, on the reverse strand, counting down.
GTGAAGCCCTTTTCATCTTGTAGAACACGGTACCCTTACGAGTCCTCTACAATTGGAATATGGCCTTTAATTTCCTCTCTTTCTAAACAAACAGCCACCAAAAACCATAAGAAGCCCAACTTCTACGAGAGAGAACCAGATTAAATTGCAGGTTCGTTGTCTCACATCAACAGTTTTTCAATACTGTAGCCTGGAAGAGTTGGTATCCAGAGGTTCATCGATCAAAGAACTTTTTTGAAGCTTAATTAACATTGAGCTCAAGTTGTACTGCCTGCAAGATTTGATAAGTTTAGATGAAACTTGGTCCTGCATGGTTTGACAGGTTTAGATGGGACTTCAGGTATAACGTACTCTTCTTGAAGACAAGCTGACTGCCTGGGTCAGGCAAGCATATAGTTTCACAATTGAGCTATGTATGTATAGCACTCCGTTTCTCATTCCAGAATTAGGCATAAAACGAATTCAACATGAAAAAGTTTTAAGTTGCTTGCACCAGGACTAAATGACGAACGATGTTCCTCAACATGGAAGTTTAGGCAAGCACTTAAAAGCAAAACTTATAAAAGAGAAACAGTTTTATTTAGAAGGTATAGCAGCGCAAAATCAGGGACCTCCCAACTCCGTTTGTGCATGCTCATGTTCTTAGTTTATGTTCGCTCGAGTTTACTTGCATTATTAGCACCAATTAAGTGATCCCCATTAAACAAGACACGAGAAACCTAACAAAACTAAGAATCGTGTTAGAGATTAGATCTGATTAGAATATCAGATCGACCAAGAAACCAACTCAGCCACGATATACTTTTTCAGGAAAGAAATCCTGAAAATTAATTAATTAAGGCGGGTTTTCTAATCTAACTCCAACTGAAACAAGTACGTACCATAGAGTCCCTTCATCCTCTCAAGCTCTCATGGACGGGGAAGCTCTCATGGACGGGGTCGAGAGTTTGCCCGAAGACGTCTCCCTGGAGATCTTTTCTCGTCTGCCGAAGAAATCACGGCTGCAGTGCGAAGCAGTTTCGAAGAGATGGGAGAATCTGATGGGGAAAACTGATTCTCTACTAATGGACTCTGGTTTCATCCATGTAAGTTACTGCCCCGACGAGACGGCACAAATCAAAGTTTTACAGATTGGATGGTAAAGGGTCACTCCACCTCCAAGAGTACTACTCCCTCGTCTTATCCAAGGCTGAGTCTTTTAATTGGCTCATGGGTTCATGCAACGGCTTCCTCTATGCGATGATCAAGACGAAAGATCCAATTAGTGTTATGAGCCATGTTCTGTACAACCCGGTTACGAGGCAGCTCACCACTCTTCCTCCGCTCCCTCTGATTAGAATGAATAATATGGTTCACGACGACCCCAGCTTCTTACGTGTGATCACTTTAGCCATAGGTTTCGCACCTGATTTGGCCACCAATCACTACAAATTTCTCGTCGTCTGCAAAGAGTACTACTATTCAAGAGACGACGGGTCGATTAACAACGGAATTCTCAAAGTTGCCGTCTTCAATTCCGAGACGGGAGAATGGAAGACTCTAGGGAAGAAATTTGAAAACACTTACGTCGAGGGGGCTGCTAAACTTTACTGCAAAGGGAGTTTATACTGGCTCGACAGATTATACTCGTGGGTTGGTATTCGATACAATATCGGAGACCTTCCGACGCATCTGCTTGCCCAAGACTCGGCTTTGGAATCGCGCACGCTTATCTCCTGGAGTAGTGTGGGAAAATGAGGGGAGCATCCGTCACTACCAGCTCTGTGACGATCAAGGTCTCTGCATCTGGGTGTTAATGGAGGAGCTGGTTCCAGTAGGGTCGTCCTGTAATTGGACGAAAATCTACTATGTGGACAAGCTAAAATTGAACTCAATTTTTGCAGAAGCCATCAGATCAGGATCAACACTATTCTCGATGATTACTAGGGTCTTTGATTTCAATGAGCATCTTCAGGTCCTCTATCTCCATACAGCTCATGGGGACTTCGGTTACAACATTTGGAAAAAGGCCATGTCCCTTCTCAAACCAGGAAGGCACTTGGAGTTGACTATGACCTACAACAATATGGTGTTACCGGACGTGGGACTCATAAAACTAGAATCCGCTACCTAATTTGATGAGCACGAGAATGACTAGAACCTAGCATATTCAGCATAGGTAAAAGCATATATCTTTTATTCTTTTTATTTTAATTGGTATCTACTTTATTCATTTAATTTGTGAGTTGCTAGTTATATACAGTATTTCCTTTGGGCCTTTGTCATATGTTATCACTTTAAATTTTCAGCCGATGCCAAGGGTTAGAAACAAGTAATTTGCAAACATTGTGTGTAGTATTATAGCTTCCTTGTAAAATTGAACTCACAATCGTACTCTCTTAGTCTCGACTACTCCCACAAGATTAGTCAAAATTATACTTTTTTCTTAAACCTTAATTTAAGAGATCAAATTAATTTGGTTATACTGAAGCAAACTTATTTTTTCTTTAAATTCCCACAAACCATTCTCATCAAAACAGTTAAACAGTTTGACTGCAACATAATTTGGTCCCAATCAACATTATGACTACCATGGGGAGGATCAATTGTGTAAGCCAACGGGCAAAATCAGAGCATTTACGAACACATCAATATTAACTTGTCGTGCAATATCAAGGTGTGATTAAACTAAATTGCTTGGATCCAATGTATACATTGGAACAAATTGAATCCAAAACATCAGATTAAGGAATATGTGAAAGTCCCTTCTTGTGTTATTAACAACACAATTGTGTTTTCTGTCATTGCTCATTCCAAGCACTTGTAATTGTAAAAGTATTGGTTATGAGATTTTAAACTCTTGAATCATAAGAATAAAACAACTGATATCAGAGAGTTGTGGTCTTGTTTCCAACTAGGTAAACCAACAATAGAGGTTATGATTTGCATTAGTCTTCTCATTTTAAATCTAGTTTGAATGTTTGAATTTGATATACTACTAGAGCTTATCTATCTAGCAGATTCTATGCTCCTTTGCATCATTCCTAGAAAATGTAATATTTTTATCGACATAATAAATTTAAGTACTTCATATAAATAGAGTATTGTTATATAATTTGGGCTACCATTTGACCATTTATTTCAGTCTTTGGCACAATGACTATGTAAATATAGAATTACTTGTTTTGAACAAAATAATGTTTCTCAAATAATTACTAAAAATAATACTTCTAAGAGTTAATTTCTAAATTAGAATTATTAGTATATATATTGGGTTTATTTATTTTTTATAAAATTAATTATAATTTACTACGTATAATTAATGTTTAAAAAACCGAACCAGCCATCGAACCGGTTGTAAGTCCGATTTTGGTCAAATAAGTAAGACCGGGTTGAACCAACTGTGAAGATTATCTTATAAATATTATAAGAACGATTTACAATAAATCACCAAAAGAGTTTTGATACCTGCTCTTAAGTTGCACTTAAGAGTAAGGTTCAAACCCAGCCGCTAACACCCAAATTTTTCCTCCTTTTACTGGACGAAATCACTAGGTGGACCAGGTTTTGAGGCAAAATGGTTATTACCTTAAACCAAGCTGAAATAAGTACCGGTTGTGGTTCAACAGGGTTGGACCAGCCGTTCCGATCTGGTTTTTAAAACACAACGTTTAAATCAATATTATAAAAACCAAACCGGTCGGCAAACAGATAGTAAGTCCAATTTTGGTCGAACTAGTTATTCGGGTTGAAACCAGTGAAAGTTATATTGTAAATATTTAAAAAATAATTCATCATAAAGTACAAAAAGTACATCTCAATCAAGCTTCAAAAAATCACCGTTGGGGTCGATAAATCTACCACAAGAAAGATTATTCACAAAACTTATACATAGTGAAACAAAAACTCCACATAAATGGAGATAAGTATTCACTACAAAAACGAAGAGAAAAGAAGAAAGAGAGGGCAAAACCCACAAAACACAGGAAGACACAGAAATCACAAGAATCTTACCGGAAAAAATTAAGAAACAAAGCTAATCCACCATTCTTCAGGTCGGAAATACATATTATAAACTATGACAACACTCAAAACGATCATCTGCTACACGGCTAAGCAAGCCATAGGAGAAGGAAAATAATGAAGCGAAAGAAGAGGCCTAAGAAAGCGCCGCCATGGAGATGGAGAGCTTGAGCCTCAACAAAATGTAAGTGCAAAAAGAAAAACGAGAAGGGGAGCCCTCATGCAGGAAGAAAACACTGGAATGGGGAGAAGACGACCGGAGCTCAGACAAACAATCACAAAAAAGCTAGATTGTAAGGGGGGATAAAAATATAAGACAAGATGGGGACACGTCATACAAAAGGACCGAAGAAAAGCAAAACTGATACAACAACAAGTATGGTTCAAAACATAGACTATGTACTCACCCTTTTCGGGAAACAACAATACTCTGAGCGACGACTAGCCGGAAAGCCTCTCCAGAGAGGTGGAAGACGACCAAAAAAATAGTTAAAAAGTCAAGTCAGCCACGTCATCACAGATATGAAAATAGAGCCAAAAGTGTATAATGAAGCAGCATAAAGCAGGATGAAATAAATATGATGGGACATCAGGTATGCCTCCAAATTGGCTTTGGTGTTGTTTTTGTCTGCCTGAAATGATTTTGCTTACCATATGGAGTCCAGCAAAAATTTTAAAAGAATTAAACACGATAGAAACATGTATTAAACAATTTCATTACGAAAAGACAGAAGAGAGTCTAGATAAAAAAACACCTTGTTTTCCCAAGGAAAATTAGTCTTGCTCACAAAATTGCACGTAGCAAGCCAAAAACATTTATGAATAGTTTGACAAATCAAGGGGACAAGTCGGCTCCTACGCAGAACCTCAGATTTCATTCCCAAGACACCCCAAATAAAAAAACACTAAAAAGAAATGCTCAAAACTCTTCCTATGTTTTACTTCGGCTACACAAAGTTCTCATCTTCTCCTCATACACATTTCTTTGTTGGCCGAATCCGTTGTCTTCACTACGAAAAATCATGGAAAACCCACTTTTCAATCCCGAACCATCCCCCTGAAATCGGCGGCTACTCAATTAGAGGTCGCCATGCCCAGACTTGCACAGAGAGTGGTTGGCTCGAGCTCGAAGTTAGACACAAACATGGGAGAAAAGCAGCTAGCTATGATCACAGGGGATTTAAATAGAGTTATTATATCACAAGTGTTCGTAGAGAAAAGACTAGCCCATGTACAAAATATCTTGGTTGGAATTTTTGTAGTAAGAGTCCCAACACCCCTATTCGCCATAGCAAGCTTTCTCCAAAATATCCTCACCAAGCCTGAACTCCCTGAGCTAGCAGTAGTTGTGTATGCTCTAAATAGGGGATACCACTCCATTATTCTTGACTCGGAAGTTGATGGCGAAGAGCTACTTTTGCAAGCACCCATTCGCATTAAGGAATCCTACCTTCCCCTCTTTTGTTACCCAAGAAATTTCCATGTGGATAACTACTTATTCACGAGTTCACCTTTGTGGGTTCGTCTACTGAGAATTCCATTTAACTTGTGCCATGATGTTACGCTACGTATGGTGACCCATCCCTTGGGACAATATGTATGTATGGATTCAGAAACTGCAGAGAACCCTTGTAGCCGAACATACGCAAGGGTTAAAGTCCTCGTGAACCTTGAGGACGAAGAAATAAAGGGAACACTAACCTACCAGGAGTAAGATTTTATCTGCCATTCATAGTGGAGGGAAGACCCAAAATCTGGACTATATGCAGGAGGTGGGGCCATAACATGGTAGAATGTAGAGGTCGGGTGCCAGCAAGAAATGAAGGTGAGCTGGTCCCTATCTAGCAACGTCAGCATGAGGACGATGACCAGGATGGGGATTGGATATGGGTTGAGCGCCAAACGTACCAAGAGAATAACATCAGAAATAATCAACAAAGGAGTAGAGACATGGAAGGCAAAACACAATCCGCATAAAAAAGAAAAAATGATGAAGGAGACAACATAAATCCAGACCTTGTCGCAAGGTAAGATTTCTGCCACCAACCTAAATTGTTTAATATGTTAGTAGTCCTAGTTTGGAACAATCGAGGAGCACATGGCTCCTCTGTTAAACACGCTTTTTTTAATATAGTACAAAATCACTCACCGGATATATTATATTTTTTGAAGATTAAATCGGTAAATCCCGAATCATCTCCAACTTTTAAATGGTTGGAAAACATATTTCAATTTTCTTTCATGATTCCCTCACAAGGTCTTAGTGGGGGCCAGTGGTTATTTTGGAAAGCTAGCATAAATCTAGTTATCCTAAACTCTTTCCCCTATATTATACAATGTAAATTAGACTCTAGGGTAGGTAAACGTATGAATATTACATTTACTTACCTCCTCCCACAAAATAGAAGATGGACTCAAGCATTAAATGAGTTAATGTTTTTGTCTCAACCACAAATGGAACTAGTAATGATAATAGGGAGATTTCAATGCTATTTTGAATCAAACTGAAATATTCTCTGCACATGAGAATAATTTTAGAGAAAACAAATCCTTTCCTGAATTAATATCAAATGGAGGATTAAATGACCTGGGATATTTAGGCCAAAAACACACTTGGTCAAACGACAGGGAAAGTAACAAGTTAGTTATGACATGTTTGGACCGTGCACCGGTGAATAAAACTTGGCTTAGCACCTCGCCGAACTCAACTATACGTATTCTGCCTAGGATCAGATCCGATCACTCCCTTTTACTATTCACTACAGAAATGAACACGCTTAGAAACAATAGGCCGTTTAGGTACCAAGCTATGTGGCGTGAGGGTGAGGGCTATGAAGACATAATCTCACAAGCTTGAAATAGCAATAAACACCCAAATCTCACATGCTTTCTTTTCAGAATTGTTCTCACAACAAACACCAAAGAGCGCCTCCCCCCCCCATTCAAACCATTGACCAAACTCTCCGAATTAGATAGAGCCTCATTAACAACACCTATTTCAATGAGAGAGATGAGAAAATCTCTCTTCTCAATGGATTCATACAAAGCCCCGAGCCCAGATGGACTGCAACCCATTTTCTTCAAACACCATTGGCTTCTCATAAAAGACGATCTCTTAAGTAATATACAAAACATCTTTAATTTAGGCAAAATGGTAGAAGATTTAAATAATCCATATATTGTCCTCATTCAAAAAAAGGATCAGCCAACAAACTTCAGTGATTACAGACCCATTAGCCTTTGCAATGTGACTTATAGGATCCTAACAAAAATAATGGCCACAAGAATGGCAGAGTTTATTCCGAAATTAGTATCACAAACACAAGTTGACTTCATAAAGGGTAGACAAAATTCGGATCACATCATGCTTGCCCATGAGATCTTAAAATCGTTTCAGCTAAAAAGAAATAAATTTTCTTTCTTTGGAGCAAAAATAGATCTCAGAAAAGCGTTTGACACATTATCTTGGGACTTCCTGAGACACACATTACAAATATATGAATTCCCTGTACAATAGCAAGATTTAATCTTTTTGTGCATTAGTACTACCTCATATCAGGTCCTCATAAATGGTACCCCTTTGAGACCATCACACCGAAATGTGGAATTAGACAAGGAGACCCCATATCTCCTACCCTCTTTATCTTAGCCACCGAATTATTGTCTGCAAAATTTTCAGAAGCCACCCACGAGGGCAAAATGGGCCCATGGAAAACAATGGAAAACATGCCTTACATTTGCAATATGCATTATGCCGATATTAGAGACATACTAAAAGAATATGCTGACTACTCAGGTCAGTGTATAAATAACTCCAAATCTGCAATCTTCTTCTCTGCCTCGGTGCCAACACATACTCAATCACAGATTAAAGAAATTCTTCCTTACAAACATACTAAATCATTAGGGTCATAACTAGGAATAGAAATTCCTGGTCAAAATTACTAGGGAAATATATGAGCCTCTCATCAAATCAATACAAGAAAGACTAGAAGGTTGGATGAAAAAATCTCTTTCCTTAGCAGGAAGGATTACATTAATCAAAGCTGTCCTCTCTAGCATCACGCTACACATGTTAACTTGTTTCCAACTACCAGTCAACATAACAGAAAAAATTGAGAAACTCTTTTGTAACTTCCTATGGTCATACAAGGGATACAGGAAAGTACACAGTAAAATGGTCTAGTATATGCGAATCTCACCGAGATGGTGGCCTAGGTCTAAGAAGCTTGCAAAGTCTGGGCTTGGCATTTAGAACTAAACTGCTATGGTGTACGATTCTATCAATCTAACTCACTCTGGGCAACATACATGAAAACAAAATATGGCTCTTCACCACTTACAACTTTTAGTGCAAATAAACAAGAGTCCTCTTTGACATGGAAACAAATGTCAAAACAAATAAATACTCCAGTAGGAAAGACAAAACACCTGATATCAAGAAGAAATAACACCTCATTATGTTATGATATATAATTGGGTTTGAAAACTAGATAAACCATTGATTGAACTAGATAGATTAGTTGCTGGCCCTTATAACCCAAATGAAAAAGTTGACTTTATTACTCTTGGAGACAATAGTTGGGACAAAAATCTCGTTAGGGAGTTTTGACCCTCTAACGTAGTTGACAATGTATTAGAAACACCTAAGGAAGATGAAAATCTAGATTCCGAGGGATCCTTTTCAATTAAATCGGCATACCATATTTTTCAACAAAATTTTAAGGAAAGGAAATCTACTCAGCTAAATGGTCCTAGGGACTGCAAGTGGCCACACATATGGAAAATTAAAACACTTCTGAAACATAAAACCTTCCTATGGCTACTAATGAAATAACTGTTCTACCGTCTCCAGGAATAAAATAATATTATCCGTTTACCGTTCTATTGTTTAATTAATGAAACGGAAATGGAAATAGCTCTTCCGTATCTGTTCTACCGTTGTACCATTTAAATAAGGTAGTATGGTAAATTTATCAATCTTTTTTGTGTTTAAATTTTTATTTTTATTAATTGATTAATTTGCCAAGTATACTCTTCACACAATGAGATATCATATAAATATTATAGCAAACAATAATAATTTACTTATTCAGTTATTTTTTTTGATAAATTACATCGGTAAAATTAATAAATGATGTTTAATAATGATTGTATATAGGTTTAAAAAATTGTTCCCCCTCCTATTATATTTGTATAATTATTTTAAAATTTATTTTCTTTTTTCATTACAATTGAGTATAAATATGACTAATTAGCTTAGAATCTTAATTTATTATGAGCTATATCTTATATGAGTTATTGAATATAATAACTCATTGGCTTAGAGACTTTAGAGTTTTATGTGTAACAATTGTCAAAATAACATATTTGCAATACGAGTTAAGTTTCTATTATGTTTTTTAGTATGCAATAATTAATACTATTATGTAACATATTGAATATGTGAATATTTGTTAAATCAACCAAATGTCTTAAATTTACTGACATGGATTATTGTATTACTATAATCGAATAAAAATCAATAAACTTATTATTGATTATAGATCATCTCCCAAAGCAATAGTTAATACTTGTAGGGGTCCATAATTAAATCACATAAAATATATAATAAGCGATCTTCCACAATTGTAATTGTACATCAACCAAAATAAAATTACAAGTATTATATGCCAATTCTTTATCGTTGATTCATTTATTAGAATACATACGATTCTTTCTTTCCTTCCCATGACCATGGCTAAGGGTCAATGAGTCATGTCTATTGTCAAGAACATTATATTAAATAAAGTAACATCTTCATAACACCCAATAATTTTAAATTTTAATATTTTGTTATCATAAATTTTAAAAACATTTACCATCGTTCTATTACCCCAAAGTCATAAAAAGTAAACACATAATTTTCAAAAAAAAAAACAAAGACTTAAGTAGTAACACATTCTAAAATCCAAGCCCTAAATTCTACTAGGCCTAAGCCATCCACGTGGATCCGTGCACAAATACTAGCACATGCGCTTAGCATTATTTATTATGTATATACCCTATTCTTCAAAAGAAATAATTTTGGTGGTCACATTGATCGTTCCAACTAATTTGTGTGTGACATTTACAGTCCACTATGGCGACTCATAACTCTTTTTTAATAGTTTTGCTAGTGATATGTGTACTGTTTGTACCTCTTTGGGTCATTAATTGCATGTAGCTTGATCAATATTGCACCTATGTCATTATTGGGTACAAACTACTTTAGTACAATATAAATATTAACACTTTTTGTTTATTGTCTAAAAGATATAATAGTTTACCCTAATTTTATTTATTATTGTGAATTTAAAAAATTTATTTTTATTGTTTTAAAGAAATTATATATTAAAATAGATAATTTACTCATAATGTACTCTTTAAGTAGATAAGTCAAAAATCTTTTCTAATTAAAAATATCTAATTTAAACTCAAATATACCCTTAATAGCATTGATCTGTTCCTATTTTTGGCCATTTTTTACCATTTGTAACTTTTTTTAAAACTAAAATACGCTTAAAATTTAATTATTTTAAAACTTTTATCAGAATGGAAATGGAGGCAATCTAAAGAGTCAAATTAGTATGTGTGCTCTTATCAAAATATTTCGTCACCGGCAAACAGAGGGAAGGACAAAAAGGTCCTTTTAAGAAGGGCGAGAGAAAAGCAGAAGGTGAGACGCAGTTCTTGATTAAAGTGAGAACATTTAATCTGGCCGGGGTGGCAGCCTGGCCCCCTCTTCGTCTTCGGTTTGCCTGGTAGGTCTTCTTCTCTCCCCCTCTGCTCTTTCTCTCTCGTATGCTCATTAACACCTAAATCTGTCATTCTTCTGTTTCATTGAGCTGTGAAATATGTCTTCCGTTAGTGTGTCTTCGTGTTTGAGATGAATTATTTCGCCGGAATAAAAAGATTATATGCCACTGTATGTCAATAAATACCGACTATAGGATTTACTTTTCTCCTAGACAAGTTGTCGTAGAGTTTAACTTATCTGATTTTTTTCGTTTGAACACTTCTTTACTTTCGTAGACGAATTGTGACTCCTGTTTTGCAACAGAAGATACATTTTAGTGAATTTGTTTAGTTTTACAATCTGGTTTCAACAACAAGAAAAGAAAACCCTGTCATCTTTAAAAGCGATTTTAGAAATCTTTATATGGTTTACATTTAGCTCGTATAGTGGAGAGGAGAACCGGCATTATCCAATCAGAAACGGCCTCCCGATAAATGTCTTCTTTTATTTTTAATGTTTGTTCTTCTTCAGTTACAAATGCATGAAGTTCATATCCAAATTGAAAATTTAACATTTACTTGTTGATACTTTTTACACAGCACGGATTCGTTATGCCCTTTTGCAGGGGGGAACTGTGTGTAATGTACATCGGCACAATATCAAGTTCCCTTTTGAGTTATTTAGTGTGCTTTGTTATTCCTGATGATGCTAATCTTATTCATTATCTTGAGTCTTTGTTCCTTGTTTAGTAAAGAAAAAGGATTATGAATCTATAATGAATCTTAAAGTCTTCAATGTTTTGGAACTATCAGCTACTACTGAAAAGAAGATGTAGTTAGTCACTTCCTTTCTAGCTGCACAGCACCTCTGCTAATGCGAGCAAGAGTGGTGCCTCTTTAGGTTCAAGTATTCTCTTCATGCTTTCAGCTTTAAATGTTCAATGGCATAGTCTAGTTTTGTTGAAACATCCTCTTGCTTTACCATTCCTCTATACTTTGCCTCCGTCACTTTTCTTTTTAAAATTCTTGTTAGATGCATAAGTACCTTGTACTTGATCCTGATTTGGAATCTGTAATTTCATTCAGTTAAAATCCCTGATCAATTACTAATCTTATCCAATGATCTGATTGCTACTTCATAATAGGCTACCTGAGCAGGCGCTAACTTCACTAGTGAATGTAACAAAAGGCTAGATTTGAATACTGAATGGAACTCTCGCACTCTTGTGGCATAATATAGCATGTAAGAGTCCAGCTGTGGAACTAAAATTTTAAACCACAATGGTACCAAGTGAATAATACCTTTGAGAACTTGAAAAGCAAAATTCATGGCACTGTAACATGCGTTTTAAGAATAAATGAGTGTCTTTAATAACAGAAAAAAGTGACCAGATGCTGGAGGATCCTAATATCCTTGGTTGTGTTTGAAAACAAAGAAATAAGACCATATATGAGTTCCTGTATGTTATACTGAAGATCAAAAATTAGATTCACTTAGTGGCCTTTGTTTCTTGCCTTTGATTTAGTTCTTTTTTCACCCTCTTTCATGCTGACTGAGATATTTCTTGTTTGAAACAGATAATGGATCGAGCGGTGAGATTGTTGGAAGTGTTGGGGAAAAAAGATAACCTCACCTACATCTTTCTCATTGGATGTTGTGGTGCATTGAGCATCCGATCAATGAGCCAGCAGAAAGATGTTGAGTCACTGCAATTGGAGAGAGAAGCCTTGGAAAAGACTAACAAGGCCATGAAGAAAACCATGTGGGACTGGAAGCAACAACTCTTCAGTGAAGCCACTGATTCATCATCAGTACCTCTCTCCAGACTCAAATCTATTTATAATGTGAACCCAGCCGCCACGCTGCAACAAGGTAACTTCCATTTTTCTTCTCTTCATGTTCCTGCAGTGGAGAAAACAGAAGATATTTCTGAATGTGCTTACCCTGTACGATCCTGAAAGATATACTGTTTTCCATATTTGCAGTCTTATATCGATCTGTTATCAGCTTCACTTTGAACTGCATTAATTTGCATTTGGTTTTTATGTGTAAATATTAGCAGTAGTCTCTCCTGTGTAACTGTTGTATTTGAGGTCAAGAAAGAAAATAAACAAATCAGTAAAGGTTGCTTGTTCGGTTTCAGGTCTAGTGAATTGCCTGATACTTCATAACTAGATTTGGTCCTATGTCATGGGTCCAAGTCTGTTTGTGTATCATGAGTATGAGTATTATCTTCTCATCGTCACTGAGCATTTTTACGGAAGTCTGTTATCTCAATTTTCAAAGTGATGTTCTAGCCGCATTATTATGTTAATTTGGTTATTTGATTTATCTTTTGTACTTCCTAATTAGTAACTAATAGTGTATTTAGTGAACTGCTCTGCATTTTGTCATTCTCTGTTAGGTGTCTTCATTTAAAATTCTCAATCACTATTTTACTTTGTTAACCATATATTGACATGCATTTATTCATCGTTTTATATGTTTAAAAAATGTTGTTGGGTGAAGTAATTTAAAAATTTGGTCAAATTTCTCCCATTCTTCTCTTTTATCGTGGACTTGTCATCTTCTTTTCTGATGTTATTCTCACAATCTCCTCTCATCTACATTATTTACTGTAGAAGCCTGTCCTCCCGTACTGGTTGTTAGTATCCATTTGCATTTGGCATGATTATTCAGTAATAATTTGTAATGATATGTACTGGGCTGTCTCCGCAGCGTTGCCTGACCTTTTTCCATATTTGCAGGTGCTGCCGAGGCATTAGCCACATCTGGTTCATCATCATCCACTCCAAAAATTGTAGTTTGACATTGTTGAGGCAACGTCGTGAAGATAATAAGTCAATGCTCTAATTTTCCTGGAGATCCTCGAGTTTGTTAAACTATTAGGCAGCGGGACATGTTGGAGGAGCTGGTGATTGTTGTGAGAGGTACCAACCCAAGAAAAGTCTAAGAGAGAACAATCGTGGAATTGGGCACCTCAATATATGTAGAGAACACCAGTTGATTCATTGGATATAACAAGAACAATTTTGATCAGTTTATTTGGTTTCTACAGGAGAATCATTTGGAAAGAGTGGTCGACTTTGTGATATTAGGCTAATTTGTAAACAGCTGCCAGTGTTTAGGTACAAAGAGCATTACGTTCCTGATAAAATAAGAGATAATGACATCTATCTTGGCTGTAATATATATTGATTAATGGAAAATGATATGCACCCACGTCATCATCGGCTCTAGGGTTTAGAGTCTAGGGTCTAGGGTTTAGGGTTTGACATTTAGGGTTTAATTGGGTTTAGGGTTTAAGATTTAAAATTTAGGTTTCAGAGTTTAAGGTTTAGGAATTAAGTTTGGTGAGGTAGCATCCATGTCAGCAGTACACATAGTATTATTAGTCACTGATTGATAATTAAAATTGCAGTCTCGTCACCTAGTTTTTACACTCAAAAGAATTTTTTTAATTCTTGATTCTAAACTGTAATATACTGTGGCCTTATTAACTAAAATGGTGACAGAAAATTACTGATATATAAAAAAAACTGAAGCATCATAATATAGTGCCAATGTTTTAAATGTTATCATAAAAAATTGGCAACTCCATGTACGTCATTTAGCATGTATAATAAGCCCAGTAGGGTGCAAAACACCTCGTATCTACTAGTGCAAGAACAAGTTTTTTGCCCAGAAAAAAAACGTATTTTTGAATAATTCTTCTTTTTTAACAACATAACTTTTCAGTCTTGCAGACTCTGACATAAATTTTTTATTCTCGCTGAGGTCAAGAAAAGTTCAATCTTGCACTCTTGCACTCTTGCTAGCGCGTATATTCGTGTAGGAAAGAAGCAAACGTGGGAAGGAAAAAGAAAAATGAGGGGCATTCCGAGAATTGAACTCGGGACCTCTCGCACCCTAAGCGAGAATCATACCACTAGACCAAATGCCCTTGTTTGAATTGTGTAGAATCGTTTTATAGATTTTAAGTAGCACTACTTGCCAAGCCCTAATGATGAAACCTCACTTCTTGGTCCCTTGACGACTTCTTCCTACTGCCTTGCTTGGACATTGAGCACTTTTAAGTTTTCGAGCCCGATACGGACGATTAACCTTGAATGGAGCTTCATCAATGGCCGAAGTGTCTGCTTTAAGGTGAGCATCTTTTATCAGTTTTTTTTTTTTTTTTGGGTTTCTGTCCTGATTCGCGAATGTTCAGGTCTGTTGTATCTCAACCTTGTCCTCCTCTCTTTTCTCTGTGCGTCTCATAGCAGAACCTTCTTCTCGCGTCTTTCTATTTTACTCAACGAGCCGCAGTGAGTAAGATTCATCTCCAGTAGAAGGATTGTTTTCCCAGCTGTTCCTTCGTCAAACTTTGTTGTTATTCCTCAATGCAGCTGGGAATATTTCATCTTTAACTAAAAATTTCTAACGGGGAGGGACGGGTTTCTGGTGGGCTTTGATACTGTTGGTTAAGGTCGGGTTTTTTTTTTTTTTTTTGTCCGGGAGACCTCTGTTCAATGTTTTCGGATTATACTGAAGAGATTAGGGATCCGAATTTCGTTCTGGAAAAACTCGAAGGAAAGGATTTATGTCCATACATGACAATCAACTTTTTACATTTGAATAAAATTTTAAATTCAGCTACGGATAGAGATCGAGAAAACTTTGATTCTGCTGTAAGGTTCCATCACTGGTATCTCTCGGTTAATGCAAGTCCTACGATTTTCATTTCTTAACAAACCCTAGTAACTTAGTAGTGGCTCAATTCCGGAGGTTATGGGGCAATCAAAATTGAACCATTATCTGCTGTGTTCATTAGCTGTGGACCTTTTCGTCTATAAGCATGTCCAGATGTTGCTTTGTTTGTCTTATTTTTTTATTTGTTCTTATTTGAATAATCATCTGTTGCAGCTATTGAGTCGCTTGAAATACTTTAGTGTAGAAACGTTATGGCTTCCTTATTTAAGGTAAGCTTGTCTGCACCTTTAGACGTTTATTTTTCTTTTAAGCATTCCATGAATTTATATATAGTAAGTCCTGTTTACAATGTAGGATCCAGCAAAGATTTCAGCCTACCGAGACAGGAGATTTCCTGGAACACAAGAGGACTTTGAGCATGCACTTTTAACCTCAATGACAGTTTATATTGGAAATATGTCATTTTACACAACGGAGGAACAAGTTTATGAATTATTCTGTCGAGCTGGGGAGATAAAAAAGATAATCATGGGTCTGGATAAGAATACGAAGACCCCATGTGGCTTTTGCTTTGTCTTGTAAGGATTACTTTTGTAATTTATCATTCTAGCCACCTGCAAATGTGTATTACTTGAATATAGAATTGCTCATCCCGAGTGATTGGAAAACCAAATTTATCTAATGTATGTGTTATCATTTTTGACTTCTTACTAATTTTCAATAATAATGATAGAAGAAGGAATGAATTTTTGTAGTTAAAAATCACGTTTAGAAAGTGTCTTTTCTCAGCGCGCTAACACTGTAGGCTTCTAAATTTACAGCTGTAACAGCTTTCGTTTTTGAAAAAATTTTGAGCAACTATTACTTAAATATTGACTGAACCAGATATTACTCTCGAGATGATGCTGAGGACGCAGTTAAATACGTTAGTGGGACCATTTTGGATGACCGCCAATTCGTGTGGATTTTGATTGGGGGTTTCAAGAAGGAAGGCAATGGGGCCGAGGCGGCGGAGGAGGGCAGGTTCCTCTTTTATTTTTTTCTTTTGCCATTTGGACCAGTTTTTTTCCTATTTTATTCTTGATATTTGGTCTTATTGTGGTTCATTGAGACAAGTATTTGTCTTTGCAGGTTCGGGATGAGTACCGTACAGATTATGATCCTGATATCCTTGTGGAAAATGGATTTAAAGAATTTATCTTTGCTTTTCTCTATGGTCAATAATGAATTAGCATGACTGTGATATGATCACATAAATTTCTCAAAGAGTAAGTACTCAAGTACCATTCGATGCTCCTTTCAATTAGTTTTGAGAAGCAATGACACGTGCAGGTAAAGAATCTATCTTCAACATGTTGCATACATATCAGGGAGCTGGTCTTTTCAAGAAACAACAAGTGCATATGTTAATATTTAGAATAGACGCAACATAGTTCCTTACGTGGGAGTCATCAAAACCGTTATGTCCTTTAACGAACCTGGATGGTCAGAACCAGAATAACTTTTGACTCATGGGGGCGTAGAAAGTATTGCTGTTTCACTCTCGTAGTCATTCTTCTTGAGATCTGGATAACCTTATGTAGGAAAATTGGAAGGTGTTTAATTTATTTCTTTGTCGTCAGTGGTATTGTACATGAATTTTTTTTTCGAGACATATACATGAAGCTATTTATTTCTGTCATTTATGTTTCTTAACAAGTCACACGCAGAGGTGGTTATGGCAAATTGGTTCAAAAAGAGCTGGAAGCCCAGAGACATTTGGTGGATTATGGTGCTGGTTCTTTGGGTTTCCAATCAGTAGTGCCACACCATTGTAAGTCCTTATCACAATTATTTATATATTATTTTTATTGATAATAAGCTCAAGTCTAAGAGCTTGCTGCGTTTTCTACGCGTAATTATACATAAAACTTTGGCCAGACTTAAACTCTCCCTTTTTACATTAATTGTCTCATTAATCATGTACAATTTACCTAATAGTCAAACCGGATATAATTCATAGAATAATGCTATGTGTACAATACTGTTTGCGTACATCCCCTCACATACCATTTAATAATAGCACCTCGATTTCTGCCATTATTAAATGGCATGTGAGGGGATGTTCGCAAATGTACTCAAAACAGTATTGTACGCATAACATTACTCCAAAAAGATTTTACCAATCTAGTTCTGACCAGTTTTCTCCATTTGGAAAGTTGACCTACTTTACAAATTACTGAAAGGAAGATTTGTGCATTGGGCGTTTGGTCTAATGGTCATGTGGGGTAATTCTAGTGCGAGGCACTGGGCTCAAGTTTTACCTGGGGTATTGGGTGTAGTTTATCATTAAAGATTTGGAGTAAAACATTCTCAAAAATCTTTTCTTATTGGTTGGGCATTGAGAAGAGTTACCATTCTGGTTACTAGAAGCCCTCCTTCCCATTTTGCATGTCGAAGAGTTAAGGAAGGCAGAACTTTTTTGTGTAGAATTCAGATTGCTTTCATTACCACTGTTTTTTTTTATAGAAGGTTTTTTTTTTTGGAAAGTTGTTTCTTTATAGAAGATATTAAGACAAAGAAGCAAAAGTATTCAATCATCCTCCCTTGGGGACAGATTCTCTCGCTAACTCAGAGACGTGTTTTATCAGAAGATTACTTGATTTAGGTTGTATTATTGTGGCAAGCAAAATTCCAAGACATGTAGCTTCCGCAACTTCATTTGAAGCTAACCTCAGTTTTTTGCGTCTAGATATTTTTATCGTTTGCATCTGTTTTCTTCTCTAATTTTGCATTTGTGCACTCAGTTTGGCTTGGTGTATAATCTACTTTTTTATGTAGATGGTAGACAGGGAGGGGGCCATGGGCATGACCGATCCCACAGACAGGGTAGAGGTTAGTACTCAACATTTTTCTCATCCTAGTCGCCATATTATTCATATTGTTCTGAATGCGTTACATTCTTAAATGAATAGTTCTCTCATCATTGTTCCATCCTGTTTCTATTTCTGCTGATTGTATGTCATTCTTGCCTTGTGAGCTTTTTATGGACTTGAATAAGGTAAGACTGTAAAGTTAGAGGATGCATAGTCTCTCTGCTTATAAATGTGGATTATGCAAACAGATTATCAGCGCAAACGCCACCGGGATGATGACCGATCTGCACCAGAGATGTCAAGGAGAAACTCGGATCATGAATCCAGGAGATCCTCTGATCAAGAAACTCGTCCCGTAAGAACATCGAACCTTGCTTTTCCAAGAAAGCTTAAACCTTAGTCCTAAGAAAGGAGATTGCGTATTCTTATTTGTTACTGTGAAAGTCAGTCTTCCTTTGTGTTTGTTTTAGGGTTTTAAGTTTATCTCAACCTTTCTGTTTTATTTGGTTTCTTTCTCAGGAGAAGAACCCCCGTTTCCGTGAGAGTGGAGACACTGACGACGAAGATGAGGATGATAGAAAGAGAAACCATTAGTCAATCCCGTGAATTTTGGAACCGTGCCTGTAAACGTGTATTTCCCTTCTCGTCGATTTGAATTGTTCACATTCCTTTTTGCAAGTCTGTCTGGGTTTTTATAGAAATCGAAAACAAATACTGTAAAGTACATGGTCTGCGTTTTCAAGTACCAAACGCATGAATGATATTTCTCAAACCATGCCCAGCGTGGGCATCTCTCGCCCTTTATTCTACAACCCAACTCGTGAAACTCCACATCACCAAGTAAGTTTTCCAAAATAACTTGAACGCTTGAACAGATCCACCGCCGCAGTCGGGACGACGGCAGTGATGAAGTACAAAACCCGGTACCAGGACGGCCATGTCACGTATCTTCTCCCCTGGCACGCTCCCTTGACGATAGCCCTCGAGCACCCATCTGCACTCGCCACCGGAAGCATTCCCACCGTCGCCTGCGTGCCCAATTTAAACCAGAACAGGGTTAGTTTTTCTTCGCCATCTTCATTTCATCGCTAATGGAGGAAATCTGTGCTGCTTACATCTTTTGCTCCGGCGTCGACCCCCTCCTTCCCGCCCTTGATCATTCCCTTTCCCTGTGTAAGATCCGACTGGATCCACCCAGGACAGACGATGGTTATTCCGACTGCGGACCCGAGTTCGATTCTCAATGACTCGTAGAATAAAATCATTGCCGCCTTACTTGCCTGGATCGAAAGACACGAGTGGTCAGGACTCAGGAGAAAGCTAGGCTAAGAATAATAATGGAGGTAAGGGATGTTTGTTGATTGTTCAAATACACTGTAGAAAGAAGAACCAGGGAGAGGCATGTGACCGCCGACGGAGGAGACGACGACCACCCTTCCGCCGCTCCTACGGAGGTGCGGGAGTGAGTAGTGGGTGATGTAAACGGAGCCCCAGAAGTTTATATCCTGTAGAATTAACTGGTTTAGATGGTGAGAAACGGGGGCTTCGTCTTCGGATTGTGAGCAGCAGACATACGTACCATGATTTTTGTGAAACGAGTGATGTCGCCGGCCTCTTCGAACGGACAGTAGCAACCGATTCCGGCGTTATTTACGACGTGATTCACTGTAAATATCAACCCGGCAAGTGGAGTTCTCAGAACACCCCGAAACTGTTTGTTAATTGGTCCAAATAAGAGGTATGAACTAAATGGATAGAACACTGGTTATTGCAGATATCTGGCCGGAAACATACACTTAATACTTACACTTCCCGAAATGGATCATTGCTTTGTCGACCACCTTCTTACAGTCGTCGGACTTGGAGACATCCGCCGGAACGACGAGGACATCGGGAGAGCCGGCGGACCGGGCCTTGTCAGCAACTTGAAGAAGGGCCTCTTCCCTTCTCGCAGCAAGGACAAGAAAGGCTCCTCTCCTTGCATACTCGTATGCTAATTGCTGAAGAGATTACCCAGAAAAAAAAAAGAGTCAAAACCGGGAAGAAGAAAAGAAGAGACCACATCGTAGAGGCGGCGAATGATAATTCAATCTACCTCCCTATCCCAGAGGATGCACCAGTGATGAGAACCACCTTGCCCTCACATCCTCTGCCCGGACCACCCGGATCAAACCGTGGAACGCCTTGAGGAACAAAAAGGGTGAGGTCAGAGCAAGCAAATTGGACACCAGAGGAGGAAGGAACTGGGTAAGCGCCATCGTGAACGACGATTGACCTCTCTTCTTCTCTCTTTATACTTGGTTCTGGGCTTCTTTTACCAGAGCATCTTTTACCACAGCAATACGTCAAGTGACTATATACGTATAATCATCGACAAAACAAGGTTTATGCTCGTTCTTGTCTCTTTTTCCCATTGTTAAACTGTTTCTAAACAGTAGCAGCTACAAGAAAGCACAAGTCCATAACCACCGCCATGCTCTCTTTCTTCCTCCGCAGAGCTTAGGTCAGAAACTCCGAATCCCCGGAAGCTTGTGAACTTTATCCTCTTGCCGATTACAAAAAGTAGTCATCAAATGTGAAAGAAGCTCTCTATCCTGTCGGTGGGTACACGCATCAGTGCACAAGTTATGAGCAGCATTTGAGAATAGGAGATGAATACTGTGGTTAGGTTCAGATTGCAGACGTCACGTTTTCACTATCAGCTACCCTTTACGGTGGTGTGATACAATAACTGAGGCTGCTCGTGGTCTGCCCATCTTTAATTCCATGGAACAGATTAATGCTTCTTGGTGGCAGGTATCTTGACTATCTGATTTGTGACAGATATCTATCTCTTTTGTTTAATTGTTCCGAGCTTAACGCGTGGATCATAAAAGCAGGCACTTTCCGCAAATATACAAACCAGAGTTCATAAACGTGATAGTACTAACCCTCCGGAGATTTTACAAGGTCGAGATTTTACAAGGTCGAGATTTTACAAGGTCGAGATTTTACAAGGTCGGGATTTTACAAGGTCGAGATTTCAAGAGCTCGGATTTCAGAATTCAGACATGACCGGATGAGAGAGAACAGCAGAGGGGAGACATGGATTCTCGCGGTTTCATTTTTACAGAGACACCAAATGCATCCAGTCCTTGGGTATGTACAACAGGAGAGAGGAGGCTTCATTCGGTTTTGGCAGGCGTTTCCTCTTGGATGGAACCAGGGTAAAGCATCTTCTTGGCGCCGGTGGCGTCCAAGATCTTCTTGCTCAGCGCCGATTTCTGGGAGGTACCTGGCGACGTCACGTACATAAACCTGTAACACCAGTCCAAGATTTCCGGGCAGAAGACTCTGTACAAGTAGAGGACCTTGAACCACGCCGGCTGTGTCACCGTTCTCTGCCCCCTGCAAGCCCCGTTCACGATCGCCTTCGCGCATCCCTCGGCGTACCCAACCGGGAACACCCCGACTTGAACCTGTTCATCCATCCATCAAATCAATCATCCAAGAATCAACTCATTCTGGGGTTGTGTTTATTAGATCCCCCTCTGAATGAAAAGATTGTTACTTACATCTCGCATTTCTTGATCCACGATGATCTCGCCTTCCTTGCACAGAATCTTGCCCTGTGTCATCTCTGATTCCGTCCACCCAGGAGTCGCGATCGTGATCTTGATGTCTGGGCCGAACTCCATCCTCAGTGTGTCGTAGAAGCTTATGACTGCAGCTTTGCTCGCCTGGGAGACATAACATGCAACATCAACATCAAGCCTGCCGTTTTGCTTCTCAGAGAATCGTATGATATAACAACGATGGGGGAAATGGGTTCGTGAAATCGGAACACAGTTTACATTATAGAAGCCCAAGCGGGGCAAGGGGTTCCACCCTGCAGCGGAAGCATTCACGACCACCCTTCCTCTGCTTTTCTTGAGGTGAGGAATGGCGAAATAAGTTGGATAAATGGCTCCCCAGAAGTTCACGTCCTGAGAGGGAATCAGGAAATATTCTCAGTCATCCAAGAAAAGAAAAAAACAGAGTAAGAGACAAGCCTGGGTTGATTGCTTGCCATCACTGGAGCGAAGTTGGAAGGATGAGGAGCCTCCTCAAACAAGCCCAGAGCGCCAACCCCAGCGTTATTCACCAGATGATCCACTGCAATCAGTTTATTGCAGCAGTGGAAATGCGCAATTGATCAGTCAATCATCCGAGACAGAGCAGGAAGTGAAGGCAGTAAAGCAAGATGGAAACTTTTTAGACTCACATTGGCCAAAATGGTCCACCGTTTCTTCAATGACTCTCTTGCAATCCTCAGACTTGGCGACATCTGCAGGAAGAACGAGAACATCTGGCGAACCGAGGCTTCGAGCTCTTTCCGCCACTTCCCGCAGCTGGTTCTCCCTCCTCGCCACCAGCGCCAGTGAAGCCTTTTTCTTTGCATACTGGTACGCTATATGCTGAAAACAGGCATCAACCAGAGAGACCCATGAGAAGAAATACAAAAAGGACGAAGCCCAAGATCAGAAAAAAAAAGGAGATGAACCGGAAGTACTCATTCTCCGAACCTCTCCAATGCCGGAGGACGCGCCGGTGACGAGGACGACCTTGTTGACCATCCTCTCACTGAACAAAGTGTTGAGGGTGGAGATAATGAACTTGTAGATGTAAAAAGGTGGGAGGAAGAGGAGGAGAGTGACGAAGCTGGCCGGAGCGGCCACCAAGTTCATAAAGCTGTGAATTACAGTCATGGCTGAATCAATCTGAATATCCGATCAGAGTCGAGAAACAGGGGATGGCGACAACTTTGGAGAACCGTAGCAGATGAGAGTGACGAGTGGGTGCTCTTGGGAAATTTAAGGGAAGGGGTGGGCGGGTGATGTTGCATGGAGTGGAGGAGACGCGTGGTTGAGGGAGGTGGACGGGTGTCCCTCTGTAGCTCAGTTTCAGAGAGGGTCGGTTTATGGATATGCATCAGAGCTCTGAAGAACTGTCTCCGGGAGTACAGTGGAACAAAGTGAAAAGTCCCAATACTTAGTTTCTTACAGATGAGGACGAGTGTGGCTGAGTTTCGAAAATGATAAACATGTTTGGAAGCGTTTTCTTAGATTCTTCAGATAAAGTTTGCCCTGGAAGAGGAGAAAATGTTGCTTTGGCACAACGGAGTCATTTTTTTGCAAGCCAGACGAAATAGTATACACCACTGTTATGAAAAATGTACCACGAAACAATTTTTCACTTTAGTGGTACTTTCTTTTCCCCTGTTTTGTAGTATTTTTTCCCCCAAAAATGCACCAATCCCGAGCCAACCAAATTTAATCGGACCAGACCAGAGCGGGTTTCATAACAGAGATGTCAACGTATTTACAAGCTACAACTGGTTATACTTTAGCATGGAATAACTGATAAGAAAGATGTTCAGGGCCATGGCTGCCCCGCAATTGAAGCTACAACTCCAGAGTAATCTAGTTCTGAATGACACATATCTACAGATTTTCTTGGTGTAGAAGACACTGGAGAGCTGGAGCTGGTCATAATTCATTCCACCCTGATCAGCTGCTCACTGAGGGGCCAAAGTACATACAGATTGGGGGGTTGATCTTAAAAATGGAGAGAATTGCCGATGGGATGGTCCAAATTCCATCCCCACAAATCAAGCCTGAAGCCACAGCACCTGCAAAATCACTAGCCTCCTGTGGATTGATGTGCTCCCACACAAACAAAATAACAGTACCCACAAACATGTCAATGGCAAAGTATGCTCCTATATAGAAAGGAACCGCCATTGCCATTGGAATTGGGATGAAGCGAGACACACTCTTCGGTGTCACGTCTTTCAGAAGGTTGATGACCAAGGCTGCAATGAAGAACACGTAACAGAATGTCAAGCAGTGCTTTGGCAAAGAAGAGAAGCCCTCCACTCCGATGATGGCCATCTGACGGAATATAACAGCATAGGGAGCCTTGTAGGGGCCGTCAGGGGACCCGATATCAAAAGCAGTCCAGAACAGCCAGAAGGTGAGGGGAGCAATGATACAACCCATGGCAGTTCCAACCAACTGGCTCACAAACATGGACTTGGCTGAGGAAAGAGTGAGATATCCAGTTTTGAAGTCTTGCATGAGATCAGCAGCTGTTGAGACTATGGACATCATCACACCACATGCAGCTAAACCGGCTATGACACCACCATTACTCCCAACTAAAGAGGCAAAGATGAAGAGACCCAGCTTGCCGTAAGTGGAAGCCAGATTCCAATCGGTCAGCCCGGTACCGTAAGAATTGCAGAAGGCAAGTCCAGGAGCTATCACATATGATGCAAGAACCATGTACCACTTGAGTGGTGGGAAGAACAATGGTATTGTTGCTGTTGATATAGCTGCAAGACCTACATAACCAGCGGCAGCAAACCAAGAAGGAATGTTCTCTCTCAGAAATACTTCACTTCTTTGCTTCTCTTCCATTAAGTGTTTGGAACTCTCGCCATGATCTGCAATGACAATCAACGTTCACTGGTAAAATTCTCCTATTTTGATAAAGTATATTTCAAAACATGTGCTCGAAGTAAGAAACCACTGACCTTGAGATTCACTGAAAAGGGGCAGATTGGTCTTTCTAGAATATTTGTTGCCCATTTCCTTGAAAGTTAGTGTTATTATTTTGATCAAGTTATAAACTCCATCTCCGAGAATAAGTGCAATGGCAATGAAAACCTACAAATATATGTATTTGAGAATTAGTTATGGCTGTATGATATGGACAATCTAAAAACACAAAAGTCAGAATCACATTGCTATCAAGAAAGGATCTTGCTATTTCATTAAAAACATTGAGAAGAAGACATTCGTGAGATTAAGAGTTCATAACCACAGGAACTGAAAGAAAACTGAAATCAGAAGAACAAATCGGGTCTTAATAATCTCATTTATTTATATAGACCCCAATCTCATTTATTTAAATAGACCCCTAGCCCACTGAGAAGCGAAGACAGCCCACTTAGGAGAGTACTGCATAAGTTCCAGCAGTAAGAATGTTTTTGCCATGGCTGAAACTCAAAGGATAGGCAGGAATAGTTCAGATGAATTTCTGTGTTGATGGTTCTGATTGCATAGACTGATAGGGGATATCAAATAATCAGATCTCAATGGCTATTATAACAAGTGAAGAGCAGTAATATGCAAATACCTTGTATCCATAAAGTCCTTTGAAATCGTTGCTTTCTAGGTTATCTGGGTACCAGTCACCAGCTCGACTACTAATAAATGGCCAAAGGGCTCCCCAAGAAATAATAGCCCCGAGAAGAACTGAGCAATTGACAATGTGTGGGCAGATAAGACCACATCCAATATATGTTGGACTGAAATCGAAATAGAACCTGCATATATAAAAGAGCAAATATTAAATAAAATCCCAGCATAATGCTGGTTATAAGATAGCATTCTGGCAAACAAGTCAAGTCCTAAATAGAAAAATTAAGAGAACAAAGAACCAATTACATTTGATAATCCATAACAATTTCAAGATAAAACTTACGAGTTCTTGAATGCTTCAAGACCGAGAGTAGGGAAGTTATCAAAGCCACAAGAATCTCCGACTCCACTAAAGAACCACTTAAAGCAACTCCATATAAAACTTATACTAAGATATTTTCCCAACCGTTTCACTTGTTTTCTGGATGATTACACAAGACCACCTCTGTTAGAGAAAAAAATAAAATAAATAGCAAATTACTCAAGCCAATTGATAACTTTTGCCTTATCGGAATGAGCAATATCATGCACCAACAAGGTTCGAACATACTTTATCCATGAAAAACTTACCCTGCAAGTTCAGCACCAGATTTCGTGTGGAAACTATTGATGAGCAAGGCAGTGGCAGTTCCACTAGGATATGTAAGCTTGTAATCGAGTACCATTACCTATGACCAACATAAATGTAAAAAGTGTGAAACCATGCATATTGAAAGAAACATTTACAAACAATTCAAATTGTGCCTCCACGAGGAACAAACTGTGTCTTCCACCAAATAATTTGTTCTCAGTGGATGTTGAAAGAAGTTACAAAATAAACAGTGAACTGCTATTTATAGAAAATATAGAAACATACATTACCAATAGCTTTAAAAGAATTGAGGATTGCCGGTGAAACAAATAGTTTTATAAAGTTATTAATATTACTAAGCATAAAATTATAAAAATAAAAAAAATCTGCAGGTATCCAACACAATTTACCTTTGTGAGGGAGCTACAAAGACTACATCATTAGTGATATTACTGTCTATTTCTTCAGTTACCAATTTTTGCATTTCCTTTCAGTGGGTTGAGTTGTTACTTGTTAAACACTGCATGAATACTAAAAATAACATAATCTTACAAACTAGTCTTACTTTAGGTAAACTAAAGATGCCTCCAACCACCCCCCCTCCCCTTCTACAGTTCATTATTGTCCTTTCAGTGCGTTTTCTCATTAGTTGCTGAAGAAGCTTTGTTTCTTTTTAATTTTTCAATTTTTACCTTTTTCT
This sequence comes from Aristolochia contorta, assembly GCA_022405105.1. Taxonomy (NCBI): domain Eukaryota; kingdom Viridiplantae; phylum Streptophyta; class Magnoliopsida; order Piperales; family Aristolochiaceae; genus Aristolochia; species Aristolochia contorta. The sequence goes on along the minus strand of CM039667.1, from coordinate 27,194,945 downwards.
GTGAGAATTGGTGAGAACTAAGTGGCAGCTAAAAGCCTTAAACACAGTCACACCGACCTGGGATGTACTCATTACAAGATGAAATAGAATCGGGTTCAACTCAGCTATGCAAGTTGTACTAACATACGATACTTCAATCTACAGCAGCAGTTTTGCTTCGGTTTCCTAACTAGTCCTATACAATGATGAGGTATAGCTGAAAACCAACTACCAATTCATGACACAGTGAAAACCAACTACCAATTCATGACATCGTCAATTCATTGAGATAGTGAAGCCCCTTTCATCTTGTAGAACACCCTTCAGAGTCTTCTCCGATTGGGATATGGCCTTTTTCCTCTTTTTTAAACAAACAGCAACCAAAGACCATAAGAAGCTCATCTTCTTTGAGAGAGAACCAGATCAAATTGCAGGTTCATTGTTTCACATCAACAGTCTTTTAATGCTTTGTCCAGAATAGTAGCCTGGAAGAATTGGTCTCTGGAGGTTCATAGATCAAAGCAATTTTTTGAAGCTTAACATGGAACTCAAGTTCTACAGGACAACTTTGGTCCTGCAAGGTTTGATAAGTTTAGATGAAACTTGGTCCTGCAAGGTTTGACAGGTTTAGATGGGACTTCAGATATAACATACTCCTCTGAAGCCAAACTGACTGCCTAGGTCAGGCAAGCACATAGCTTCACAATTGAGCTGTGTAGAGGACTCTGTTCTCATTGCAGAATTAACCAGTTCTAGACTTCTATCCCCAATAATAAATAGCCGACAAAGATTGTGGGTGAAAGACAAGAAAATAAAGTCATTACATCATATCCATAACAGATTATAGAGAAAGAATACATGAACAGAACGACTGGACAAAGAATAGATGAGAAAGGCACCTTGCGAAGAGGAACGAGACCGAAAAGGCCAAGAAATGAGACGACAAACAGAAAACCAATCATCCACCCCAAGGAAGGATTCTTGATGTCTTGAGCTCTATTGCCAGGATAATCGGCTCCGATAAGGTTATATGTTTTCTCATCCATTGCAAGAAAATAGGATCCAAACCCACCTGTCAAAGAGACAAACTAAGCATTCCACAGAAAGCAGAAGTAAAGCATACGGGAGATTAAAATACAGTCAACATGAATTATTCAATTACACATTACCATAAAATGAATCTAATATGAGAAAGTTTTGCTTGGACCAGGAATAAATGACGAAAGATATTTCTCACGATTTTACAACAAGGAAGTTTAGCAAGCACTTAAAGCAACACTAAAAGAGAAACATTTTTATTTATAACAGAACAAAATCAGGGGCCTCCAACTCCATTTGAACTGTTCTTAGCCTACGTTCGCACGAGTGATGAAAAAACATATAAAGTCCAGAATACAAGAACTGAGAGTTAAGTGAGACTGAATCATGAAAGAAATCATTTCATCCCCAGCACTCTGAAAGGGTAAACCATTCTCCAGTCTTCCTTATTCCCGACCTGAAACCTCACATATTTCACCCTTACAATGAGCTCTGAGCAATAGAAAACTGAGATGCCATTCATGGATGCGGGCAAAGCTGAAGTGCATTTAAACTTCAGAAGACTCAAGGGGAAGCAAAGAATAGACAAAAACAAGTATTACATCAAATGGAATCACTGAGCGTAGGCGTTAAATACAAAACTAATTAAAACCAGCACAAACTCGAAAGCAGCGAAGTTGTTTACACACTGTTTCCTTCTTATCATACATGAACTCCAAATTAACTACAACACACCCCAACACGATCCAGAAACAAAAACCACCACGAACTTAGAGAGAAGAAAAACAGTAAAGAATAAAACCGGATAAAGCCCTCTCGTACCAGCGAGTTGGCGTATCAACTGGTGCTTTCATTGAGATCTTTTTTTCCCTTCAGAAATCACATGGCGGTCGGACATCCTTGCGGCAGTTCTCGCCTGCAACATCAATTGAACTGTCCAGAACAAGTTTGATGCTCAGGCTCTCTTCCATCCATCAGACTCTACAGCAGCATATGACACACCGTCGATCACTCGTGCATTATCGGCGATGTTCCCAAATTAATGGCTCACCTGCTCCATCAGCCGCACAAACAGAGCACCGCATCCCAATTTCAAACCCCAGCAATTATCGGAGGACCAGACCAGAACTCCATTTTTCGTTCAATGAAATGGAGGTTCCCGATTTGACGGATCCGACCCTCACGGTTGGATTTTCCGGCATCGAAATTTTTGATTTCCACCGCACACCAGATTCAATGCGTCTCCGTATTGCAGCGCGTTCCACATGGACGGACGGGCTGCTTCATGGTGTCAATGGATGAAAGCCAACCAATTAATCACCACTTGGAGACTTCTTAACTTCGGATTCGTCAGCGCTTTGGACCTTCTGTTTATGAAGATCACCAAGGTAATCTTTCAAATTAGTTCAACGAATTCAGTGGCAGAGTTTCAAACTGAATTTGAAGAACTCATGAACAAGGGTGTGGTGCATTTCAGAACCCTTACTCATCAGTTTTTACCACTGGATTGAAACCTGCATTACGTCGCAGCTCTTGTTCTCTCGGCCTTCCTTAATGGAAGCCTTTGCCATGGCACGAGCATATGAAGCTCGATCAGAAGACTTCGCATGTCTGTCACGCTCTTGGTCAAAATGGCCTCCTAATGCAAATTTCCCATCTGCTGCCCCAAGTTCTATGCCCTCCTCAACAGCACCTCAGGCCCGACAGTCACTCCCAAACAACCACCATTGTTGCCAACACCAACTCTACCAATCCGACGCTTATCCCGGCTGAACTCAAAGAAAAACGAAGAAAAGGGTTTGTGCTACAATTGTGACCAAAGTTTGGTCCCAATCACCATTGTCGTGCAAGTATTTGCTTCTCCAGGCATGCGACGGTGATGCTGCTGGTGATAGTGAGATCAATATCGACTCCGAGCAATTTGAAGAGGCAGAGGCAGGTGACATATCCAGTTTACACGCATTATCCGCCAACCACTCCACGTTCTCTGGCTTTCTAGGTGAAGTAAACCACCGAACTTTCTCTATTTTAATAGATAGCGGTAGTACATAATTTCATTAAGCCATCTATTGCGAAGCTCTTGATTTACATCGATGGCCACTCCTAAATTTAGAGTATATGTGGAAATGGAGACTTTTCTGTTGTGCTCTTTGTTCTGTCCACAGGTACCATTATGCCTTCAAGGGCATCAATTGATGTTGATTTATTCATATTACCAATGGAAGGTCCTGATGTCATCTGGGTTTTCAATGGCTGCATCAACTCGCATAAAGTAGTACATGATTATGAGCGCCAGCAATGGAATTCACTGGAAAGGAGAGCAAATTACTCTCCGTGGCACTGCAAACTCATCCTTACAGCCTGTCTCCTCCACAGTCTCAATGGCTTGCTTACTCATTCCAACTGCCATAGCCTATACCTCATTCGTATGAGAGATCACAAATACTCCAGATCGACTCTCCCTGCCCTTACTAGATACAACATTTCCTCCTCACTTGCCACCTCCCTTATTAGATGTTCTGACACAACATTGTGTTCCAACCTCCTACTCAATTGCCTCCTTATCGCATGATAGACCATCGATACACCTCCTTCCGGGCTCCACACCAGTCATATGCGCCTACGTTACCCACATTTTCAGAAGTCTGAAATTGAGATGTTGGTCAAAGAGATGTTGGCTCAAGGGATTATAAGACCAAGTCGTAGTCCATTCTCTTCCCCATTTTATTAGTGAAAAAAGATGGCACAAATCGTTTTTGTGTGGATTATAGAGCATTGAACGCTGCCACAATTAAAGACAAGTTCCCATACCCTCCATTGATGAGTTATTGGATGAGCTAGGAGGAGCAGCTTTCTTCTCTAAGATTGACTTACGGGCGGCTACCATCAAATACGGGTCCACCCCAAAGATATCTATAAAACTGCATTCAGGACCCACGAAGGACATTACAAGTTCACCGTGATGCCATTCGACCTAACGAATGCCCCTTCCACCTTCAAGCAGCTATGAACCAAATGTTTGCTCCATATTTACGTCGATTTGTCATTGTGTTTTTGATGACATACTGATCTACAGCCCGTCTTTGGAGGACCATGTTCAACATTTAGAACCACTCTAACTTGTTTGGAGTCAAACAAGTTCTTTGCCAAACTCAGCAAATGCTCTTCGGTTAGCAAGAGGTCAACTATTTGGGGCACATAGTAACCCACAAGCGTTCAAGCAGACCCGAGAAAATATCTGCTATGCTTAATTGGCCTTTACCCATCTCGGTGAAGCAACTCGTGGAGTTTCGGCCTTACGGTACTATCGACGTTTATCGAGGATATGCCACAATAGCAGCACCCTCGCTGGCACCTCCTATGCAAGAATTCTTCGTCATGACACCACTAGCAAAGTGGAGGCTTTTGATCAACTGAAACTGATGATGGTCAATACCCCTGTCCTCCGCCTTCCCAATTTCTCTATTGATTTCATCGTTGAGACCGGCCTTCAAAGGTTGGCATAGGCGTTGTTCTAATGCAAGAGAACCACCCTATATGTTTTAAGAAGAAAAATAGGCCCAAGACTTCAGGAAGCATCGACATATATCAAGGAGTTATATGCAATCACCGAGGCAGTAGTAAAAAATGGCGCCAATACCTTCTTGGTCGCTCCTTCATTTCATACATATGATCATAAGAGTATTAAAGAACTGTTCCAGCAAGTTATTCAAACTCCGACCAACAACATTATGTGAGTAAGCTCCTTGGATTTACCTTCTACGCATTGAATACAAACCAGGTCGTTCAAATTTGGCTGCAGATGCTCTCTCTCGAGTTTTTGAAGAACCGGAGGTCTCCTCTATCTTGGCAACATGAATGTCTGAATTTCAGGAGCCAGCTATCATGCGATTTACTTCAAACACTAAAGGAGGAAAATTCTCATCTCTCTGATCTCATCAACCTCCACCAACAGGTCAAAGAAGGAACTGCAAGCTCTGATTTCTCGGTTAAAAGATGGTGTCCTCTTCCACGTAAAACAGGTTCTATCTTAGCTCATCTTCTTCCCTTCATAAATATTTACTCCGCAATTTCATTCTTCTCCATCGGTAGGACATGGCATCCAACGACTTTTGCTCGGCTATCTTACGCTCTATTGGCCAGGATGCGCAGCCGCTTGAGGAGTTTGTTGCTAGCTTTACACGCAGAAACCAAATACTCAACCCAGCCTCCAAAGCTAGGCTTCTACAGCCGCTGCACCAATTCCTTCACAGGTTTGGGAAGATGTTACCATGGACTTCATCACCAACTTACCACTTTCGAAAGCTATACCGTCATCTTAGTCGTTGTTGATCGACTAACCAAGTATGCACATTTGGTCCTTTACCAAGTTGGGTTTACAGCTCACAAGACAGCAGAACTATTCGTTGAAATGGTTGTCAAACTCCATGGGTTTCCAAATTCAGTGATATCGAGCAGACCCCATCTTCCTCGTGAATTGGAAGAAGTTTGAATTAAGTGGCACCAAATGAGGCATAGCACGGCCTACCACCTACCATCCACAAGCGGACGGCCAGACGAAGTGGTGAAGAACAGAGTTAGAGCAGTACCTCGCTCTGTTCACTCACAACAAACCACAATCTTGTTTACTACTCCCTTGGGCAGAATTTTTATAACTCCACATATCACAGCAGTATTAAATGACCCTTCCAAGCACTATATGGCCGCCTTCACCACTGATTCCAGGTTATACTAGGATCCACAACAATTCAAGCTCTAGATGAAGCTCTAATGACGTGATGAGCTCCTCCATATACTCAAATCATATCATACATGAACTCCAAATTAACTACAACACACCCCAACACGATCCAGAAACAAAAACCACCACGAACTTAGAGAGAAGAAAAACAGTAAAGAATAAAACCGCAACGATAAGTTTGAAATTACCGCTAAAAGCAAGTCCATAGCAAGCAACAACGCACGTCTGAATCACAGTATTCTCTTGCCGCGTGAAGGGGGTGGTCCAAAACCCCAACTTGGAGATAGAGGCTGTCCACGTCTTGACGAGGAAAAAACCCAGCAAACCGGCGGCGACGTTGAGCGACGGAATGACCCCAACAGTGAGGTTGAGCTTATGGGTGATAACACAGAAAAGAGTCCCCAACAGCGCGCTCACGACAAGACCCCGAATCGTGATCTGTTCCGACCAAGAAGGGATTTTCTCCGGAGCCTCACACCCTACCTCCTCAGGCTTCTCGTCCGGGGTAATCAACGGCTCGGAAATCTCCTGTCTAGAAGGATTCTCAGTCCCCATGCTGCGCTCTCTCTGTTTCTCTCCCGACCTCTCTCTCTCTCCCTGTTTCAGTTCTTTCTCAAGCTCAGGATTTTCAGGTTGTACTGTAGATATCCGTCTCTCTGGGTTAAACAGGGGAGACGGCGATTCGAGCTGGGTAAAACGACCGGCGGTTGAAATTTGACTTTGAAAATGGAAACCGGCGAATGGGGAGCAGATGGCCGTCGGAGGCAGAAGAGATTCAAATCCTGATTCAGCGGTGGAGGAAAAAAGTTAGGTACCTGGAATTCTTGGGTATTTTAACCTGCCGTCAAGGCATCAACTAACTTTGCGTGCGAACCAATCAATAATTGGTTGTATATTACAATAATTGGTTGGTGGTAGTTAAGCTGGAGGAGAAGAGCCTACGGTTAAGCTGTAATAATAAGAATCAAGTGCTTAATCTTAAGCAGATTATCACTTCTCAGATTTTTTTTGAGGTATTATATTTTCATCTATGTACTTGATTAATGGTTACAGAACTAAATAATGAGTAAATAAAAAATAGAGATTTTTTTTCTTGTTTATGACCGACTGAAATGAAATTTGGTTAAGTTTTTTGCAGGCTGAAAACTGATGGAAGAGAGCCCTACTTTGGACAGTAAATGTGTTTGGAATCTTGGATGCATTCTACTTTTTTAAAGATGACTCCTTGAATCCTTCCTAAAAAAAATCACTTTATATAATTAACAAATGGGTAAATAATAAATACAGATGTGTAAAATTATGTAATTATAAATGTAAGATTGACATTTTTTGTATCAATTTATCAATAAATGACGAGAGAAATATATAATCAAACATTAACACAGCTTATGCACCGCAAAAAAATAACGAGTTAATAATTGCAACTATGAACGTTGGGGGGTTTAAGGCTCACATGGTGTTCCAAGGAATAGAGAAGAAGACCCAATTCGTTTTATTTTTTATTTTTTTATTTTTTATTTTTTTTATGTACAAAACGTGCATGACTTGTTAATTTTAATCCCAATATAGCGCAGCAAACTTTGATCGAGATGGAGCAGTCCAAGGAGGAAGACGAGGGTCAATCGCAGACTGGGAGAGGGCAAGGGAGAGAGAGGACCCTTAGCCTGTAAGCAACGTCAGCTATGGCTCCTCTCTCAACTCTGCAGCGACCCACCTTAGATTTCATTCAAATCGACTCTCATGCTCCTGAAAAGCTGAACCTTCCCAAATTTTACGGTACAAAGGGGGGGACTGAGGAGGGGGACCATTAATGTTGATGTCAGTAAGATTGGTGGAAGCCAAGATGGGGGCTGCTGCTGCTTTCAGACTGCTTTATTTCTGAAATCGATTGTCGTACATGGAATCGCTTTCGCGCTCGGCTGGGTGACTAAGGCGGATGGATGAACTTCGTCTTTTTCCCCAAACCCTGACAGGCACGACTCTGCGTTAAATGCTTTCGGAGGTCACATCGATGTTGCCGTCCAGATGATGACAATCCGGTGACCGATTTTGATACAATGAAAACTTCAAAAAATGGGAAGACGACGAAATGAAATCGTTGGGGGTGGAATGGAACTGTTTTTATGAACTTTATCTTGTGCGAACAGACTGCAGATGGAGATACCTTTGATTGCGTCGATATATACAAGAAACTAGCATTTGATCCTCCTCTCATGAAGAATTATAGGATTCAGATCAGTCTGTTACAATTTTTCTTTCTTATCCTTATTATATCATTTTAAATCATCTGACGAACGTTTGATTTCCTATTTGCTGTTCAGAAGTAGCCTACTGTCCCTTGGAGTCAGCCCCGAAGGAACAGTTCCCATCAGAAGGGTTCAAATGAAGAATCTTCTATGAGCTCTGGCTCTATCTCCGACTTTGGAAAGAAATATGAACATATATGATAATCGAGTTAAAGATGTACCTGATTCTCTCCTTTTCTTTACTCTCTCTCTCCCTAACATTCTGGAAAAATGCAACGGCTACGAAAAAAAAAAAAACTTACACTTTAATGAGCTCGATCGGAGCCAATATCACCCCACCGGACATTGTACTTAGCAGCAAGATAATGGGCACCGACGGGGCCTCGACTACCGTATGGGTACAGCTCCGGGGCAATCTTCTTTTCTTCCAATTCCTTCAACAATGGAGTGAAGAGATCCCAGGCTGCATCTAGTTCGTCACTCCTGATAAATAGTCGCCGCTCGCCTTCAATTGCATCCAGAAGCAGCCTCTCATATGCATCTGGGATTTCTTTGGAATATCTAAACATCACCAACAAGAATAAGAGTTTTAAGGTTTACACAGCAGCATTAGTTGTTCTTTCATTAACTAAACACATTGCGACAACGATAAGAGCCATACCTTGCTGCATAATGAAGATTCAGATTGCTCCTGTCCAACCTCATCCCCAGACCAGGGACCTTGTTATTGATCTTTAAGTAGATTGCCTCATCTGGCTGGACTCGAATCACCAGCTCGTTTGTAGCACGGTCAAGATCGGTTCCGAAACTGCGTTTATACAAATTACCAGGAACATGCCTGAACTGTACTCTGATTTCGGCTCTGGAAGAGGACGCAAGTAAGGAGAACAAGAAAAGAAGATGGGTCATTACACGTTTAATTCACAGGAACCAGTTCAGAAAGCAAACTCAGATATAAAGAAAAGTCATGCCTAGCTCGACATTTGAATTTTAGGAATGTATTCCCATTTGCCCCTGTGGTAAGTTTAACAGGGTAAGAATTTTAAGCACTTTTCTTATGATGTTAAATATACCATCATAAGTTGCATTTTTTTTTACCATGAGATAAAGATAAAAGGACAGTACAAACTTGTAAAATGCTCATTACAAAGACAACGGATAAACTTCTTCAGAACATACCGTTTGTTGTGCAAAGCTTTTCCTGCTTTCATTAAAAATGGGACACCATCCCATCTTGCATTATCTATAAAGAGAGCCGCTGCAGCAAATGTTGGCGTCAGGCTATCATTTGGTACAGTCTTATCTTCTGTGTAACCTGGGTAATTGACACCACCCTTTGTATGGCTCTTATACTGTCCAGTGACAACATTCTCAAGCTGCAAAGGTCTCATAGAGCGCAAAACTTTCACCTGAAAAGTTAACAACGAAAATTCTAAGATTGGAAAATAAAAAGGGAATTAATTTATATGTTGACACACAAGCTGCACGTTATACATGACCTAACGACATAATTCTATAAGCATATTAAAGAACGATATCTCGTATATACAGAGCTGTGCATGTCATTTACTAAATGGCATCTAAAAGAATTTCTCCTACTTAACGTTGATGTATGTCTACAAGACCAAACCTTTTCATTCCTAATATCTTCAGCATCGAGGCTGACAGGAGTTTCCATGGCAAAAAGTGCCAGAATTTGAAGTAGATGGTTCTGCATAATATCCCTTATGATGCCATAATTGTCAAAGTACCTGCAACACATCGGCAAAAAACAGTATTAACTTGGAACATCAAATTGTAGAATATATGAAATTAACAAATTGTTAAAAGAGTCAACTATAGCTTACCCTCCTCTTCCTTCTGTTCCAAAATCTTCTGAAAAAATAAGTTGCACATTCCTTATGTACTGTCTTGACCATAAAGGTTCAAATACAAGGTTAGAGAACCGCAGGACTGATAAGTTCTCGACCAATTCCTTTCCCAGATAGTGGTCAATCCTGAAGAGATAAAAAATAACACCAGAAATTCAAGACGAGAAAGAAAATCTCCGAGAAAACTATAGAAACAATTACAAACCTAAAAATCTGGTCCTCTGTTAAGTACTGCTTTAGGCTTCTTGTCAAAGCAGCAGATGATTCAGAGTCCCTGCCAAATGGCTTTTCAACAATGACCCTTGTCCAGCCACTAGAAGAAGAAGCAGAAAGCCTAGCACATTTCACTGCACAGATAAATATATTTGGAGGGATGGACAAGTAGAAGAGCCGATTTGAGGACCTCCCAGCCTGCAATAAGCTTTCACTATAATTAAGAATTTCAACGATTTCTTGTACCGTGAGAACAAATAGAAAGAAAAGCAGCTTCACTATAAATGTTTACCATTACTTTTACGAGATTGGAATTTTTTTCTTCAAAAGATTTAGATCTTTACACAAGTACATGACCCATGAAAAAGAAATGTGAAACAACAGGAGACTCCCAGCATCCAATAGGTGAAGTGAGAGTTTTCCCCCCCTTTTTTTTTTAACTCAGATAGCAAAATAGATATCATCAAGAAAGAGAAGTCATGAGAACCCCAATAGAAAAGTGTTCCTAAGGCCATAGTGGTGCATCAGCATGATACACTACTGTATTTAAAATTTCCATGACAGTGCCATCACACACTTAAAGGTTGATAATTCACTGAAATTTTAAGTACACTTGAAATATCACTTAATACCCGTCATACTCCACTTACAATTACAAAACATAACCAGTTTACATTCTCAGAATTCTATGTCCTAAATTAACACGGCAGAGAGTGCTAATCTGCATGTTACCAGTTGAAAATAACAGAAACTCCCTATCCACGCCAGCCCTAAAATGTCACAAAATGACCTGGATAAAGCTTCAATGATCATACTCCAACAACATAAAAAATGCCCTTACTAAGTTCCTTTGAAGCAGTTTCTTCCTCATCTCCAGATGCACATGCTCAAGTTGATCTTAGCATCTAAGATAAACAAACAAATGCAAGTTTATCTAAGATAAACTAACAAATGTAAGTGTGTCTAAAATATCCATCATTGAAAGCCAAGAGTATCACGGATGTTAAACCTCTTCATGTCAAACCTATCTGACTTGATGTCACATCTAATTATCAATTAACAAGTACATATCACTAAATTATACTGAAAATCCAATTAAAAGCAGATGTAATATCATGCGCTTCTGCATTACTATTTGCAGTTTGAATTTTATTTGTTTCTTCTGAATTTGCAGTTTGAATTGCATTCTCATTCTCCATGAAAATCAAGAATAGTCCTGCCAAATATTGAGCCTGAGTTCAAGACCTAATCAGTATGTTTTCATGCATAAATTCAACCTAAGCTGGCACAGTTAAACCCCTCCAGAAGTGCCATTTACATTAGCACGTTTCATCACAGCAGCATTACAGCAAGGGAAGAATTTAGACAGAATGTGAGAAAATTAAACAAAATAGAGTGACAAATAATGGTTGAGTACCTCATGCTGTTTCAGTTTTCTGTCCAGCTCAGTAAAGTTTTCCTCAGAATCATACTGACCCGAATGGTAGAAGCACCTTTGCAGAAACTGCTCCATTTTATCATTGCAATTCTCCTGTAGGTCAACCAAAAAGCCAATAAACGATGTTCATTTCCTACTGTACGTTTTTGTCCTTTAAATGTAATGACACACACAAACAGTAAGTAATCCTTGGTGAAACTTCAACTGATCACGCTTTAGGCAAAAGAATTCAATCAAATTCAGCAATAAAATCACATATATTCTCAAAAATATAAATGGACAAACATATTCACCTTTTGTCAATCCTGCAAGTTAGAGTTTTGCTAACCATGTTTCTCAATTCAGCATCTGTCATCTTACTCCGAGCATACCCAAAAATTGTAAAATGCTGCAAAGTCAAACAAATCATCAACCATCCAATGGGATCACACCAGTGAATTTTTTTTTTTTTTTTAAAATGAAACTTACACTACAGAAAATGACTATTATTGAATGAAAGACAAGAAATGGCAATGAAATTTTGCCGATATTACACCTTGGGAAGACAATCTTCGTAGTACAGTGCAAAAAGGCCGGAAATATCTTTTTAGCCAGGTCGCCGGAAGCTCCCACAACTGTAATACTAACAGAAGGTTCGTTTTCACCAGGACAGACAGTGGGCACGTCTTCATGCAATTGAGGAGGGATAACCGGCAAAATACCATCTTTCAGGGTCTTTGGAGGCGACTCCTTTACAGAGGAGATCACCGCTGCAGCTACTGCACCTAATCTCCAATTCGGGTAAAGAAAATAAGGATTAACAGAACAAGAAAAACAACCAAAAAATCCGATACCAAGAAGCACCGCCCATGTGAAACACACTGAAGCCCACTGACAAAACTTAAGAGACATATAACAAACACACTCAAGTTTTTCAAATAAGAAGAAATTTAATGGATTAAATTGACCATCTTCCAAGGCGAAAACAAAAGGAAGCAATAAAAACGAAAGGCAACTAACCATCCTGCACGCAGACCACATCCTGATTCAATTTCTTCCGCGATTCAAGAGCGACCCTTTTGAGAGCTCTCCTGGAAAACGAGCTCTTAGACAAAAGAATCGAAGACGGCGTACCCTGTTGATAATTTGAACGGGTCGATGCTTTAAGGAAACAGCGGGAAGAAAAGGGGCAATTGGGAGAAGAAACGGCCATCGTTCCACAGACGAGAAGAGATGCGGCAGCTGCGTTCAGGGGTGAAACGCAGAGCGAGGATTTGAAGAGAGGGAACCGAAGAACGTTGGAATCATCGGATGGGGGCTCTAGAGATCCCCGAAAGGCTGTTTTCAGAGAGTGACAAGGGACAAAAGCTTCGAATATTTTTATAAAAGCAATGTGTTCCACTTGGAGTAGTATTACTTCTTAGTCAGACAACATATGAATCCTGCTTAACTTGAGGCAGAAAATACATCAAGTGAGAGGCTTTAACGTGAGAAGCTCATGCATCAGTTTCTTAAAATATTTTACTTAAATTTTGATTCTTTGATTTTCTTCTTCCATGAATTGGAGATTATTTTATCATTAAATCTTAAGGATCCTTGTAATCGGGTAAAAATCCTTGTAATCAATTATTATACATAATGGGCTGCTAATTCGCTAAATGCATTCAAAGTAATAAGAAAAATAAGATTTAATCAGTTATGTTGCTTTTTTTGTCAAAAGGGTTGTGTTGTGATTCGGTGAATGATCAATACAAAATAATGGATTATAATTTTTACTGAATTTAATAGATTCTAAAAAAAAGTTGTTAGTTCTCAATTACTTACCATGAGAGTAAAAATTTATAAAATAAGAGTAATTGTATGCGATGAAAAAGATTATTTTTTTAAGAATCTCAATTTCAAAGCTAAAATAAAAAAAATTTAAAAATTTTTTATTTTATCAATTCATTCTCATGAAAGATCTACATGACATCCCAAACTAATTTTCAGAAAATTAAAATTTTTACTTAAAAAACCTTGCTTAATGTTTCTATGTAAACTTTAAAGACCATCATGTATCAATTGAAAAAGTTCATGTCTAGACGTTAACATAGAATTTATATGAGCTTGAATTATATTTAGAGACACAACTTACCCATACAATGATCAAGTGAGTCTAAAACACAACTATCTAACGGTGCAACTAGCATTACTATTTAGTTTAATTATCTAAACGAAGTTTCTCAAAAAAAGTTTCTCAAATGCTCAAATCACATCTGAGGCGCTTCTCACCTAATTGGTCTTGCTTGCTTCGTCGTGAGGGTGCCAACGTCCACGCCAGCAACGTTCGTGATTCTCGTCCCTCCTTTGAGTAACGCAACGAGACTGGGCCCAGTTTTATTGTCCACGTGTTAAACAGAGAATCCTTAGTCTAAGCGGGACCCTTCGTACACTGAAAGTCCGAAACTGCACTTTTATGGAAGCAAAGAGTCATTGAACGTGGACAAGGGCTCGAGAGCAGCGAAAGCAAAATCAAAGACTTAAAACGCTGCGACTTTCCGTGGAAATGAAACGCCGACTAAGAAATCTCCCAAGGGTCATTGACATCCGGCCCAACGCTCAGTAAATATGAGCAAATCATATACATTGAATTTGTATGAATTTGTACCGAAATATTCATTGAATTCAAACAATTGCATTTATACAAATTAAATATCCAAGCAATTTATTTTAATCGCACCTTGATGTTAAGCGACAAATTCATCTTTATGTTCTCATAAATGCTCTGATTTTGCCCCTTGACTTACACATAGTTGATCCTCTCGGCGAGTCAAAATATTGTTTGGGACCAAATTGTAGTCAAACTGTACTTTAACTGTTTTGGTGAGAGTAATTTGTGGGAATTTGAAGGAAATATAATTTTGTTTCAATATAACCAAATTAATTTGATTTCTTTGATCTCTTAAAGGTTCAAGAAAAAGGTATAACTTTTGACTAATCTTGTGGGACCGTAGACTAAGCGAGCACGATTGTGAGTTCAAGAATATAATACTGTACACAACATGTTTGCAAATTAGTTGTTTCTAACCCTTAGTATCAGCTTAAATTTAAAGTGATAACATATGACAAAGGCCCAAAGGAAAGACATATATGGCTAGAAACTAACAAAATAAACTAAGTATATACGAATTAAAAAAAAATAAATTAAAGATATATATATATATATATATATATATATATATTTTCACACATATGCTGAATTTGCTAGCTTCTAGTCCTCCTCGTGCTGATCAAATTAAGTAATGGATACTAATTTTGTGTGTCCCATGTCCAGTAAGAGTCATAAGACCATATCGCTGTAGGTGAACCGTAGGTAGCATCGAAGGGTGAGAGGGGACATGGCTTTTTTCCAAATGTCGTAACTTAAGTTTGATGAGTTGTGTGGAGATAAAGGACCTGAAGATGCCCATTGAAAGCAAAGACCCCAATAATTATCTAGAATTCTGTTGATCCTCCGATGGCTTCTGCAAAAATTGAGTTCAATGTTTTCTTATCCACTGAGTTGATTTTCCTACAAATACAGGACGACCCTCCTGGATCCTCCTCCAACACCCATATGCAAAGACCTTGGCAATCACAGAGTTGGCAATAATGGATGCTCCCCTCAGATTCCCACACCACTCTAGGATGTGATGTAATCCTTACCAGAATAGCAATGCCAAACTTGGGGCAAGCAGATGCGTCAGAAGCTTTCCAATTTCATACAAAATGTAATGGAAGATTTTCTTCTTATTCATCTCAATCGTATGATGAGTTTATATAAGTACAAGTGTGTAGAAATTCGAGTCTATTTAGGAGACTGATTCCTAATCTTAACAAAGAAGTAAAAACTGATTTACAGTAATTGCAATAAACATAACAATTCTCCAAAGATAGACTTAGATTACAATTGGGATTGCTGATCACGTGTAGAGTTTGGTAAATGAAAGTTTTTGTATGAAGAATCTTCTAGAGAACATACGTCTCTAACATTCCCTCGCAAGGTTGGCGTTTTGGCAATAACGCAAAGCTTGAGTAAAAACCGAGTGAAATGCCCACGAGACATCCATTTTGTAAAGACGTCTGCAACTTGTTCTTGAATGGGAATAAATCGCATTGATAATTGTCCACTGCATATTCTCTCTCGAACGAAGTGGCAATCAAGTTCGACATGCTTGATGCCGCTAGGGAAAACTGGATTGGCGGCAATGTAATTCGCAGATAAGTTGTCACACCACAGAATTGGGGGAACTCTAAGAAATATTCTAAGCTCACGAAATAGGTGAAGTAGCCAAGAGATTTCAGATGCTGCAATTGCTAATGTTCTGTATTCAGCCTTAGCACTAGAGCGTGGAACGGTTGGTTGTTTCTTGGAAGATCAGGAAATAAGCGAACTACTAAAGTACATACAAAATCCAGTGACCGACCTTCGGTCATCAGAACAGCCACCCCAATTGGCATTGGAGAAAACATCAATTCCAAAATGACGAGTTGGTTGAATAAGAAAACCATGTTGTAGAGTACCTTTTAAATAATACAAAATGCGTTTGACGACAAACCAGTGTACATCAGTTCGTGCTTGCTGAAATTGACACACCTAGTTATCCGCGTACTGAATGTTTGGTCTGGTGAGTGTGAGATAGTGAAGAGCACCAACAGTAGATCTATATTCAGAAGCATCATTGAGTGGAGTTCCTTCAAATTTTGACAGTTTGGAACCCGAAGAAACTGGAGTTGAAATTGGCTTAACATCTGTGAGACCGAGTCGATGCAGTAAGTCACTAAAATACTTAGACTGAGAAAGATGAATACTAGCCTTAGTACGAACCACCTCAATGCCAAAAAAATAATGAAGAGGTCCCAAATCTTTAACAGAGAATTCTGTCTATAAGCTGCGAACAATAGCAGTAATAGCAAAAGGAAAAAAGCTAGAGACAATAATGTCGTCGACATAGGCCAGAATATAAATCACTGAATTGGCACTGTCTCTATAAAGAAGAGAGGAATCGGCTTTGGATAAAACGAATCCAAGTTCAATCAGAAAAGATGTCAACCCATAATACCACGCTCGAGGACTCTGGTTGAGTCCATATAACGATTTCTGAAGAAGACACATCGTGTGGTCGAGAAGCATCAATAAAACCGGGAGGCTGAACCATGTAGACCTCTTCTGCCAATGTGCCATAAAGAAACGCATTGCTGACGTCTAACTGTTGAATAGCCAATTTTTTGTTGACTGCCAGAGTAAGAACCACTTGAATTGTTACGGGTTTAACAACCAGACCGAATGTTTCAAAATAATCTTGCCCTTCACGTTGATTGAACCCCTTTGCCGCTAATCGAGCTTTGTATCTGTCAATACTACTGTTAGGCTTGGTCTTAGTATGAAAGACCCATTTACAACCTATAGCTCAATTCCCATGTGGCAAAGAAACAAGTCTCCAAGTATAGTTAGATAATAAAGCATGAAATTCGAACTGCATGGCCTCACGCCATTTTGGATGCTTCACAGTTTGAGAGTAATAAGTAGGCTCCACGGGTGAAGAAGGAAGAACAGATGAATGATGCGTGGAGACATACATTTTGGGTTTAAGGGACCCGGCCATAGAGCGAGTAATCATAGGATGAGTGGCTAAGGGAGCAGTAGGAAGAGTAGTTTGGGGAGAAGGCTCAGAAGCAAGTGAGTTCGGTTGGACAGAAGAGGTGAGTAAAGGTGAGTCAACTCAAGAGGAAGAAGGGAGAGGCAAGAGTTGAATTGAGGAACTCGGAAGAGATGGAGCTATTGGTGTGGGAAGCAAGGCTGCCTTGGAGTATGGAAAAGAAGTTTCGTTGAAGACCACGATGCGACTGATGTACACCTGACCTGTAGAAACATCAAGACATCTGTAACCTTAATTAGGATGATATCCAATGAAAACACATGAAACAGAATGATCCTCCAGCTTGTGAGAAGTGTAAGGGTGTAAGTGAGGATAGCACAGGCAGCCAAAAATGCGCATAGAAGAATAATTTGGTGAGCGCTGCTGCAAGTGTTTATAAAAAATAACTTTTGATCTATAGTGCAAGAATAATCTTTATCCATTGCATAGGATGGCAAATCAGGATTCTTTCCTCCAACAAGTACATTTTATGATGGGACCACTTCTTTCGATGGCTGTTTGGA
Source organism: Aristolochia contorta (assembly GCA_022405105.1). Classification (NCBI taxonomy): domain Eukaryota; kingdom Viridiplantae; phylum Streptophyta; class Magnoliopsida; order Piperales; family Aristolochiaceae; genus Aristolochia; species Aristolochia contorta. Next base: position 27,177,259 of record CM039667.1, on the reverse strand, counting down.
ATCTTTGTTGATGTGAATCTGTAGTCTAAGAATGTAGAAGTACTAATCTAGGTCATTGGGTGCTGTTATTTTCTGTAATTCGACCTTTTTTTAAAAAAACTATATATTCAACCAGTGGTTGACCAGGTCAATCTTCGGTAAAATTTTTAAATAAATAAGCTCGATCGGCGATTTTATAACTGTCGGTGGAGTAAAAATTATTTTCAAAATAAAGATTTATATGTACTTTTTGCTGGTGAAATTATGTATTTATACGTACTTTCCACTGACGTATAATTCGTCGCCGGTAAATTACAGGCGATAAAAACTGCCTGTAATTTATCGGCACAAAATTACTGCCGCTGTGCCGCCAGTGAGGCATTTATTGTCGCTCCATTTAGTGGTGCATGATTTACCGCCAGTAAATATTTTACCGGCAGTTTTTAAACGCCGGTAAAGCTCGAATTTCTGGCAATGTTTCATAGCGAAGAGGGTAAGATGGGGATTCATTGCATCACAATTATTGTGATATACAATTTGAAGTGCAGCTATGGCTAAGAGAGTATCCCACATTCCACACTTTCGACGCATCTAATGCAAAATTTAATGGGGGTCGAGATGAGGATTCCGATTGTTTAACATCAGAACGTATAGGGGATATATCTCCCCATTCCTTCCATCTTGCAGGAAACCAATGGGGATCAATCAAACTATCTCCTTTCATTGGGATAAATTCACCCGATAGTAACCGCCTCTCTTGTAAATTGACAAATAATGTCACCAGTCCGAATCAAGTCCAAAGACCTTACGCCCCAGCTTGTCTCTCTTCCTAAATACTTCCAAAAGGCTCTTCTACCCCCTCTGAGTTACACGGTTCACACTACTAGAGGGACACCTGTTGGAGGAACCACATTTATATATTACAGGCTTTTCTCTCAAAAGGATTCCACCACTATCATAAACCAACTCATCATCATTTTGGTTTACACAAGGACAACTAATGGAGCAACTCGAAGTACAAGTGACTCAAAAGTATTGGGCACTGAACTTGATTGAGTACACTTGCTTCACCGCATATTCGACGGACAAGGACCCCTTGTTAGAGTCCACATAATTAAACAAATAGGCTGGAGTCTTTTCCTTTCTTTTAGGAAGATTGAGATTCATGTAAGTATTTGGTTGAGCCTCCATTGGTTTAAGGTTCAGTTCCGTAGCCAATTTGAATACGGTTGTTCCCATTTTTGGCTGCTCAGGCATCTAACTAGCTTATATTTATAGATGTTAAAACCGGATTTTCCAACATCAATCGTATAATCAATGATCACATAAAGACCGTCATAGATGTAAACATAGCCCGTTGAACTACATTATGAATTTATCTTTCTAATTACTGTGATCTGGATTTTGTGACATAGACTTCGTTCCAATGCCAAATTGCCTAATTATAGCTTGTCATGGCCTTTTTTACCCCCTCGTCGGTGTAAATTAGGTCATCCCCAATATCTTCATTGTCCTGATACCCACCGAAACAATGATGCTGGCGGCAATACGTTCTTTTGTTGCATGCAAGGATGCGGCCACAAAATTGATTCCCCTGTGGACCTCACCTTGCAATCCAATGACACACATTTCCATCCTATAAAAGAAAACGTCCCCAACATAAACCCTAGAAACTCTTCCAATGATAGGCCTGTCCCTGTTAATCCACAATCCTTTCGTGTACATTAAAGAGCCAGCTTTTAGATCGGGCTTTTAGATCGGGTCTTTTCTCAGGACAAGTGGTAAACCTTCTTTTGTCTTATGGCTGTGAATACACATACGAGTTCAGTATACTGACCTGTAAATCTGTTGTAGCATTGCCATTCGGAGAATAGACTGCAGTAACTCTTCTTAATTATGTTTTTTGGATTTAAATCGATAAAATATATATGGCTGGCAACTTGAAGAACTTGTGGAAGCAGAAGATCCAGTGAAAGAAAAGGTCAACTTAATTTTGTTATTATTGTATTATAGATCCGTAGCCACAACATTTATACCATTCAATATTTTATATTTTCATGGACACTCTATGCACCTTTTAGTTTTTAATTACATCATATACATATATGGAGGTTTATTTGTTATTATTGTATTATAGTCGGATGCGACTCGGTTAGTCGACTTGGATTTTGGGTAGTCGTCCGAGTTGGAGATCGACTCAACTTTTCTTTAAATAGACTTATTGATCTTCTCTTATTTGGGAGAGTTAATCATTTTTCTTTCCATCAATATCTGAGAAAATAACAATAGTTTGAAAAGTAACATGTTAATCCTAATGCGTCCAGGAATGGTCATGAGATCGTAATTCAACGCTAGCTACAATAGCTTTGGGTGCTGCTCAGGTGCGGTTTTGTATTTTATTTTAAATTGAAAATCCCTTCTCTAAAGGTAGGCCATCTTTTTCACTTTTTTTCCGGATTTAACGCTGTCATTTTGTAACTTGTGTTGCTGCGGTCTTCATTGGGTGTGGCTAGTGGAGCGGACATTTAGTTTCTACTACTATTGCTATTCTTAGAGGAGCATTCCTTGCGAAATACATATCATAGAAACTGGTAGATTCAACTAAACAAGGATATGTTTGTTTTGTTTAGAAGCCGAGTTTTTGCTCGTTTTTTATGTTTAAAACTTCAAAAATTTTGCCTGATTGCGTGCCTAATCCTCCAGGTTGGCTATTTGGGGGGAGTGTTGTTTCTCATTTTTTGATGGTTTTTGGTTGCTTGCTGTTTGTTTCATCCAATCTGTAAAACACGATTTGTACGGTTGACTCGTCTAAGCGGTTGTTTATATGGACGAAACCAGAGTCTATCAATCTGGCACGGAAAGTATCAAGTTTCCTAATCAGATTGACCTGCTACATACCTTTTGGAAAAGTATATCTGAGGAAATTAAGACAAGTAACTGTGAACTTTAATCTCTTATCAAGACCAGGATTGAAACGAGTTAATTAATCTAGATTGATCTTACGTACCATCGAGATCAAGATTGATCCTACTATCAAGGCCAGGATAGATCTTACCATCAAGATCAAATTGATGATCAAGCAATTGTTGGATATATCTATCTTGCCATCTAGGAGGGGAGTCAAACTGGAACACCACTCAATGCGGCTTCCGGTCCTTGAGCCTTCGAGTTTTAAAGCACAAAAACAAGTCCCAAGGTAATTAAATGCCCCCAATAAAGGCTAAGAAATAAAAGATGTACGTTTTTACATATAGTTCAGCTTGATTATCCACTGGATCGGTAACATCTATTCATTCTGGGCTGAAGCACGAAGTCTCTTTCTTGATCCTTGGCTAATTGCAGATACTAATTTATGAGTCCCATCGATATTGTCAGCCGGTAACTCCATATCATTGTAGGTGAAGAACCGAGGCAAGCCATATAGACATGAATCAGAAGCGGAGAGAGGGGTCATCGTCTTGCCTGAGATATCATAACCGAAGAACCCATGGCTTGTGAAGAGATAGACGACCTGAAGATGCTCATTGAAAGCATAGACCACACATATGCTTATTTGGCGTTCAATACCTGAATGGGGTACTCTCTTGATGGCCTCGGCAAGAATCGAGTTCAATGTCTTCCCGTCCATTGAGTAGATTTTCCTCCAGAAAGGGACGCTGATATTACTAGGTTCGGACCCTGCTGGAATATTCTCCTCCATCTCCCAGATGCAGAGACCGTGGGTCTTACAGAACTGGCAGTAATGGATTCTCCCCTCCGATTCCCACACCACTCCACGATGCTTTTTCTGAGTTTCCTTGGGTAAGCAGAAGCATCTGAAAATCTCAGACTTCATACAAAATGCCCACAAGCATGACTCAATAAGCCAGTATAAACTCCCTTTGCAGTAAAGTGTAGCTGTGTTCCACACGAAAGTTTTTTTAAATTTCTTCCCAAGAGTCTTCCATTCTCTCGTCTCCGAATTGAAGATAGCAACTTTGATAGTTCCCCGTGACAAGGAGCCTATTGGATAGGCGAGGAGAAATTTGTAGTGATAATTAGTATCCAAATCGGGTGCAAAACCTGTGGCTAAAGGAGGATGTAAGGAGTTGTAGTCGCTAGGGAGTGGAGGAAGAGTGGTTTTTTGACCGGTAACCGGGTTGTAGAGAATATGGCTCCAAACTATTGGATCTTCATTCCTGACAATTATGTAGAAAAAGCCTTTGCATGTAGCCGAAGCCCGCCAGCAACACTCAGTCAGAGAAAAGAGGAGGGAGTCTTGGAGGTGGATTGACCCTTTATCATCCAATCTGTAAAACTTGATTTGTACCGTGTAGTCCTCCCTGTCGCAGTACATATGGACGAAACCAGAGTCTATCAATCTGGCACTTAGAGAATCAGTACTTTTCCCAATCATATTTTGCCACCTCTTCGAAACTGCTTCACACCGCAGCAGTGATTTCTTCGGCAGACGAGAAAAGATCTCTAGGGTGACGTCTTCCTGCAATTTGTCGACCACGTCCATGAGAACAATATTCGAGTCCAAGCTACAGGTAGTGCGATCTATGGATGAAGAAGAAAGAGGATGGAGAGTACTAGTGGTGTTTTACTTTGAGTTAGATTAGGATATTCGCCTTAATTAATTCCAGGGTTTCTTTCTTGATGCATGTATATCGTCGCTCAGTTGGTTTAATTTCTAGGCTTGACCTAATCAGATCCTGTTAAATCTCTAACACGATCCTAATTAGTTGTAATAGATATATATTATCTTTCCTTCCCGTAACTCATATTAGCTAGTAACTCCCAATCAATTCCTCATTTGTGAGTTTGATTACAGTGCCATATTTAATTATAAATGCCATATTATATATGGACAAAGACCCTTCTTTGGTAGTTTGGTTAATTAATGACCTATTTAGAACCTTGCTTTGGCAGATTGTTTTAACATTATATTTATTTATCATCAGTATTTCTATACTAAAATTATATATGGAACAAAAATTACCAATTAACATTAATGTATTGGTTTTAAAAAAAAAATGATTTCGGTACAGCCATATTTTACTGTGAGTTTTTATATGCATCATGATGTGACTGTCTGCGTAGTTGGTAGTCCAAATAAGGTCTAGGGTTTAAGCTTACTTTAGGAAGAAAATTCTACTTTATCTCTTACGTGGACTACCAACAAGGATGCATCGAAAAATAATTGGAAAAGAGTGACATTGTCCAAGTAAGAGAAAATGTAGGAATTATCTTCCTATTCTATAGGTAACCCTAAACCCTAAACATTATCTGGAATACCAACTAGGCTGCAAGGAGGACAACCACATTAGGATGTAAAACTTCATTGTAAATGGGGAAGTACTGTGTTTTTTAAAAAACGAACAGGTGACCGAACTGGTGGAGCTTCTGATTCTCGCTCAACCGGTTCAACCGAGTTCAATTGGGTTCAACTGGGTTCAATTGGGTTCAACCGGGTTCAATTGGGTTCAACCGGGTTCAACTGGGTTCAACTAGGTTCAACCGGGTTCAACTGTGGTTTAACTGGGTTCAACCGGGTTCAACTGGGTTCAACCGGGTTCAACTGGGTTCAACCGGGTTCAACTGGGTTCAACCGGGTTCAACTGGGTTCAACCGGGTTCAACTGGGTTCAACCGGGTTCAACTGGTGGTTCAACCGGGTTCAACTGGGTTCAACCGGGTTCAACTGGTGGTTCAACCGGTATGAGTTGTATCTCATTAAAAAAATCATAATATTATTTCCATATACCAAAAACAAGTTTAAAAATACAAAAACTATTAAAAATGCTAAAAAGGTAACTGAACCAGTTCAACCAGGGTCTGATTTACGGTTCAGCGGTTTAACTGCTAAAACTGGCCAATCAATCGTTTTTTTACTGTTTTCGGGTTTTTGAGCAAATCGAACCGTTCAAATCCTCAGTTCCGGTTGAATCCGCTCGAACCGGCCGGGTCGGCTCGGTTTTTAAAACAAAGAGTACTGATATCATTTTTCTATGATAATGTTTAGGTTTTATGGTTACCAATAGGGAAATAGATCTTATTTTATCTCTTACCTAGACTGCAACCAATTCTCATAATAAAATATAGCCACATATCACCACTCTAAATAATAATATTATAAACGAAGGATTTACTGCATGAAGAATTGCAGAGAGTAAATAAGTTTAATATATCAAATAAAGTCTATTTAACATAATAAAAATGCACGTTTAAATTTTCAATCTGTTGGTACGTACACCAACCAATTAGGAAAAAAAAATACACGACCCAAGGAATTAAAAGGGAACGAGCTAGCTCCAGCTTTATAGAGAGTATAATTCACCTCGTGAGAGTACTAGTACTGAATTGGCAGATCAGACGTATTGTAATTTTTGGTATATTTTATAATTTTTATGAGAACTTCTTACAAATTAACAGTAATGGAATGTAAAAACAAAACCTTGAACTCAACCTTAGTGGATGCATATGGACCTTTAGCTTGGGTATTGGTTGGTAATCCGAAGAGATTAATCTTAGAATTAATTAAATATATCCTTATATGATCTTTTGAGTCAAAATACAGGTAGGCGGTCGGATCTATGGGGTTCTGGAATCTAGATTTTTCGAAGACTGGATCATATGAAATATAGACAGCTGATGATAAAAAAAAACCATATGAACAGGTAGCAGTAAGTACTGGAATATTTAAACATCACCAACAAGAACAAGAGTTCTAAGGTTTACCTAGCAGCATAATTAGCTGTTCTTTCATCAACTAAACACCTCGCCAGAATGAAAAGATCAGTTGTACCTTGCTGCATAATGAAGTTTCAGATTGTTCCTGTCTAACCTCTTTCCCAGACCAGGAACCAAAGTGTAAAGATGTTTAGCTAGCGACTAACAAAATGGACAAAGGAGAGGTGAATTAAAATAAAAATAAAAATATAAGATGTATGTTTTAATTCCAAATGCTTGAACATGATCCTCCACCGGACTGCTAGCCTCTAGTAATATTTCTATCTCTCAAGTCGGATAGCTCAGCTAATCTGAAGCACTACGTCTCTTTCTCGATCTTCCAGTACTGCTAGTTTGCAGATTCTGAATTACGAATCCCATTGATGTCTGGTGACTCCATATCATTATAGGTGAACGACAGCGGCTCGATATAATATGCCATGCTATCATTAAATGGGAGACTTGAACCAGAATAGGAGAGAGGGACACCGTCTTTCCCACATGTTGTAACCGACGAGGCCATGTCCTGTGTGGAGATAGAGGATCTGAAGATGGTCATTGAAACCAGAGACCTTATGGATTACCTCGGGCAAGCAGATGCGACTGAAAATCTCAGACTTCATACAGAATACCCACAAGTAAAGTGTAGCAGCCCCCTGAATGTAAAATTTTTCAAATTTCTTCCCGATAGTCTTCCATTCTCCTGTCTCGGAATTGAATACAACTATGACAATAATTTCGCCGTACTTCTTGCAGGCTAGGAGAAATTTGTAGTGATTGGTGTCCAAATCGGGTGCAAAACCTATGGCTGAAGGATCCTCGAAGGACTTGTAGTAGGGGGAAGGAGGGAGTGGAGGAAGAGTGGTGAGGTGCTTGGTAACCGGATTGTAGAGAATATGACTACTAACAAGTGGATCTTCTTCCCTCATCATACTGTAGAAGAAGCCACTGCATGAACCTGAGAGCCATAACTAATTATGAGCCTTAGGTAAGACAAGGTAGTCTTGGAGGTGGATTAAAGACCCTTTATCCACCAATCTGTAGAACTTGATTTGTATAGTAGAGCCGTTCTCTTTATCCACCAGAGTTGGCGCTGTCATGAGCTGAATCAGTAGTACATTTCCCGATCAGATTCTGCCACCTCTTTGAAACTGCTTCACACGGCAGCCGCCATTTCTTCACCAGACGAGAAAAGATCAAAAGGGAGACGTCTTCCGGCTACCTGCCCATCCCCATGAGAACGAACTAGTCCAATTAAGCTGGTAATGCGATCGAATTGAAGAAGAAGACTAGTGGGTGGTGGTGCTTCGATATCAGAGTTAGATTAGAAACCCGCCTTATTTAATTAATTTCAGGCCGGGTTTCTTCCTGATATATATCGTGGCTGAGTTGGTTTCTAAGTCTGATCTGAACAGATCCTATTAAATCTCTAACAGGATTCTAATAATTAGTTGTAAATTTGTAAGATATATATTATCACCTTCCGGTAAGGCGGTAACTCATCTTGACCTAGTAACTCCCCAATACTTCTTCTATGAATTTGATTACAGTGCCATATATAGTTGTAGTTACTATATATATTATAAGAGTAATGATATGCGTACAACACTGTTTTGCACACAATGAGCACAACCCCTTCACTGAAGCAGTGGGACCTACACCAGAAATATTTAAATGAAAATGCTAACTACACCCATGCACAATGAGTTGTGCTATGGGCACGGGAACCATGTTAGTATTTGTTCACGGCTCCATGTGGATGGCTTAGGTGGCTATCCACGTCATGCTCCGGTCGGCAAAAAAGAAAAAAAAAAAACGGGCGGCCCGACCCTCCCTCTCCAAAAAACAAAATGCGCGGCCTGACCTTCCTCTCCTTCCTCACGCGCGGCCCGACACTCCCTCTCCTTCCTCGTGCGCAGCCCGACACTTCCTCTCCTTCCCGCGCGCAGCCCGACCCTCTCTCTCAAAAAAAAACTCACGGCCCTACCTTCCTCTCCTTCCTCGCGTGCGGCCCAACACTCCCTCTCCTTCCTTGCGCGCAGCCCGACACTCCCTCTCCTTCCTTGCGCGCGGCCCGACATTCCCTCTCCTTCCTCGCGCGCGGCCCGACACTCCCTCTCCTTCCTCGCGCATGGCCCAACACTCCTGCTCCTTCCTCACGCGTGGCCCGACCCTCCCTCTCCTTCCTCGTACACAGCCCAAACTGGTTTACAAGTGCTGTCTTTCTGAGATCCAAACGAGAAAAGACTTTCGAGAACCAAAAATTCTTCTTTTTTGATTAATCTCTTTTCCAGCACAGAGAATATGAACTCTCAAGCTAGTCCTTGCCGCCTACCTTTAAACTCGAAAAGATGGGAGGCCGCGGGAGGAAGCGAGACGGGAGGTCGCAGGAGGAAGCGAGACGGGAGGTCGCGGGAGGAAACGAGACGGGAGGTCGCGGGAGGAAGCGAGACGAGAGGCCACGGGAAGGGGAGAGACGGACGGAGAGAGATGGATGCCGACCCGAGGCAACGTGAGGAAGGAGTGGGAGGGTTGGGCCGCGCGAGGAATGAGAGGGAGAGTAGGGCCGTTGGTTTTTTTTTTTTTTTGCCGACTAGGGCATGACGTGGATGGCCACCTAAGCCATCCACGTGGAGTCGTGCACAAATACTAGCACGGCTCCGTGCCCATAGCATTTTCCATGCTCAATACCTGTCCTAAGTACATGTTAATCTAATCCATTGATGCCTAGGGTTTATCCTTTAGAAAATTAGATTTTATAAAATAAAATTATGCCCCACCACTACAGTGATAGGGGTTGTACACATTGTTTGCAAATGAGTGTTGTATGCATATCATTATTCATATTATAAATAAAAATGATTTCAGTACTGTAATATTTTACTGTGAGCTTTTACATCCTAATGTGGTTGTCTTCCTAGCAACCTAGTTAAACCCTCATAGTAAAATTTGGCAATACAATTATCACGACTCTATTATGGAGGAGGAACCCTACTTTGGTAGGTTGTTTGTTTTATTAATCACATCGTAATTAGAACCCAGCTTTGATAATTTCTTTTAGGAAAATGCTAATTGCACCTATGCTTATTATCTATCCCACCTACATGTTAATCTAAACCATTGATGCTTAGAGTTTATACTTTATCCATTAGAATATAGGATTTTATAAAATAAAAATATTTTTTTTATTTTTAAGTGCTTAGATTAAAATGTAATGGGATAGATACTGCTTGTACGTGCAGCTACCATTACCCTTTGTTTTAACTTTTAAGTTTTAAGTTTTTAACAATGTTTTAAAAACCGAACGGGCCCGGCCAATTCAATTGGGTTCAAACGGAACTGGGGTTTCGGTTTGGTTTTGCTTAAAAAAGGTTTAAACCTAGATGACCGGGCCAGTTTCCATTGGTTCAACCGTTGAACCTATAAACAGACCGTACTGGTTGAACCGGTCTAGTTAGTGTTGGCCCAAACCATTTAAATTAAATTAAATATGAACCAAACTTGGAAAGTGATGAACCGATCCAATTAATTTATCTTTGATTTGTAAACTTTTTGTTTTGTTTTAGATGATGCTTTATAGCAGTTTTAATAGTTTTTAAACTTGTTTTTTTTTTAATTTAGAAATCTTATTACAAATTTTTTTAATGAGATACAACTCATACCCACTGGTTGAACCCGGTTGAACTGGTTCAACCAAAATCGGATGCTCTGCCGGTTTGATGACCGGTTCGGTTTTTAAAACATTGCTTTTTAACAATATTTTTGTTAATTTATCATCTACATTTCTATTCTATTATGGAACAAAAATTAAAATTTAATAATTAATGGTTTAGAGTTTAACAAATCTCAAACTCATGATAAATAATAATATTATAAACAAAGGCTCTTGCATGCTTGTAGAATCGCAGATTGTAATTAAAAAAATTTAATATGCCTTATTAATGACTGTTAGAGTACCTACCAAGGAAACTTAAAATACACAAAGGACCCAAGGAATGAAAAATAAACGAGGAAGATCTAGAAGAAACTAGCTGAGGAAGAAACCAGAACAGAATTAATGATATAAAGCGTTTTGAATTTGGAGGCTAATAAAGAGTTAGTTTCTCCTGTTGAGAGTACTGAATGGGTAGAGACGTATAGTTCTACTATATTATGTATTTTCACTAAATTTATGAAAATTTCTCACAGAAGAGAATAATGAAGTGAAAATAAAAAACAAAAACAAAAACAAAATCTTGAACTCAACCTTAGTGAAGGAAACAATTATATATTGATTCGTCGTTGGGTGAAAATAGAGTTTCAATTAAAATAAGCACTCTATTTTCCTACAATGGACGGGAGCACAAAAACAAGATGAAAAGTCATAGTAGTGATAACTCAAAATTTCTCTTGGAACCTTGTCGTACTGTAAATTCTTTCATGAAACTAGCTACAAGCAAAACTGATCACCACTAATTTATCCAAGTTCACATAACAATTTGTCATAGGAGGCTCAAATCAAATATACGTAATTAGTGACCGGAGAAAAGGATTAAGTTAAAGATTGACCCCACGAAATTTGAAATTTGTCATATTTCATTCCTTTATGAGACCTATTTGGTGATTGATCAAGCCGTTATGAATGCATGCAATGACACACCCATTAATTACGAGATAAAAATATGAAATTAAGTGCTTTTAACATATATTAACTTTAAAATTATATCATATAAATTGTTTTAAACCTATTTTTAGTCTCTATAAAAGTGTATGGTTAATTATTAAAGATAATATAGTGTAAATTTATGCTCTTCAAGAAAGTGGTTGTAGTATAGTGGTGAGTATTCCCGCCTGTCACGCGGGTGACCCGGGTTCGATCCCCGGCAACGGCGTATTTTGTGTCCCTTTTGCTCTTTTGTTTCTCGAAATTTGAACTGCTCCATCTCCAACTCCATTTTGTTGATAACGACTATGCATGGCACTACAATCCAACGCCCCACGTCGCAGTAATAGTGTAATACCCAGAAGTTCAAACTTTAGAAAAAAAAAAAAATGTTACACACACATCTTGCATGGGTCCCAACTCGCAAAAGGGCCCAGACCCCTCACTTACACAAACAAAATCTCGAAGTGGGCTGAGTCCTACCTATTGCAGCCCGCGGGACCCGTTTCGCGAATCCAACGAGGCTTTTTGTTTTTTATTAGGTTAGGTACGTCTCTTTTGTCGACCACCAAACTGCGTGGTCTCGCAACCCCACCTCGAGGACACACAGATTCGAGTGCACCCGCTTTTTTTTTAAGACGTTACTTCTTCATTAGCCTCCCTTCGCTCTTAAGCAAACTTCCTCCCCAGGCCCCCACTCGGCTCTCTTTTTATAAAGTTTTTTTTGGCGGCTTCCCTCCTTTGACCGACTAAAGGAGACGACGACACGTGTCCGATTTTGGTTCCACGCGTTTTGTTAGATTCCAATACCTGAATCTCCCGAGATCGTTCCACTTTCGCTCTCTGAAAAAGGAGGGAGGGCCCACCCCGTTGTGAGTTTTCTTAACAGATCTCGGTCGTCCGATTCCTTCGTAACAAAATCGTTTCGAACGTTCTGTGGCCGAGTCCTCTTTCACCACTTGTGTTTTTTTTTTTTTAACATATTTGCCTGCTGATGCTTCATTGCACTCGAGTATCTTAAAACTTAAGTTTTGATTTGGTAAATATAAAAATTTTAAAATTATCAAGGTTTTGTTCTTGCCTTACTAGCTTTAGTATTAATATTTTTTCAAGACATTTAACGGTATTGATTTGGGGTTTTTTTTTTTTTGATAGTTTTTTATGACTTAGTTGTCATTGCAATAGTTTCATAGTTAGTTGATCATGTGTAAAAGTGGCATCAGATTATCAAAATAATAAGGTGTTATTATTTGAAAAAAATGTCCTTGCATTTGTTTAGTTTAAAAGTATTGTTGAGATAATAATATTATATGGGTTATCAGACAATGATTGATGGGGGTACTTGCAGAGATGATCTGAAAGCGATGAACAAGACAGGATATCCAGTAAGGGAGAGAACTCAGAATTGTCTTTGGTAGGGAACTAAGGGAGATGATGTTCTACATAATTTTTATGGATACTATAATAATATATATGTGCTGTACATCCATTAAGATGGATTTCCAAGCAGGGAAGCGCCTCCTTTTCTACAGCAACAAAAACTTCTCCTGGGAGTCTTTTCTGGGAGGCTCTACATTTACAGAGAACTTCGGGATTTTACACAGATTTCGTGAACTCACAGGGGAGACCAGAATCTGGGTTTACAAATTTCATCTACAGGGGCGTAAGAATGGGAAAAACCTAATGTCTCTGTTCTAATAGATACTAATTGTTCTTATTGGGTTCTCTGTCGTTCTGGGGAATTTGCACTTTTCTTGTTTGCTCTTTTCCTGTTTCAGCCACGACAGAGAAGCAACCTGGCTTCCATCCTCCGCTGATTGTTGATTCTGGCGATGAAATCTTCCACCCTTTTGTTTAACTCCTCCGCCGGTAGTAATCCACCGTCTTCTTGATCTCCTTCCCCATCCATTTCAGCATTCTCTATCTCCTCTTCTTTTTCTTCTTCTTCTTCCTTTTCTTCTTCTTCTTCTTCTTCTTCTACCTCTGCTGCTTTTGCTGCTTCTTCTTCGACGTCGTCGTCGTTTTCTTCTTCTACTTCTTCCGCATCTTCTTCTGGTATTAGGTTTCCATTATATTCTCCTCCTCCATCTTCTTCCTCTTCTCCAACTTCATTCCCCGTCTCCACGATTCCTTCCTTGGAGGACACCTCCACTATCTTCTCCTCTCTTTCTTTCCCTTCCATGGAAGAGAGCCTACGGATGCTCTGATTCCTTCGCACGTACTCATCGTAGATATCCGACGCCGGGGAGCTTCCCCGGGGGCCGACGAGCTTCGACTCGCCGACGAGAACAATTACGATGACATTACACACGACGAAGAGGGACTTGGGATCCAAAACATAGGCACCCATTTGGGGAAGAGTGACGGAGAAGAAAGTTCTGAGGAAGGAATAGAGGGCGGTAAACAGAGCAGACTTTGAGAAGCACAGGCCCACGACGGAGGCCGTGAGAAAGTACTGGAAGAGGGTTTGGAGGAACAGGATCTTCCTGTACTTTTTCATGGCTATGAGCTTCTCCATCTTGACGGAATCCATGGACAAACAACTCGGGATTTTTCTGGGTGATTCCGGGTAGTTCAGGGGAGACCAGAGGGAGAAGAACACCAGGGAGGGATAATTAGTGAGAAGTGAGAGAAGGAAGAGAATTCATTTGACAGAACATAGAGCAATGCTGCGAGGATGCTTATATAGGCCGTGGAAAGGTGGGTCTGCTGGGTGGGATTCATCACATGCTTCTGCTTTCTGCTTTTATTTTCTTTAGATATGGAGCGACTTTTTAAAAAGCCAGGACTGGTTTAATTGGAGTGGTTTTGGGCTCCTCCCTTCCCCTCTCTACTTTTCACCCTCCTCTTTTAATGGTTTTGATCATTTGGACATATTATAAAATCATTTACATCTAATTTTATACATACACAAATTGACCGATATTGATCCCCTAAAGAGGCTGTAATTACTCAACAATTTTTTTGAAATAATTTCACAACAAATTCTTTCAATATCGATTATTTCAGGGAGCATCCTATGACATTTAAAGGGTTATTAATCAGAATTGGCTCCAGGGGCAACTTTTTTTTCAATCTTTTTTTTGATAGACTGGAGAGGAGAGTTTTGTTGAAACTGGTATATGCCATGCTTTTCCGCTACTTTTAAGAGGTCTCGCTCAAGAGAAGAGAAAAGGCTTTATATTAGGTAGGAGGGTGGTGACAAATGGCATTTAGAATGTGAATTACTTTTCCCGCTTCTCTTTCCTGCAGGTAACCCATTTTTTGTGGTTTCCATGAGAACAAATTAGAGTGTAAAATTGAGGTCTGCCAAATGTTTGTTCGATTGGCTGAGTGGGTCTTGGGTTCTGTGACATGATTAGCATCGGTACATTAAAGAAACAAGTTTTGTGTCATATCATGTGAGAAAATAATTGATGAAAGAAGATGATGGTTAGTAGAGAAACACAAAAGCATGTGGGAGTTTTATGATAACAAAAATCTGCTTCCCCTTTCAAAACAGTATATCAATAAAAATTTATATGATCTCAAGTATAAACCCAATCCTGTTCCTTATTAAATTCCTAAAGCAAGCTCCGTACTGTACAATACTTGTACTGGTAGAGCTGAGCTGTTGGCCATGTGTTCCACTGTATAATGTACATACAAAGGGCCTTCAGAGTTCAAATAAACACTATTTTGGGGGCATTTTCTCTTATCCTTATCCAAATAGTGTATAAAATTAGCCAAAGCTTCAATTAAAGGGATAAGATTATCAGCCCTTTTTGCCATTGAAGGCCAAAAGGGCAAAAGGCAGCTCATGTAGTCCCACCCCAACAACATATCTCGTATTCTTCTGACGCAGATAAATTTGATATATGGGGCCATACAACGAAAATATTCTAATCGAAAAACTTGTGGATAGCCCTTCGGTCCTGGCGAAAACCGATGTATTTATAAACTGCCTCTTTAGGGTCGGGGTTTTTGAAAGATAAAAAGAAAGTGGGGGGTTTGGGGTGAGGTGAGAGTGAGGAGGAGGACTTGGGGAGATTCTAAGCATGCAGCTGGCTTTGTTGAAGCTTCTTTTTAAAGATTTGGTGCTTCTGTTGCTTGGTGCTAGATTTGTTGATTATGGGAGGGAGGTTAAGTGAATAGGAACTGTTTGCTTTTTTGGGAGAGGAATAAGTTTTTCCAAGATTCTCTTGAAAGTTCATCTTCCAGCAGCCTCCACCTTTTAATCTCAGGATCCTTCCTTGAAGGTAAGAGCGCTAGAGAAAAAAATGAGAAAGCTTTGAGAGTGGCCATCTATCTTTGCGATGACAAACTCCGTCGTTAAATGTTGATCTTCCCATTAGGGAAATCTCACTTTCTCACATTAGTGTAACTCTAAGAGGGTAAAACATTAGATTCTCCTTGAATTCCTAAGAGACATTAATTCCCACTGCTTGTATAATTTTAGGATTTGAGTGATAATGGATTCTCTTTTAAATGGATAAAATTTTGAATTCTCTTGAATTCTCTCCTAACAGCGATTTCTTAATGAAGTTGTGCATCTAATGCAAGCCATTGGAACTTGACCCACCTGTTTAAAACACAATTTGACTCAATGTAAACGAGTCTAATTAGAATCGGATTATCTACTTAAGCAATCAAAAATTCGCCCACAGTACCCATATCCATTATTCAAATATGACACCAAGGTTGACGTGAGTATGTGGTGCTATGAACTATGAAAGGTTGAAACCCTCTCCTGTTGTACTTGCCATACTAAAAAAGTTATAGAAGAAAAAACAAAGCTATTTCATGTGCTTTACTGCTGTAAGGCAGTAAGATACATTGGCCACAAGAAAGGGAATATGAAGTCACGTTATTAGAGGATCAGAGTCTGGACAGGGACGAGTTTTCGCGGAAGGAGTACTACTTTCAAAAAAGGTAGCTAAACCAATTAATTTGGGAGCTATAGAGAGCTCAAAACTGAGGGCTTTTAGGAACCCAGTATGCCTACACTCCTGAGCTTTTCTCTCTCCTTACCGAAGAACGTGCATGACACATTATATAAAATATACCAGAGCTGCTTAATTTACTTGGTCTGCTTGATTTTGCTCCATAAAGCTTCTTTGGTTTTGTTGATTACAGTTGTGTTTTGCTTCTTTCGGCAACTCCCCAAGCTTCAAATGGATAGTTTAAACTTGTAAAATCTTGGTAGTGGGATTTGAAAGATTTGAGAGAGCTGGACGGAACTAGGGTTGCCCCCAGTGGACTTCTAAGAGAAATTCAAAGACTAATCAAAATTAAAACTTGTTTACAAATGGTACATAAAACAATTAAAAGACAATTGATCTATGTACGTAGCCCGGATTAGATTATATAGATTCATAACTAAGTGGAAGCAAAAAGTTAAGATCAGTACTTGAAACAATTAAAAACACAAAAAGATTTTTAAGTGGTTCGGTAACTAACACTGATATCAGGGACTTGAGTGTCACTCCCAGCTGATGAACAGTTCAAACCACATTCAACAAGCATAGTTTTCTGAGGATGCAAATACATAGCATTACGTAGTTGGGTAGACAATATTAATTTTCTTACAATGCTCTTACATATCTCTTCTGATTTAGATACTTGGGAGCGTCAGCCATTCAAAAGTTCAAGTAGATTTTTTTGGATGAAAGGGTCCCCCCCCTCCCCCTCCCTCCATTAGTTTTACAGCTGCAATATTTGGTAAAAGTAGGGCACCAGTGCAGAATCATGAGTACGTAAATGGTACTGAAGCTGATGAGGACAATTGAATCCGGCTGCGTTCTGGCAAAAGCTTCTCAGTACTATATTGCTTGCCATTGTGCCTTTTGGGGCTTCCATATTTGAATGGTTTTCCAAATGTCAGTTTCTTAATTGGCTGGCTTGTTTCCTTTTGAGATGAGGGGAGGTACAGTTGCTTTTCTGTCAATGTAACCGGAGAGAAGTAAATGCCCGTGAGCATTGAACATAAAGGAGATGTTGTTGGAGGAGGATGTGAGCTCCGGAAGTGGAGAGTGATGGACAGTTCTCGTGGGAGTCACAAAGGTTTTGTCAGTGTCAATACTGAAACCAAAGGGAATGGCATATTCAAGAAAAGGCAAAGTGAAATATGTGAGTGTACGTAATATGTACCTCTCTTATAAAACCTGAACCCCCTGGTCGAACCAATTTCAACCGGACCGGGTCCAGTTGAGGTCATAGGACTGAAAAGCCCAAGCGAGGCACAAATCCATACGTACTTGGCTAAAACTTTGAGCGAAGAAGGTGAATGGCTCCCTATGTGAATAACAAGTGAAAATTGTTGAACCGGATTGGGCTGATCTGGTTCTCTCTCCAGGTCAACGTTTTGGTCAAGCTTGTTAAAAAATAGAGTGCTCATAAGAATTTGAGTAACATATTCATTATGTAGAGAAACTGAATGTTGATATTCAAGATTGTATTTGGTAATTAGTAGCACAAAAATCAAACCTAAAAATAAGAAGAAATGATGAAAATAATTGTGGGAAATAAAAATGCCAAGAGCTAGCAACAAATTAACTCTACTTTAATGCATCTTATTCAAGGAGTTCTTCTTTATAGGAAGGAAATAATACCTTGATTAATTGAACTCTTTTTGTCAAAAGACACAGCAGGTGAACAAAGGATATAGTGCTTCAGCTACTCCTAAAGTTATCTAAAACAATGTTTAATATAATTTTGAAGAAAAACTATGTTCCTTAACATCACCAAATGACTTTAGGGATGTGTATTGTTTGGGTTTCTAGCAAAATCTAGACTGATCTGACCTAGAAAACTCGAAGGCCAGGGTAAAGCTAGGTCCTGGGATGTATTGAAAAAAAGAAAAAAAAAACTATCAGGTTTTCGGTAAGGGATATATTAATATTATAAAGGGTCATATTATATACTCTTATAATTAAGCCAAGTTAAGGTTGGATCATAGATGGGGGTCAAACTCATGTTCAGGTTTAGTCATTTAGATTAGAAGACAAGTGTTTAAGTGCAACAAATATAGGTTGCACCCAACTTTTCCTTCATTCAAAACGTTAATTTATATATTGGCATGCCACTAAATGCATTGTGCATATAATAATGCAACGATGTAGTCTCATCCTTAAAAACTAAGAAAAAAGGAAATCTTACAAAATTAAACATATTATAAACTATTTTTTTAAATTACTTATCGAAATTTCAAAAACTAAATAAAGTACAACCAACTTTGGTTGAACTTCAGTCTAAAGTCTTAATTCTTATAGATCTTTTCTGACTCCTAGCCGAGCTTTTTCTGATTCATAGTGGAGTGGAGAACCAACCCCTGAAGCCCGCCACACAATTTAAATTAGTAGACTTTGTTCAATTATTCACATGCATGATACAATACAATTTTGTGTTTAACATTCTAATAATATCCAGTGATTAACTTCTCATCATTAGCCCTTAATTAGTAATGAAGCAGGCCGGTTTGCTAATTCAACCACCGAACCGGCTTTTACCACTACAACCAACAACCCATCCTTCCTCCATTGAACTCAACTGAGTCAAGAAATTCGACTGAGAACTGGGTTAATAAACAGGGTCGAGAAATTAGGTCTAGAAGCTGAGTTAACTGGGTTTAGAAACTGGTTTGAAAAAACTAGCTAGGTTGAAAAAGCTTTTACCACTACAACCAACAACCCAGCCTTCCTCCGTTGAACTCAACTGGGTCAAGAAACTCAGTTGAGGGCTGGGTTAATAAACAGGGTCGAGATACCATGTCTAGAAACTGAGTTGAAAACTGGGTTGAAAAAACTCAGTGTAGAAAACTGGGTTAAGAAACTCTATTGAGAACTGTGCCACGAAACCGAGTTGAGAACTGGTGGTAGAAACTAGATTGAGAAACAGGCAGCCATTATTCTCCGACTACTGATGGAAGAGACAAAAAAAGCAGGACAGTTACTATTCATCGTTCATCAGTAGAGTGAGAAGAAGATGGAACAGGAAGAATTAAGAGTCCCACACTGCCACATGAAGCATAATGAATTCGTGTTTTACTTTTCCACTAACGAGGATGGAGACTGGCATGGAGAGAAGCTTTGGCAGGTGAAGCTATCCTGCCAAGAACAGAGCCTTTCAATTCTCGACCTCCATTAACAATCCGAAGGAACAAAAATATTGCAGTAGTGTCAGACCTGCTTCACTTTCTTGTTTGCTTCCTTGGTAATTAAGGTATCTAATGTCTAATCTAATCAAAATCGTCTCAACCTTCACTTTTCTTGTAACAGGGTTGTTTCAGGGTTCACATTCACCTGGCAATTTGATTCCCAACTGGACGATACTTTTGTCAGTTTCCTGGTTCTCTGGAAGGATTAAATTATACGTTGTGGGGGTTGCCATCGTTTGGTTTCCGAGTGCAATTCACACCTAAGTGAATTATTTTTATCCGAAAGAAAATATTATATACTGAAACTAAGACATAAGCGGATCCATCAGACGTTTCAATAAAAGATTCAGATGGGTTTTCTTTTTCCCCTTTTCCCTGTGAAGAACACAGGTGGAGAAATCAAATTGAACAGTCCAGCCACGTTACAGCTTACAGGTAACCGATGGGTCTAAAGACAGCAACGTGTAAAGAGTCTAAAGACTGAAGTAATGGACATTAAAGGAGGAAACAGAGTGATTCTTTAATTCCCATTAACGTACAAGCCATGACTCATGAGAGAGAAAAGGTAAAAGCTAAATCACACGATCTACAATCTTCTTCTCCTCCTTCAAATCTTCTTCCTGTTCTGCTTCAGTAAGCCTCGTGTTCCTGCACAAATAATTTTGAGCAGAGATTTAAGAATTCGTGAACTCCACACATCTTGGGTGATTTTCATGAATTCCTTTTGGGAGTCAGAAAAAAAATCCCATTTGGTTCTTCCTTCTGTTTTTTTTTAATTTATAATTAATTGGCATAAGGAAAATAAGTTGGATTCTGCGATTCAACTTACTTTCTTAGGCGATATGAGTTCAGCGAACTTAGTTTTCACCTTGTTGGGGTGCCGATCTCTCCCGATTCTGCCGTCGTACTTCTTCAGTTGCTGCCTCACGAACCGCTCGTAGATGAACGCGGCCCCTCTGAACTGAGGCAACACGAGCCAGGCCACGAACGCCACCTTCATCTGGTACCATATGGGTATCCTGCAAATCATACCCCCAAAACGAAAACCACCCACAAAACAGATTCAGACAAACAAGCTTTCCAAACAAGACATTCAGTAGCAGAACCGATAAAAAGGAATCGAAGTTAATGTAAAAGATGGATTTTTTTTTGTTTTTTTTTTGTTTTGGTTACCATTGAAGCAAAGGCTCCAGAACCATCTCGGTGAGAGTAAGAAAAGAGTAGAGGATCCAGTACGCGAGCCATTGCTCGTCATCGACCTTGGTTGTGCTCTCAATCGCCCTCACAGAAGCGTACCTGTCATTCCATTCGATTCAAATCAACAATCCCCAATATAATAAAAAACCAACACCAAGAGAAGATTATTTCTTCTTACAATGGATACAACAGCGTCACAGAAGGCCTGCAACACAAAAACATACAAGAACACCAAAAACGAAAAAGATCAAAATCGAGTTCAAAGAGACTCAAAAGGGAAGAACCGACAGAAGAAAGGGAGAAGAGGGTACCCAGCAAGAGAGTGGAGATAAGTGAGAAAAGTCCAAAAATGGCCCATAATTCCTGTATTTCGCACTGAGATTTACTTTCTTCCTGCAAACTCCGAAGGACAGAGCGGTTTCTTTTCTTCTCCAACCCAGTGGTATGTACATATTAGGTGTTGAAACAGAGTGAGAAAAGCGAGGAGAAGGGAGAGATCCTTATATAACGTTGGGAGGCAAGAACACGTGGCGGGAGGCGATCTAGTATCGGATTCTGCCTTGGACGTGGCGATCTGGGTTAAGAACCGACAGAGGGCTCGGAGGTTGCAATGGAAGCAGGAACCTCCGAGTAAAGAAAGGATCAGGGATTTGTTTATTACATTAATGGGTTGATCGTCCTTTGCTTTGCCCGGAGAGGAGCCTCGTGGCACGGCCGGCAGTGGGGGGCGGTTGGTCGGTGACACGTGGCGTGATCGTGGGGAGGTTGGAAGATCAAAGAGGGGAAGCTTCCTTTGTGGAGGAAGATGAGGGCTTGGGGAGGCGCTTTAATTTGGACGTGAAAGCTGCATGGGTAATATTGTGTAAAAAGATTGTGGGTTCATGTGATGGAGTCAATTGTTAATGCTATTGATTCTACTCTTAAGCTTTGAGCTGAATAGAATAAAATGACTTGTTCTATAGAATAAATGAGTCCAAATGATGTTTTTTTAAAAGAAAAATAGATGTGTAAGAGAAAATATTAAACAGTAAATAATTGTTCCATTTATACTTTGTAGTATCTAATTACAACAACCTGTTCAATATGTGTTTCATCCATTCCATTTATTAATATTATCCGGTTTTTCGACAGTTAATAGGCTAATAAACGGTACAAAAAATTTAAAATAATAAAAATGTTAAAAAAATATTTTTACAAGGTGAAATAGAGTAAATCCCAAAGGGCCCAAATCCAAAAACCTTATCATGTTTATTTTCTTTAAAAAAATTAAAATATCAATAATATTAAGAAAAGAGTTATAACTTATAACCTCACATGAACTGGGAGATCAAGAATCATTTTGCTGATTGTTGTGCTGTGGCCCAACAGCGGGGGCAATTTTGGGTTGGATTGGGTACTATTATATGGGTCGTGGGGCCTGTTGTAGGCCCTATTTTGTGATATTGTAGTTCTAAGACCCATTAGATATTTCCAAATTAGTGTAAGTCCTTTTATAATTTAGTATCTAATTTCGATTACTACAAAATTAATTTGCTATAAATATAATCCTATCTCTTTAATCAAACGTAAACTAATTCCCCTCGTGTAGCCAAACGGAGCACTTGCCTTAAAAGAAATAAGAAAAAGGAAAGAAGATCCCCTTTACCGATCGAGTTCTCAAACAGATCATAAATATGGCATTACATATTACGTAAAAATATAAAATATCAAATCAGGAAAGTTTCTGAGTTAATTTTAAGCAACTATAATTGTTTTATTATTCAAAAAATTTTGTTCTTTGTTTTTTTTTAAAACTTGAAATGGGTTCAAGAGGGAAAGAGAACCCAATAAAAGCAGTTTTTCTCTTATATATGCTATCTGGCCTTATCAAACATATATATGCTCCTTTGAACCGTATCAGTTGCCCATAGTGTAGGCAATAGAGACTTGTATAAATACCCCTTTTCTTTCACACAAATCTTCGCAACTCCTACAGTGTTTTTCCTTTGTTTCGCCCTTCAAGCACACGACAATGGAAGCAAGGAGTATGTCTTCGTCGACGTCCTTGTCTCGAATAGCCATGCAGGTCTTGGTGATCTCTATGTTCATTCTCACCATGAGGACTGGTTCTGCACTTGGAGCTCGTGGTCTTCCTCAAAGCCCCGTCTCGTACTTTTTACATGAGGAAGTAAACGAGGGTATGGGAGAGGCATTCGTGAAGCAGCAAGGTGGTGCTACGAGTAGCACCGGACGTGATCCACCAGCGCTGGAGAAGAAGGTCGTTCAGGGGGGCGATAATGGGTTTGATGGCACGAAGAGGAGTGCCCCCGGAGGACCTAATCCCGCTCACAATTGGCGTTAATTGTTTCCTTCGTATTTAATGAGTGTTGGTTTAGAGTGTTTTTCTATTGGCCTTTTACTATCGGATTTACATCTTAATTTCATAGTTATGTAATAAAATGTGAGGAGAATAACAATGTATAACATTTTCCTATAGGTGAGACTCTTTCTATTATTTGGATTTATTCAGGGAAACACATCGCTAATTAAACCTGCTTTATTTAATTGTGGTTAGGTTCAAGCATTACAGGAGACAACTTGTTATCTTCCTAATAAAGGAGAATAAAATTGAAATAATATAGTAATTTATACTTTCTCTCTTAAAGTAATCATGTACCTTTTTTTTTTTTTTCCCTATATGATCAGTTCATGAAGCCTCGATATTTTGCACAAGCGACTGTCCTTCATATTTTACGCATCCTAGAGCTCAAACTCTTAAACAAATTTAACTTAAACTGAGCTTGAGCTTGGCACTACTGAAAATTCCTGTTCCGCGTGGACGGAACATTATCCGCCGGCGAATTTGATTCGGGCGGTTGTAAACAACGCGTCGGCTGAATCATGGAAAATCTGATCCAACCGGCGCAATAAAATCCAGTAGTTGGGCCAGATTTCTATCAGATTTATATGGGCCTAATGGACCCATTTGAAATTATTAGGCCGTGTCATGGCGTAATGAGAGCATGTACGGGCAACATCTCCCTATAGTACAATTTCCTCTCCCGCCAAGGACTTCGACCAAATTTGTCGAAGTCTTCTCCGGTGCAAGAACCACCTCCGGCGACGTTCAGCTTCCGGCCACCATTAGTCGAAGCACCTACGACGCTCTCCCCCAGCGCAGGTTCTCCTCTGGCCACATACCAAACTTCCACAAAACCTTGGGGTTTGATAACCGAGTTCATTCGAAGATTTTTGGGGTGTGTTACGACGATCTCCTCTACGTTCCGACCGACTAATTTTTTGTTGATCTATATTTATGTCTCTTTAATTTGGTTCAAGCCAAGTCTAGCCAAACCTATTGTGTTTATCCAATCTGAATGGGCTAATTAACTTAAACCTGCTTTACTTAATTGTGGTTAGGTTCAAGCACTACAAGAGAACATGTTATGTATGAAATATTTAGATAAGTAATATAAATATCTCAAAAATTAACATATGTCTTCCTAATAAAGGAAAATTAAATTAAATTAACAAAGTAATTTATATTTTCTCTCTTAATGTAATATTGTAGCACTTCATTCCTATATGATCAGTTCTAGCCCTCAATATTTTGCATGAGCTTATTGCATTTTCAATCCTATATGATCAGTTCAAGTCCTTAATATTGTACGTGTCCTCGGGCTCAAACTCATAAACAAATTTAGCATAAACGTGAGACTGAGCTGGGAAAATATCATTCAATCTGCCAAGATTACAATTTGTCTTACCTTATCGAAATCACTACTTAGAATCGGTTTTTAAAAATAGTATGAAAGAGCTGTTTAAATTATTCTCAATATTAAGACCGTTTAACAAATTTGTCTGTGTAAAGATAAGCAAGAGGATAACTATGGTAGGTCTACTTTCCTTCTTGAGTTACAATAAAGACTAATACTTGAAGTACCGTCCAAAATAAGGATTTGTTGCTATGCATGGTAACTTATTTAACAATATCTTTCCAAATATAACACTACATTAGTTAGGGTTTCTTGTCAAATATGTGCCTTAGTTACATATAAAATTAAGGGTACTAATATTATTCCTTTCATGCACCGCTACATATATGGAAAGAAAATTTGATGAACATACTTGTGCTTAATTTGACCTAATTACTTTAGCCGCATGCGCCATCTTCCTCATGGATTACACTTACCACAGTTAGGCTATAAATAATGGGCTTTCCCCATGTTACTATACATCCACCTGAGTTCCATATATATCGTCTTGATCAACTAAACAAACATGTTTCCACTCAAAGGAATTGCCATGATGTTCCTCTCTGCGCTTCTCCTCTCCTCACACCTTGGCAATACGTTTGCTACCAGGGAGCGCATCCAAGCAGATGTTCTTACTGGCCCTAATCCAATCAAAGGCGTGGGCATTCTAAGAGACGTTCCTGCTGGTCCTAATCCACTCCACAACGGGCTCGGTCCTGAAGCAGCTCCAAATGGCGTTGGCCAGGTTCATGACCGCTGAAACTAAATGGCTAATTTGTTGATAGATGATGCTCAGTTCCTTCAATAAAATGGAATCTTACTGTACTCCTGACAATGAACCTTTCTCAATTAAAAAATAATAAAGCAACCATTCAACTACGATGTACTATGGAAATTTTGTCCTTAAGACTTCTTCTTCCTCTCTCATTTGCTCTCTCTCTCTCTCTCTCTCTCTCTCTCTCTCATGTGCACTCTCTTTCTCTCTGTCTCGTTCTATCTCTCTCTCTCTCTCTCTCTCTCTCTCTCTCTCTTCTCTCTCTCTCTCTTACTCTCTCTCTCTCTCTCTCTCTCTCTCTCTCTCTCTCTCTCTCTCTCTCTCTCCGTCCCTCTCATTCTCTCATTCTCTCTCTCTCTCCATCCCTCTCATTCTCGCATTCTCTCTCTCTCTCTCTCTCTCTCTCTCTCTCTCTCTCTCTCTGTTGATATCTCTAACTCTCTCTCTCTCTCTCTCTATCTCTCTCTTTCTGTTGATCTCTCTCTCTCTCTTTCATTTGCTCTCTCTCTCTCTCTCTATCTCTCTCTCTTTCTGTTGATCTCTCTCTCTCTCTCTCTCTCTCTCTTATTTGCTCTCTCTCTCTCTTATTTGCTCTCTCTCTCTCTCTTTATTTGCTCTCTCTCTCTCTTATTTGCTCTCTCTCTCTCTCTCTCTCTCTATTTGCTCTCTCTCTCTCTCTCTCTCATTTGCTCTCTCTCTCTCTCTCTCCACTGTCTCTCTCATTTGCTCTCTCTCTCTCTCTCTCTCTCTCTCTCTCATTTGCTCTCTCTCTCTCTCTCTTTCTCTCTATCTCTGTCTCTCTCTTTCTCTGTCTCTGTTTGTCTGTCTCTGTCTGTCTGTCTCTCTCTCTGTCTCTCTCTCTCTCTCGGTCTCTCTCTGTCTCTTTGTCTCTCTCTTGGTCTGTCTTTGTCTCTGTCTCTCTCTGTCTCTCTCTGTCTCTCTCCCTCTCTGTCTCTCTCCCTCTCTCTCATTTGCTCTCTCTCTCTCTCTCTCTCTCATATGCTCTCTCACTCTCTCTCTCTCATATGCTCTCTCTCTCTCTCTCTCTCTCTCTCTCATTTGCTCTCTGTTTCTCTCCCCACTCGAGTCAGCTTTGACATGTGGAGAGAGAGGATTTGAGGAAGCTTCTCATGAGGATCCGATTAGATGAAGCAGATGATTTCCCTTCATGATCAATAGACAAAATTTTAATCAACTATAATTGTTTTATTATTCACAAAAATTTCTTTTTTATTTTATTTTTTTGTTGAAACTTGAAATGGCTTCAAGAGGGAAAGAGATAACCCAATAAAAGCAGTTTTGTCTTCTGCTATGGCCGTACTAAACATATGCTCCTATTAACCACATCAGTTGCCCTAAAGTTTGGCAACAGAGACTTGTATAAATACCCTATTTCTTTCACATAAATCAACGAAACTCCTAAAGGATTTTTTCTTAGTTTCACCCTTCAGGAACACGTTCAAGCATTACAAGAGACCATGTTATGTATGAAATACTTAGATAAGTTGTATAAACATCTCAAACACTAACATATCTCTTTGTCAGAAACCGACTTCTCTATCAAGTAAAGAATCAATCGGAAGATCCAGTCCAAGGAGACTTACCTTCTTCAGAAGATCAGATCCAAGGAGTCATACCTTAACCAGACTCCTAGGTGATTTGTATTTATTTAAGTCTTGTGTATATATTTAGAATCATTCTTTATTTATTTGGTCCACATGACCTAACCAGAATGTAAGTCCTTGTCTATATATACTCTCATTCACAAGCAATAAAATCATCAGAAAATTACCACTTTACATGGTATCAGGCCGGCCCTAGTCTCAAATCTAGGTCGTTTTTCCTTGTCTTCTTCTCTATTCCTTGCATATTCTGGTTCAATGGCTGACTCGTCGCCTCAATCCTCTACTACTCCTTCTGTCTTTCCTCAGGCTCCATCTGCCTCTCAAGCTCGTGGTCGCACGTTCGACCTCGGAACCGCAATCGGCCAATATCATATAGATGTATCTAACATCTCCCATCATGTGTCCATCAAATTGGACAGACAGAACTATCTTCTCTGGCGCCAGCAGATGATGCCCGTTCTACATAGCCAGTAAGTCATGGGATTTGTCGATGGCTCTATTGTTGCTCCTCCTCGGTTTACGTCGTCTCCTTCCTCTGATCTGCTTCAAGAGAATCCTGCATACACGCAGTGGTTCATTCTCGATCAAACGATTCAGAGCTGGATTGTCTCCACTCTGTCTGAAAGTGCTGTTGAATACACTCTTGGTCTTCCCACGGCGTGTGCCATGTGGCAGAAATTAAAGACAACTTTTGCCTCCACCAACCAGGCTCGCTTGAACCATCTTCGATTTCAGTTACAGACTCTCAAAAAGGGGACCCTTTCTATGTCCGCCTATCTTGACAAGATCAAGACCATCATTGATGATCTCGCCGCCTCAGGTCAGCCTTTAGATAATTATACTATTACTCACTATGCTGTTAGTGGTCTTGGCCAGGAGTTTGAGTCGTTTGCCCAGACAGTCACTGGTCGTGAGGAACCCCATACTTTTGAGACACTACAATGTCTTCTTCTTACACAAGAACATCGCCTTCAGATGCTGGAGTCTCCTGTTCCGGTTGACATGTCCGCCAGCCCTTCTATGAATGTCGCCACTAGAGGAGGACGTGGTCGCTCGCTGCTGGCATGGGGGCGTGGTCGCCACTACCGAGGCCGCAACAACAATGGAGGTCGCGGACAAGGTCCTTCCGAACATTCGGACAACACTAATCGTCCGACCTGCCAGATATGTCAAAAGTTTGGCCACTCTGCGGTTCAGTGCCGTAATCGCTTCAATTTGGCTTTTCAGAATAATGTGCCTCCTCAGATGCATTCGGCTCAGGTTCACAATCCTCAGGATTCGGCTTGGTACACTGATTCTGGTGCTTCTCACCATATTGCTTCCGACTCCACCATACTCACTGATGGGGCTCAGTATACTGGTTCGGACCAGGTCCACCTTGGCAATGGGACAGGTTTGACTATCTCCTCTGTTGGTTCACATCGGTTAAACTCTTCCTTAACTCTTCGTAATGTCCTCCATGTTCCCTCTTCCCTCAAAAATCTACTCTCCGTCCGGTCGCCTTACCACCGATGATCATAACTGCAATGTTATTTTTGATTCTAATGGCTTCGTTGTGCAGGAAGCCAATTCGGACAGAGTTTTACTCAGGGGCCAGCTTAGGAATGGACTTTACGTTGTGGACCATGCTTCCTCACCGTCGTGTTTACTATCAGTTGTTTCTCCATTTTCTTTTTGGCATCAAAGATTAGGACATCCTAGTTCTGAAATTCTGCGCAATGTATTCAAAGTTTTAAAGATTGAAGTTTCTAATAAAAAGGCTTCATGTCATGCATGTCGAGTTTCTAAATCTGTTACAATGCCTTTTTCTACTCCCGTGTTACACGCTACTTCTCTCTTACATACTGTTTGCGCAGACGTTTGGGGACCTTGTCCGGTTCAATCTTTTGGTGGGTTTAAATACTATGTCTCTTTCATCGATCAATATAGCCGCTTTACTTGGGTGTATTTTTTGCACACCAAATCAGAGGTTTATTCTGCATTTCTTCAATTCCAAAACTTGACTGAAAATTTACTCTCCACTAAAATTAAGTATTTCCAGTCAGATGGTGGTACTGAGTTTGTTAATCATCGCTTCAAATCTCTTTTTGCTTCTTCGGGTATTCATCACCGAATTTCCTGTCCATATACTCCTCAGCAGAATGGCATGGCTGAGCGCAAGCATAGGCACATTGTTGAGATGGGCATGACATTGCTTGCGCAGGCCTCCATGCCGAAATGTCATTGGGATTCCGCTTTCTCCACTGCCGTTTTTCTCATTAATAGGCTTCCCACACGGCTTTTGGCTTTTAAAAGTCCTTATGAATTTCTATTTGGTCGCCCACCAGACTACTCGCTTTTTCGAGTTTTTGGCTGTTTATGTTATCCACACTTGCGCCCGTACTCTGTTCATAAGCTTGCTAATCGTTCCATCGCTTGTGTCTTCCTTGGTTATCACCCCAATTATAAAGGGTATAAGTGTTTGGATACTTCTACAGGTCGCATATTCATCAGTCGCAGTGTGGTCTTCGACGAAAAGACGTTTCCGTTTGCTCGCCCCTCCTTGCTCCCAGTGCCTCAGCCTATGCCTTCGTCTTCTTCCACTGTTTCCTTGCTGCCCCTACCAAAGCTCTCAGTCCCCGTTGTTGCTGATTCGGTCTCTCCTTCATCCCCGGTCCTTGCTCCCATTTCAACTACTTCGTTTGCATCTCCTTCTGCAACCTCCTCAAGTCCTTCTCCTTTGCCAAGCCCGAATCCCACTTCTGATTCCTCTTTAGATGTTTCCACTGCTCGCCCTCATGCTCCTCTTGCCACACATCCTATGACTACTCGGTCTATGACTGGGAAACTCAAACCCAGAATTTTTACTGTTACTCATCATCCTCCAGACCTTCCTCCTACTCCGATTGAACCAACATGTTTTAGTCAGGCTGTTAAACATTCCGAATGGCGCAAGGCTATGCAAGCTGAATTTAATGCCTTATTGATGAATTACACTTGGTCTCTTGTTTCTTTACCACAGGGGCGGCGAGCTATAGGCTGCAAGTGGGTGTTTCGTTTGAAGACTAAATCAGATGGCTCAATCGACAGGTACAAAGCTCGATTGGTGGCTAAAGGTTTTAATTAGAGAGAGGGTCAAGACTACTTTGAGACTTTCAGTCCTGTAGTCAAACCAGTTACCATTCGCGTCGTATTGGCACTCGCAGTGAGTAAAAACTGGGTCATTCGTCAACTGGATATCAGCAATGCCTTCCTCAATGGCACTCTATCAGAGGAGGTCTATATGGTCCAACCTCCCGGGTTTGTTGATCCTTCACAGCCTCTTGCTGTTTGCCGATTACAAAAGTCCCTATATGGTCTTAAACAGAGTCCCCGTGCTTGGTATAATCGTCTCACTTATTATCTTATTGAACTCGGTTTTGTTCTCTCTAAGGCTGACACATCTCTGCTCTTTAAGTATGGTTCAACCTTTACTATATACATTCTCATTTATGTGGATGATATTATTGTCACGGGTAGCTCCCGTCAGGAGGTTGGGCATCTTTTGCAGAAATTACAGTCTCAATTCTCGGTTAAAGACCTTGGTGACCTTCACTATTTTTTGGGCATTGAAGTAGTACGCAATGGTGCTGGTTTACATCTTTGCCAGTCGAAGTACACCCGAGATCTGTTAACTCGACTTAACCTTGCAGATGTGAAGCCTCTTTCCACTCCAGTGTCTGCTGGTTCCAAGTTGTCGAAACATCACGGTTCCCCTCTTGCAGATGCCTCTGAGTATAGGTCCACTGTTGGTGCTCTCCAATATTTAACGCTCACCCGTCCTGATATACAGTATGCAGTGAATCAGGCCTGTCAATTTCAGCAGTCGCCCACTGATGTTCATTGGTCCGCAGTGAAACGCATATTGCGATATTTAAAAGGTACAATGCTACTTGGATTTTTAATTCAACCAGTTCGTGATCTTGGTCTAGATGTGTTCTGTGACGCAGATTGGGGTGGATGTCCTGATGATCGTCGCTCTGTGACTGGGTTCTGTATTTTATTTGGTGGTGCTTTGATTTCCTGGTCTTCAAAGAAGCAGCCCACTGTTGCTCGTTCTAGTGCTGAGGCTGAATATCGAGCATTGGCTATTGCTGCTGCTGAAACATCTTGGGTGCTACAGTTGTTTCGCGAACTTCGTATTTTCCTTCGCCATCCACCTACTCTATGGTGTGACAATCTTTCAGCCACTTACATTGCTGCAAATCCGGTTTTTCATGGGCGGGTGAAACATGTAGAACTTGATTATCATTTCATGCGAGAACGGGTTCAATGTGGCCATCTTCAGGTTAAATATATTCCGACTCAAGATCAGATTGCTGATGTGTTTACCAAAGGCCTCTCCAGGGGTCAATTTTGTCGGTTAATCTCCAAGCTTCGTGTCTCGCCGAAGACACCAACCTTGCGGGGGAATGTCAGAAACCGACTTCTCTATCAAGTAAAGAATCAATCGGAAGATCCAGTCCAAGGAGACTTAACTTCTTCAGAAGATCAGATCCAAGGAGTCATACCTTAACCAGACTCCTAGGTGATTTGTATTTATTTAAGTCTTGTGTATATCTTTAGAATCATTCTTTATTTATTTGGTCCACATGACCTAACTAGAATGTAAGTCCTTGTCTTCTGCTATGGCCGTACTAAACATATGCTCCTATTAACCACATCAGTTGCCCTAAATTTTGGCAACAGAGACTTGTATAAATACCCTATTTCTTTCACATAAATCAACGAAACTCCTAAAGGATTTTTTCTTAGTTTCACCCTTCAGGAACACGTTCAAGCATTACAAGAGACCATGTTATGTATGAAATACTTAGATAAGTTGTATAAATATCTCAAACACTAACATATCTCTTCCTAGTTAAGAAGAACCAAGTTTAACTAACAAAGTAATTTATATTTTGTCTCTTTCAGTAATAATGTAGCATTTTCATTCCAATATGATCAGTTCTAGCCCTCAATATTTTGCTAGAGCATATAGCATTTTCATTCGTATATGATCGGTCGTTAATATTTTAAGCGTCCTCAATCTCAAACTCATAAATAAATATAGCATAAACGTGAGCTTGAGGTGGGAAAATATCATTCAATCTACCAAGGTTACAATTTGTCTTACCTCATTGAAATCACTACTTAGAATCGATTTGAATGAGCTGTTTAAATTATCATCAATATTGAGAGTCTGAGACCTTTTAACAAATTTGTCTGTGTAAAGACAAGAAAGAGGACAACTATGGTAGGTCTAGTTTCCTTCTTGAGTCACAATAAAGACTAATACTTGAAGTACCTTCCAAAATAAGGATTTGTTGCTTTGCATGGTAACTTAGATACAATATCTTTCTATATATAACACTACATTAGTTAGGGTATCTTCTCAAATATGTGCCTTAGTTACACATTAAATTTCGGATACTAATATTCCTTCTACCACTACAAATATGCTAAGAAAATTTGATGAACATACATGTGCTTAATTTCACGTAATTACTTTAGCAGCATGATCATGCATGATATTCCTTATGGATTTCCCTTACCACAGTTATGCTATAAATAAAGAGCTTCCCCATGTTAGGAAACATCCACCTGAGTTCCATATATTTTGGCTTGACCAAGTAAACAAACATGTTTTCATTGAAAAGTATTGCCATGATGATCGTCTCTGCACTTCTCCTCTCCTCTCACCTTGGCAATACGTTAGCTATCAGGGAGTGCATCCATGCAGATGTTCTTACTGGCCCTAATCCAATCAAAGACGGGCATTCTAAGACAGGTCCCTGCTGGTCCTAATCCACTCCACAACAGGCTCGATCCTGAAGCAGCTCCTAAAGGCTTTAGTTAGGTTCATGATGCTTAGTTCCTTCAATAAAATGGAATCTTTCTGTACTCGTGGGAATGCAACCTTTCTCAATAAAAAGTTAAAAGTAAGGCAACCAGCGGCGAAGGAGAAGAGCCTTCCGTCGACGGCGACGGAGTCAGAGGAGTTCGACGTCGGGACGGTGGCTGGAATGCCGAAGAGACTGCAGGAAATCACCCAGAGAGCCTTCAGAAGAACTGGGTTTTCAAACTCAAGAGTGTCGTCGAAGATAGGTCTTCGGCTGAAGGAGTACGTGCGATGCCGAGAAGAGGAAAACACAATGTTTTCTGGGGGAATGCTGGAGGTATGGTTTCGCGCCCTGGTTCTCTTCAAATAAAATTGTCGAACATTTCTAGGGCGGGAGAAGGAAGAAGGCTCGCGCCTGTTATGCGCATCACGCGCACTCGCGTAACCTGTATAACGGTGCGCTGGAACTTAGGTCCCGATTCAAATCGGGACCTAATATTACATATGGGCCAATAGGGCCCATATGAACCTGATCCAAATCCGGCCTAATTGCCGAATTCCCTTCCACCCGTGGTTGGGTTGGATGCTTCGATATTCCGCCGACGAGTAATACACGTCCGCCGGCGGAATGGTCTTCCGTCGACAAAAAAATTTCCTTCCGCCGACGGAGACTATAATTCTAGTAGACGTACTATGGAAATTGTCCTTAGACTTCTTTTTCATCCTCTCCCATTTGCTCTCTCATTTGCTCTCTCTCTCTCTCTCGCTCATTTGCTCTCTCTCTCTCTCTCTCATTTGCTCTCTCTCTCTCTCTCTCTCTCACACACACACACACACACATTTGCTCTCTCTCTCTCTCTCTCACATTTGCTCTCCCTCTCTCTGTCTCTCATTTTCTCTCTCTCTCTCTCTCACACACATTTGCTCTCCCTTTCTCTCTCATTTGCTCTCTCTCTCTCTCTCTCACACACACACATTTGCTCTCCCTTTCTCTCTCATTTGCTCTCTCTCTCTCTCTCTCTCTCTCTCTCTCACACACACACATTTGCTCTCCTTTCTCTCTCATTTGCTCTCTCTCTCTCTCTCTCTCTATCTCATTTGCTCTCTCTCTCTCTCTCTCTCTCTCTCTCACACACACACACACACATTTGCTCTCCTTCTCTCTCATATGCTCTCTCTCTCTCTCTAATTTGTTCTCTCTCTCTCTCTCTCATTTGCTCTCTCTAATTTTCTCTCTCTCTCTCTCACTTTCATTGTCTCTCTCTCTCTCTCACTTTCATTGTCTCTCTCTCTCTCATTTGCTCTCTCTCTCTCTCTCTCTCTCTCTCCTCTCTATCTCATTTGTTCTCTCTCTCTCTCTCTCTCACTCTCACTCATTTGTTCTCTCTCTATCTCTCTCATTTGTTCTCTCTCTGTCTCTCTCATTTGTTCTCTCTCTCTCTCTCTCTCTCTCTCTCTCTCTATCTGCTTGTCTGTCTGTCTCTCTATTTCATTTTTGCTCTTTTTCACTCTCTCATTTGCTCTCTCTCTCTCTCTCTCTCTCTCTCTCTCTCTCTCTCTCTCTCTCTCCCCCGCCCTCTCTCTCTCTCCCTCTCTCTCTCTTTCTCATTTGCTCTGGGAGTTGAGGAAGCTCCTCATGAGGATCCGATTGCAGTTGAGTTCCCTTCATGATCAGTACTCAGAAAATTTTAAGCAACTCTAATTTTTTTATTATTCACAAAATTTTGTTTTTTACTTTTTTGTTTCTTTTTGTTGCAACTTGAAATGGGTTCAAGTGGTAAAGAGAGAACCCAATAAAAGCAGTTTTCTCTTCTGCTATGGCCTTACTAAACATATGCTTCTAGCAACGTATCAGTTGCCCCTGATTTAGGCAACCGATCCTAAAGTGTTTTTTCTTTGTTTCGCCCTTCAAGCACATGTCAATGGAAGCTAGGAGTATGTCTTCGTCGTCCTTGTCACTATCGGATTTTACATCATTAACGTTCCAGGGCTGAAGTTACACACTTTGCTGCCAATGAAGACTTAATTTCCTGCATGCACGAAGCATGCTAAGTTAGATTATTATTTTTTCTGAGAGCGACTGGCTAAGGGAACCTTCAAAATCCAGGAAGTGCCAAAAAGATAAAATTGGCAATTTACCAAAGGTTTGCTGAGGTCTCGATTTCAGCGGCTAGTATCCAAGCTTAATGTTCTTTGTAGACCGCTTGGCTTGATGGGGACCAATCACAATACAGATTGTGGAGCTATTTCTGCAGCCAATATCTCATTGAGTCATGAATACTTAGAATTCTTTCTTATTAGGAGTTCTAATTCTAGTTGTATAATTGCCTATCTCGGTAACATAAAAGTTCTAATCCATCTCAATTCAAGTCTATCTTTCTATTTACCATACTGCCAAAGAGAACATCACTTGTTAGAGTTAGCAACTCTATATTTTATTTAAGAAAAATGCTAGTTGTACCTATGGTCAGCACTTATCCCACGTACATGTTAATCTAAACCATTGATGCCTAGGGTTTATCCACAAGAAAATAGCACTTTATAAAAAAAAATATTTTTTTATATCTTTAAGATTTAGATTAACATGTACGTCGGATACATGCGTCGACTAGGTGCGTCTTGCATTACTCTTTATTTAATTGTTCTACCATTTGCCTATTATTGGATAGAATGGATGCTGTACAAAATTCCTTACCCATATAGGGTATATAGTTAATAATACACATGCATTAGTTGCTTACCAATATAATAAACAGAACAAAAATGGCAAAACTTACCCGATAGTCAATATCCTTTTTATCTTTACATAAGAAATAATTTGAAAGGAAGAGAAAGGGACGTCACAGGATTTGTCTTTAAAAGATAATTGGTGCATGCGTGGTTCATTCTATTTAAATATTTATATTGATCAATATTTTAATTAAAAGTTTTTTTTATCGTTACTGGTACTGCCTTGTCAATTTCCATCCAATAATTAAGTTGTAGTGATTTAAACTTTTTCTTTAATTAACTTTTCATGCAGCATAAATTTTTATGAACACACATTTTATAATGAATTTCCTTTAAGCAAGACAATGGTACCATATTGTGAATAGACCTTGTTTACACTTTGAATGGTGAAATGCGTACGATGACTTTTTACTGTGAGTCTTTACAGCGTAATGTGGGATCCTCGTTGGGCAGTCTAGATAAGAGATAAAAATAGGAACTATCTACTTATTCTGTAGGTAACCTTAAACCTTAAGCCTTATTTGGATTGCCAACTAGGCTGCCGGGAAGACAACCACATCCGGATGCAAAATATCACAGTAAAACATGAAAGTACTCTATCATTATTCTACATTGCTCAACCAATAGTATGAGATATAAACCTGTATGATCTTAAATTGGAGATTTTATACATTATTATTATTATTATTATTATTATTATTATTATTATTATTATTAGGTTAATAAAAACCTCATATATAGCTCCAAATTCATATAATTTCAACGTGGGTCACCTCCAATATGAGAAAGATTGCATGGACTATGATATGAGTGATGAGCCCCAAGGACAAACCAACCTGCAGCTGAAAACACAAATTTAGAAATCATGATATTTTAAGGATATGGTATCACTGTATTATTTTTATTATAATGTCGAGTTATATAAAATGAGACATGGCTATATTTAACTATCTAGAGAAAGAGATCAGAGGGGAGCACTTATATACATATGTTTCTCTACATGAAGTATATTTTTCAAATATCTAAGGGAGGCCAATATATCTTTGCTTTCCACAGTGATTGTGTTTCTGCTCATCATCGTGGAGAAGAAGCTTGTTTTCATGACTTAATGTTCGACAGAATAGAAATAGATAGGAAGGCTGAAGAAGCATTAATAATATTGCAGCGATCTTGGAGAATGGATCGATACTATATTTATAATTGTGGAAGAGATGAATATGACTCACAAGTACTACTGATCACGTGGTATAAATTAAACATGTATGATGATTAGAAAGAAGAAATGAATTTATGGGTGGATGTGGCCGGAGATTTGCTTAGAGAGAAAAAATGAAGAAAAAGTGAAAGACAGTGAATTAGTTCTTGTTGCTAATTAATTCGATTGTATCTTTAGGAGAGAACTTCAGGAGATATACTACTAGACAAGAAAAAAAGGGGGACACTCTTGTTGTTGAATAATCCTTCGAATGAAAGTTTTTCTTTCAGTGAGCTCCATGAAAGAACGTTTTACTAATTTTATTCAAGAGAACCCATCTGTACACATTGAACTATTTTTATTACCCAAAAAAAAAAACCTCGAACAAAATGTAAATTCTGTTTGAAAAATTATATCAGTACATCATGATGTGGCGTGGCTGCATTTGGCATTCTAGGTAAGAATAAATCTAGGGTACTTAACTGTTTACCCATAGAATAGTTAGATAATATTTTATTTAACAAATAAAATCTTACGGATTTTATCTCCGAGTTTATATCTTACCTAGACTACAACATGGACACCACCTTAGGAAGTAAGTCTTGGACGTAAAAAGCTACAGTACTTATATCACTGTTCTATCTGTTTAGACTTCATATCAATCGTTTGATACAATTCTATCAATGAGTACGTTTGATACAATTCTATCAATGAGTACCTAAAACTTTGGTATAATGATGGATTAATTAAAAACTAGATGATGATGTTGATGATGGTGATGAGAAAGATATCGTTGGAGTGTTCGTTCGTCAACATCTTTCTTGCTCCACTTTCTCCCTGAATCAAGAAGACGACATACAAGACGGCCACTTTTTACAGAGGAAATTAATAACACCAGTAGTTTGTAACTTCATCGTGTCCTTCACTAGTACAGTCTCTGAACAGAAGGAAGTTAAATTACCGAAGAACAACCCACGCTAGGATGGGTTTGAGTGGGTTTTGCTCTTGTTTTTGCGATGAGTAGGATTTCTAGAAATATATTATTTTAATGATTTGTGAGAGCCACAGCGGCTGTTCCCGAATCATTATTCTTTTGCAATATATATCCATGGTTGCATGATTGTGGGTGCTATGTTTTTGGTGCTGAAGAGAGTTTTGGCAGGGTACGCCCATGGATATGGGAAAAGCTACAGAAAAAACCGCCCAAATCCATCCCGACAAGGCTTCTTCTCTACTTTCCCTGAATCCCCTTTTTCCCATTTCAGAAGAACGAAGCACACCACGATCCAAAACACCAAATATGTCAACAGTTCCCGCCCTCAAGAACTAAACCCTAAAAATAATGTTGAAACATTGAAGAGACATCCGTTGGAAAATAAGGCAGCAAAAGCGAGAGAGATTCCCATGCGTTATCATACCGATCGCATGCCGATTCACAGAATGAATTTGCCAAGTCATTTTCCCTTTCAACATTTTGAATTTCTCAAAATAAGAAAGGAGCGTCTACCGTTTCAAAGCGGCGCCAGATACACAGTATCTGGACAGGCCCCTCGCTTTAATGGCCCCTAACTGATATATACAAGTCTCCAGACCTTCCACTCTCAAAGTCTCAACCCTTCCGCCGCTCTCTTCTCTCCAAACCTATATCTCCCTTCATTTCTGCAAACGACCAAGTCGAGCAGTACTAGACCATGGAGATCAAATCACAAAGAAAGAGAACTAACTCACATTCATCACGGCAAGGAAATTGGGGTCAGATGGACCCCAACATCCTCCTCTACATATTCCACAAACTCCTACTGACCGACCTTCTTCAGGCAGTTCCCCATGTCTGCAGCTCTTGGAGAATGGCGGCCTCCCAAACGGGGTTTTTCATATCTGGGTCCCATCTCAATCTTGAATACCTTGATACTCTCTCTGCCAGAGAGAGGGCCATCTACACAAATCTTCTCACGCTAGCACTCAAAATGGACTCCACCTACCTGGATCGAATTAAGTTTTCAGAAAACGTGATGCTACCAAAGGAGGTTGTTCTACTAATCGCACAAAGGTAAAGTACTAATACATCTCTTTTATTTTTTCTCCAAGGTTGAAACTAAACACGGGTTTAATTTCTGGTTAATTTTTTCATCCTTAACAGGTCTACATGTTTGGAGAATCTGAGGTTGCCCCAGACTTCTTTGGACCGGTTCTCTCCATGTCTGCTATCCAAAACTCTTCCATACTGGAGAAATCTTAAATCTTTCGAAGCTGTCACCTCGACAGACACTGCAGAGGCTTGCCTCAGACTAGTGGGTCGTCACTGCAAGAGGCTCACCCATCTGGGTATAACGGGAATCATCGATAGACGCGTAGCTGAAGCTATCGCCACATGTTTCCCAGGAATCCAGAGCCTGGACTTCACGTCCTGCTTCTTCTCAGACCTAGCTTTGAAAATCATCATGGAGGAGGTGACAAATTTGAATACCATGGATCTCACGCATTCAGTTTGTGGCGACGAGAAGGACTTGAAGAAAATGGCTGTGAAGGTTATAGTGGAAAGTGGAGCCAAAGACCTGAAGGCCGAGGTTCGTGAGAAACTCGATTCTCTTGAAAGCTTCACTTACTGCGGGGGGAGGACATGCGAGTCTTGTGGGTGGCTTTACATGGAGGATCCTTAATCTCTTGATTAATATTTTTTTGGAATAAGGGCGTTTAGTTGCATTGTTTTGTTTTGTTTTGTAATAAGAATTAGTTTGACAAATGGAGGACTTATATATATAGTTTGGAAATTAATCTTTTCAGCACTTAATCAATTTGGAATATTGTATGAACGGATTAAACGGTGATACCCATTACTGTTTTTAAGCTATTTGATCAGCTCCTTCAACCTGAAAACTCTCGAATTCAAGTGTAGTACTTCTCAAATTCAGAAAAACTCTGGTAAATGGATGAACATGATTAGGTTTTTTATTTGGATTCTCCTTAGATATTGAATCAGCCTGTCTCGTCTTTCAATTGCAGCGATGATTAATTAATCGAGTCTTCCTCAAGGAATTGAAAGTAAGAACAAAATGAAAAGAATAGAAAAACTTACTGCAATACAAAGGTCAAGAGAGCATGCCTTCGTCAGGTACGTATATACTAGTGCAAGACTAATAGCATATATCTGCTACTCTCCTGTATTATACAGTAATGTACGTTCATTAAAGAAAATCTTTCTGGGTTACGTTTGCGCTGGTCTGAGCTCATGTTATACTACGTCCATCAAAGCTGCAGTCACCCTTTCCAGTGTGGCTGCTAGCTGTAGAAAGGTTAATTTATGTTAATCTTTGGTTTGCTTTCTCCGTCATGATGCATCACCAAGTAATAGAGCAACCTCTTATTCACCTGCAGGAATCTTCTCTTGCTGATCTCATTCTCTTTCTGGTTAAGCAGACAACTCTACTTTAACTCTAAAATGTTGTAAAAGTGCTGTGATAGCAGAAAATGATCAATCTCAATTAGTGCTAAATTATTATTTTGCCGCAGCAGGTAGGGAAGTTGCTGGAAACAATAATTCTCCTGTGGTATAACAATTTGGTTGAATAAATACAGTTCTATTAACCATTACAGCAATAACAAATACCCTTATATGACCAAGTATTTAGTACTTAATTCCCCCAAGGTAGTGTTTATGGAATAACAATTCTGTGAATACGTAGTTTTACATTGATTGAGAAATTAAGTAGACTTTAAACATGTAATTACATCACCCGTCAAATTTAAGAAATTGCATCAGGCAATCAGCTTCATTATTGGAGTGCTGGAGTTCGGCAATCAAAAAAGTAATAATAATCCACCTTGGTGTGTTTTTTTTTTGAATGAAAAACATCATTATTGTTTTTATCCTGACGGCTTTTACTATCACAATGAAAAGGTGATTTAAGGAAGTCAGATGAGTTTACACAACCACCGGTCATGGAGGCAAGATTACGTCGGTGGAAGTCCATTAGTTAAAACCAAGAGAATGACTCCAAAAACAAAATCGAGAGAATTGTCCCAATGAAAGTCCCTTGGTGAAAACGTCTGCGACTTGATCA
Organism: Aristolochia contorta; assembly: GCA_022405105.1. Classification (NCBI taxonomy): domain Eukaryota; kingdom Viridiplantae; phylum Streptophyta; class Magnoliopsida; order Piperales; family Aristolochiaceae; genus Aristolochia; species Aristolochia contorta. The sequence continues at coordinate 27,136,635 of CM039667.1, read as the reverse complement.
TTTGTGGAGACATATATACTTGGCCTGTAGAAGTCCATTATAACTCTTTCATGAATGAAGTGGTATTCAAGCTCAACAAACACTAGTAGAAATGTTAGCTCCGCCGACGGGCAAAATGCGCCGGCGGAACAGGAGAAACTGTCGTCGGAATATCCGACGACGGGTAGCCACGCGCCGTCCGAAATGGCGTAGGCGGACCACTTTGCTGACCTAAAAACCCGTCAGAGGACAAAAAACCCGTCGCACGAACAGAAAAGTTCGCCCAATGCAGGCGCCCGTCGGCGGAGTAAATTTTCCCACGACGGACCTCATGCGTCGGCGGAATCGATTCCGACGACGGATATCACGCGTCGCCAGAATCTATTCCGACGACGGACTCGTCCGCAGAATCTTTTCCGGCGACGGACATCACTCGTTGGCGGAATGGTTGAAAACAAAAAAAATAGATTTCGAAGAAGTGAAGAGAGAGAAGAGAGAGAGAGAGAAGTGAAAGAGAAGAGAGAACAAAGCAGAGAGCAGAGAGCAAGAACGAAGAGAGAAATAAGAGAGGGAGATGAGAGAGATGAGAGAGAGAGATGAGAAAGAGAGATGAGAGAGAGAGAGTTGAGAGAGAGAGGGAGATGAGAGAGAGAGAGAGATGAGAGAGAGATGAGAGAGATAGAGAGACATGACCTTTACTAAAGCCAACGGCAACAGTCCCCTGTATAATTTTAATTCCCTTCTTTTCATAGTAACACTCTTAGAAAGCAGATTCCAGTAAAGAGTTGTGGCACTGCAAAAGATAAGATTGACCTTCTTTTCTCTGACCCCACCTTCAGCAGAGTTGATGCACAATAATCTACAGCTGCTGGATCCAAACGTATTTCTCATTTCTATCAACATATCATTTGCCCTTCAAACAAACAGATGTTAATACAATGAATTAGAAACTAAAAATAGAAGATAAATATATATAAACAAAGTTGAATTGGAAGCTACCAACACAACACTTAATTTCTTTCTTCCCTTCTTGTGATTCTATCTGCCACAGCTTGATAATTTAGACAAATATAGAAATGACCACCAGTAAAGTCTATAAACAGAGAAATACCAAACTTGCGGCTATTTCTACTGATCCTATTTTTGATAGTCATTGAACAAGATATTACCCTCTTTCAAGCTCTAAAAAAGCATCAACAACGTGGTAAAATTTAGTCATGAGAAATTTGTTGTACTCCGTGACACCTTAACATGAGAAAAAAAATTAGATATAACCAGAGTAGACATCATAGTAAAAAAATCCAAATGTGAACAAATACTAGATCAACCAACACAAAAAGAGGGGACAAGGAAGAAGATGAAGTTGAAGAAATAGAAGAAGAAATATAGGATATGAAAACATCATGGCATGATTAAATTTTTATATTCAACACTCAAGTTCAACTAATCAATTAGAAGAAGACTTACTTTTTGAAGTTAAATTAATATAAGATATGAAGATGGAATCGTGCCATAGGATATGCTATGAAGATGCTATACTACGATGAGTGCTTGAAAATCTATTTCTAGAAAAAGTAATGCTTGAAAATCTATTTCCAGAAGGGCGCGGGCGCAGGGAGAAGGGCACGGGGAAGGGAGAAGGGCATGGGGAGGGAGAAGGCGTGGGCGCAGGGGAGGGAGAAGGGCACGGGGGAGGGAGAAGGGCGCTGGGGAGGAGAGAGGGCGCAGGGAGGGAGAAGTGCGGGGGAGGGAGAAGGGCGTGGGCGAGGGAGAAGGGCTGGGGAGGGAGAAGGCGCTGGGAGGGAGAAGGCGCTGGGGAGGGAGAAGGGCGCTGGGAGGGAGAAAGGCGCTGGGAGGGAGAAGGCTGGGGAGGGAGAAGGGCGCTGGGGAGGAGAAGGGCGCGGGAGGGAAGGGCACGGGCGCAGGCCGTGGGAGGGAGAAGGGCACGGGGAGGGAGAAGGCGCTGGGGACGGAGAAGGCGCTGGGGACGGAGAAGGGCGCTGGGGAGGAGAAGAGGCGTGGGGGAGGGAGAAAAGGGCTCGGGGTAGGGAGAAGGGCGCAGGGGAGGGAGAAAATTTGGAAAATCATCCTGGACAGTGAAATTAATGAATTAAATAGGTCTGGAAGTTGTATTCAACACAGATCATAAAGCAAAAATATATCACTTACACGTTGTTCAGCAGTTATTTCATCTGGATACGTCCCATCCTTCCTCCGGTGAGCTTTGAGGTATGCCATCAGAAAGTGTAGCCCTCGTGGTCAGACGTGCTGTAATTAATGTAAGCGAGAAGCAAACAAGGATGAAAATAAAAATAAGAAGAGTTCCCAGAAGGGTAATCATATAAATACCTGTTCCTCTAAGAATCGGGGAAGAGACTTTGACCCAAGGGTATGCGTTGTCTTGAGCTTCTGTCGATTACGACTGTTCTGCTCATCGATACCGTGACTCCTAACATTGTCCCAATACTTCACGAGGAGAACCCAGTCCTCTTGGCTCATACCAGGTATGGGACAAGTCTTCGCTGTTTCGCCAGTCTTCCCATCATAGTGCGCTTTCTTATATGCCGCTCGGTTATCTCTAATGATTTTCTGGAGCACGGGTTTGATAGCCTCCATGGCCTCTTGCTCTGTGACTGGAGCACCCTCGCCATCCACAAAGTTATACTTTGCTTGCAAAAAAAAAACTCAGTTTAACCGTCACACGTTTGAAAATAAATAATTAACTAGCACTTCTTACTTTGATAACGTTAAACCAGGTGTGTAGCTCATGGGGGGGATAGTCACGCCACTGGAGATGCAACGGAAAGTACTGATCTGCCCGTACTACCGTCCCCATGAGATATGACAATGAACACTGTCGGCCTGCAACCATCTAGCCATCTCTGATAATGACCGTCCACGGATTATCAGGCAGAAACGAAGATGCTTTAACTTTCCGTTTCCCACGCTTATCTAATGGTTCAGCAACATCTTCTGTTTCTGCCCAGTCGGGTCTTTGCGTTTCCATGTCTTCCATAGGGATCGGGCCTGCCAATTTGCAAGTTATAACACAATTAATATAACACACTACAAAAATATCATTACACTTCAAGTTTACCTGAAGAATAGCTCTCAGGTGATTCTTATTTTGGAAAGAACTCCCTAAACTTACGATTACACTCATCTATAATATGAAATAGCTAAAATTAGAACACAAACTTTCCAAAACAAAAAAATCTAGTTTATGTTAGTACCCATATCTGGCATCTGTGACGATGATGCTAGTGTAGCTGGAGCAGAAGCCGATGGTGTCGGAGTGGGAACTGGAGTGGCCCGGGCAGGCCGAGTCTGACTCAGGACTGCTGTTGTTCGGGCTGGCCGAACTGCCCGAACTTTTACCCTTGCTGGTGACGATGAAGAGGAGTCAATGGGATGCTTCCTCGGTGGCATATTTACCCTGCAAATTTAAAGAGACTTTAATTGTCAGCTTTCTTCACAAAATAAATAAAATTAGCTATTACGAACCACACTACAATAAAACAGAGAAATATCAAACTTACGCTATATGTTACATTCAAATCTGCAGGATCAATTCTTAATCTTGGACCCAGGTCATGCAGTACCCCACAAAACATCATCAGCTTGGTTCAATGCTGTGATGTCTCCGATCCTTTGTCTTGTGCCAACAAGATGGCCTCATCTTCTTCGGACCTCACATCGACGGGCCCTAGAGGGATGTCGTATGTGTCCCGAGGTGTCCAACGACACACAACTCTCCAAGTTGGATCAACCGGGTCTTCCGAATAAAATACCTGTTGGGCTTGAGATGGGTAGATGAAGGGTTCGTCTTCATACATCTGCCTTGACGAATTGACTAATGTGTAATCAAACCCATCATTAACAGAACTAGTGCCCTTCTTCATATCGAACCATCTGCACTTAAATATGCTGATGGGAGTCCAAGGCCCAACGAAGACTTCGAGTACCTGCTGTAGAACACCGTAAAAAACCTCACTTTCTTCCCCCACAGTGGCAATACCACTATTTTGCGTGGTCCGATTTTCATCAACTTGCTCTGTCTCAAACTTGTAACCATTCACAAAAAAACCTTTATACGACTTGGTTTCGGAATTGGGGCCCCGACCTAAATATTGTACATCTTCTATTGCATCGCTGTGATGCGGTAAATTTATCACCTACACAATTTGATGACTAGGTGTCAACAGAGGGAAGACGCTTTAATGGAAGCACATCAAATTACTGCTTTGAGGGGTAAACTCACCCATTTTCTGAACCACTGCACAAAATGTAAGTGTTGTTCAGTCTGTATCCGATGATCAGTCCATTGGGGGTGCAGCCTTCTCAAGTAGTCTCTATGCTCCCTACAACCAAATGTGGAAGAGATTAATAAAGTAGTAGTAAATTGGTTGTAGACAGTATAATATTTAGTTAGAGGGCTGGAACTACTTACAATAGGTACGGATGAGCCTCGAGTGTTGAATAGTAAGAACCAGTGGAGCTGGTATACATCATCAGCAGTGAGCATATGAGGACGCTGCTGCCCTAAAGGTCCTGGTTCATACCTCACCGGTCTCACTGATCTTGGACTCCATCCCCATACATAACGTGCACGTAGTAGTTACTTCTTCCATCAAGTACCCTTCGCAATGGATCCCTCTCGGCGATTTCTATTGCGGATGTAATTCTTCAATGTAAGCAAGTGACGCTTCAATTGGGTACATCCATCTGATCTGCACCGCCCCGCCAGCCTGACCTCTGTTGCTAGGTGTATACTCGGATGGACCATGACGTCAAAGAACGAAGGAGGAATATTCTCTCTAACTTGCACAAGATTAATAGGATGGCTGCCTGAAGTTTTTCCACGTTTTGCACATCAATCACTTTGGAACACAGCTCCTCGTAGTAAGCGTAAAACTCATGCAAAACTTTGCACACTGGCACTGACGTCGTTTTCCTCAATGCTAATGGAAGTAGCTGTTGCATCAGAACATGAAAATCATGACTCTTGAGGCCTACTATTTTCCTTGCTTTGACTTGTACTTGGTTTGAGACATTTGAACTAAAACCGGATGGGAGCTTTAATTCCTTCAATACACGTAAAAACGTGTTTTTCATCCTTCGTCAAACCAGACGCCGCATGAGGAATTAATAACTTACCAGCAACTTTTTTCGACGGTCGTGGATGGAGTTGTTTCCGTATGTTAAGCGCCTGCAAGTCTAATCTGGACTTCAAGTTATCCTTTGACTTTCCATCCTTTTCCAAGAGTGTGCTCAAAATACTGTCGCATACATTCTTCTCGATGTGCATGACATCTAAGTTGTGGCGAATGAGAAGACTACTCCAATACGGAAGTTCAAAAAATACACTCCTCTTTTTCCATCCCTCGGGCAAAGTTTGGGCCTCCCCCTGAACCCCTTTCCCCTTCCCAAACACAGCGTTTTCATGCCCCACCAGACTATTCATAATGTCCTCGCCAGATAAGGGAAGAGGGTTTCCATCTAGTTCTTCTGTCCCATCAAACGACCTCTTATCTGCACGCCACGGATGATCATTCGGTAGAAACCTTCGTGCCGCATGTATACACATTTTCGATCGCGGCGGCAGATATGACGAAGCAAAGCTCACATGACAGGTGGGGCATGCTTTGTACCCCTTCATACTCAACCGCACAACATGCCATATGCAGGAAAGTCTGATATAGTCCACATTAACGCTGCACGCATTTGAAAGAATGACCTTGTATGTGAATTGTAAGTTCTCACCCAGATTCCCATAACAATTTAAGCTCATCAATCAACGGTTGCACGTGAGACGCCAATGTCGCTTCCTGGGGACTTTGGTCCATCAATAAGAAGGGTCATCATAAAATATGGTTGTTTCATTGCCAACCAAGGAGGAAGATTGTAGACAGAATGGTTACTGGCCATGTACTATGGCTCTCGACCCTGTCCCAAACCTAAATGGGCTGAAACCGTCACTTGCAAGACCCAATCGAATGTTTCGATGATCGAAACTGAAGGATGGATACAATTTGTCAAAGTGTATCCATGCTGCTGAATCTCTGGGGTGAATCATCTTTCCCGCTTCAGTTGCAGGTGCTGAACCATGCCATGTCATAAACTCAGATGTTATGTTGGACATAAACATCCGTTGCAACCTCGGCACCAAGGGAAAATGTCTAAGGACCTTTGCAGGTCTTGAAGCGGTCTGCACTCTCCCTTTTTTCTTGACCGTCCATCTTGAGGATCCACATCTTGGACACTTATCGAGTTCTTTGAAATCATTCCTGTATAATATACAGTCGTTAGGACATGCATGGATCTTCTCGTAACTCAATCCCAAGTCTGCCATCGTTTTCTTTGACTCATTCCAACTTCGTGGCAGCAAATTATCTGGGGGAAGGGCGTCTTTAAGAAGGGAAACAACATCTGAGAACGATTTGTTGCTCCATCTGTTCAAACACTTTATTTGGAATAAGTGCACCATGAAACTCAGTTTTGAGTATTTCTGACATCCTCCATATAGCGGCTTCTTTGCCTCTTCCAAGAGCTTTTGAAATTTCTGTACTTCTGCATCATCAGGATCATTCGGAACAGAGTCTTGTTCCATATTGTGCATGAAAGCATCACCCAACATCCTTCCCATCTCCTCACCATGGCCACTCGGCACATTAATGCCAGACTGATGTTGTGGTCTCTCTCCATGGTATGACCAGGTTTCGTATACCGGGAAAAAACCCTCTAGGACTATATGGGTCTTGATGGTCTCACAGTCAAACCTCTGTCCATTTTCACACTTCCGACATGGACAACGCATAAGACCATTGCCTTGAACTCCCAACCGTTCTCTTGCATAATCTATAAAACAATTGACCCCAGCAACAAATCTAGGATGACACCGGGCCGGCTTTGTCTTGTACGCATACATCCATCTTTTGTCATTCAAATAGTCCGTATCCATGGTCATTCTGAAAGATAATCTACATAAAAGAAAAAGATTGGATGTTTAACACTCAATTGGGTAACTCACCATGCTAAAATTCTTCAAGGCCATCACTACCCACAACCCAGACTTCGAACGAAAAAATCAAATACGGTGGTGATGGTAGTGCACAAAACGGACGACAACCGTAGCCTTGAAAGATTGGGCCTCTTGGCCTTGACATACCAAAAATCAGACATGGTGAAGAACACCTAAACCTGTGGCCTTATCATGGATTCTCCATTGGAGAGTTAGAGGGAGGGAGAGAATTAAATAGTGAAACAGAATTTGAGAGACAATTGAGACAAAAGAGAGAACAGAGTGGTTGAGAAAGAGAGAGAGAGAGAGAGAGAGAGAGAGAGAGAGAAAAGAGAAGTTTAACATTTTAAAACAGAATTGTAATTCGGAGAGAGAGAGAGCAAGAGAGGGGGAGAGAGAAATAAGAGAGAGACTTTAAGAGTGTGAAACAGATTTTAAATTCAGGGATGATGAGGAGGGAGGAAATAAGAAAGAGACTTTTAGAGTGTAAAACAGAATTTAAATTCAGAGATGATGAGGAGGGAGGAAATAAGAGAGAGATGTCAGAGTTTCAAACAGAAATGAAAATCAGAGAGAGAGATAGAGAGAGAGAGAGAGAGAGAGAAAATAAGAGAGAGATGTAAGAGTTTCAAACAGAAATGAAAATCAGAGAGAGAGAGAGAGAGAGAGAGAGAGAGAGAGAGAGAAAGAGAAGTTTAACATTTTAAAACAGAATTGTAATTCGGAGAGAGAGAGAGCAAGAGAGGGGGAGAGAGAAATAAGAGAGAGACTTTAGGAGTGTAAAACAGATGTTAAATTCAGAGAGCAAGAGAGGGAGGAAATAAGAGAGAGATGTCAGAGTTTCAAACAGAAATGAAAATTAGAGAGAGAGATAGAGAGAGAGAGAGAGAGAGAGAAAAAAGAGAGAGATGTAAGAGTTTCAAACAGAAATGAAAATCAGAGAGAGAGAGAGAGAGAGAGAGAGAGAGAGAGAGAAAGAGAGAAGTTTAACATTTTAAAACAGAATTGTAATTCGGAGAGAGAGAGAGAGAGCAAGAGAGGGGGAGAGAGAAATAAGAGAGAGACTTTTAGAGTGTAAAACAGAATTCTAAATCAGAGAGAGAGAGAGAGAAAGAGAAAAAGAGCGAGAGGTTAAAGAGTTTAAATCAGAAGTTCAATTTAGAGGGAGAGAGAGAGAGAGAGAGATAAAGAGAGAATAAGATAGAGCTGTAAGAATTAAAACAGAATTTTAATTCAGAGAGAGAGAGAGAGAGAAAAGAAGAGAGAATTAGAAGTTTAAAACAGATTTTGAGGGTAAATAGTAAGAGAGTGAGAGTTAGAGAAGGAATTCAGGGAGCAACCACAGCGAGACAAAGACACATCCACCATTGATTTGCAGAGAAACACATCCCATCATCATTCAACCCATGATTGCAACACCATGCAAACATCATTCTCTAAAAACAATATATCTTTAATACAATCCACGAGTTTTTATCAATCCACGAGAGAAACCTTAACAGAGAATTAATTCTAATACATGCTTCTCAGTAATTAAAACAACTCTAACGACAATTTAAAACTCACTCGTAACTGTTCTGCAGCGGCTTTCGGGACCGTGCTCTGTCTCTGATTTTCGCCCGACGATTGCCTCACGCTGGTTGTCAACAGAGGGCTAGAGGACGGCGAAAATTTATGGAACCAAAATAGGAGAAACTAGTGAGAATAATGACGAAGAAGGAAAAGGGGAAGCAACTGAAAATTTATTGAACCAAAATAAACAAACCTGCGGCGAAGAAAAACAAACTCTTGCCGGCGGGAGATCGAGGAATTAACAGCTTGGTTAGTCGCAGTGGCTGGCCGGAACGCCGAGCACGCGCGCCACTGCAAAACCTCTTTTCTGGCTTTGGAAGAACGGGGTTTGAAGCCCGCGCGCAACGTCGAAGTAGGGTCTTCGGCCGGAGGACTACGCGAGACGCCGAGACAAAGAAAGCCGAGAACTTTCCGGCGGAATGCCAAGGGCACGCCGGGGGAACGCCGGGGAAGGCCGGGTTTGATTTCGCGCGCTCGATTCCGTCAACGCGTTTCGACGCCTTCCGTCGAAGGACAGGGTTTAAATTTCAGTAACCCTGTCTTCCCGTTACGCGCGTAACGCTGTGCGGGAAGAAGAGTCGGAATATTTTAATCCGTCGGCGGAGCAAAAAACCCAAAGGAAATAACCACCGACGCATGCCAAGGTCCGTCGGCGGAATAGAACGATGATTCCCCTGACGGGTCGCAGACAGAAGATGGGTCGGCGCTTCACTTCAGCGTTCGCCGACGCGTGTCAAGGTGCGTCGCTGGACGAAGCCAAAGGTCCCCCGACGGGTTCAAACTAGACTGCGTCGGCGCTTGTGTTCTGAAGCCCCCGACGCTCGTAAACAGGCGTCAGCGGACGCATTCTTGGGTTCCGCCGACTGGTTGGGACAGGGGTGCGTCGGTGCTTCAGTTCGCTGTCCAGCGACGCCTATTGTGACTCGTCAGCTGCCTTGATTAGTTGTCCTGCCGACGGGTGTTCTGGATTCTCTGTTGTTCCGCCGATGTGTCTAAAAACCCGTCGGCCGAATGGCTCTCCGCCGACGTTGTTTGTTCAAACCGTCGGCGGAGGGCACTTTTTTACTAGTGGTTGGTTATGAGTTGGCAAGCTCTAGGAGGGAGTGCTAGCTAGTTGGCAACAACTCATAGAGTTAGTGGCAATCTATGGGTTGGCATGAGTTGGCATTGGTTGGCAAGTACTTAGAGAAGTGTTTGCAAGGTGTCACCAACCAAGGGAGGTTTTGTAATCTATAAATAGTCATGTACGAAAGCTTGTAAATCATTCAATCCTTCAATAGAAGTTTTCTTTCCTCCCAAAAATCGGAGTCCTCCTTTGTGCTTGTGTTTAGAGAGAGTTCTAGCACTAAAAACGGAGTGTTCTTGTGTTAAACTTCTTCCAAGAGGTTGACTAGCATCCAGACGGACTTGGAGGTTAGGCCGCACGCTACTAAAGATAAAAATTGTGCTTTGCATAATCTAGCGGCGTGACACTGGGTTTCAAATCCTTTGCTCCTCTTTCCTTTATAACTTTCCTACGAAAACTCTTCATGTCCTCCTCATCTGCACAAATGCAATGTGAGGGATCAAATATGGTCTTCAAATTCCTCGCCCCCTCCAGGGTGATATCTCAAGCAGGCATTGAGAAGAAGGTCAACCTGAAATCTAAGCTTTGGATATCCAGGAAACATGTGATGATGACTTCAGCTACGGGTTTCTCCATGATTCTGTGAATACCCAGATGGATTAGCTTCGCTGCAGTGGGTCTCCAGAGGAACGCTTCAAAAGATGTGAGATTTTTCCAGTATGCATCCAATTCAGAACTTCAATAGCAGAAAAGAAAAAATAAAATAAAATCATGAGTGTGGATTTATTTACCTCTGTGAGATCAGTAGAATAACGTCCTCTGGTAGCCTTACCTCTTTACAAAATCCAGATGTTCCAGGTGGGTGGCCTTAGTTTTGAACGCCATCCTGCGAAGATCTGTGTAAATGGCTCTCCCCCTCGTAGAGAGAGTATCAAGACATTCAAGATTTAGTACGTCGTGACTTTGATATGAAAAATCCAGTTTCCGTGGCCACCATTCTCCAAGTGCTGCAGACATGGGGAACTGCCTTGAGAAGGTCAGAGAGTGCTACGAGGTTCTGGAAAATGCAAACCTGGATGTTGGCGTTGATGTGACTCCAATTATCTCTCTTTGGTACTGATGGGCGTCTGCTTCTTTTTCTCTGTGCAAACCTGAATGCTGGTCTCACAGCACGGCTTGGAATAATTTGCAGCAAGGAAGAGAGGTTTGGAGGGAAGTGAGGGGCGGAAGAGTTGAGAGTAGCTAGAGAGCTGAATGAAGGTTCCGGTCTGGGGACTTCTATTTATCAGTTAGGGGCCATTAAAGCGAGGTGTCTATACAGGTCCTCTACATCCATATCTGAGTGTGTAACACATATTTATGAATCCGTCTCATTGGAAAATGATCCTTTGAACATCGGCCAAATTGCTTCTCAAGGGGCAGAATTAGGAGGACTTTATGTTGTGGATCACACGAGCCCTCCTGATCAGTGCCTTTTGTCTTTTAGTCTGCACATTCTGTTTGACACCGTCAGCTAGCTAGGGCACCCTGGCTTGATTGTTTTGCAAAAAGTACTTCACTCTATGAATATTGTAGTGTCTAAGTGCAATACAATTATTCTTGTCATGCTTGTCATGCTAGTAAATTAATTACATTACCTTTTACACTTAAATCCTAGCGTGCTCCACATGTTTTAATTATACATATATTTTCAGCAGATATTTGGGTCCTTGCCCTATTACTTCTTTCAAAGGTTATAGATACTATATTTCATTCATAAATCATTGAAGTAAATTTAACTGTTTGTATTTGCTTCAGCCTAAATCAGAAACACTATATCTACCTTAGGAAATTTTTAACATCTGGTAGAAAATAATATCTACCTTGTTTAAAAAATTTTGAAGTGATGATGGTGTTAAATTTTTGCGTGGGTCTTTTCCAACTTTTCTTCGCCAGTCTGGAATCCATCATAAAATATTGTGTCCTTACATGTCTCAGCATAATGGCTTGGTTGAAAGAAAGCATTAGCATGTAGTTGAGATGGGTCTCAACCTTCTAATTACTTATTCATCCATGCCAAAGCTCCATTGGCATGAGGCTTTTCCCATGACTGCTTTTCCTACAGATTAATTATCCACATGATCCACTGTCTCACAAATCTCAGTATGAGATTCTCTTTAGTTGCCCACATAATTACACTGCACTACACAAGTTTGAGTGTCTCTATTATCCTCACTTGAAAGCATATATATACTTTTCATAACCTTGATGACAGATCTATCGCTTGTGCTTCAACGACATCACCACAATTATAAAAAGTTTGGTGTCATATTGAGTATTATCGAGTCTATCTTTCCTAGAGTGTGATCTTCGATGAAATGAAATTCTTTGTTCAAAATCAGCTCTTCTCCTTTCTCCTCCAGTTCAACCCTTGTCTTATCCAAAAGTCTTACTTCCATTACAAACAGTTTCACAAAATAACAAAAGTGATATACCCACACCTGAACCTGCCACAACCCTTCAGTTTTCTAGTCCCTCAACTGACCAGTCTACATACTCACCTCTGAGCTCATCACCAAGCTCTGATCCGGACTCGCCTAGCAATGTGATTTCCATCCATTCACCACCCAAGGCAGCTCCTTTGGTAACCTTCTGACCCAATGCCCCTTTAAACACTGTCTTTGTTTCCACCCGCCACCCACCTTTGTTGCTAGCTATCAAACTCGAAACAACATGTTACACTTAGGATTTTAAGCACCAAGAGTGGCAGGAGGGACGCAATGCTTGATGAGTCTAATGCTTTATTGATAAATAGAATAAGGTTATAAGCTAGTGGATTTCCACAGAAAAAGAAAGCGACTAGATGCGAGTGGGTGTTTCACTTGAACTGAAAAGTAGATGACAACATTGATAAATACAAAGTCCACTTCATTACCAAAGATCTTAATTAGTGAGAGCTAGGGGTCATTTTATTTTGAGACAATAAACCAATTAGTCGTTTGACCCTGTCACAAACTGCACTTTTTAAATCTTGTTTTTGCAGATAAATGGTATATTCGCCAATTTGATGTGTTGATCTTCTCAATGGCACCTTGGAGTTACAGGTGTATATGCAACAACCCACCGGCTTCATTGATCCGGAGCACCTTACTGGATGCTGTTTTTCACTCCCATAAAGCAGTATAAAACTAAAACATACCTCTTGCACATGTTACTATAAATTCACTTCGTTTCTACAGGAACTCGGCTGTATTCCCTCCCAGTCCCAGGCGGACTCGTCAGTGTTATACTGGTACACATCTACGAATCATACCTACATACTTATTGATGTTGATGATAAATTTGTCATCATAAGTGCAGAGATTGAGTTATTCAATATCCATAGGCTTCTCCAAGATGGGTCTCCATAAAGGATTTGGGTGATCTTCATTATTTTCTCGGTATAGAGGTTACAAAGACACCTTGCAGAACTGTTCAGTACTTATCCCTAACAAAATATGTTGTTGATCTATTACAGTCTCGGTCTTTCTGATGTACAACCATTGACCACACCAGTAGCTACCAGATCAAAAGTTCCAAGGTATATTAGCACACCGATTCATACCTGACTCATCGAGCTATAATAGGGGATCTGCAAAAATTTTCTCATTCATTGTGATCTTCAATATCCAGTCAACCATGCCAGTATCGACAGTCTCTAACAAATAAGCATGACAGCAGGGAACTTGTCAAGCACATTCTAAGGTACAATTAAGGCACTATCTTCCATGGAGTCTCTATAAAGTCATCACCGACAACATGTTGAGGTATTTTTGGATGTTGACTAGGGAGGTTGTTTGGATGATCGTTGTTATGTGACAAGTTTTTGCATGTTCTTTGGCTCTCGTTGCTGTCTTGGGTATCAAAGAAATAACCACTGGTTGCACGTTCCAGGGTTGAAGTTGAATATTGGGCACAGGATATGGTTGCGTCAAAATTTTCATTGGTCCTCCAGACCTTCTGCTACACACTTTGCTGCCAATGAAGACTTAATTTCATGCATGCACGAAGCATGCTGAGTTAGATTATCACTTTTTCTGAGAATGACTAGCTGAGGGAACTCTCAAAATCCAGAAAGTGCCAAAAAAAGACAAAATTGGCAATGTACTCACCAATGGTTTGCTGAGGTCTTGATTTCAGCGGCTAGTATCGAAGCGTAATGTTCTTTGTAGACCGCTTGGCTTGAAGGGGACCAATAACAATACGGATTGTGGAGCTATTTCTGCTGCCAATATCTCATTGAGTCATGCATACTTAGAATTTTTTCTTATTGGGAGATCTTATTCTAGTTGTATAGTTGCCTATCTCGGCTACTTTGTAACATAAAAGTACTAATCCATCTCAACTCAAATCTATCTTAATTTCGATTTACCAAACTTCCAAAGGGAACATCACTTGTAAGTGTTAGCAACTTTATATTTTATTTAATAGTTCTTCCATTCGCCTATTATTGGATAGAATGGACGCAGTACAAAATTCGTTACCCATATAGCGTAAACAGATAATTATACACATGCATTAGTTGCTTACCAATATGATAAACAGAACAAAAATGGCAAAACTTACCTGATAGTCAATATCCTTTATCTTTTACATAAGAAATAATTAGAATCGAAGCGAAAGGGACGTTGCAGGATTTGTCTTTACAAGTTGGTGCATGCATGGTTCATTCTATTTAAATAATTATATAGATCAATATTTTAATTATAGTTTTTTAATTTATGGTTACTGGTAAAGCCTTGTCAATTTTCTTCCAATAATTATGTTGTAGTGATTTAAACTTTCTCTTTAATGAACTTTTCATGAAACATATATTTTTTCGAAAACACATTTTATTATCAATTTCCTTCAAGCAAGACATTGGTACCATGTCAATAGGATTTGTTTACACTATGAATGGTAATATGCGTAAGGTGACTTTTTACTGTGAGTCTTTATAGCGTGATGTGGGATCCTCGTTGGGCACTCTAGGCAAGAGATAAAAATAGGAACTATCTACCTATTCTATAGGTAACCCTAAGCCTAGCTAATCTGGATTGCCAACTAGGCTGCCAGGAAGACCCCTAAACATCACGATGTAAAACCTCACAGTAAAACATGAAAATATTGTATCATTTTTCTTACACTTTTTTTTTCGAATGCTCCATACCCTTGGTTTCGTTTTTATATTATTTTAATCTCTGAAACACAGACAGTGCATGTAGCATAAGAATTTGGGAATTTTTCATTGCTCAACCGGTAGTATGAGAGTTAAACCCTTATGATCTTAATTTGGAGATTTTGTACATTAAATAATAATAATAATAATAATAATAATAATAATAATATTATTATTATTATTATTATTATTATTATTATTATTATTATTATTATTAGGTTAATACAAACCTCATATACTGCTCCAAATTTATATAATTTCAAAGTGGGTCACCTCCAATATGAGAAAGAGTGCGTGGACTATGATATGAGTGATGAGCACCAGGGACAAACCTACCTGCTGCAGAAAAAGACAAATTTAGAAATCATGATTTTTTTAAGGACCTGGTATCACTGTATACTATTTTTATTATAACTTCGAGTTATAAAAATGAGACATGGCTGATATTTAACTAAAGAGAGAAAGAGATCAGAGGGGAGCACGTATATACATATGTTTCTCTACATGAAGTGTATCTTTCTAATGTACTAGAGAGGCCAATATTTCTGCGCTTTCCACAGTCACTAGTAGAAACATAGGCATACCCGACGGTCTTGATTTAAAACCGTCCGGTATGAGGATATAGAAGTCGGTCCGGTCTGACCCAGTTGGTCCGGGTCGCATCAAATAGGAAACCCGTCGTCGGAATCACTTTACCCGACAGGTTTCTCAGACCGTCGAGTTAAATGTTTCACTCGACGGTCTGTCCGTCGTGGAATTTTTTTTTATTTACGACGGTTTTATCCCGTCGGGAAAAGTTCTTTAGTTAAAATTTTTTACTTCAATTCGTTGTGTTTGGTTTCTTTCATATTTCATTGTTCCTAAGTTTTTCGTCACCTCAAAAACTTACCTAATCTTAGCTTCGTCTTCGCTTCGTCTTCGCCGACTGCGGTGTCCGACGGCCGACGCGCGATTACGACGGCCGACGCACGATTACGGCGGCCGACGGTGGCTTACGACGGCCGACTCCCGATTACGACGGCCGACGCCCGATAACGACGGCCGACACCCGATAACGACGGCCGACGCCCGATTACAACGGCCGACGCCCCCTTACGACGGCGAACCGCTGATTCTGACGGCAAGATCGTGATTCCAACGGCAAAGGACTGATTCCGACAGAAAACGGTGCGACGGCGACCCCCTGATTCGTTGCGACGGCGACCCCCTGATTAGTTGCGACGGTAAAATCCCCGATTCCGACGGAAAAGGGGCTGACGGCAAACCCCAAATTTGGCCGGAAAACGGTGCAAATCGCTTGTGGAACATCCCCTCCCGATCCAGTAACGTTCTTCTGAGGTAAAAAAATTTCTTCTTAACTAGGTTTTGGCGAGTTTCGTTCTTCGATTTTGACATTTTCCTCTCTGTTTTTCGTTCTTCGATTTCGACATTTTCCTCTCTGTTTTTTGTTCTTCACCGTCCCCGGCTGTAAATGATAGGGACGGTTTATTTGGTTTTTTTTTTCTCAAGCTGCTAAATTAAGCAATCTCTTATCTTTTGTACTAAACCGTCAATCCCTCTCTTTGAATCAAATCTATCTTGCATGTACGAGACCAATGTTTAATTTACTATTAAATCAATATTTAGTATAACATTGTATCTTGAGATAATTTACATCATTGTACCTGGGCAAACCATAAGAATCACTTTATGTAGTGAATTACCTAAATCTAGGTGGGTATGATGGCAATTACTTAAAAAAAACTATAAAATATAAGACATGAATATATAATTTATTAATAAACAGCAAATAAAAGTTTCTATATATTTTGTTAATAATTATTGTTGGTCGCCAAAACACTTAATTTTCCATGTAATGCTATAAATTAGGCCTGTTTATATGTTGCACGGATTCAAACCGAATTATATAACATTACTAAATGAATTTGTTTAGAGTAAGAACTCTCGTTGTACGTACCACTATTGAAAAGAAATCTCAAATTTTAACAGGTCTTGCACACATTGATCTAGGTGTCATCAGAGAGCTTCCAAGGCTATATAAATCTCCTTAAGGTATCTTCAACTCATATTCTTTCATGCAACTTTTTTTCGCGTTCTGGAGTTTACAAGTTTGTATTTGAATCAATATTATACTTGAATTTATAGCTGCATTACTTCTTATACTTGAAATTTTTTTGGAAAAGTATATGTTATGAGTTGGTTCACTATCATATAGCCGATCAATTTTGTGTACTACAATGCATGCATTTAACCATTTGTTAAATTTTAAAGCATTTATATCTCCTGTGTTCATTCATATATAGTACAGTTACTATAGGTCAAAACAAAGAATAAAATTGTAAAACCCCTACTGAGAGAGACTGTGAATTCTAAGTTGATTTTGTTTACTTCTGTGGACTGATCATATAATTTAATTCGGAAGACTATTCATAGTTTTTGTTGCTAAAGCTATATTATATAATCAAACAGAAACCTAAGCCTTTTTTGACTGATGTATGTTGTGTCTTGTGATCCAAGGTGATCTTTATAACATATATAGAGGATATATTTTTTTTAGGTACATATAAAAGAGAAATAAATAGAGAAATAAATAGAGAAATATATGTTGTGATCCAAGGTGATCTTCATTGATATTGAAGTACATCTTTAAGACATAAATAAAAAATCTTGATTTATTTATATAATTAAGTTCAACTATATGTACGGATGCACTGACATTAATATTTGTTTTATTTAAATTAGTTCAGCTCCCATAAATCAAGTTGCTGGTATTCACATTATATACATGAGCTTAATGATGCTTATCATCAATTGCCATCGGCTGTGTATGAAATACTCATCGTTCATTTCATGTCTTTTGTAGTCCATCTTTGACAATTCCAATTAAGATGGACTACTTTAGTGATAAGAAATGGATGTACGAGTACAGAACCAAGCCTGCTCGATGCCACCCGGACTTCGTGGGTGGAATCGATTACTTCATCCAGTATGCTAAACAGCAACTTGGGTTTGAAGAATACAGTCCAATGCGGTGTCCATGTGCCAAATGTGAGAACAGACATTATCTCGTGTGCGAGACCATTAAGTTCCACATAATATTAGAAGGTTTTACCCCGCTATACAACACGTGGTACTACCATGGGGAACGACCAGGAACTGAACGAGAATATGTCCAGGTGGAGACGAGACATGGCGAAGATATGAGAATGATGTAAGATGATGCATTTATGCAAGAATTTTTCCATCGGCATTTTTCCACCGTTCATCTTGTGTAAGCTTGAAAGAATTTTTCCACCGGCATTTTTCGATGTTATGATCCACCTTACGCTACATTTACCCACTGAGGCAAGATTAGCAGGTCCGGTGCAGTATAGGTGGATGTACCCAATCGAGCGATATTTGTTGACGTTGAAGAATTACGTACGTAATAAGAACCGGCCCAAGGGATCTATTGCTGAAGGGTATTTAATGGAGGAAGCAACTACTTTTTGTGCTCGGTACGTTGAGGGAATTGAGACAAAGTTGACGAGACCAGTACGATACGTTGAAGGTCCTCTGGGGGCGGCTCACTCTTATTTCCTTACTACTAAGGAGGCGTATCGGGTCCATCGATTTGTACTGTTTAACAGTCCACAAACTCAGCAGTCCATAATGTACACATTAAACCATCCATTTTCCCTGCGTCGTACATTTCTATTGATAAAAAAAGTGTTAAGATAACTTAGTTACAATTGTGTTTAGGAAACACAAAGATTACCTGAGACAGTTGCATCCTCGTTGGACTGAACACAGAATACAGATTGAGCAGCACAATCAATTTGTGCAGTGGTTTCAAAAAAATGTAAGTTACTCTTTGTGCATTTACTCTATCGGTTTTCCCCGCCTTTTATATCATAGTTGACAGTTTGGGCTTCAAATGTTAAATGTAGGTGACAAATCTTTCAGCTGATCAGGAGGAAGATAGAGAGGTATTAATGTCCCTTGCGCGCTGCCCCGATCGTGAGGCTAAATCATACAATGGGTTCTTTCATAATGGATACAAATTTGAGGCAGAGCCTGTTGATTTGTCACGGACTACTCAAAACAGTGGCATTGCAACAGTAGGAGAAGGGGAATATATTTTTTATGGGGTACCACAAGACATTATAGAGGTGTACATGGGAACATGGGCACCCATCTGCTTGTTTAAGTGTCTCTAGTATGACACGAAGGAGGGTATTGGTCGTAAGGTCGATGAATATGATTTCCCATTAATTAATACGACAAGGCGAAGTTACGAAGATGAACCCTATATTTTTCCATCGCAAGCACAACAAGTATTTTATTGTGAAGACCCTATTGACCCAAATTGGAGTGTCATCTGTCATTGGAAACCAAGGGCGACTTACGTCGATATCCCAGTGGGCAGTGTGCTTTCAGGTGCAGAATACGATGAAACTTTGTTGTTGGCACAAGATCCAGGGGTGGGACAAATGGATGTGTCCAATACGGAATATGAGGATTTGTGGGTGCGTACAGAACTTGGTGCAGGTGTAAGGGTTGACGTGGCTGATTTGGATGTAACGTAATGTATGTCAGGTTATATGTACGTTGTTTCAATTGTGTAACTGTACTTTTTGATCGGTGTATTGTAATAAATTTGACAGCTGTTTTAAATGTATGTTGCAGGAGAGACAAAATGAAGGGCAAACAGCCAATGCAGACTCCACCTACGAGTCAATACGTGCGTTTGCGACGTGGACCTCCACCGGACTCGATCGAACCGCCACATAGGATTTTCACTCTTATTCTGAATAAGTGGAATTTTTATTTATTCTACTGTGTATGTATTGATCCAACTACTGTGTATGTATTGATCCAACTACTAATTATCCAGCTTGTGTAGATATTCGAGTTCTATTTCCAGAGTACACTTCCCCTTCGACTGACGGTTCAGGTAAAATTTAATCGTCTCCTTCAGTCTACTTCATATTGAGGTCAATACTAATATTTATGCTATAACATTTTGTGGTATTCTGATCTACTAGGGACATCTGGTAATGCCACTACATTGGGTTCAGAGACCCAACCACCTATAGAAGATGAAGGCATGGAACGAGTGACATGCGATGGGGAAGATGATGAGACTCAAAATCCGGATGAAGATTTTGAGGACCAGGCTGCAGAAGATGACAGGGAGGTAGTTTTGGAATCTGAACTACCCGAGGAACCCTTCAGCAGGAGGGGTAGGGGCCCAACTAGGGCATCTTCGTGTATGCCTGCAAAAGGTATGTGGAAGGTGCCCATTAAGAATGGGCGACTACGAAATATCAGAGCTATTTCTCCAAGTTGATGGGAACTTATGCACGGGCTGAAACGTATTTCCCCCTCCACCTACAGTGGCGCGACTACGACGATAGGGAATATTCTACGTGGTTCTCACATATCAATGTAAGCAATTATTTGTTTTACCTCATAACTATTTATGCTTTTACGAAACTCATTCGAGATTTGTGCTTCGCAGGAAAAGTACAAATTCGTCGGTGAAAATGGGGAGGAGGTGACTCGGCGTGTCGCTATGACAGCCATAAAGCCGGTGCTGCAAAAAATAATCAGAGATAACCGGGCGTCTTTTAAGAAGGCGCACTACGATGGAAAATCTGAAGAGGAACTGCGAGAAAATCCGATTTCCACTATCAGTCAAGAAGCATGGGATCAACTTGTTGCTTATTGGAATGATGATGCGATGGTGGAGATGTCCAAGCGGAACAAGGTGAATAGGACACGAATGAGATCGACGCACACTCTTGGGGCAAAGTCCCTAAGTCGTTTTTATGAGGAGGAGGTAATGCGGTAATTTTTCACATCCTATTTTTTGTATGTGCATATCTAATTGAATTTTACTTGTGTTCTGACTGAAGTTGTTTTTCAATTCAGCAAGCCAAAAAGAAGGATGAATTCAGCTACGTGGAGTCTTACCTCCTAGCCCATAAAAAGAAAGACGGAACCTATCCAAATGAAAAAACGGCAGCAATATGCGTAAGTGATAGAAATAATTAAATTCATATGCAGAAGACATAGAGTCCTACCTCGTAATTGTTTGGGCTATTTCGTATACTAAGATATGTTTTTTTGCAGACCCAGGTTGTGACGGTTGCAATTGAACAAGAAGTACACCGGTCGAAGGATCCAGCAGAAGTGATACCTGTGTTGGACAAGGTGTTTGGGGGACACCACGGTGGCTACGAGCGGGGGTTTGGGCCTGGTGCACCCCCACGGAGAGGTGCGTCTGCGTCGACTGCTATGAACACCATTGAGATTGCCATGCTCAGAGCAGAGTTGGAAGCAGAAAAGCGGGATAAGGAGACCTTGAGAGAAACTTTGCAGAGTGAAAAGGAAGACAAAGTTAAAATGAAAGAGGAGATGGAAGTAATGAAGCAGCAAATGATGGCTATAATGGAATGGCGAAATCTCAAGAGTCAGGTACAGAGGATTGAGTTCCGTCACAAATTAAACTTGGCTTCAATTAAATTTATGACTCCGCTTACTAATTTACATGATGATGATATTTTAGGTGGTTCATCTGGTCAACGCCGTCGTGCTAGCAAAAACATGACCTGTTAGTGGAACAGCTGGTGTGTATTTAACTTTAAAATTAATTTTTCAAGGTACCAATTTTCATTTTGTTTCTCGTTAGAGAGAAGCTAAAAGGATTGCTAAGTTTGCAATCATTTTCTGCAGAATGATATGGGTTAATGATCTGCTCAAATGATATGTTCAAATCAACAGGTTAATGATCTGCTCAGTATATTTTATTTAACAAAATTGTCCTTCATGTTTTTCTTAAATATGTTGGTGCACTTACTACATGATTAGTCATTTTGCTGACTAATGCATTCTAATATAATCTCAAATTTATTTTATCAGTTTCAAAATCTTAAATATGCAAAGCTAATGTGGTTCCGTAGTGGGGAGAAAGGATATGGTTTGTAGTATCTACATTTTAGGCTTCACTGTGTAATATCATTATAGGCATTTATTTGCAAATGGATGAGTCTTTACTTGCAATTGTATGACACTCATGACTGTTATGATTTGCTGGGAGACAGCCTTGCCTAGTTGGTCAGGCATATGTTTAGGATTGACGGAGGCCGTGAAATAGAGCTCTTGTGCCTGCACACCCTAATTTGGTAGTCATTTATTATGAGCACCATTTTTTTTCTTTCCTTATATTCCTTTGCCTTTCCCTCCTTCTAACTGCTCTCTATATTAAATTCATGTTCTCTATTTTATAGAAATAGTTTTTTGTGGTTTTCTGAGGCTCTGTGAGTTTCTTGCGTATTTATCTTGTTGAGCAATTGGTCCTTTTTTTTTAAGTTTTTTTTTTTATTCCATCAGGTTCTTCACTTCTACTTCATGACATTAAATGGCAGCAAGGTTGGATACTCTGCGTTTGACTTAAATAGTAGTGGAGAAAGGAAGAAGATGGAAAACTCAACTTTCAAACATTGGAAGACTGATGTGGATCTGAATGATGTTTTTTGCTTTATGTAATTGAAGGACTGTTCTATATGATGTTTGAGTGGTACTTTGTGTGGTTTCTACATTGTCTTTTATTAATGTAAATTACATAATAGATTGTCCCTTGTTTGATTCTTTGAGACTTTCAGATATGTAAATGAGGACGAGGTTCTTATATCAGGTTGATAGAGTAAAATATCAATCTCAAGAAAAAAAAAAAAAAAAAACCATGAGCCGACGGTCTAAAAACCGACGACACAAAAGAAAAAAAGACCAAACCCGACGGTGAATGTCCGTCGGCCCTGAGAAAGAACAATTAAGCCGACGCCTGTACACCGTCGGCTCAATGAACAAAAAAAAATAGATCCGACGGTGTACGATCGTCGGGCTACGCCAACAAAAGTTCCCGATGGTACAACACCGTCGGCAACGATTCAACATGGAAGAAATTAGCAGACGGAGTATCTCCGTCGGCCCGCAGTAAGCCAATTGAAGACGACGCAAATACACCGTCGGCAAACAATACCTCGGCAAAGAATTTAGCCGACGGTATATATCCGTCAGCCTTGAGAAATGTCATAGAAGTCGACGCAAATACACCGTCGGCTCAAAGTCGATCGATTAAATCGTATCCGACGGTGTACGACCGTCGGGCAACGTGTTTGAATTCGTTGCCCGACGGAACAACACCGTCGGCACACTTTACTTCTTTAATTGTATTAGCCGACGGCGTCTAGCCGCCGTCGGGCAGCAGAAAGCACTACGAAGCCGACGCCAATACACCGTCGGGCCAACGCTGATTAGCTGTTTTTAATCCGACGGTAGAAGACCGTCGGGCGATGATTTCATAAGTACCCGACGGTACGAAACCGTCAGCTCAACAATGAACAGAATAACCATACCCGACGGAGAGTTGCCAGTAGGCCATAAAATCAATTCTAATCCCGACAGTACACATCCGTCGGCCTGACTCTTTTTCGGTCGTTTGTGTCGATGGATTAAACCCGTCGGGCTCTTTAATAAAATACGCCGACGGTATTAATCCGTCGGCCAAGATTTTGTTAGGCGACGTAGATAACCCGTCGTTAATTGGTGTTTCGTTTATGTTTTTTCGACCGCCGTGTGTGAATTTTTGACCGACGGTTGACGACCGTTGTGTAAACGTTTAGCCGACCTGGTCATGACCCGACGGTGTTTTCGCGTCGGGAAAGTCTAAGGCGACTGTATTGGTTGTTGAGCCGACGGTGTTGCACCATCGGGTAAACTCATTTTTGTACCTGTGAGTGTTTGAGTTTCTGTTCATCATCGTGGAGAAGAAGCTTGTTTTCATGACTCAATGTTTGACGGAATAGAAATAGATAGGAAGGCCGAAGAAGCATTAATAATATTGCAGTGATCTTGGAGAATGGATACTATTTTATTACTTGTGGAAGGGGTGAATATGAATCACAAGTACTACTGATTGTGTGGTATGAATTAAATATGTTTGATGTTTCGAAAGAAGAAAAGAATTTATAGGTGGATGCTGCTGGAGATTTGCTTAAAGAAAAAAAAGAGAAAAAAAGTGAAAGGCAGGGAATTAGTTCTTGTTTTCTTTAGGAAAGAACTTCAGGAGATATACTACTAGACAGAAGAAAAAAGGGGGACGCGCTTCTTTCAGTGAGCTCCATGAATGAACCTATTACTAATTTTATTCAAAGGAACCCATCTCTACACACTGAACCATTTTAATCACCCAAAGGAATCACCTCAAACAAAATGCAAATTCTGTTTGAAAAATGATATCAATACATCCTGATTTTACTTCGAGGTTTTACATCATGACCTGGCTGTGAAGTTGGTTGTCTAGGTAAGAGAAAATCTAGGGGTTAGGTTTACCAGGTAGATAATATTTTATTACAAAATAAAATTTTGCAGATTTTTTCTCCGAGTTTATCTCTTATCTATAGTGCAACGTGGACGCCACGTCAGGATGTAAGTCTTGGAAATAAAAAACTGCAGTACTTATATCACCACTCTATCTATTTAAACTTCAATTCAGATCAATCGTTCAATACAATTCTATCAATGAGCACCCGAAACTTTGGTATAATGATGGATTAATTAAAAACAAGATGATGTTGATGACGATGATGAAAAATATATTGTTGGAGTCTTCGTTCTTCAACATCTTTCTTGCACCACTTTCTCCCTGAATCAAGAAGACTACTTACAAGACGGCCACTTTTTACAGAGGTAATTAATAACACCAGTAGTTGTAGCTTCATAGCGTCCTTCACTAGTATGGTCTCTCACTAGTAGAAAAGTGTTATCCGCCGACGGTAGGCCCATTTACGTCGGCGGAATACCTCTCCACCGACGGTCTTTTTGTCTCGTCGGCAGAACTTCGCAGAATCCCGCCCAATCGTCGGCGGAACACCCAAAGCCTTCCGCCGACGCACCCTAACACACGTCGGCGGACAGAAAACTAAGCTCCAACACACCCCTGTACGACCCGTCGGGGGAACTCACAATTTCGTCGGCCGACGCACCCTTACAAGCGTCGGCGGATAGTAACTTAAGCGCCGACGCACCCCAGTACGAAACCCGTTGGGGGAATACACCATTACTTCCGCCGACACACCCAATACATCGGCGGACAAATAAGTTAATCGCAGAAAGAATCCCCCGACGCTTGATCACGTGTCGGCTGAAATTTCTGCGCAGACGCGTAGGTACGCGTCGTCGGAAGATTTTCCCCTTTTCTCCCTCCCCCGCACCCTTCTCCCTACCGCGCCTTTTTCTCCCTCCCCGCCCTTCTCTCCCCCCGCCCTTCTCCCTCCCCCGCCTTCTCCCTCCCCGCCTCTTCTCCCTCCCCCGCCTCTTCTCCTCCCCGCGCCTTCTCCCTCCCCGCGCCTCTTCTCCCCCCCCCCCTTCTCCCTCCCCTTCTCCTCCCCTTCCCTTCTCCCTCCCTGGGCCCTCTCCTCCCCGCCTTCTCCCTCCCCGCCCCTACTCTCCCCCGTGCCCTTCTCCCTCCCCGTGCCCTTCTCTCTCCCCGCGCCCTTCTCCTCCCCACGCCCTTCTCCCTGCGCGCGCGCCCGCCCTTCCCTTCTCCCTCCCCCAGCCCCTGGATCAGAGGTGGGAGAACAAGTGAATGTTTTCAAGCATTACTTTTTCTGGAAATAGATTTTCAAGCACTCATCGTAGTATAACATCTTACGTCTTTGCTGTTTTTTTTTAATTGTTGATACAACGCATCATAGCATATCCTATGGCACGATTCCATCTTCATATCTTATATTAATTTAACTTCAAAAAGTAAGTATACTTCTAATTGATTGGTTGAACTTGAGTGTTGAATATAAAAATGTAATCATGCCATGATGTTTTCATATCCTATATTTCTTCTTCTACTTCTTCAACTTCTTCTTCAACTTCTTCTTCTTCCTTGTCCCCTCTTTTTGTGTTGGTTGATCTAGTATTTGTTCACACTTGGATTTTTTTACTGTGGTTATATCTAATTTTTTTTCTCATGTTAAGGTGGCACGGAGTACAACAAACTTCTCATGACTAAATTTTACCACGTTTTTTATGCTTTTTTAGAGCTTGAAAGAGGGTAATATCTTGTTCCATGACTATCAAAAATAGGATCAGTAGAAATACCTGCAAGTTTGGTATTTCTCTGTTTATAGACTTTACTGGTGGTCATTTCTATATTTGTCTAAATTATCAAGCTGTGGTAGATAGAATCACAAGAAGGGAAGAAAGAAATTAAGTGTTGTGTTGGTAGCTTCCAATTCAACCTTGTTTATATATATTTATCTTCTATTTTTAGTTTCTAATTCATTGTATTAACATCTGTTTGTTTGAAGGGCCAATGATATGTTGATAGAAATGAGATATACGTTTGGATCCAACAGCTGTAGATTATTGTGCATCAACTCTGCTGAAGGTGGGGTGAGAGAAAAGAAGGTCGATCTTGTCTTTTGCAGTGCCACAACTCTTTGCTGGAATCTGCTTTCTATGAGTGTTACTATGAAAAGAAGGGAATAAAAATTATAAAGGGGATTGTTGCCGTTGGCTTTAGTAAAGGTCATGTCTCTCTCTCTCTCTCATCTCTCTCATCTCCCTCTCTCTCTCAACTCTCTCTCTCTCATCTCTCTCTCTCGCATCTCTCTCTCTCTCATCTCTCTCATCTCCCTCTCTCATTTCTCTCCTCGTTCTTGCTCTCTGCTCTCTTGCTCTGTTCTCTTCTCTTTCACTTCTCTCTCTCTCTCTCTCTCTTCTCTCTCTTCACTTCTTCGAAATCTATTTTTTTTTTGTTTTCAACCATTTCGCCAACGCGTAATGTCCGTCACTGGAAAAGATTCTGTGGACGAGTCCGTCGTCGGAATAGATTCCGCCGACGCATGAGGTCTGTCGTGGGAAAATTTACTCCGCCAACGGGCGCATGCGTCGGGCGAACTTTTTTGTTCGCGTGAAGGGTTTTTTGTCCTCCGACGGGTTTTTAGGTCGGCAGAGTGGTCCGCCTACACCATTTCGGACGGCGCATGGCTACCCTATCCGACGACGGTTTCTCCTGTTCCACCGGCGCGTTTTTCCCGTCGGCGGAGCTAACATTTCTTCTAGTGTCTCAACAGGAGGAAGTTAAATTACCGAAGAACAAGCCACGCTAGGATGAGTTTGAGTGGTTTTTGCTCTAGTTTTTGAAATATATTTCCATGGTTGCAAGACTGTGGGTGCTATGTTTTTGGTGCTGAAGAGAGTTTTGGCACGGTACTCCCACGGATATGGGAAAAGCTACAGAAAAAACCGCACATCTCCTGCAATATGGGAAAAGCTACAGAAAAATCAGCACAATTCCATCCAGGCCAGGCTTCTTCTCCACTTTCCCGAATCCCCTTTTTCCGTCAATGAAGCTACTGCCACTTACGTGGTGTAGTTATTGTGCCAACCCTGCATGCCTTTTTACAGGCTGTTCTTCCCATTTCAGGAGAACGAAGCTCACGACGATCCAAAACACCAATTATGTCAACAGCTCCCGCCTTCAAGAATAAAACCCTAAAAATAATTTTGAAACATTGAAGACACGTCCGTTGGAAAATCAGGCAGGAAAAGCGAGAGAGATTCCCATGCGTTATCATACTGATCTCATGCCGATTCACAGAATGAATTTGCCAAGTCATTTT
Organism: Aristolochia contorta; assembly: GCA_022405105.1. Taxonomy (NCBI): domain Eukaryota; kingdom Viridiplantae; phylum Streptophyta; class Magnoliopsida; order Piperales; family Aristolochiaceae; genus Aristolochia; species Aristolochia contorta. Next base: position 27,109,153 of record CM039667.1, on the reverse strand, counting down.
CCCTTTCAACATTTTTGAATTTCTCAAAATAAGAAAGGAGAGTCTACCGTTTCAAAGCGGCGCCAGATACACAGTATCTGGACAGGCCCCTCGCTTTAATGGCCCCTAACTGATATATTAAAGTCTCCAGACCTTCCACTCTCAAAGTCTCAACCCTTCCGCCGCTCTCTTCTCTTCAAACCTATATCTCCTTTCATTTCTGCAAACGACCAAGTCGAGCAGTACTAGACCATGGAGATCAAATCACAAAGAAAGAGAACTAACTCACATTCATCACGGCAAGGAAATTGGGGTCATATGGACCCCAACATCCTCCTCTACATATTCCACAAACTCCTACTGACCGACCTTCTTCAGGCAGTTCCCCATGTCTGCAGCTCTTGGAGAATGGCGGCCTCCCAAACGGGGTTTTTCATATCTGGGTCCCATCTCAATCTTGAATACCTTGATACTCTCTCTGACAGAGAGAGGGCCATCTACACAAATCTTCTCACGCTAGCACTCAAAATGGACGCCACCTACCTGGATCGAATTAAGTTTTCAGAAAACGTGATGCTACCAAAGGAGGTTGTTCTACTAATCGCACAAAGGTAAAGTACTAATACATTTCTTTTATTTTTTCTCCAAGGTTGAAACTAAACACGGGTTTAATTTCTGGTTAATTTTTTCATTCTTAACAGGTCTACATGTTTGGAGAATCTGAGGTTGCCCCAGACTTCTTTGGACCGGTTCTCTCCATGTCTGCTATCCAAAACTCTTCCATACTGGAGAAATCTTAAATCTTTCGAAGCTGTCACCTCGACAGACACTGCAGAGGCTTGCCTCAGACTAGTGGGTCGTCACTGCAAGAGGCTCACCCATCTGGGTATAACGGGAATCATCGATAGACGCGTAGCTGAAGCTAGCGCCACATGTTTCCCAGGAATCCAGAGCCTGGACTTCACGTCCTGCTTCTTCTCAGACCTAGCTTTGAAAATCATCATGGAGGGGGTGACAAATTTGAATACCATGGATCTCACGCATTCAGTTTGTGGCGACGAGAAGGACTTGAAGAAAATGGCTGTGAAGGTTATAGTGGAAAGTGGAGCCAAAGACCTGAAGGCCGAGGTTCGTGAGAAACTCGATTTTCTTGAAAGCTTCACTTACTGCGGGGGGAGGACATGTGAGTCTTGTGGGTGGCTTTACGTACATGGAGGATCCTTAATCTCTTGATTAATACTTTTTTGGAATAAGGGCGTTTAGTTGCATTGTTTTGTTTTGTAATAAGATTTAGTTTGACAAATGGAGCACTTATATATATAGTTTGGAAATTAATCTTTTCAGCACTTAATCAATTTGGAATATTGTATCAACGGATTAAACGGTGATACCCATTACTGTTTTTAAGCTTTTTGATCACCTCCTTCAACCTGATCAAAACCATCGAAATTTAAGTGTAGTACTTCTCAAATCAGAAAAATACTGGTAAATTTTCTCTCCATCGATCACTCATTCTCAAGAATATCGGTCAAGCCACTGTGAGTACGTCTTTCTCACTTAGCTTAGCTCAATGATCTGAAGCATTCTTTCTCTGGGATGAACATGATTAGGTTTTTTATTTGGATTCTCCTTTGATATTAAATCAGCCTGTCTTCGTCTTTCAAATGCAGAGTTGATTAATTAATCGAGTCTTCCTCAAGGAATTGAAAGTAAGAACAAAATGAAAAGAAAAGAAAAACTTACTGCAATACAAAGGTCATGAGAGCATGCTTCTTCAGGTACGTATATACTGAAAGACTAATAGCATATATCTTCTACTCTCCAGTATCATACAGTACCTGTACGTTCATTAAAGAAAATCTTTCTGGGTACGTTTGCGCTGGTCTGAGCTCATGTTATACTACGTCTATCAAAGCTGCAGTCACGCTTTCCAGTGTGGCTGCTAGCTGTAGAAAGGTTTATGTTAATCACTGGTTTGCTTTCTTCGTCATGATGCATCAGCAAGTACTAGAGCAACCTCTTATTCACCTGCAGGAACCTTCTCTTGCTGATCTCATTCTCTTTCTGGTTAAGCAGGCAAGTCAAATTTAACTCTAAAGTGCTGTGATAGCAGAAAATGATCAATTTCAATTAGTGCTTAATTATCATTTTCCAGCAGCAGGTAGGGAAGTTCCTGGAAACAATAATTCTCCCGAGGTATGACAGTTTGGTTGAATAAATACAGTTCTATTAACCATAACAGCAATAAAAAATACCCTTATATGACCAAGTATTTAGTACTTAATTCCCCCAAGGTTGTTTTTATGGAATAATAATTCTGTGAATACATAGTTTTACATTGATTGAGAAATTAAGTACACTTTGAACATGTAACATCACCAGTCAAATTTAAGAAATTACATCAAGGAACCAGATTCATTATTGGAGTGCTGGAGTTCGGCAATTTTTCTGTACCGGCGATTTTTAACGATTTCGCCGGTACAGAAATCTGTACTGTACCGGCGTTTTTTTACGATTTCTCCGGTACGGCAAAATTAACCCCCCGTGTTTGTAGTGGAGTTTTTTTATTAACCGCGGGTGAAGGCAAGGTTTTTAGTAGTGTCTACACAATACACAACCACCGGTCATGGAGGCATAAATACGTCAGTGGAAATCCATTAGTTAACTCTCCGAACCTTGAAAAATTAAGCTATTCGAAGAGGTATGTCTATTCCCTCCCCTCAGAGCCTTCTTTGTCATTCAGACGTTGAAAGTGCAAACCATATTCTCTTATTAACATACAGCTTTTAAGTTTGGGCATTGGTAAAAATAAGAAGCTAATGGCTGGCTGGTAGTCTCGTCTAATTTATTCCTTGAAGAATTTGAAAAGTGTGAAAATCATATATAAAATCTCTAAAGTGAAAAAGTAGGTGATATAATTCTCCAGCATATTAACCATCGGTTACATATACTGCCGGAAATCGACGAGTTGACGGGCAGCCAAATTTGGAGTTCATGGATGGAAGTATCGCGCTTACGGCTTAAGTGTTTTCTCTCCATTACTGATGGGTACCAAGAGTCCTCTCCTCTATATGTGAGCTCCATCAAAGTAAACTTTGATGGGATCACTTGGATACCTCACCTCGCGGGGTTTGGTGGGAATTTTTAAATATCAGGATATATATATAATATGTGAGACCCTAAAAAGTAATTTTCTTATCGAACGAAGACATGTGGTGGAAAATAAGGCAGGAAGAGAAGGAGCGACATTACCACTCTAGCATACTCCGGCTCACAGCATGAATCTGCCAACTCATTTGCACTTTAATGTTTTCAACATAATGAATTTCTCAAATTAAAAAATAAGAGCATCTACCGTTTCAATGCGCCAGATATGGATGTACAGGACCTGTATGGACACCTCGCTTTAATGGCCCCAAACTGATAAATAGAAGTCCCCAAACCGAAACCTTCATTTTATCTACTCTCAACCCTTCCGCCGCTCTCTTCCCTCCAAACCTCTTCTTTCCTTACAGCAAATTAACACCAAGCCGTGCTGTGAGACCATGGAAACAGCACAGAGAAAGAGAAGCAGACGCTCATCACTAAAGAGAGATTGGAGTCATATGAACTCCAATATCCTCGTCTGCATTTTCGAACACCTGGTACTGTCTGACCTTCTCAAAGCAGTTCCTCATGTCTGCAGCACCTGGAGAATGGCGGCTTCCGAAACATCATTTTTCATATCAAGGTCACGACTCAATCTTGAATGTCTTGATACTCTCTCTAGGAGGGGGAGAGCAATTTACACAAATCTTCTCCGGATGGCACTCAAAACTGAGGCTACCCAACTGGATTGTCTAAAGTTTTGTACAGACGTAAGGCTACCAGAGGACATTATTCTACTGATCGCACAGAGGTACATACATCCACACACTTTTATTTATTTTTTTCTTTTCTGCTATTGAAGATTAGAATAGATTAAATGAACTGGGGTTAATTTGATTTCTGGTTTCTGCCTCTTGATCATCTTCAGTAGGTCTACTTCTTTAAGGAATGTGTTCCTTCCCCGTACTTCTCTCAGCCATTTCTCGCCGTCGATCTTGTCCAAAACTCTCCCATACTGGAGCAATCTCACATCGTTTGAAGCGTTCCTCTGGAAACCCACTGCAGCGACTAGCATTAGATTAGTGGGTCATCACTGCAAGAAGCTAATCAATCTGGGTATTCACGGAATCATCGACAAACCCCTAGCTGAAGTGATTATTACATGTTTCCGGGATATCCAAAGCTTGGATTTCAGGTCCAGCTTCTTTTCGGTGCCTGCTTTAGATATGATCCTGGAGGGGGCGAGTAATCTAAAGGCCATGGATCTCATGCATGGAATTTGTGCAGATGAGGAGGACATGAAGAATTTCCGTAGAAAAGTTATAATGGAAAAAGGAGCCAAGGATTTGTTCTTGCTTATACAAGGTCGAGCCGGGGGATCTTCTTCATCTTTAGAAGAAATTGTTGTTAAATGGGTTTGGATTTTTTTAAGAATTGTGTGACAAATCCTGGACTTTCTAATATATAGTTTTGAAACTGATGTTTTCATTTTAGTTTCCTCACTCATATCAATATTGATTGTAAATTAAGATGAATCTAACAGTCATAACTATTACTGCTGATTTGGGGAGCTTTTCAGTAGGTTACTTCCTGAAGCCCATACATGTGTACTGCAGAGTTTTGTTTACAAGACGCATATGGTTTCATTAAGAAATTATAAAGCAAGCTGCTCAAGATCAGTCAAGCCTCCGTAAGTTCAACTTCTCGGACTCAGCTAATTAATTTACTCAATTTTTAATGGGATGAAAAATCATAGAGAACTCAATTATAAAGCATTCTATTTCGTGGGGACCTAATCACTTAATCAAGCCTTCCTCAAGGAATCTCTGCAACTAAGAACAAAATAAAGAGAGAAGAAAGATCAACTTTCAGATATGCAATTAAAGTGACTGCATACCCTTTGTCTAAATACATGGCAAAATTCAATAACATCTGCGACTGATTTAAGGTGCGAAATGCAAAAGGTTGTGATTATAATTAATTCAATCGAATGACCTCTTTCATCTTTTCACCATTCTAAAAAAGCCTATGTATCCTTTACACCTAGTTCCATTTTAATGAGCGAAGGAGTAGGATGCTCATGTGCAGGCTTGGTTGTGCCACCCAAAATTTCTATATATAAAGGGACATTGTAAATGTTAAGAAGAAGAAATATGTATGCTAACACAGCATGTGTTGTTTTGAGAAAAGTGTAAAATTACTGAAAAACGTGACAAGGTTAATATTCGGCCAACAGTAAGCTGTTGAGCGGCCGATTGCATATATGAAAGCCCAACTTTTTCAGTAAAATAGTGCTTTTTCCGTTGTCTCCAGGAAAAGCAATATGTTTCTGTGAGCTATATATATATATATATATATATATATAATCATCTTTGTTTGAAACCAGCTTTTTAAAAGAATAAATCATATGTGAGAGTATATAGGGAAATTTGTGTCTTCTCGTGTCCCATTCGAAGTACAATGAAAGATATGCTTTGTGCCACATTAGAAGTCCCATCGTTGACCGTATTTTGCAGATGATATAATTTCTGGTGTTTTTATAAAGCCCTTCCTATCTGTTTGCTGAAATGTACAATTAAGTGTGTTCTCCTTTCTCTTACATGGTTGAATTCGTGTTTAACTATGTTGTTTTCTTAAGACTGCTGCTTAACTTTATTTATTTTTGGGTCCAAAAGGACAATATTCATTATAAATTTATCTTTTTAACATAATTAAGAAACAACTTTATCTTGTCTAATACGGATAAATTAACTATGAACATTTTCTCACCCTGATTTTTCTGTAGCTAAAATGTTCTGTTCTCTTTTTATGTATTTATTTTTGAATATTTCTTGAATTCCCCAAGATTTCTTTCCATTGAGACTTGAAAACAAGAACTTAATTACTTCAGAAACTACTGTTCAATTTGAGCCAGTTATTTATTCTTGTAATTTTATAATATGACAAGTCTTACTATCGTTTTCAGTCATACGAGTCTTTGATTTTTATTTTTTAAGTCCTTTTTAATTGTCTCATAAGAATTCTTTCTACCATTTGGAGATTTATCATTAATTCAGATAATTTACTACAGAAAATAGACTAATACCGGTTTTCCATGGAATTTGTTTTCTAGTGTCATGCTAATTAATTTCTATGAGATCAATAATTAACTTCTGAGCCTCCTTTTCCATGACAACCTATTATTTTTTAGGCCTTTGGTTACTAAGTAGATTGAGTTTGATATTATTTCAAATAGATTGGTAGCAGACTAATGTTGTTAAGCTTGCCATTGTTTTTCAATGATCAGTCTTGGGTGTTTCTAGTGTCCAGCTAAGAACGAGGATTCAGATTTCCATTAAGAACTCAAAGCACATGAAGGCTAAACACTCGTTTTACAAATTTTTAATCTGTCAATTTGATTTACATACCAATAACTAAATCTTTTTCATGCTTAATCCGGTGTTAGATGATCAAATGGATACTTCACTTAAACTATTTTGATTGATAAATTCTGATACTTCAATTGTCTACATTATTCCTCTCTTCGATCGTCTTAAAACTTAAGTAGTGGATTTACATGTTCAAAGTGTACTCTTAAATTTGATAGGTCAAGATAAGTGTTTAGAGTGCACTTTTTCAATTTATTTATCAGAATGTTAACAACCAGTAAGAAGTTCATCGCCGGTTTTATATTGGTTTTTATGTCCAAAGAGTAATAGTTTTACGAATAAAAACTAAAAAGTAATTTTCTGTTGATGGTAAGTTATAAGATCTTCTTCTCTCAAAACCAGAGAGAGACCTACCCACTTGAGAGAGAGCACCTATCCACTAGGTTCTTCATCCCAATTTTACTTAATTTATGCATATTCAGAACCATCCTGACTAGCACTGTGATGTTAGCAATCATCAGTTTAGCATTGCATTTTCCATTTTCCTCGCTGATTCTTTAATTTCTCAGAAAGAAAACTACAAAATGTGCAGAATTGCTCACTCTAGTAAAGAAGCCAAATATCTTTCTCTCACTTAAGCTACTGCTGATGTCATTTGGCTTCTTTAAAATCATCACTTCACTGAGAGAATAAATCTACTCACGTAAAAATAATCATGAAGTTTTTAATTTGAGTGAAAAAGCATAGCTTGAGTGTTATTTCGATCGATGTCAACTTCTTTCTCTAGACAACCTCACCCTTCCATACAACACTCCAGAACTCAAAGTTAGCTGACTTATTTGAGGAATCTCACAATTCTAATCGTGTGCACAATTCTGCTCCTTTGCTCCAGTACTCAAGCCGATTCCTCTTCCATGCTCTTTAAATTTGAAGAGTGGATTTGTGTGTTTAAATTGTACTTTCTTAAATTTTAGAGGTGTGTAGCATATTTAAATTTTTCTTTATTAATTGCTATAAAAATGTATTTTATTTATCAAAATTAATGTTAATTAATAACCTGTACTTAGAAGTTCACACCCAACATAGGTTTTTAAGTCCAAAGAGTAGTCTGATTAATTCAAAAAACTTTACGGCCTATGACATTTGGATTTATTTAAGACTGATCTTTCAAATGACAAATTCTCTTACTAAAAATCTTTTCTTTCTAATTATTTTATTAAAAATCTTAATTCTGTTAATAAAATGTTTAGGCTGTCTGAAAACTCAAAAATATGAAACAAAAATAGGTTCTTAAGTCACTTTCTGTTATTAGAAATCATAAAATATTAAATAAAGAAATTAAAATAGGAAGTAGGTTTATCTATGCAATATGTAGATTGCTTTCTATACATTAAATTAGAAAACCAACAAGGAAAATAGAGGAATCAGTAGTAAACCAATGATCACTAACATCAAAGTTCTAGTGAGGATGAAACTAAATATTCATAAATTAAGTTAAAATTGAGATGAAGAGAAGAAATATGAACTTTATTTGTAACAAAGAGCCCTAATCAAGTGAGTAGGTTTTTCTCTATGGCTGTGGGAGAAGACCTTATAACTAAAGAGCCCTAATCATTCTAGTAAATAAGCCATGAAATATTGAAATGGATGAACACAATTTGATGCATTGCAGACGATCATTAGAAGAAAGAGAAGCTCTTCTCAGGGATATTAGCAGGCAGGTATACCTCGGTGACTCTCTTTTTTAATTTGGGTTAAATGGTATTGTAAAGGCTAAAAGTTTGCACAGTCATTTGGTCACAATCGTGATAGCAGGAGGAATTTTGGAAACCCCAATATTTAGAAAAATACAAAAGAATTATCACATGAATAATAGATCGAGGGTTAATTTTTGAAAAAACCAACAGATAAAGTGCAGATAAGGCTGTGTGGCTATCATGTATCGCCTACCGATTAACTCTGTGGCATGTATGTAGTCATTGTTGAATGTTAGAAATGATGGAGATGATACTTTCCATCTTCTAATGTGTGAGGCTGTTGACAAGTTACAGGGATATTTACTTCATCCAAAACAAGTTTTCTCTGTAATCTTTTAATGCTGACAATTTGGTCCTGTTTTTGTATCCTTCTTAGAAGTCTCACAAGGATATATAAAGAGGTTCAACATTCAATTTATCTATTTATTCTTTTAATTAAACTTCCACCTTGACATGAAGAGTATTTGTTAAATTGACGTTGTGCTTCATGGAAGTTGAACCTGGAATGGAAAGACTCCATAACACCTTGAATTTTCATTTCTTTTATCTTACCTCGTCCTATATCTGATCTTTGGATTATTTGAATTATTCAGCCGAAAAGCACATGGCCTACATTTGGAGGAACCAGGAAGATACGTGGATGACAGTTACTTTGGCAAGGATCACTATGATCCTACCAATCCACAACAAGTTGATCGTCGGCAAAGGGAATGTCTAATATGAGATGTCCTACGAAGATGCCATAAAACAGAAGATGAATCGAGAAGCCAACGAAGCTCGCGAAGCTCGAGAAGCTCAAGAAGCCCGGGAGAATCCAATGGAGGTGGTTGAAAGTGAAACAGAAGACGAAGATGAATACGGTGATGATATTGAATTTGATTATAGCATTTTCGGCGGTCCGAATTCGAGCACATCCGATGTGCATATTGTGAATGGCACTGAATCCCTCAGTATATTAGAGGAAGGAATGTTTGAGAAATAGATATTTGTCAAATCTGTACAGTCAACCTAGTTTTATTTGAATGTGTATTGAGGATTAGAGGAAGAACCCAGAGACACATGAAAAAGCAGGCAATTGCTCTTGTAATATGCATATATTGAGTCAGTTTCTACCGGTAATATCCGGGTGAGTTTCCTCTTTCATAAACCATGTGTTCACTGAAGAAGAAAAAAACTCATATTAATAAACAACAAACACTGATTAGAATGCAAGAAATACAAGGACCGTAAGATAACTAAGATTGCATGTAATAACTGTATCTTTTCTCGTGTTACTCAGATGCACAGCCATGAACGAGTCTTCTGTCTGCTATATCACTTCTAGTTCGTCCTTAAAGATAACGACCTAATCAATCAACAAGAACCAGTTCCTGTTATTTCTCCATGAAAGAAATACTTTTAACTCTGTCACCTTTTCAGTTTCCTAATTAGCACCTTTGAATAGCGTCCTTTTGCAACTAAAGCTCCTGTAGTACTTCTTCCTACCTTTAACATTCATTGCAAATTTCCAACTGCATAGACCCATAAATTCTTCTTCTTCTTGAACTGCATCAATCCCTTTATAACCTGCGATCAGTATTTGTGATTCCTTCACCTTTGCAACTGCTACAGAATGCACATCGATTCTTTTAGAGAGCTGCAAAACTTTTTCCTTTTTTTCTCTCTTTATTTACTTCGTGGAACATTGAATTAACACAAACTTCTTCTCCTCTAGGATGATGAGTAGAACAGCAATCACAGTGCAAAGCCCAGAAATCTTTGCCCCCCTGAGACATCAGAAAGAAATCACAAACAGATGCCATAATTGATACTCACTCTTCTTAATTTGCTCCGCTCTCTCTGCTTAGATATTAGCCTGTGTCATAATATCTATAACTCGAAGTTATTTTTGAGTAATGCTAGTTGCACCTGGGCTACAGTACCTATCCTGCTACCTGGCGTAACCAACCAAAAGGAAAACTTATAACAATAAAAAAATATTTTTATCTTTTAAAATCCTAAATTCTAAAGGAAAACCCAACTACTACGATTTGTAAATTTGTGTTTTCAGCAGCAGCTAGGAAAGTCCCAGGAGCTCGTCACTCTTGTTGTGCAAGCTTTCTCTCGAGGTGACACTGTATGAATTACATAAATTTTGTGAATAATTAAATATTAGTTTTACTGTTACATTTACCCAATGATAATATTAATAACTTTAATAATAATAATAATAATAATCCGCAAATTAATACACTAAATGTTTAAATCTCATAGTACTGGTTGATCCATGTAGGAATCCCGAATTCTTATCTTACAAAGGTTTAAAGGAGGTTTATTTAAATGGCAATGTGTTTTAATTGGAAGGAAATTAATTTCTTTACTTTATTAAGATTTGTTTTCATGAAAAATTAAAAAAAGTTAAATAACTATACATTAAATACTAAATGGCAATTGACAAGTAACTATAAAAATTAAAAATTACTATACCTCTACAGAAAAGATTGTTTACTATATACAAACATTAAAATAGTATAAACAACCATGCACTAACTTGTGAAGGCAAATCCTGCAACCCCCATAGGCTTTTATAGTAAAGTGTAGAATTATGAATTACGTCTATGATAAGGACTTATATTACTTGTCCATTTTGTCTAATAATAGGCAAATGGTATTAGCATTAAATAGATAAAGTTGGCAGCCCTAACAAACAACAGTGATATTTTTACTATTTAAAGTGGACGTTCTCCTTTTTAGAAGTAGTGACTAATTTATAAGGATAAAAAGCAATAGAGTAATGCAAGCTGAACCTATGCACAGCACCCATCAGATGTACCAGCCAATCTCACTTGGGAATTATTTAAAGAAGAAATCAGAACACACTTCGGCCGTCCAAAAATAAAAGACTTTGACGAAGCCCTATCTCGCATCAAACAAAAGTGAGCACAGCGCGAATACCAGGCCGAATTTAAAAACAGTAGAAAAAGGAGTCCAGGGGTGGACATATAAAGTACTCGTCGGCGTATTTATCGGAGGACTCAAGCCCGAAATTGCAGACAACTACAAATGGTTAAACAAAAATTGATTAAGAATGCAATCGGTCTTGCAAAAATGTGACCGATCAAATTTCCCGACAAAGAAGGTTACCAAAACCACTCCCCAGCCGTAATCAGAATTCTTCCCGCACTCAAATTTCGGGTTCATCCTCATCGATGACTCCAGTAAGAAGAATATCATGAAATGCAGCGTTGAAGACAACAGGTCCTCTATTTTTATTGCCAGAAAAATATTCGCCATCTCGCAAATGCCAAACGACTCTCCTACTTTTGCTCGAAAGTTATTCTAATCTCTTTTTGCGTGAATCAATCGGGAATCACTCCCTTATCGCCTAGGTGATCCTGGGTCCACTCATAATTTTTTCAGTGATTGTATGACATCCGTCCTAAATCTTCAAGTCTCTCTGTGGCTAACGGAGAAAGACTTCCATGCAAACGGAAGTACGAAAACATCACAGTTCACATTCAAGGAACCACAACAGCTTCCTCCAAAATGACACATCGACCACAAAATTCCACTTCTCCCAGCAGAAAACCGAAATTAAAAAACAAGGCAAATCATGCTGAGCAGTGGTCTAATTTGCCAGAGTACAAGTCCTTTCTCGTCTCCGGTCGTACTGGTGTAAAAGGACGGTTCATTAAGGTTTTGTATCGGCTACCAACCATTGAATGTTGTCAAAATTGAAGACCAATTTCCAATTCCATCTGTCGAAGACCTGTTAGACAAATTGCATGGGGATATAATTTTTACAAAATTAGATTTGAGATCGGGCAACCATCAGATCAGATTTAATGATCAAGCAACTTTTCAGGCTATGATGAATTCTATTTTCCGACTCTATTTGTGAAAACGAATTTCTAGTATTTTTTTACTATATTCTCATCTACAACACCTCCTCAGAACTCCATCTACATCACATTAAAACAACTCTTAAAATCATTGGCCAGCACAGTTTTTTCTCAAATTCCGTAAGTGCACTTTTGGAAAATCAGTGATAGAATATCTTGGTCATATAATTTGGGAGCTAAGGTGGATTAATGTAAAATCTCAACTATGGTTGATTGGCCCACACTATCCAATATTTTGTGATCTTAGAAGATTCCTTGGCCTCATCAGATACTAAAGAAAATTCATGAGAGGATGTGAAATTATACCCCGACCCCTCAATAACCTCCAGAAAAAAAGACCGCTTTTTTTCCTCTACACCTATTCTGGTCATGCCTAATTTAGCTTCTATCACCATTAAAACAGATGCCATTAGGGTGGCATTGGAGCAGTTCTTTCAAACAGGGTCGTCCAATAGCATTAAAGAGCATTGCACTGGGAGTCAATAAATTCCTGGTCTAGTTACGCAAAGGAAATGATTGCCATAGTAAAAGCAATCCTATTATGGTGCCCCTATCTTTTAGGCTAGAAGTTCACTATCCTCACAAACCAATGCAGTCTGAAGTGCTTTCTGATCGTCTAAGAAGCAACGAAGAATGACAGAATTATTGGGCTACGATTACGAATTACATTATAAACCAGGCAGAGAAAACTCTGCAGCACACACTCTTTCCAAAGTATCAGCAGCCCAGAACTTCTTATGCTTCACACTTCATAACTTCACATGTAGGACGAGACACAATAAGCGACCAAAACGGATCCTTTCGTACAGACGCTGAAGGAAAAGGTAGTCTCTACTCCATCTGACAATTATCTTATTCGTGACGAATTATTATTATACAAAGGCCATTTCATTATTCGGGATGATCACTCCCTACGAAGTGAATTGTTGTTCAAAGTCCATAACACAAGAGCAGGGGCGTCCTAGCACTAGCAAAAACGCTGCATCCCCCGGCGGGCAAAACGTGCCGGCGGAACATGAGGAACCATCGGCGGAATATCAGACGATGGGTAGACACGCGCCATCCAAACTGGCGTAGGCGGACCACTCTGCCGACCTAAACACCCGTCGCAGGACAAAAAACCCGTCGGGCGAACATTTCTGTTCGCCCGACGCGTGCGCCCGTCGGCGGAGAAACTCAATCCCCCGACGGGTACGAACGTGTCAGTGGAAGAGATTCCACTGACGCACTATGGTGCGCCGGTGCAAAAGGTCCCCCGGCGCGCAAAGGTGCGTCGATGGAAGGAGTTACGACGACGGGTCGTACGCGTCGGCGGAAAGTGCTTGGACGACGCTTGCGGACGCGTCGGCGTAACGTATTGTCAGGGGGGCTCTTCAGCCGACACGTTCTCACGCATCGGCGGAGTTCAGCCAACGCGTGTATGCACGTCAGCGGAGTTCACCCGACGCGTGTATTCGCGTCGGCTGAGTTCAGCCGACGCGTCTTTGTGCGTCGGTGTAGTTTGTTCAGCCGACGCGTGTTTGCACGTCGGCTGACTTTGCGCGTCGGTGTAGTTAGTTCAGCCAACGTGTTGTGGTGCATCGGTGGAGCAGTTCCCACGACGCGTCTTTTAGTATCGGCGGTACTCTTTCCCTTCCGTCGACGCGCGTGGGTGCGTCGGCGGAGCGTTTATAGTCTTCCTCCGACGGGCGACACCCGTCAGCGAACGCTTTTTTTTAAATTTTATTTTTCGTTTTTTTTCTTTTGTCCTGTTTTCACTCTACTTCATCAATGTACAATTTTACAATTATGAAAAGAGGCAAAAAACATTTTATATACATAAAATATTTATATACATAAAAGATCTACAATGTCTAAATTTACAATGGATATTTACAATAATGAAAAGATCTACAATGTCTAAATTTATAATGTCTGCAAAAAAAACAAGAGTTGTTTGCAGTTCTCGACCATGCGTTTCCATTCATTACAGAATCTGGCAACCGTGGCTCCATCCACAATTCTGTAGTCAGCTCCAACAACAACCTGACAACCAAAATATAACATAAAAATACTAGCATCATCAAACTGCTAGAAAGCAAAACACCATAATATGAGGATGCCAACTCATGCAGCTTCAACCAATATAGGTTCATATAAGACATCCCTCATTTCATTTGATTAAAAACAGATCTTGCACTGAACAACCTGATCTTGCAATATCTGGGAAGTGTTTAAATGCACCAAATATTCTTAACGACTGCTAGTGCCATTTTCTAGTGAAAGAGTCCCTCAAGCAAACATGAACAAGTAAAACACTTCTAAGTAATTGCCATCAGTGCCTGCCACTAATTCAAATTTCTTCATGGAATTACGAGGTGCCTATCCACAGTACACACATACATTAACATGGAAATATCATACATATATAGCAAGAGAATGATGCAATTATGTGGGAAATAAGTTATATTACTTCTTCCTTACATTGGCAATGGCAATAGGAACCACTATCCCAACATCATCCAAATTTGCCGCCAATTGCTCCAATGTTGCTTATAGTAATGGTTCCCCCAGAAACACCTTCAGAGCTATGCTTATCATTGGATGCCATTTGTTGTAACGTCACCAGTTCCTTCGTTATCAGACACGTAGAAATAATAAATCTCAGCACAAACTGAACAGCAGAAGAGTAAGTGAAGAGACAGAAGATGCTATCATTGACCTCCAAAATGTTAAGTTTGCAATGTCATTGATTACATATACGATCGTCAATGACGCGGCAGGTCGGTTTCTCCATGGCCAAAAGATCCTGCAGAAGGTTAACACGTAGAAAATTAGAGACATATATTTATGCTCATCAATTTAAAATAATGTAGAATACTGAAGACAATTCTTACCTTGTTGTGACTATGCAAGAAGTAACATTTCTAACCTCTCCATGTGTTGGCTCATGGCTTCTACCTTCTGGGACAATGCCTCCTTATCCCGTCTCTCCCTCTCCAACTGTTCAGACAGGGCCACATAACTACGAGAACTAGAAGAGGCACCTCTACGCAGTCGAGCGCCTGTTCCAACACCTCTCTCATAACCACCTTTGTGGCCCCCGAACACTGTATCCATTACCGATGTCACCTCTCTGGGATCCTTGGAGGAAGCAACATTACTTTCAAAGGCTGCACGACGAACCGCTTCCTGCACAAGAAAATAATGAATTAAATAGGTTTGAAAGTTGTATTCAACACAGATCATAAAGCACTCCATAACTTACACAATGTTCAGCAGTAATTTCATCTGGATACGTCCCATCCTTCCTCTGGTGAGCTTTGAGGTATGCCATCAGGAAGGTGTAGCCATCAAGGTCAGCCGTACGCTGTAATTAATGTATACAGTAGTAATCAAGGATGAAAATGACAATAAGAAGAGTTCCCAGTACTAAACCATATAAGTATCTGTTCTCTAAGAATCGGGGAAGAGACTTTGACCCAAGGGTATGCGTTGTCTTCAACTTCTGTCGATTACGACTGTTCTGCTCATCGATACCATGACTCTTAACATTGTCCCAATACTTAACGAGGAGAACCCAATCCTCTTGGCTCATACCATGTATGGGACAAGTCTTAAGTTGTTTGGCAGTCTTCCCATCATAGTGCACTTTCTTATATGCAGCTCGGTTGTCTCTGATGATTTTCTGGAGCACCGGCTTGATAGCCTCCATGGCCACTTGCTCAGTGACTGCAACACCCTCGACATCCACAAAGTTATACTTTTCCTGCAAAAAAAACTCAATTTAAACGTCCCAATGCTGAAAATAACATCTGAAAATGATTTGTTGTTCCATCTGTTCCAACACTTTAATTGGAATAAGTGCACCATGAAAGATAGTTTTGAATATTTCTCGCATCCTCCATATAGTGGCTTCTTCGCCTCTTCCAGTAACTTTTGAAATTTACGTTCTTCTGCATCATCAGGATCATTCGGAATGTTGTCTTCTTCCACATTGTGCATGAAAGCATCACCCAACATCCTTCCCATCTCCTCACCATGGCCAGTCGGCACATTAATGTCGGACTGTTCTTGTGGTCCCTCTCCATGGTATGACCAGCTTTCGTATACTGGGAAAAAACCCTCTAGGACTATATGGGTCTTGATAGTCTCACAGTCAAGGTTCTGTCCATTTTCACACTTTCGACATGGACAACGCATTAGACCATTGCCTTGCACTCTCAGCCGTTCTTTTGCATAATTTATAAAAAAATTGACTCCAGCAACAAATCTAGGATGACACCGGGCTGGCTTTGTCTTGTACTCATACATCCATCTCTTGTCATTCAAATAGTCCGTATCCATGGTAATTATGAAAGATAATCTACATAAAAGAAAAGAATGGGTGTTTAACACTCAATTGGGTAACTCACCATGGTAAAAATCTTCAAGGCTATGACTACCCACAAATCTTTTTCTAAAGAAAAAATAAAATACGGTTGTAATGGCAATGCACAATACGGATGACAACCTCTAACGGAAACAGTAATGTAGTCAGTTTTATAGATAAATAAAATCTACTTTACTCTCATTTGTTTTAGAAGGGTCGATTTTCTTGAACTCACATAACAGCCCACAAATACATCTGACTTTGCTTTTCCTCAAATAGCACTTTACTCTTTATCTACCTAACTAGACCGAAAAGACTATTGCAATGATTAAAGGAGCATAATCAGAGAAAACTAATAATTCTGTTGATCGAGGCTACTAGAAAACAAAATAGCGTTGCAAAAAAAAAACTTTGGGAAGCCAAAGCCTTGAAAGATTTCACCTCTTGGCTTTGAGAAACTAAAAATCAGACATGGTGAAGAGCACCTACAGCTGTGGCCTTATCATGGATTCTCCATTGGAGAGATAGAGAGAGGGAGAGAATTAAATAGTGAAACAGAATTTGAGAGAAAAATGAGACGAGAGAGAAATCAGAGTGGTTGAGGAAGAGAGAGAGAGATAAATTAAGAGAGAGAGTTAAGAGTTTAAAACAGAATCTTAATTCAGAGAGAGAGACTCAAGAGAGAGAGAAAATGAGAGAGAGGTTTAAGAGTTTAAAACAGAATTTTAATTCAGAGAGAGAGAAAGAGAGAGAGAGAGAGAGAGAGAGAGAGAGAGTGAAAATAAGAGAGAGATTTAAGAGTTTAAAACAGAATTTTAATTCAGAGAGAGAGAGAAAGACAGAGTGAAAATAAGAGAGAGATTTAAGAGTTTAAAACAGAATTTTAATTCAGAGAGAGAGAGAAAGAGAGAGAAAATAAGAGAGGTTTAAGAGTTTAAAACAGAATTTTAATTCAGAGAGAGAAAAAGAGAGAGAGAGAGAGAGAATAAGAGAGAGATTTAAGAGTTTAAAACAGAATTTTAATTCAGAGAGAGAGAAAGAGAGAGAGAGTGAAAATAAGAGAGAGATTTAAGAGTTTAAAACAGAATTTTAATTCAGAGAGAGAGAAAGAGAGAGAAAATAAGAGAGAGGTTTAAGAGTTTAAAACAGAATTTTAATTCAGAGAGAGAGAGAGAGAGAGAGAGAGAGAGAGAGATAAGAGAGAGGTTTAAGAGTTTAAAACAGAATTTTAATTCAGAGAGAGAGAAAGAGAGAGAGAAAGAGAGAGAAAATAAGAGGTAGATTTAAGAGTTTAAAACAGAATTTTAATTCAGAGCGAGAGAGAAGAGAGAGAGAGAGAGAGAGAGAGAGAGAAAATAAGAGAGAGATTTAAAAGTTTAAAACAGAATTTTAATTCAGAGAGAGAGAGAAATAGAGAGAGAGAGAGAGTGAAAATAAGAGAGAGAATTAAGAGTTTAAAACAGAATTTTAATTCAGAGAGAGAGAGAAGAGAGAGAGAAAATAAGAGAGGCTTAAGAGTTTAAAACAGAATTTTAATTCAGAGAGAGAGAAAAGAGAGAGAGATAGAGAGAGAATAAGAGAGAGATTTAAGAATTTAAAACAGAATTTTAATTCAGAGAGAGAGAGAGAGAGAGAGAAATAAGAGAGAGTTTAAGAGTTTAAAACAGAATTTTAATTCAAAGAGAGAGAGAAAGAGAGAGGGAGAGAGAGAAAATAAGAGAGAGATTTAAGAGTTTAAAACAGAATTTTAATTCAGAGAGAGAGAGAGAGAGAGAGAGAGAGAGAGAGAGAGAGAGAAAATAAGAGAGAGATTTAAGAGTTTAAAAAAGAATTTTAATTCAGAGAGAGAGAAGAGAGAGAGAGAGAGAGAGAGAGAGAGAGAGAGAGAGAGAGAGAGAGAGAGAGAGAGAAAATAAGAGAGAGATTTAAAAGTTTAAAACAGAATATGAGGGTAAACCGTAAGAGAGAGAGAGAGAGAGAGAGAGAGAGAGCAGGAGGGAGATAGAGAGAAAGATTGGAGAGATAGAGGGAGAGAGAGATTGAAATTTGAAAAAGATTGTGAGAATAAACCGAGAGACAGAAATATATAACAATGGAGAAATCAGAGAGAATAAGAAAGAGAGAAAACCCGAGAGAGAGAGAGAGAGAGAGAGAGAGAGAGAGAGAGAGGAAGACATAAGCAGAGGGAATTCAGGGAGAAAACAAAGAGAGACAAAGCAGAGAGAAACAGTCACTGAATTACAAATTCGACACATCCACCATTGATTTTGAGAGAAACACACCGGTACACATCCACCATCGATTCAACAAGGGATCTTCTAGTAAAATAATTATAAGAATCATTCAACCCATAATTAAATACCATGGAAAAATCATTCAACAAAAACAAAAATGCAACTATACAATCAACAACTATATATCAAATAACTGAAGATAAAAACCTTAACGAAGAATTAATTCTAATAGATGCTACTCAGTAATTAAAACAACACTTACTGTAATGGAAAAGGTACTCGCTACTGTTCTGCAGTGGCTTTCGGGGACCGTTACCAATCTCTGATTTTCGCCCAACGATTGCCTTCTCTCGTTGGTGGTCAACAGAGGGTTTGAGGAAGGAGAAACTGTAGCACAGAGGGAGGCAAAGAGATATATGGAGTGTTGTGAGAATAATGAGGAAGGAGGAAAAGGGGAAAAGAGAAAACTGGGAAGCAACTGAAAATTAATAGAACCAAAATAAAATTACCTGCGGCGAAGGAGAAGAGACTTCCGCCGGCGGGCGAGGAAGTCAGAGGGGTTCAATGTCGGGTCGCTGGCTGGAACGTCGAGCACGCCCCCAGAAATCGCCCCGAGAGGCTTCGGAAGAATAGGGTTTTGAAACCCGCGGGCGACGTCGAAGTAGGGTCTTCGGCCGGAGTAGTACGTGCAACGCCGAGAAGAGGAAAATGGAGAACTTTCCGGCGGATTGCCGGGGGAACACCGGGGGAACGCCGGGGAACGCCGGGGAACGCCGGAGGAACGCCTCTCACTTTGTTTTCGCGCGCTCGTTTCCGTCGACGCGTTTCGACGAGTTTCGTCGAAAGAAAGTGTTTTTTATGTAGGCCCTACACTATCTTCCCGTTACGCGCATAACGCAGCGCGGGATGTTTGGTCAAAATCCGACCCAACTGGCGAATTGCCATCCGCCGTCGGGTGGGTCGGAAACTCTTAAAATACGCCGACGGGTCATAAATAACCGTCGACGGATATATATCAACCCGTCGGCAGAGCTAACTTTTCTACCAATGTGGCATCCTTCGAACATACAAGAGTATAAAACAATTTTTTTTTCTGGCCCAAGATGTATCAAATGGTGAGGAATTATGGTCTTCGTTGTACTGTCTATCAACGAACTATGTCAGAGACAACACGATTACCAGGATTTCTTCAACCTTTATCAATTCTAGATCAGGTTTGGAACAATATCTCCTTAGACTTCCAAATATGCACATTACATCTTCATGAATATAATCAAGTCACAAAAAAATTTATAGACCACATTGTAAAGCTGCACTATATGCCACTAACAATAATTGGTGATCGAGACTATGTTTATTAGTCAGTTTTGGAAAGAGTTTTTGAAGCTCTCTGGTACAAAATTACTATTGAGTTCCGCCTACCATCCTCAAACACAAAACTAATAGAGGTAGTCAACCAATGTGTTGAACAGTATTCAAGGTATTTTTCTAATCAGTGGCCAAGGACAAGGCAATCTTATTTAGCCTACACGGAGTCTGGTATAACACTACATAACATTACTCAACAAAGATGACACCATTCATAGCATTGTATGGAATATTGTCACCTTTAATTCCCTTGTATACCGCCTTATGACATTGACAGACATTCCAAAATAGAGATTAGTTATTACAACAGCTCAAACAAAATTTACAAACATCCATGAACCTGATGAAACAAAATGCCTACAGACACCGCCAAGAACTTGAATTTTCCTTTGTCTTATTGAAGCTACATCCATATAGACAAAAATCATTCTTCAAAAAAACATCCATGAAACTCGCAGCTAGCTAGATACTTCGGCCCCTTTCAAATTTTGGAATGAATAGACACTCTTGCATACAAACTTCAATTACCAGAATCCGCCAAAATCCATTGGATCCCAACTCTGCCTCCACCAATTTCAGACAACGGTATTATAATACGGGAACCACAGGAAATCCTCGATATTTGATGGATTAAATGAGGTGAAACATGCTCTTGTAAATATTTGATTCAATGAAGACACCTTGCAAAAGAAGATGCGACCTGCGCGCCTAGAGAACTACTGCTGGAGCATTTCCCAGATCTGAAGCTTGAGGTCAAGCTTCCTGCAGAAGGGGTGGATATTGATAAGCCGAGAAGATCGCCTCGCACGCCCAAGCCTAACACCAAATACATTCAATAAATAAACCAGAAGGTCGTGACAGACTTATGTATCAAAAAGAGAAAACGATCGAAAGAGGAGGAGAAAATTGTCTGTATTAATTGTAGGTTTCGTTCTCATCCTAACGAGAACAAAATATAAACTGAACATTTTATGACAGGAACCTATCATACATAGACCTATGTAACTTATGAATGAAATTAAGCTTTTCGGATAAAACAAATTCCCTCTTTAGCATGCTCTCATGCGACTCACAACATGAATCTGCCAACTCATAATGCAATTTTATCATAATTTTCTCAAAATAAAAATGGAGTTATCGTTTCCAGGTACCAGAAATGGACATACAGTACCTGATAAACAGAAGTTCCAGAGCCACCAGTCTCTCTACTGTCAACCCTTTTGCCTATCTCTTCCCTCCTAGCCTCTCATTTCCTTTCCGCACACACCAAGCCGGGGTGTGAGACCATTTAGACTGCGCAGAGAAAGATAAGCACATGACGGTCATCACTGAAGAGATATTGGAGTCACATGAACTCCAATATCCTGGTCTGCATTTTTCAAAACCTCGTACTCTCCGACCTTCTCCAAGCAGTTCCCCATGTCTGCAGCACTTGGGCATTAATGGCGGCTTCCAAAACTGGGTTTTTCATATCAGGGTCCCAATTCATTAATCTTGAATGTCTTGATACTCTCTACAAGGGAGACAGCCATTTACACAAATCTTCTCAAGATGGTATTCAAAACTGCGGCCACCCAAGACATTCAAGATTGAGTTGTGACCTTGATATGAAAAACGCAGTTCCGGAAGCCCCTACTCTTCAAGTGCTGCAGATATGGGGAACTCCTGGAGAAGGTTGGACAGTATGAGGTTCAGGAAAATGCAGACTGGATATTGGAGTTCATGTGACCCGAATCTCTCTTAAGTGATGAGTGTCTGCTTCTTTTTCTCCGCGCAGTCTCCATGGTCGTCTCACCGCACGGCTTGGTGTTAATTTGCAGTAAGGAAAGGAGAGGTTTGGTGGGAAGAGAGCAGCAGAAGGGTTAAGAGTAGAGAGAATGAAGGTTCCGGTCTGGGAACATCTATTTATCACTTACGGGCCATTAAAGCGAGGTGTCCATACATGCACTGTACATCCATATCTGGCACATTGAAACGGTAGATGCTCTAATTTTTTATTGTGAGAAATTCATTCTGTTGAAAACTTAAGTGCAAATGAGTTGGCAGATTCATGATGTGAGTCAGCATTGGAGTATGCTAAAGAGGGAATCCCGCGGCCTCTCTTCCTGCCTTATTTTCCAACAGATGTCTTTTTTCTATATCAAAATTACTTTTAAGGGTCTCGCATCTATATTCGAGAGGTAGGGGGTAGGGAGACATAGAGAGAGAGAGAGAGAGAGAGAGAGAGAGAGAGGTAGAGAGATATGGGAGAGGGAGGGGGAGGGAGGAGGGAGGGAGGGAGGGGCCTTCATCTTTCAATTGCGGTACAACCTATACCGCCTGTATAGGCCAAATTACCGCCGGTACAACCTATACCGGTGGTTAGACATGCACCTGTGTTGAATGCGTCGGTAGAGGTTGATTGTAAGTGGGCTCGGTATTGTGCATAGGTGCAGTTAGTATTACTCAATAATAAAATGAAAAGAATGGGAAAACATTATAGAATACAAAGGCGACAATATGCCTTTTTTTGAACGTATATATTGCAAGACAGTACGATATATCTGCTACTCTAGATTCCAGTGTTATTTTGTCATTTGTAGAAAGAAGGATTATTACGACCATAAAAAACAGCCGGATTATAGCAAGAAACTGCTGTATGAAATCAATGGGGAGGAAAAATAGTTGTCACTTAACAGATGCATCTAGAAAAGCTCTGGAAAACCAATACTTACGGTACTAAACCATCGTAAAGCGAGATTTCAGTACGACAGTTTCAGACTGTCGGTGTTAGAGAAATCATTTCGACGGTTTACACTACGGCGGCCAAAACGATTTTTGGCCTACGAAAAAAACTGTTGGCAAAATGTTTTAACCAGTATTTTCTAATTGTCGTATTAATATTTTTTCTCCCTATCGGTGGTTTTGTACCATCGGAATGTTATTTTGTATACACGAGAAATATGTATAAATTGTTTTACCCACACCGACAGTACAAAACCCTTGAAAGTGTAGTACGTCTCAAGGTTTAAAAATTATATGTAATTTTTCCCTCCATTGATTAGTGGGTCTCATTATTAGTCAAGCCACTGGTAGTACGTCTTCCTGATTTGGCTTTTTGGACACAATTCTTGATGGGAATTAAAACCTTGGAAATTAGCTCAATTATCTAAAGTACTCCTTCTGTTGGACGAAGCTGATTAGGTTTTTGATTTTGATGATCCAGATATATAGAACGGATGCCATGATTGACACTCACTCTTAATTCTTTGCTCCTCTCTCTCTGACTAAATATAAGTCTGGGTCATAATATCTACAACTCAAAGTCATAGTAAAATTGGTAGAGTGATACCTGCAGAGTCCTTAAACTAATACGATTTCTAAATGTGTGTTTTCAGCAGCTGGTAGGAAAGTCCGAGCTCGTCACTCTTGTTGCACACGCTTTCTCTATATATGGAATTACATAAATTTGAAGGTTTAATTAAATTTTAGTTGTACTGTTACATTTCCTCTATGATAATAGTAGTAGTAATAATATATATATATATATATTATAATATAATATAATAATGATAATGATAATAATAATCAACAAATTAATACACCAAATGTTGTAATCTCATAGTACTGGTTAAGCCATATAGGGTACCCAAATTCTTATGCTACAAATGTGTAAAGCATGTTTATTCACATGGCAAATTGGCAATGTGTTGTAATTAGAAGGAAAATAATTTTTTTACTTTATTATGATTTTTTTCACGAATAATTAATGAAAATTTTCAAATAACTATAAATTAAATACTCAATGACAGTTGACAAGAGACTATAAAAAAATAAAATTACTATACCTCTACATAAATATTTTTTACTATATATAAACATTAAAATAGTATAAACCACCATGCACTAATTTGTGAAGGCAAATCTTATAACCCCATAGGCGTCTCTAGTAAAGTGTATAATCATGAATTACCTCTATGATAAGGATTTCTATTGCTTGTCCATTTTGTCTAGAAAAATGATTTTAAGTACAGTGAGTTTTTACTAGTGAGTTTTTACATCCTGACATGCCTGTCTTGCTAGCAGCCTAATTATTAGTCTAGATAAGGTCTAGGGTTTAGGCTTACCTATAGAATAGGAAGATAGTTCCTACTTTATCTCTTTTTTGGATTGCCAATGAGGACCCCATGTCACACTGTAAACCCTCACAATAAAATTTGGCAGTATGGTTGTCACCACTCTTCGGTCTAAGTGGTAGCATTCTCCTTTTTAGAAGTAGAATGTATAAGGATAAAAAGCAATAGAGTAATGTGAGCTGCACCTATCCACAATACGTATCCGACGTACCGGCCAATCTCACTTGGGAATTATTTGAAGATGAAATCAAAACACGCTTCGGCCCTCTAGAAATAGAAGACTTTAACGAAGCCTTATCTAGCATCAAACAAATGAGAACATTTTGCACGATTACTAGGCCGATTTTGTAAGACTTGACAATGGAATTTGGGTGGTATGCTGTTGTAGGCAACCAAAAATAACCTTTACTCAAAACAAATGTTGTTGGGTGCATAAGGATCGATCCCACAAAGATTATCTTGATCGTAAAAGAAGGAAAATGGAAGAAAAATTGAATAAAGAACAATTCAGATTGAGATATCAAATACACTTAGCAACAAACATTGGTCTTAGTCAACATCCACCAACGGAAATCCGCAACTGATCATTGATTCATGCATATATCAATTCACACTTTGAATATTCATCACTGAACTATTTTTCCTTGTTCATAGCTAATTAGAAAACAAGCGATCTAACTAACCCATACTACTAATAATCCGAAGACAAGATTCAATATAGCAGCAACATTAAGAATTAGGGAATTGATAAAGCTAAACAACAAAAGCACATGCAGTTGCATTTAATTTAGTTGGAAATTCTCTCTAATATTTAACAACTTCTAATGCAGTAATTATTAAATCTTAGTTGCTTCACAAATTAGAGGGACCAAACAATTACATATTTGATATCTAATTCAGCACCAGATTGTAACGATCAATAAATTAGTAGGCCTCCTAGTAATTAAATGAAACAATCATGAAAATAAGTGCAAAAGAAAGACTGTCTACTTCTCGTGTTTCCCAAGGCTAAGTAAATGTATCACAGACTAATGTATCACGGACCGGTGTGGAAATCGAAGGGGAGCATTCATTTCTCTTATTTGGAATAATCATCACATGCAGTGACAAACACTCCTCTTAAGTGAACCCATTAGAAACCCCACCATGTACAATTGAGGGAAGAGCCCAAGTCACCTTCGGAGTCTTTTAATTTTTCTTGTGAATATTAAGTGGCGGCCTGTCATAAATTTAAATTAACATATATAGTTAGGGTGCTCCCTCCCTCGTTGAGGTATGACTCCAAAGTTCAAGACTTAATATCTGACTTATCTGTGCCTCTGATGTCTACAGTGAGCTAGCCCCTGAATGGCATGGACTACCAGTTGAGAGTCACTTGTAGCTAGGGATGAAATAAACAGTTGAATCCTTACTCCATTAAAAATGGTAAGCTTGTAAGGAAAAAAGGACTCAGCTGTATTAATTCTTTTAAGATTTCAATCAAGTGTTGAAATTTCTTGGTGGAGAATGATTCAGACGGCCGCTTGAGTCCAAGGGGCCATGTAGATCTGCCTCAGGTTTTTGGTCGGGACTTTAATATTCACGAGCTGTTAATTAAAGGCTCTAAGATGCATGTTATCTTCCCCAGGTTTTCTCATTTTGCTTAGATTAGAAGAATATGGAAGTTAGTAATCCGAGTTACGGGAACGGCGGGATCTCGATTCGTCGTTACATGTCATACAACTATAAAACCGAACGTACGTGTTAGAAATCTATCAATAGGGATTTGATCAGATCAGACTCCGTAATGATCAACTCACCCACGTACGATATCAAAAAGGGAGATTAGCTCGGGAATATTAAACCGGACGGATTCCTAATTAAACTGATATTAATCCAACCGTTTAGAGAGTAATATTATTGCTCTTCCACCATCTCCTCTACTCTTGAATACATCTATATATGTACGTAATTTACCATAGGCGGCCGGGATGTTCTTCTTCTTCTTCTTCAAATGCGCATAACTGGGCTCGATTAATATTCTCACGAGCGCATGGAGGTTGCGAGTTGCTTGGCGGAAGATTTTTACTGGAAATGTTTTAGAAGAAAGCAAGGCTGCGATGTGAAGCTGTTTCCAAGAACTGGCAAAATCTGATCGGAAAAACTTTTCTTTCACATCTGACAGAGTCTTGGACTCCGGCTTCGTCGAATTTTACCCCCATTACAGAACGGAAGAGGTCAAGGTTAGCATCTACCGCTTGGATGATAAAAGATGGCTCCACCAACAAGACTCCCTCCTCATCCGTACCAGTAGAGCCACTTGGCATATAGGTTCATGCAATGGCTTCCTCTTCTTCAGCAACGAAGACACAAGAGACTTCCATCTCTACAATCTCCTCACCGGGCACCTCACCACTCTTCCTGGGTCGGCCCGTTCCTATTCCTACCCGTGGGGAATAGGTTTGGCACCTGATCCTGAGACCAATCACTACAAATTTCTCTTCTTCTTCCACGCAAAGACCTGGTGTGGTATTGAAGTTGCCATTTTCAACTCCGAGACATTGGAAGATGCTTCCAACTAATGAATCTTTTGACGAAATTTCAGACGATTTACCGACGTTGGGGCTACGACCCTTTATTGCAATGGGAGTTTATACTGGCTTCTGGACTCATCACCCACATCACCCCGCTTCCTCATATTCAGTACGAAAACAGAGACTTTCCGTCTCCTTGACTCGCCTGGGGATTCGCCCTCAATATATTGCGGAGTGTTGAAGGGAATCGGAGGGCAACCTCCATTACTGCCACCTCAATTACATCCAAGATTGTGTTTTTTCCTGCATGATCTACATCTGGGTGTGGGAGGAGAAGCCAACAGGATCCGACCCAGACCAAAAATGGAGGAAAATCTACTGTGTCTATGAGAGAACATTGAAATGGATTTTTGCTCAAGCCAATATCGGACCCGGGCCACTCTCTATTATGCAGGTTTGTGGTTTCAATGAGCATCTCCAGATCCTCCTCGATACAACATGTGGTTTTCTTTGGTACGACATCTCAACAAAGATGATGTCCCGGATCTTCAGGCCTTTTGTTTCAATTACCCTGTTACCTAACATCAATGAGCCTGCAAGAAAGGGATCAGGCTGAGTTAAAGTATAAAATAAATATTTTCATGCTTATTTTTTGTTTCAATTACCCTCTTACCTAAACCCTTTTATGATATTAGAAGTGTTTTTTTTCTTTTTTACATAATTTTTTAAGGATTGATTTTATTTTTAGTTTAATTTCTTTGTTCATGTGCTCATTCACCATTTATTTGAATGATAAATAAATGAAAAAGAAACACCTAGGAAAAATATCCTCATAGAATATTTGATAATCGGTATGAGGACAATATTATCTATTTCATTTTCTTTATATTTTTATTACGTGATTTACTCAATTGATAATATGTATGTGGACAGTATATGGTATATGGTTGACTAATTAGTAGAGCGAAACATTAAACGTTATTCGGATGGTATGCCAAACACCGCCTTACCTAAACCCTTTCAAGGTATTATAAATATTGCTGTTATTTTACAAAAAAAAAAACTCTCCTTATATTTTTTTAATTTAATTTTTTTTATGTACCCATCTACCATTTATTTGGATGATAACTATACAAAAATGAAATACAGTTGAAAAAATAATCGAACAAATACAAAATAATCTATTTCATTTTAGTTTTATAGTGTTTACATATTACACTTGATCTATATCCAACCCTTACACCTTCAATAGGTTTAAAATATGTAACGTACACATTAGCCAAGGGTATTCATTTCCATACATGTCACATAAAAATATGTAGGAATGGGATCATGTACACCATTGGGTGCCACTCAAAAGCGTGTTATACAGCTTCCGCCTTATAAAGGTAGAAACTTAGTATAACCATTTTGTGCCAATATATGACCCCTTTTCTTTTTCTAAATAGAGTTTTTTACATGACACAAACAGTTTTTTAGCATGTTTGGCATCTTATTGTGATTCTTTATGTCACACATACATGAAACAACCTTGTCATACATCGTCTTACAAAGGCATTCATTGTGTTCAAGATGTATTAATGGGCGGTCACTGGGTGAGGAATCATGATATCTTACAAACAACTTATCGATCAAAAGAGGAAGCGTTCAATCACTATCATTCATCATTAAGAAATATAATTGAGAGATGTTTTGGTGTGTGGAAAAAACGATTTCCAATTCTCAGTAGAATGCCTACATATCTTTTACCTACTCAGACAAAAAATATCATAGCTTCACCAGAGATTCATAACTTCACTAGGCAAGAAGATAAAGTTAATGGATTGTGGAATGAATTGGTGAAGAACATCAAGTTTTTCCAGGCAAACAAAGAAGTGATGCAACAACTATTTTGGAAATAATGAGTACAAAAGAAGTAGGATGAAAGAATTCCGAGCTCAAGTAGCAAATGATATAGGAAAAATTTGGGACTTGTCCAATTAAGTCACCACATATATATTTGGTTCTTTAGGATTTATTATTTTTATTTATTTAATGTAATTTTAATATTAAATTTTTGAGGATTATCATTATTATTTTATAAAATTAGATAATTTGATCTTGTATATTTTTTCTTTATATTTGTATATTATGTTCATATTATACCAGTGGGAGAAGATTATAATACAAGATATTTGCCAATATATTACTTTTATTATTGAATGATTAGTGTCTCAAATATAAATTTCAACCAAAAAAACTTGTGGTTGGTTGAAGATATCTATCTTATTTATGAAAAAATTATATTTCCAGAAATTCGTCATCCAAAAATAATGAATTTATCAAACAATTATTTTTATAATTAATATTGTATTCATTAGTTATTATATTTAAGTATATAATTATTATATATTATTAAAAAAATTAATAAACTATTTAGCTCTAAATAATTACACTACTGGAAAAACACTCTCCGCCGGCGAATTCGACCGCCGGCGGAGAAGCCAAAACCCACCGGCGGAAACTCTGCCGGCGGGTGAGACGTCGGCGGCGGTGGAGGCGTCGACAAAATGGTTCCACAGACGAAATCAACCGCCGCTGGAGATTTCCGATTCCGCTGGCGATTGAATCCAGATTTCGTCGGCGGAACGACCATCCGCCAGCGGACTGAGCATTCGTCGGCGGAACCTCTGGTTGAGTCCAGATTTCGTCGGCGGAACGACCTTCCCCCGGTGGATCAAGCATTCGTCGGCGGAAGAAGGTTCTGCCGACGACTGAATCACTTCCACTGGCGGAACCTCTTCCCCCGGCGCAAACAACCGCCGGCGGAACCTCTTCCCCTGGTGCAAACAACCGCTGGCGGAATGTTTGTAAATATAAAAAAATTAGATTACGGAGGAGAGAGTAAGAGAGAGAGAGAGAGAGAGAGAGAGAGAGAGAGAGAGAGAGAACGAGGAGAGAGAGAGCAGATAGCAAGAACGAGGAGAGAGAGAGCAGATAGCAAGAACAAGGAGAGAAGAGAGAAGAGAGAAGAGAGAAGTGAGAAGAGATAGAGCAGAGAGAGAGAGCAGAGAGAGAGCAGAGAGCGAGGAGAGGAGAGCAGAGAGCAAGAACGAGGAGAGGAGAGGAGAGAGCAAGGAGAGAATAAAGAAGAAAGAGGAGAGAGAGAGAGAGAGAGAGAGAGAGAGAGATGAGAGATAGAGAGAGAGGAGAGAGAGAGAGAGGGAGCACACCTGTCACCATATACAGATGACCAGATGGACCTTTCTTTCCCCAGCCATCTGTTGCTTCAGCACTTGATTTGACTTCCTCTCCCAAGGATCAGCACTTTGATCCAATAGCAGCCTTTTCCACTACCTTGGCCCAACCATCTATAATTTCACCTGAATGCACTCACAATATTAACAAAGACAAGAAAGTTAGGCAGCAGTTTCATGATCACATGATTTAGCCACTTTTTGTTTTTCAACTATAGTACTTATTGTTTCCCACCAAAACTCATAGAGAAGATGAATCCCTCACAATGTCAGTAATGAAAAGAATTGATTGAGAAGGTAATGAGCACATACATCTAGATGTGCAAATACATTGTCAAGTTAATCAATGTGAAGCCAACAAGAGATTTTACAGTACCAAAATTCTGGCAAAGAGTTTCCTTAAAACAATTATGGCTAGGGGTCATACCTGTTTTCAGCACGTCACTGCTAAAGATGTTGTCCAAAGTCTTAGCAAAATCAGAGTCAAACTCATGTAATGAAAAATTTTCAATAAGAATGAGTTCAGGGCAAGGAGTTTTAGCAAAATCAGAGTCAAACTCACAGAACTTGTTATTTTAGCTGTTATATCTGTTGCTTTGACAGCATAAATCCGTAAACACTGCATGACTACACTCTTCAAGACACAAAACAGTTTTTTGAAAGAAAATAAGGTCAAAAAAAATAAGGTGCCATGCATGGACAAATAATTGTTAATTCTGTTCAGAAGGTACCATCTCACATTGATTAACCACTCATTTATGGAGTCTGAAATGTAGAACTGTATAAACTGATAGAAATTGAAGATACATATCTTAGTTAATTCTCATGGGGAGGCTTCAATAATTCACCGAGTATCAAGGTAGCAATCACTACTTTATTAAAATTGTATCTTAATGGCGGACCAATTATGAAATCCTTACAACCTTGTATAACTAAAAAGTTCTTATTGTGTTTCTACATGAATCTCTTCATTGGTTATATAAAATTCAACGGGATCAGAAAAGCACAAAATTAAACTTTCAACTCTACCATTGACAAGAATTTATACAAGGAAGAATCCAATAGATGATCTTCAGATTTGAAGAATGAAGCTAGATGAGCAACCTTGTAGACCAAAGAAGTCTGAGGCAACCCTGGATTCAAAGGTGTACCAAAGAAGGATACATGGCAGTTCCATTGATATATATATATATATATATATATATATATATATATATATATAACAAAAAATTTGAAGTCACTTTGCCAACAGATCAGAAGCTCGTTATTTCCAAATCTTAGTCTTTTCAGGTAAGAACACTACTACACTATTGGACAACTCAAAGGAATTCGTTCCATCTGCACAAAAAAAAAAAAAAAAGCATCAGACAGATATTCAAATGAAACAAATTTGAACAGCACCACAACAAGAGACATAATTAATCTGGAATTAAACTGCAGAAACAACAGCTACAAACAACCTTTTACAAAAATGAACTAAGTGGCATCAACATAAATGCATTTTTAATTTTCTCATTCATGATATTCATACAATAGATAGATAGATAGATAGAAAGAAAGCGGCAAATAGTGTAAAAAGAGGAGCAACAAGATCATACAAAAGCAAACCTGCTCTACACTCAGACAGGACTAACTCTACTGGTTCAATCCTAAGAGCCACACACTTTTTAGCATCTCGGACCCATCTACTTGTAAGAAAAGTAGCACCCGGGAGATAAATAATTTTCAAGCCAGATGTCAAAAAATGCTGGCTTCACATTGATAATGTTTTCAACTTGAAATTGTGGAGTGATTGGACAAAAAGTGACATTAAACTGCACAGAAATTGCTTAAAGATTGATTATCACAACACTACCACAACATAATCGATAAGTTGACAAAAAAAAAATAGAGCAACAGAACTTTTCCCTGTCATACCCCTTCCTCTCCCCCCCTCCCAATACTTTTTACATTGTTGAATACACACACACCCCACTTTAACACCTGTGACACTTAGAACCCAAAACCTAATGCTAGAAAACACACCATGGGACCATAAAACTTCTACACCATCACTCTAAAAATGAGAAAAACTAACCTCTTTCCTAGACTAGGCTGAAAAAAAAACCATGTAAAAAAAAGCCAAGCTTTTCTAAAATTTCAAGAAACTAACTTACCTGCGACGAGGGGGAAGGGGCTTCCATCGTTAGAGACGAGGCCGGAACGCAGAGGAGGCCGCCGGAAATCACCCTGAAAGTCTTAAAATGAAGTGAGTTTTAGTACCCCAAGATTTTGTGGAAGCTTGGTCTTCGGCCGGAGGAGAACGTGCACCGAGGAGAGAGAATAAATCGAGAGAGAGAGTAACACACGAAACGGTGTGCAGGAACTTAGGTCTTGCCAGATTTATAGGGCCCATATGAACTTGATCCAAATCCGGCCTAACTGCCGGATTTCATTCCACCGGTGGTTGGGTCGGATCTGTGATATTCCGCCGACGCATCGATCACAACCATCGGCGAAATGGTCTTCCGCCGACGAAAAAATTTTCGCTCGCCGGTGGAAGCTTGTTTTTTAGTAGTGTTATAAGATTTATTTGATTAAATATAATATTTTAATTTTATTTTGTAATTATATTAATTAATTATTTATAAGGATATTATTGTCTATGTATATTTAAAAGCAGATTTTTGTATTTTTGTTGCCGGCTTCTCTATTTGTTAAAGTTCCTTTGGTGAATGTAGCAAAACGTAATCTCCTTTAAAGAGTTAATATCAAAAAGCTTTTCATGAAAGAGCGTTGTCAAACGCTGCCTAAAAACACAGATCATAGAGCAAAACACCATCAAATACCTTTCCTACAATTGATCTCTTATTTTTTCAAATTAATGTCATTGCCGATGTCAATCTAGTCTGACAATCATTATTGCCTATTTCAGCCTGAAAAAAGAAAAAACAAACATGAGGACACACCATCAGGAAACTAGCTAGACAGCCAAGCATGTTATATTGGTCAATGTATGTATGTTTTATCGAGCCCAAGCATGCTATTTAAGAAAACAAAGAAGCACCACTCAACTGTAAAAAAAACAGCATGTCCAACTTTTTTTTTTTATCTTCAAAAAAAAAAGTGAAGATGAACATAGTTGGGAAAATTGCCTATAATTGATTGGCAAACAAGCTGAATCCACAAAAGAGAAAATAAAGAAAGTAAATATTTTTTTCTCCAAAAATGATATCAGTACTTCCTTATTTTAATTAGTGAGGTTTTACATCCACTCTTTTTTTCTCACGGGAACACTTAATCAGCATATACAGAAAAAAAAGAAAACAAAAGAGGAAATAATAAAATATGGACTCTCACGGGAAAAATGTACGTTGAATATTATTCAACCTATCCTTCACTTTGAAAAATATGGAGTTACCGGACATCAATGAACCTACAGATAAACCTGAATATTCTGCAATGGAGATCAAGAAAGAAATGTCGTGCTTGAGATGAGCTATCCAATTTGATTATGAGAATAATAGCAGGATCTATCAGGGTTAATTAGTTGAACGGAATAGTAATATGTTGTTTCAGGGTGCTCTGCTGCAATTTCTTCTGTTTGTTCTCAACAAGTTTATATGTCAGTACATAAACTAAAATATCAAAATTATATATAGAATTGTTTATATCTCCTTGAACACTACTCTGTGATTTCAAAAGGAAGAAAAAACTAAATACAACCTGGAAGACTGCAAATCCAATCGAGATGTGGAGAAAAGGGAGTGGAGGAACCTCCATATGAGGACCATAAGATGAAGCAGATGAGTTGACTTCATTATCAGTAGTCAGAATAGACTTACCCTTGAAAAATCCTGTAAGCATACCTCTCAGTGTTTTCAATGGATGGCTCACTAGCTAGCTGCTTTTCAGAGTATAAGTGAAACTTCAGATAGCTGCCAAACAACTGTTACAGTAATCATAACAGACAGCAGCCAATGCGTTAATTTGTTTTGCCTCTTCACCTGTTCAGCTCTTCCACTATCTCTTCAGTGCTTGTGATATCTGCTGTCCTGCATTGATGATTAGAAACATCTTGACCAAGGCTTGCTTCTGCATTGACTCTGGACATTATCTCACTTAGTTCAGCATTGGGTTCAAGTTGCCAATCTGACGACTCCTTCAAAGATTCTAACTATTGTAATGACAGAGGGCATGGGGGAAAGGACAGGGCAAGCAATTTGTAGGCATTTAAGCAGAAAGAACAACACAACCTCTTTCCTGAACTAAACACAGATCATAGAGCAGAACACGTCAAATGCTTTCCAACAATTGAATGAACTTAATTATTAATAACTTGAAGCAGAACCAGAAAGTAAAGTCCCATCCTAGGTTAGGAACCAGAATTTTGTGGCATTTGCAAAAAGGATGACGACTCAGTTTTGGGTTTTCTCTTTATCCAGCGAAAAGGAGATGATGTTAGAAGTTTTTGAAAGTGCAGTATTTGCTGCAAACAAACAGATGTTCCAAACCTGTGTGATCTTCATTGTAATTAAATATATGGGTAGGTTATATTTGCTCTTATTTTTGCTCCCCAAAGACCACATTAACCAAAGAGCACAAAACCTTATCAGTTTGATATGCAGTTTTCAGCACAAAAGAGGTTCCATTCACTTTCCCTACTTGCTTTATGTCAGCTTCTTCAATATTTGGCTCTGGATTCTTTGCAAATGTCAAATTAAGATCTCTCCTCCACCTTCTGTCCAATTCTGTCCAAAACTTTCATGTGGTTTTCATAGTGTTACACACCATAATGTGTCAATTTATCTTGCAAACCTACATTTGTTTTGCAGTCTATTTATCGGAATGAATACAGAATTAAAAATCTTACCTGCATATACAATTGGGTAATTCACCTGTTTAATTACCTGCTTATTAAATCTAAACTCCTAAACTAGAGGTGTCAAATCTCTCCGTTTACCCACCTTACCTATCCGCCTTTTGTATATGTAATGAATTTTTCATTATGTTTGTAATTGGATAAAAACATATTAACCCATTAGAACTTCTATATCATTTACGATTTTATGTGTTTCCTGGTTTTTTTTTTTTTTCAAACTTTATGTGATCTTCTATATGTTTTACACCTAAAAAGTTAAGCTCAACGCAAAAACTTTCAGACCGACCGGGTCCAACCGAAGCCTGTACGCTCCTGGGTCATTTTGCAGAACCCGGTTGAAACTGCATGAACCCGGTTGAAACTGCATGAACCCGGTTGAAACTGCATGAACCCGGTTGAAACTGCATGAACCCGGTTGAAACTGCATGAACCCGGTTGAAACTGCATGAACCCGGTTGAAACTGCATGAGCCCGGTCCAGATACGCGAAGTAATTTATGGGGGCGGGGTCGTGACTCGGGAGAGAGACCCGAAAGTTGTATTCCCACCATTCTCCTTCTCTTCTCTACTCTGCTCTCCGCTCCACGGGAGCCCTAGCCTAGAGGGGAAACTGGGGAGATTTTCGGCTCCGACTTCTCTGATACGGTTAAAACGGTGACGTTCCGGCGGTCTGTGAGTTTCTAGTCTTTTTTTTTTTCGTAGTTTTTTTACGCAGAAAGCTCTTTGTTTTTCTGTGTTGTTCATGAGCTTAGTATTTTCTGCATTGGGATGTGACAGTAAGGGTTTTTTTAATTGGTACAAAAGGGCCTAAGGTAAGTCCGAGAGGCTCCAGTGACTGGTGACTATCGGCGGCCAACTGGACACTGGACTAGCTCCTCAATTTTTCTGGTAAGTTTCCTGCTGCCCTTCTTTTTCTATTTTCAATATAATTTACATGAATGCTTAGCCGTAAGTGGGTGTTGATTTTATGCGCATCCGTCTGTGATGAATACTGGTATGTTTTTATATTAATGTTAAGCTGTATGTATACAAGAGCCGTTATAAAGATTAAAAAAAAAAAAAAAAGGCACCGTTTTTTAGTCGTGTTAAAATTTCATTGTGAACTCTGTTTGTTTCGGTTGTTGGTTCGTTCAGTCTCTCTCCGATATCCAAGATGTTAGGCTTTGGAATTTTACTGCTTTCTTCTTTCGTTTTTTTTTTTCATTTGAATACCTCTACTTCGCAGAGATCGTTAAAGCTCCTGAATGGATGTAAGCTTTGTCTCTCAACATCTAGATGAGTGCTGGCTGTTTCACTAATAAAGTAGAATGATTTAGCATCGGAAAGCATAAAGTGTATTGGGCATAAGTGTCATGGATTGCAGGCCAAATCTTCCTTAAAATTTGGGTTGCATTTGTGTAGTTGCTTTTTCCATTTCTTTCATCTTACATAAAGCTGCTAGCTGTTTCAGTTGTTCTGTCCTTCCAAAGTCACAAATAGGAGACCCTGTCATTTGCTGCCATAGTACTTTTGACCCCATTCTCTTTGTCTGTGTTAACTGGTTATTGCCAGGGATTGTATAATTATGAATTTTCTGGACCGTGTAATTATTTGGTGAGCTTTTTGTGTCACTTATGCTATTTACAACCTCCCATGTTAATTTTTTCTTTTCTTTTAAAATATTTGAAAGGGGGCATAAGATCCTTTGCTTTCGACCATGGGCGCAAAGGCAAAGAAAGTGTTGAAGAAGAAGCTGAAGAAGAGTTCAGATTTAGTTATTTCTCACAGAGATGAGGGTTCAGATTTTTTAGTAAGTTCTTCGCTAATCACTTTACTGAAGCTTAATACTCTTATTTATTTCATTTGACTCATTGTTAGTTAATATTCATTATATGGATTTTTTTCTCAGCCTTTAGAAGGTGGTCCCAGGAGAAAACTACCGAAAGAAGAGGTACATGTGAAAGATACTGCCACAGTTCTATACATAGGTCGGATACCTCATGGATTTTATGAGGATCAAATGGAAGGTGACAT
Source organism: Aristolochia contorta (assembly GCA_022405105.1). Lineage (NCBI taxonomy): Eukaryota > Viridiplantae > Streptophyta > Magnoliopsida > Piperales > Aristolochiaceae > Aristolochia > Aristolochia contorta. The sequence continues at coordinate 27,072,391 of CM039667.1, read as the reverse complement.
TCCTTCATTATTGTTTTAAGGTTTAGTCTTTACCTTTCATGTCTTTTACCTCATTATTTTACCTGGCTAAATAACTACAGGTTTCTTCAAACAATTTGGTAAAGTCAAAAGACTGAGGATTGCACGAAATAGGAAGGTATTATTGAGATTGCAAAAAGATTGAATTTAAAGTATTCATCACATATCTTGATACTCCCTCAAAAGAATCATGTGTGAAAAAAACAGTGGTCGGTCAAATTTGTTTGAGCTAATTCATACTTGAACGCCGTATGATATCCTCAGAATGAAATATGAAGTTTTCTTGTTACAACCTTGCCCTGTTTGGATTTTTTTTCATCAATGTAGCTTCTAACTTTTTGACTGTGTTATGGATGTTTAGACAGGAAAATCAAAGCATTTTGGTTTCATAGAGTTCGAATCACCAGAGGTTGCATCTAACATCCAATATTTCATTATCAGCGTTTTACGTCATTGTTTATATTTCCAATAAGAACACCTTTATTCATTCTCTCTTTATTCCAGGTGGCCAAAATTGTTGCCGATTGTATGCATAATTACCTTCTATTTGAGCACATGTTGCAAGTCCATATCATTCCTCCTGATCGTGTTCATCCAAAGCTGTAAGCAACCTGTGTAACTGGATCAATTGTTTTAGGCTTCTTCCATTTTCGTGTATTTGAGTGCATGTAGCAGGTCCATCAAGCACATGTTGCTTGTCCATCTCATTGCATCAGTTCAGGGTTCATTCACTTCTATAAGCTGCCTGTGTAACTAGTTCAACTATTCTAGGTTCCAACTGATTTTGGTGATAACAAATGTTCATAACTGTGACATTCAGGTTAAAAAGCTTTTCTATCAAAATCAATTAAGAAATTTGTTGCATACTGAAGCACTGGTCCTGTTTACATATTTTTTAGTTCATTTGTTTCAATATATATAATGGGGCCATGAACACTGATCTGTGAAACTGTTTTAGATGGAGTGGAGTGGGCCGTAACTACAATCCACCAGACTGGACAAATATTGAACGTAAGCGGCTTAATAAGGTATGCTTTGTGTATAAGCTCTAATTTACCTTGTTAAATAAGCTTGGTTGTTCCAACGTGTTATTCTATTCACAAAAGTTCATTACCTTATTCCTTTTGATGATTTTGCCAGACAAGAACAGTTGAGGAACACCAGCACTTAATAGAAGGAATTGTGAAAAGAAACCGGAAACGACAAAGAAAGATTGAGTTGGCTGGTATCGATTATCAGTGCCCAGATATTGTAATAAAACTTTTCTTGTACCTTCTTTTCATACCATGCTTGGTTTACAGTTTCTTATTACTCCTTCCTCTCTGAAATTTTTTACACTAGCTCGCTGTTTTGATAAAGGAGTGGAAACCAAATTTTAGTTAATTTCTGACTTGTTACCTTTGTTATAGATAGTCAGGTTCTCAATTTTGTTGGTCGTGCTGGTTTTGATACAGGTTGGTAGCAGTCAGCCCGTTCCCAAGAAAATCAAGTTTGATGAGGAAGAATAACTCAGGCTAAGACTGGGCAGATGACGTTCTTGATGTGTACGGAGTCGCCATATCGTGGAAAAAGTCGCATTCAATTGCTGTAAACAATCTGCAGTTTTTGACATTCTTATTTGTTTTTTGCCCTCATAGTGCATAGCATGCATGGTAGGAATATCCACTTTACTAATTTGTGTATCGAAAATATCTGAGATGGTTCATGACTCTTGCAAACCAGGTTTATGTCAAAAAAGGATTCGGTTTAACGTTCTAAAAATATTTTATTTCTCTGAAAAATTATGTTGTTAGGGAAAGACCAATTTCACTACGGATGAATAACGGATTGGGCATCACAAAACTCGTCTACGAAGCTCTAGGGTTAATTCTTCAGCTCCACTGAGCAAAGACCCAAATCAAGACGAAGAATTCTTTAGCTTTCTTGCGTGTAGCAGGGAATATGGTAGCAGCATTTCTCCAAAGAATGCGGTGGCCTGCTTCCTGTTTTTAAGAGCATTTAGCGTCAGTGTTAACCCCAAATGCTCCAGTGGCGGAACTATTTATGCAAGATTGAGACATTTTCCTTGTTTTGCGTGTTCATGCTAGCTAATTATACCATTAGGGTTAATAAATCTATCATTTGGTGCATGGACGATAATGTTTGAGTTTACAGAAAAGCCACATGAGAAGCTTAGCGTTCAAATTTCCCTCCTTTATATTCAATATATGGCATGTGAAGATTTCATGCCACATAAGCCAAATTGCAACATATAGGCTTATGTAAGGTAAACGTTGTCTCAATATATCAGTTCCATGTTTTAGGCATCATTGTCTTGATTATATGTAAAAGAGTTCGTATAATTTTATGATAAAAGTTATGAAGATGAGAAAATCTATCCTTAAGAGATGATAAACTTTCTTTCTAATATTGAGTTGGCCAATACATTCACGTCTAATGGAAAATTAAGTAGTTCTGCTTCATTTTCCTCCTGAAATTCACGTCCATAATCCATATTAGTTAAAAATGATATGCAATATTAAATTTTTAAAAAGTAACTGAAAATCCAGCCGATTATCAAGCATATATTTTGAAAAGATGTTCCTCGCGTAGGATTACCCATTAACGTCTGAAACTACAGTACAATTATAAAAACACAAATTACTCTTTTTAAGTATAAATACTTTGACTGCATACATTTTCTCGTAGAGCGGTGATATGTGTACTGTGAATCTTTACTATGAGTTTTTACCGTGTAAAGTAAACCTCACTGTAAAATGTTAAAGTACTGATATCATTTTTCTATCTCATCGTAAGATTATCATGGGCAAAAGCTGACCTTGCTTGATCTGCACATATTTGCCTCGTCATTTGTCCCTCGCAGTAGATTACATGATTTGAATGCCGCCCAATAGCTGCTGGATATACATATTTCAGTTGTTTATGTCATATAGCTGAATTAAAATGTGTCAACAAAGGCTGTTTATTCCCTCATCTAACCAGCTTTTTTACAGCGCCAACGTACAAAGGGCACGAATTAGTTCTTAAACTCTACATAGGTAGCTGCTGCTGCAGCTGCTGTGCAACTTGGAATTGCTCTTAACGATTCTTGATTCAGAAGAAAGACCCATTGCTCAATGTTATTATCCACCACGCGACTGCTTTGGCCCTCAGGTTTCTCACCCTGTCACCCGATTAAAGCTGTAAAGGATTATTAAGTTTGTTTATCGACCTTAGGTTTCAGGTGGAGGAAAAGGGTGTTGTTGTTTTTGACTCCCAAGAAAGGTAAAGCATTGACCTAGAGGATGAGCCTCAGGTTGTTCCTAATTTATGCTTCGTGCACTTTTGAGTCTTTTGACTCCTCCGTCGGCCAATAAGTCTTTGTGCAGTTGAGCAGCAACCGTTCCCCATTTTCTCGCACTTGAAACGCCTGTCATCACATGAGCAATGGATAATAGCTCAACAATGGAAAACGGAGCAGAAACACCACCAAAAGCTTCTATGATTGCGTGGGGGGAAGACATTGACCCTCTTGGTCGCTGCTCGCTCCTCTTTGCCTTGCGCATTATAAAGTGGTTGAGCAGCAATATCTCCCAAGTTATTTTTTTTTCTCACCAAGTTTACTTTTCTCCCAATCCATCGTCTCCACATTCTTCTTTCTTCTCCATACTCTTCTTTCTTCTCCATACTCTTCTTTCTTCTCCATTTCCCTACCTCGCTCAGTTGGTTCTTGATTGCTCTTGCAATAAAAGAGCACTCTGGCATCACGGATTGCCATTTCTCACCAAAGAGTTGTTCTTCAAGCATACGGTAACGGGAGATAATGGCTGCACATTGCAACTCTGCAGTTCTGCGCCTCTCAACATGCCCAAGCATGTCCGAGACCAAAAAGCTCCTTAGAGGCTCCCTTCTTGGCACTGATTTCTCCTGGGGTACCACAGCAGGTTTACCGGTTGGAAACTCTACCCAGGAAAATGGTGGCAGGAAGGTGAGTTTGATGGTGAGAAATAATGCCCACTTCCCGGGTATCAAGAAAGTTAACGGGAAGAAAGTGAACGGAATTAATGGCAACGAAAGTATAGATAGAAGTCTGCAATGGGTTGATGAAAACAACATCTCTCCTGCTCGTGCGTTTACACTAGGGAGGTTTGTGGAAGGCAGGTTTATATATAGGCAAAATTTTGTGATCAGGTCGTATGAGATTGGGCCAGATGGTACTGCAACCATGGAAACTGTCATGAACCTTCTTCAGGTCAGTTCTTAGGTAATATTACTTCCCACTTTTTCTTCTCCCTATTCCACAGGTAATGAAGATCATTTCTGGGATCTCTCCAGGAAACAGCTCTAAACCATGCAACTAATTCTGGCCTTGCTGGTGAGGGATTTGGCACCACACGTGAGATGTGCTCAAGGAAGCTCATCTGGGCAGTGACAAGAATCAACGTGGAGGTGGAGAAGTTTAGTAGCTGGTAATTTATCACCTTTCTTTTTCTCCCTCGCCTTTTAACATAGCACTACTCTTTTGTTGTACCCTGCGCACTAATGTTTCCACAAACCAACAAGCACCAAAGAAAATTTCCTGAGATAGACACAATCAAAACATGGGAACACTGTAGAATTGCAGATAAAACATCTCTAGAAATAAGCATGCACTTCTACTCCGTAAATAAATCTGGAACAGGAAATTATTGCATGCAAACAGTAGTTCTAAATCTCCAGAACAATCGGTACATCCAAAAATGACACTACATTGAAAGCATAATAAGCCTCAAACTGGTCAGATGAAATGTAATGGATACTAATCACTCTAGCTTAATGTCATGGTGTGTTAGGGGCGACGTGATCCAGATTGATACTTGGGTTGCTCCCCATGGAAAGAATGGGCTCCGAAGGGACTGGATGATTAGAGATAATGACACCCACCAGATTATAACAAAAGCTACTAGGTAAGTCAGCATCCAGTGGTCCTATTTCCTTTTGAACGGAGATGGCCAATAAAAAGATCAAATACCTATTGTTCACTAATTTTTTGTTTCACACAGCACATGGATTATTATGAACGGAGAAACAAGAAGGTTGTGTAAAATTCCTGAACAGGTTAAGGAAGAACTGGAACCCTTTTATCTAAATGGAAAAATGATTGTTGATACAAGTAGCAAGATAGACAAGCTCAATGACGAAACTGCAGCGAACATAAGATCTGGCCTAGCTGTGAGTATAGCACCTTGTCGATGTTTTAGTTATGTTACTTCATACTAATACCCATACTTCATCTGCCAGTTGGATCAAGGCTCGGCCAAGAACATTTTGGAGTCAACGGATCACACACAGTAGGCAAAGCTAACAACTTATTGCTTTCATATACTGCAGCCTAAATGGAGCGACATGGATATCAACCAGCATGTAAACAACGTCAAGTACATGGGATGGATTTTGGAGGTATGCCTTCATTTGAAGCATTTGATATTCCTCAAAAAATCTCAAAGAAACAAATCTTGCATATCCCAAGAATCCTAGATGCCAATGTGGTGTTATTATAAGTGATTTTCAAAAAAAAAAAAAAATTCCCAAAATCTAGGCATGAAAATTCCCTTTAGTTCATATCTAAATAATGATGTTCATGGAAGAATAAATAGAAAAACAAGCATATGCAAAAAATGTTTAAAGGATCAGTTACTCGAACACTATATTCTACTATTCTTCATTTTATTTGCAGAGTGTCCCCATGTACGTATTAGAAAATTACAGGCTCACACGCATGGAGCTGGAGTACAGGCGAGAATGCAGGCAATCTCAGCTGCTCGAATCACTCACATGTATGAAAGCAGGAAACAGTGCAGCCAAGATTGAGAATAAAAATTCTCCCACAGCAGATTTAGGCAGCACGCACTTACTCCGCATGCAGAAGGACAAAGCAGAGATTGTTCGAGCAAGGGCAGAATGGCAATCTAAGGCTAAAAAAAAGTGATCTGTCAAAAAAAGTTGATTTTGTACATAACAGCAGATTCATTAAAGAGTGTTTATCTTGTAACCCATTTTGCTACTGTACGGCCATGCTATCTCTTGTATGACTTTTTCAACCACGACAAACAGATTTTTTTTTGCAGACTTGCCAACACTTTTATCTGACAAAAGGCTCGTAAATTGGACGACCCACTCGATAATTATCTGAATTACATAGGTTACTTTTTTTATTATCTGAATGACATAGGTTTCTCGGAGAGCAAAAAGCTACTTTAAGCAACCAAGAGTCCCAACTAAAGACAAGGCCCCACTTTTTCTTTTTTCTTTTTTTTTTTGAAAGTTAAGACCAAGCCCCACTTTTAAAAAAAATAATTAAGACCAGGTCCCACTTCAAACACCCAAAAGCACACATCATCCATTCTGTGTCATAGTTGTGATTGTAACAAGTGGATTCTCATCTCAGGCAAGTAATCTATGATGTAAGGATCCAAGGACAAGGTAAAGGGTCTGACATGCCCAGAATTTTGACTCAGCTGTGACTAAACTCAAGTAAGTCATCTCAGATTATGCTGCCAGGTCTTTATCAACCTATTGGTCATCCTAACACTAAGAGGACTCGCATGATGCACAGACATTCTTTAGTTGGAGTTGATAAAGAAAATTCAGGTTGGCTGTTAACCAACTAAAACTAAAACGAATGCAACACTTCACACTTGACCATCATTTCACACTATTCAAAGTAATAGCAAATGAACAGAGAGTGATGAAGTTTCTGGTATTTTAACACTAGTAAAAACCGATTTTCCATCTGCAGATAAAAGAGAAGAAACTCTTACATCAATTCATAATGTTAATGAACTCAGAAAGAGTACAACAAATTGAACACACCAAAATGCTAGGCAAACCAGTAAAACAAAAAAACTCTCAATGACTTTGTAAGACAAAAGGGTATCTGACAAAACTGTTACAGAGGTGCCACGAGGGTCTTAGATGCTGGTTGGTAAAACGTTTTATGTTAGTCAACCAAATTCCAGAAAGGATCCTCTTAAAAAATGGAACTATGTAAAAAAATTCTCCTCTCTTCTAGGAAAAAGAATGACCTAGATTACCTTCCAACAATACAAGGACTCTACCCAACCTCTAATTCCCAAGAATGGAGGACTGACAAGTCCTCAAAGTACAACAGCAGCTTTCTCCTGAGAGATAAATGGAGCAGGATGAGCAATTAAGGGCTCATAATGATCCGCACCAGCACCACACCAGCCTGTATATTGAAACAGATTTAAATTCATTTGGATAAAATTATTATCTAAATCTAGCCCACAGATATAAAAAACATAAACAAAATATAATATGATTAAGGGAATAAATAGTAAAGCAGAAAATCTACATAATTTTAGCAAATTATATAAGACAGAAAACAAACACGAGTAGTAAGCTTACCCGTTCCTTTCATAAAAAGAAAAAATGGAGGTTCACAGATTTCACTTCTAGGGCGATGTGGGAGGAAGAATACACAGTTTTCTTCATCAACCATTGCATCTGATCCATGGGCTTGAACCTGATACGTTAACCTCAAGATTAAAATGATATATTTAGGTAAGATAGATATAAGGTTCAAGATATAAACAACTTTGTCAAGTATCCGCTCTTCTCTTTTATCAACTGCTAACTGTATTCATTCTTGCAACTGCTAAAATTATAGCCTCTTGGGGACTTAATTTACTTTATCATACCAAAAAGGTAAAAACAATTGTGTGAAACAGAAAGACTCTACAATAACTATACAGAGAAGTACTTGACAATGACCTGAAACCAAATTCGATTCCTCAAGTCCAGTGCATCATCAGTAAATTTATGAAATCACTGATGCATAAACCCATGACATTCTAAATGTATAAACTCACCACATAAATTTCTCTCTTGAACTCTGTTGCAAGACTCTCTATCGCTATATCATCTCCAAAAGCCGCAGCATGTCCCTCCCTGTTCTCATCTACAGTTAACAATCCTTCCTCTGTATATTGCAACGTAATAATGTCACATTCATCATCCGGTGAACCACAGATGGACATGTATTTGGCCCAACTAGGGCCATCATCCACAGCAATGCATCTCTCCTTATATATAGACTCAGCAGCTATTTCCCTTCAAACAGAATTGAAAATACATCTATAAGAAAAAAAACAATTAAAAGGATCAACATTCAGGAAAAGAGGAAGAACAAACCATTTTTAATCTTCTGCCTTGACTATTATTAAAACTAAACATGGAAATTTTTGGCGTTGCTATTAGTCGTGCCAGGTTCAAATATACAAAAACATTACACTGTAACACGAGGTCATTGATAGAGAGGACTCTCCATATCCACTTATTTGTCATACAGAAGTATAAAACAAAGACAGAGTCTTTAGTTTACTCTAAATCATCGGATGGTGTCTCAAGCTATTCTCTAATTTATAAGTTTTGGTTTTGCTGGAAGGAACTCTTTTTTTTCTCAGGAGTGACCACCAATCTAGGATTTTAAGTATACGATCTTTGACTGTTTTCCAAGAATACTGAGCTGTAAAAGTAATAATAAACGTAACAATATTAATCTCTAAACTTTCTGGTGATTTTTCAGTTAAAAATCTGTTATTCTCAATCGTGAAAAATACAAACGTCTATGATCATCAACAAAAAAGAAAAGAAATTGAAGCTAAAGCTCACTTTTCGTCACAAACAAAATCACACTTTTGGCATCAGGTCATGCCATTTTCATATATAATATTATTTTAATATTAAGCAAGTAAAACACTGTGTTATTAAGGATAAAAAAGGGATTAACGGGCTTAACTGAAAGAAGAAAAACGCGTAACTAGATGAACGGTCAAAAAGAGACTAAAAAACGAAGAAGTCAGGGAGAGAAAATCGAAAATCGAAAAGTAGGAGTTGAAAACCCCAATAGAGGAACAAATCGAGGCATACCTCTGCAAACCCAGGTCGACAAGTTCTTGAATGGATCCATCCAAACTGTGGCGATCCTCCTTCTTGGCCAGCAGCTTCACCTCCTGGACAACATGGATGCCCCAGCCGGCCTTCAAATCGGGCGAGTACATATTCTTAATGGCCGCATCGACGACCTCCCTCTGCAGCTCCCCGGACTCCAGATCTTCGACGAACCTCCTGACGGTCCTCCGCCTCAGCTCCCCGGCCTCCATCTTCACCCCCATTGCCCTCCGAGACGCCGTGAAGAGACAGTTCCCGTCGGCCTCGACGTCCCCGCCGTGGGAGAGCCGGAAGACGGACGAGACCGAGAAATCCGGACGCTTCCAGAAGACTCCCCTGCTGTGCAGGCGCTGCAGTCCCCGCTTCTGCTGCTCCTCCAAACCCCCGACATTCTCCCACGCGGTCTCCGTCCCCGGATCTGCGGCTTCCGTCGGAGGCACCGCCGGATCCGGCGGAAAGTGAGGGACCGGCGACGGCGCCTGCAGAGTCTCGGCCATGGCGGAGGAATCACAGAGCAGCTTCCCCATCCCAAAAGTATTTCCTAATTTTTTTCTTTTTTTTTTTTTTTGTTGCCCCTCTTTTTATTCCAGTAGACTTGACCTCCTACCTGGCTGCAACCTGCAGAGAGGGGGAGAGAGCGAAAGAGGAAAGACGATTTCGGTTTCACAGAGACAAAATAGACAAGAAGGACACGTGGCGTCCAGGCACTGGATAGGGACCAATGTGCGCTAACTTGAGCCCGGGGAGTGACTCGGTTGAACGTACACCACCTGACATGATGCCCATTCAGTTACACACGTGGGCGACAGTTGGCGGACATTTCAAACGAAATAAACCAGTGGGGCCCGCCTGCCAGGTCTCTTGCTAAAGTGAGCCCCGTGTGTAGGTTAAATTCGAAGACTGGTAGTGGCGGGAACCGCGAAAAAATTTAGATTGGAGTGAAGACCAATTATACTGACACGTGGAATTGACCGGCTGCGGATTCTGTGGCCCTGTCAAAATGGGGGCGTGTCACGCGTGTGAAAAAGTAAATGTCCGGAATTTTTTGTTTTGAAACTTGAGTTGCTCGGACGCAACTCGACCGGTGGACTCCTTAATCCTATCTTCAACTCGGACCGAGTCCGGAGTTTCCTCCGACTCGGATTTTCAGGTATCAGAGTTGAAATACCGTAGTGGGATTCAATTTATTCCATTTGTAAATGCTTCTGGGGTGAGAATCAGATTTAACCAATAGTCGAAGTATTAAGTCTTTACATACGATTTTATTAGTCCCACAAATTAAAAAAAATTGTTTAAAAATACACCCAAATAGTATTGTGATTCTAGTTTATGTGAATTGAGTTAGTTGATTGGTAATGTTTTCACAACAATAATATAGAGATATAGAGCAATTGCGTTTATTTCGATTGTGGTTGCTGAAATCTTAGTTTTATGGCTTTGTTCACAGAAATGCGATTTGGTTGAGTTGATTAAGGCTGCGTTAGGCAAGGCTCTTTGATAAAGAGCTTTACAAAATAGACTCTTTGAAAGAGTTCTCTTCCCAAAAGAGAAGATTCGTTTGGCTATATTTACCAAAAGAGCTTTAAAAAGTAGAAAAGTTGTACATTATGTTTGGCGTCAAACATACTAACAACTACTTTTAAATGAAAATGACAATAATACCCATGTATTCACAATTTATTATTTTTATAACAAATAGCAAAAAAATATGATCGTTGAAGTCCATTATTTACTTATAGTAGCTAATGCTTGTGTTTGAATGGCAAATATAGGATACTAGTTCTGTTTTAAGCCTTCTTTTATGCCTATAACCCTTAATTTTTTCTTTCTAGCTTCCTTGTAAGAACATAAAAATGCATTGGGTTACAGCCTTTTGTTCAGTCTTTGGAACTTGATTTATTTATATATTACAAATGAGGAGCACTAATGAACATGAATTAATGAGTCACCCTTTAATCATCTATATCATCGTAATCCCTTGGAATTGAAGCAGTTGGCTGTTTAAAATAGTTGATTTCTTCAATTATCTTTACAATTTATTATATTTTGTGGATAATTAGCGACAAGACCTATGTTTAAGTCAGCTAGGTGGGATGGAAACGAAGATGGGAAAGTGAAGCAGGGTGCTATGTGATTACGCTGTTTTTATTTTTTAGAAGTATGAGAAAAACAGAGTACGGGACGGCAACGAGAGGCCACTGCGAAGCCACGGCGAGGGCGCTGGTGGAAGGAGTGTACCATGACATAGATCAGGCACAAAAGTACATGCCCGTCTTGTCTACAAGCTTGAATCCCCTAGAAGATTAGGGAAAGAGCCTCATGAGTCCTGCACGGGAGCGCAAAGGTTCTTCGTGATTCAGATTAGGAACCCGGAGCAGCCGAGCACATCGTCTTCCCGACGCACCACCAGGCGGAGCTAGGCCACAAGTGGTTCTCGGCAGTGGATCCGCCGGACTTTTTGAATTTCGAAAGGTGCAAGTTGTTGTTGATAGCTGCTTCGGATGATACTGAAGAGGAGTTCGGGATAGATCAGAAGATGGAAAGCTAATCCGCAGGAAATCGAGGGTGATGAGCGTGTTGTTTCGCAATTGCGGGAAAGATGAATATCTAGGGTAAAATTGGAATTTAGTTAAAATAATGGGGACACAATTGTCTTAAAAGAGTGTCTGAACAATTTCGCGTTGGAGACATTCTCCGCTCTTTGGAAGAGCATATTTTTGGGCTCTTCCAAAGCCACGAAAAACGACTCTCTGAAAGCCAGCTTTAAGATAAAGAAGCAATATCCAAACACAAATGTTGGTCTTGGAGCCACTTTTCAATCCGAAAAGCGGCTTTTGGGCTACCGTTGCCAAACGCTGCCTAAGATTTTCGAGTTTTTAGGTTGAGTTAAAGGTAGCTAGTTCTTTTCAAAGAGGAAATTATCTACTTGACTTGGGCCAAGTTTGATCAAGTTTAAAGTTCAACTCCATTCAACTTAGGCAAACTAGTTTGCATTCTATTAGTTCCTAGAGTCCAAGTTGCATAGTCATACTTCAAAGAAAAATGATTTCAGTACTATGAGTTTTTACTGTCAATTTTACATCCTGATGTGCCTGTCCTACTGACAAGCTAGTTGGTAGTCCAGATAAGATCTAAGGTTTAGGCTTCCCCAAAGAATAGGTAGATAGTTCTTACTTTATCTCTTATCTGGAGTGCTAATGAGGACGCCATGTCACGCTGTAAACCTCACAATAAAATTTGGCAGTACAGTTATCATCACTCTATTTCAAATAAGAGAAGTGATATGCGTAAGGCCATATTTTACTGTGAGAGTTTAAAATGTGACATGGCGTCCTCGTTTGCAGTCTAAGTAAGAGATAAAGTAAAATCTATCTTCATATTTTATGGGTAACCTAAACCTTAAACCTTATTTGGACTGCCAGCTAGGCTGCTAGGAGGACAACTTCATCATGATGTAAAACTATATCGTAAAATATGGCAATACTAATATCATTTTCTTCAAATAATAGATTATTTCTCCAAGGATACCATCACAAAAAATCAGATGATAGTTAGTTTTATAGGCGAAACTAATTATTTTAGTCGATCTAATCCTTGTTATTTATAGTTTTATAGGCAAAACTAATTATTTTAGTCGATCTAATCCTTGTTATTTATAGTTTTATAAGCAAAACTAATTATTTTAGTCGATCTAATCCTTGTTAATTATAGTTTTATAGGCAACACTAATTATTTTAGTCAATCTAATCCTTGTTATATAAACTTTTAAAAAGCAAATGTCAATCCTCAAGGTAATTTTATAAATTTTGAGTTTGTAAGTAAAAATTGGAAAAAAAAAAATATTTGAGCCTACAAAAAGAAGTTATGGTGGAGAAAATAAATTAAAGTTTATTCATTTTGTTTTATTAATACTAGGGTTGTCAATGAGTTGGTAAAGTTACATCAAGACAAACATTATTACACATAGTGGTCAAAAAACATCAGTGGTTATTGGACATCCAATGACAATCCATTCATTCTCTATATTAATCTATTATAATATACTTATTGGCATAACATAATGTCTCAATAAGAAGATTGCTAAAACTTACTAAGATAAAATCCAGCCTAGTCTTCACAACACTGAGAAACGCTCATACTAACAAAACTAAAACCGTATTAGACATCAAGGTAAAAAATATCAGTAACTTGTTAGTGGGCATCCAATGACAATCGGTAAGACTACAAATCTATTGAGATATACTTATTGACATAGCACAATGTCTCCATAAAAAGATAACCAAATCTTAATAAAATAAAATCCAGCCTCCTCCAAAAGTCTCCACAACAGTGAGAGACACTCGTACTAACAAAGGAAGCTTTCACGTACAACTAAATTATCCTCAAATATTAACATACCAAGAGATTGAAAAATTACAAAACAATTTCATCTCATCTAGTGACTAGGTAGTAAGACATAATAAAATACACAAATATTAATATGCATTTCTACTAATTTATAATATCGAACAAATACTATGTGAAAACCAATACTATTGGTTTCTTCGAAATTTACAAAATGGAGAAAAAAATGTCTCATGATCTTACAGTTTGACAGTACTATTGTTATGAGTCCTAGGAGAAATTTGAGAGAGATTGAACCGGAATATTATCTATCCACGAATAGGTAAGGTGGATTCAAAGTATCCTAAGATCTATATGCCACTCAATATGGGCCGGGTTTTAAAGTTTGATCTGTTATGGGTTTAAATGGTTTCAGGCTTCTATAAAAATTTATTTATCCACGAATCATGTGGATCTGTTGCAATGTATTAAAATCCACTTGCAATCTACGTACTTATAGATGAGATTGGTAAAGATAAATTTGGATCATACCACTACTACCAATTGTAAAAGTAATGGAGTAGAATTGTGGGAGAGAAGTGATAAGGGAGAGAGAACCTTGGAGATGACAGGTGTTAATTTGTACATCTGATTATGCTGTATCACTTTTCGTTTATGTTACATCCATATAGTGAACCATATTAAGGGCAGGTTGGACTGGGTTTTGTGTATCGAGACGGTCTGGGTCACGGATTAATTCAATCTAATAGGAGTCGTAGTATAAAGTGTTAAATACAAGAAAATTGAAGCAACTTCAGTTACAAAATAAAAATTTAGTTAAAGATCATCAGTACTATGAGTTTTACTGTGAGTTTTTATATTCTGATGTGGCTATCCTGTTGGCAGCCTAGTTAGTAGACCAGGTCTAGGGTTTAGGCTTACTTAAAAAATAGGTAGATAGTTACTACTTTATCTTTTATTTGGATTGCTAATGAGGACCTCATGTAAACCCTCATAATAAATTTTGACAATACAGTTATCACCACTCTAATGTTAATTATCTCACGACATGCATTGTGTACCTATAAAAATGCATTCCAAAGGGGTCAAATGACTTGTCCTACCTCTAACCACCACCACCGGCAGCAGCACAATCACCACAACAACAAGTTTACACAGCCACATAGAATTGAAGTATTTGGTGAAAGGAAAGAACTAGTCCGTTATGAAGTACTCATGCATTATACTTACCTGCATATTAATTAACTTGATAATATATATTAAATGCTTTTTAATTTATAGGACTAGTGAGGTCATTTTTATTATAGGTGAAAAGAAGCTATCTTACACTTACAGACGAAAACAAGAAAAAGCCCTCATTTATTAATGAACAAAAAAAAAAGGGAAAACCGCCCAAGAGGGCCCACAAGGTGAACGGCCCCAACGAACCCACGTCGGCTCAGAACTGCGACCTAATAATCGGGGGATGATGCCACCGTCATTTGCACATGCTTTGGCTCAGCAAACTATTTAGAAAAATCCATGGTTATTACCGCTTTAATCATGATTAGCGGTCCCCACTCCGCCTTGTCCTCTCTTTTCAGACCTACTCATTCGCGTACCGAATTATTACTTTCCTGTCTCACCACCCGCCGCGCGTCACGTGTTATTCTGCCCCCGCCTCCCTATAATTGACTCCTAATTAATTAATAACTCTTCCGGTCAACGTCGTTTGAGGAGAATGTTGACTGGGGGACCTACCCCAGTTCGGACCGAGTTGAACCGGACCGGTCCGCCGGCCCGCCGCATGATTGAGTCATGAGAGAGGCCGCGGAGCAACAAAGACCGTAACGTCGGATTCCGTGGGCCCACCGCGTGAGAACACGGACCCACCGCTAACGGCATCATATTCCAATTGAAGTGTTTCGATTGGGCGAGTGGGAGTCAGGACTGTCTGTCTTGAGCGCGGTCCCACCCTATCACGGGTAGGGATGATTTGGCGGGTCCAGCTAGGCAGGCCCGTTCGTTCCGGGTCGTGTTCTACTCATTAGTGCTTTACCGAAACGCCCAAATTTAAACCGCCACGGTGCCGTAACTCCGTTAGTCACTTCCACGTCAGCAGTTCCACGTCCCCACGAGAAGAATATTCCGAGGAGGTCTCATCAGTCTCTCCCTGAATACGGCGGGACCCGTCTGAGCTGCCCACGTGACGCAGGTATGAAAAGCCGCCTCCCGTACGGCGCCACGTGCTGCCCCGCACTGTAGTACGTGGCACACCATGCAAGTTGAGCAGCCGTATAAGTACGTGTATAGGGAACGGTAAAAATGAGAGCAGGAGAGGGTGTCACGTGGGATACTGACTACTGACAGCAGGGAAAACCAGATTCTGGGGTCCACAATTGTGGGGCCCAACCTCGTGCCACCGTAAAAAGACGGGTGGCTCCCGGCGCGGCAACGGCGGCGGCGGCGGCGGTGATACGACGCCGAAGAGGCGCCTCGAGGTGCGAGCGTATCGCCAGATAACGCTAAACGGTCCGAGTCAGTGAGCTGCAGAGCTCTGTCCCTTCGATCCTTTTCATGGACCCGGAATCCCCCCGAGAGTTCTTACCGTGAGAAGCAGCACCGACGGTACTCCGGTGATGATCAGTTAATATTTTTTGGAGCCATTTTATACGGAAATAGTAAATAACTTCAAATGGGTCGGATTTAAATATCAAATGATGATAAAAAATAATTAAAAATAATAACCTTGACCCTCAATTGATTAATTAGAAGACTTATTAAATCTAATAGAAATATTAATCCTTTTTCTAATACTAGCATTTTTCCCATATAACACTTGTTAATATTTTAGTCTATAGTTTTGGAGTAATGCTATGAGTACAGAGGTAGAGCAAACACGCATGCTGGGACCCACCATGTATACTCCAATCAGCCTTCAACAAGTATGCCTCCACCTGTGGGAGGTTTTGGATAAAAGTCTTGGCTTTTACACTATTTCAAAAAAAAATTTAAAATTCAATAAAAAAATTATAGTTTTATTATAACTCTGCCACCAATAAGGCAAATTCTTGGAAATTTCTTATGAGAGAGGACTCATTTTGTTGACACAAAGAAAATATTGCATACAAACATAAATGAATTTTAAATCCCCACACTAAATAAATAAAACATACAACTACTAAGCAAAACAGAGCCCTATTTAGGCGCTGAGCTTCCCAATTCTTCTCCCCCTACCAAGATGAAATTTTCTCACATTTGGGTGTAAAATCAACCCCTTTTAATTTTCAACCAATGGCTTAAGTTACAAAACAGAGGCACATTCAATGGATGGTGGTGGCGGCCAGATGGAGCTTTCAACCACTTAATGCCTCTTAATTCTTATCTTACTAAGCTTCATCATTCCTAAATAGACAAACGTATCAGAAGACTTTTGTGGATTCGAATTAATGGTCCAATTCATCAAACCCCAAATTCCGCTAGGCTGATGATGACATTCTCCTATTCAACTCGAAATTGGGATACTGTTTGAAAATGATGGGAGAGGTTAAAAACATTTGAAGAATGGAAACAAAGTGAAATTGATTTGACCCAAAGTGGATTGCAGCAAATCTTTAATAGGACTTGAGTACGAGGTGTGGCATTAATTTATGCATATAGTGGGGTGTAATTGGTTGGGATTCCCCTTCTATTCCGTTCGATTTTACTTCTTTTTGCTATGTTTTGGTATGTAGTGGAAGTTTGATCTCTTTCTTCATTAGTTTGTCTCTAGTCAAGTGTATTTAATGTTATTTCTTGGGTATGATTTTGTTTATGTTATAATATTGAAAAGAATAATGTTAATTGCATTTAGTCCACGGACCTATCCCACACTTGTTAATCTAAACCTAGGGTTTATCCTCTAGAAAAAAAAATTTATAATAAAAAAATATTTTTAAGCGCTTAGATTAATATGTACGTCAGATAGGTGTCTCAGCTAGGTGCGTCTAGCATTACTCTATTGAAAATATAAAATAATTTTGAAAATTATATTTTTATTCTATATATGTGTGTGTGTGTTATTATATGTATTTATCTTTGTATTATTTTAATATTTTTAAACATTTTTATCTAATTTGACAATAAAACTAAGGTATTGACTTAATTGTAAATGGAATGTACTATATAGTACTTTTGTAACTATTTTTTTCTTTTAAGATGAAAAAGTTAGAAGCAGCCAACCTTTACTGGTCTTGAATATTCCAACCTTCTTACGAATAAGTATAGTATTTTGAATTATAAAAGGATTGAAAATTCTAAAATAAAGTAAAAATAAGGATAAAAAGGAGGACTATAATAGTAATAAAAATTTAAATTGTTTTCGGTTCATGCATGAATGATATCATGGGAAGTTATTAATGACTCGTTACCCATCAGCCCCTCCACTTTAAATAGGGCACATGAGACCCAACAAGTGGGAGCTAGTGTCCTTATCCTTTGTATAAACAAAAGACAAGACAAGACCCCTTCGTCACTTATTGTTAAGTATATCTACACTTTGCGTGCCTCCTACAAATGGAGGATCCTTGCCATATTCTACATTCCATACAAGGGAGTAAGAAGAACAAAGCTGAACTCTCATTGTTTTTTATGAAAATAAATTCATAGGATTAATAGAGAATGGATTAGGATCATTAATCGTGTTACCTTTTTGGTCAATTTCATACTAAATATTTTTCTTCTTTCCTTTCTCTCTACCCCTTTGATCAGGCGAAGTCACTTTTTGGTTGCCATAAGCACTGCAAAAGAAAACTACTGATTCCACATTAAAAAAAAAAAAAAGATTTATCTTCAGAACATACATGCATCATGCAACCATTCCCATTGTTTTATCCTTAACAATAGTAAAATTCCACCCATATTATTAACCAAATGTTTCCCAATTTAAAGAGACCCTCCAAATGGTGGGAAGATGCGTGCAAAAGATGAGAAGAAAGAGCTCAACAAACGTGCCTGTCACTCTCTCTCAATGTGACCTAAAGATTAGCAATTTTCTCTTTTAATGCACTTTTTCTTGTTAATATCTCAATGGATATTTGTAGCTAAGTTGAATTCTTTCTTTTGATGTTGGGGGAAGGGAAAGTGACTTGGGGCAGCTAAGTCATGGCAAGATAACTTTCTAGTTAGGAACATGTTGTTTTCACATAAAAGCTTGATGGTCCATTGCCTCCTAAAAAAGTAATGGATGATTGTTGAAGAGGGGGGAGGGGGTTGAGATTGGTCTTCACTCTTCATATTTGATTGGGAGTTATCTCCTACAATTACTTGCAATTTACTAATAATGATTGTGGTTCCTAAAAGTATTTTTAAAAAACCAAAGCAATTGTCAAATTGGATATTATTCCGCTTTCATTTAACCTAGCTCGTTAAGTTGAATTTCAATGAACCAATTTTTATTTTTTATTTTTTTGAGTTTTGTTAAATTATAAATATTTTTTTTTTGTGATTTACGCCTCCCTATGTGAGTATACTAGTCTCAGCACAATTTGGTATAAAGGAAAGTAGTGAAAATTAAAAAAGAATTTGATTTTAGTTATACTTACAAAATATTTATTTATTTTAAAAATTATGGATAAGTTCTTATTATCTTCAATAGGAAGGAAACATATTTACACGTTTACCTAAACTTTTATGAATAGGATCATAAAAAGTATCAGATAATGTCGATTTAAAAAAAGGATTTTTCTATCATTAACTATATTTGATAAAGAAACTTACTTTTCATGAACTTTTTCACACTTTGTCAATGGGTGCATCCTTACGTCAAGCGTTGTAATATTACTCCAATTAATAATAAAAATATAAATTTCATTTACCTTTTCATATATTTCCTTTGAACAAATCTGCCCCCCACTTGTTGACTAGCTTTTTACTCAACTACCTACCATGAACTTCAAAGCCATGATTAAAACTTGAAAAACCACCAAATTACCACCAATTTCATGCTTCTACCAAACCGCAGATGTAAATTAGTTAGTCAAATCTATGATTAGTCCTTGGTGATATAATTACTTGCACCATTAGTCACACGGTTTAGTAAATAATATCCATTTAGATAGAAGAATCAATTTTATTAATATTCTTCACATAATATGATGGAAATAATCTTTTTATTATTACATTCTGCTGAAAATAAATGTGATAGTGATACTTTTGAATTAATAGTAAAATTATAGGACCAGATACCTCCCTATCGTATCGTAGAAGCCTCGTCATAAAGCCATTGGTAGTGTGGAAACCTCTTGAAATTTCTGGTTTCTTAGAGACATGTTCTCTTAGGATCAGAAAATGTGAAGTATTTGTGAAACACATGTTCTCTTTTATTGATTTGGATCTTCCCTATTCTTTTTCCAACCCAAGTGACAAAAGTAGTTCATTATTGACTCTTGTCTTTATATAAAGGTCAAAAATTTTCTATAAGTTCAAAATTCCAGCTACATTTATGCCCTATATGTACATATTGGAACAACAGCATGCCTATAGTGCATGTAGTGCTCTTTGCTCCTTTGACATAGGTGTCCCCATCTTTCATGTATGTCACACTCACACAAGAATCTTTCTTCTCATGCATACACTATTTTTCTGTGCTTCCTTTTCCTTCATTTATTATAAATGGGAAAAAGAATAATTATAAGAATGGGGCAGTGTCATTTATTAAATGGAATAATATAAGAAAATAAAATATTACATATGATGTGATGATTTTGTCTTAAGGTATATTGGATAATATAGCTTCTAACAATTTATATAAAAAATTAGTGAATAAATTAAATATTTTTTATAGTTTTAATATTATCATGTATGTTTTCCTATTAGTAAATAAATATTAATTTTTTGGTTTAATTCTATAGTTATAGATAGTTAGAGATAATAGAAGGTAGGTATAGGTATCTAGTTATGTAAAGGATAGAAATGATCAAGTGACCAATACATTCCTCTTGATATAGCTATTAGAAATATATGGGTTTCTCATAAATTAAACATACAAGAAATTGCAAAGATCAAACCCCCATTGTGTGTAGACTACAAACTCTTCACTTGAGACCATTTCCATCAAACATGACTAAGGTGATGGAGTGGGTTCAACCCACTTAGTTTAGGTAATGACCGGCTTTGGCTCCTACGTCTTAACAATGCTATCGACTTTAATACTTTTTTTTTTCGTAAAATTAAAATATTACTCATACTAGGTTTTCTTTTTTATCCATATATTTTTAATTAAAATTTACGCAAAAAAACTGAATTCTCTCCAAAATCTTTTTACATTACCATATATAACACAAAGTGAAGCTCTTTCTACTGTTGGATCTGTATTTCCCTATTTCTAACGTAGTAATCATAATAAAATTTTGAAAAAGGTGAATTAACTTCTTAATGTAGTATATATTCGAGTCGAAAAATAAAACTAGTAAAGCCCCCAAAAGTGTATGCATGGTTCTTTTATGCGTGACATCAACATGCCCTTTCTATAATTTTTCTCTAACATTTAAGCTCAAATTCATCCGGATTATACTTTAATAAGTGAAAAACCATTGGCTCCAAATTTATCACAACAAAAAAAAAAATTATAACCAAGTGGAAATCCAACTAGACTAGAATGGGAAGAATGTGGGAAACGATATGATCAGATAAGAAAAATGGCAACTGAGACGGATCCGTATCGGACACGACAAACAAGCTCCAGCGGCTGACTGTTACATGCTTTCGCAGGCTGCCCCTTATCTTCAGGGGCATATGTCCAGTGTCCTTCCTTTCCTGCATTTGCCCTTAATATATAAGCGCCAAGTCTTCTTACATGACTCTCACCTACGTTCCCTTCTCCTCGTACCCCGCCTTGCCCATCTTCTCCTCATTACTCATTCATTAGTGACCTCCTCTGCGGCTGCCTTAAAAGCCCCGCCACGTTTCTCGGGGGAGGTTGGTCATTATTACCCCCATCCTTTTCCCTTTTTGCCACCAAAACCAGCGGGAAAATATTTTCCCACGGCAATTCCCCCGCTTGTGCTTCTCGAGACGTTAAAATAATATCACTCTGATTTACCAAATTGCCCCCAGACACATTTCTCGGTACCCGGAAAAAAAGCAGGAAAAAAAGCCGGAAAAAAAGCCGGAAAAAAAGCCGGAAAAAAAGAAAAATCTTTTTTCTTTCGGAATATATTTTTTTTCACACGTAAAGTAAAATTTATAAGAGGGAAAAAAAGGCGAAAAGATTTTCCGAGAAAATTAATTAATTTCTCTTTTTCTTTTCTTTTTAGGGGTTTCTGGAAATCTCATGACTCGATCACATTCACCTATCGTCTTCACCAAACGCCCACACAGCCATGCCTGAAAGGCGACAAAGGAAGTTAAATCTCGCTTCGCGACCCAGAATAAACTCCCGAAGCCGCAAAATAACCACTTCCGGATCGCGAATCGTCTCTTCTTCCCAACTTGAAAACGACGCCGCAGCAGTCACAGAGTGACGCAGAGATATCATTTCGAAAAAAAAAAAAACTGGGTCGATTGAGAATGGAGAAAGGAACAAAAAGGGAGAGTGGAGAGCCTGGAGAGCCTGGAGAGCCTGGAGAGATTCTCTGTGCGGTTCAGTTCCGAGGGGGGGAGTATATAATAATCTTTCCGCCATGAGCTCATGCTTCCGTCTTCCGAATACCAGATTCTACAGAGTTTTCTTTTCTTTATATATATATATATATATTTTTTTTTTTTTTATGACACGATTAAAGAAAAACGAAAAGGTACACTCGAAATTCTACAGTTATACCCGAAAAGATAAAAAAGGAACCAGAAATATTTATACTGAGGAGAGATATAAAAAGAGACTGAAGAAGAACAGGGGAGAGAGAGAGAGAGAGAGAGAGAGAGAGAGAGAGAGAGAGAGAGAGATGGGGAAATACAAGATTTATTTCCTATCTCTTTTTTTTCTCTCTTTTTGGGTTCTTCTGGGAGTGACGATGATGATGATCACTGATATCACTGATCACTGATTATTCCATCTACATCACCGAGCAGGCGTTCGGATTCTCGTCACTGAAAATCTGGGGAGGATATGCGTAATCCGTCGGGTATCTCTGGTACTCTGTGTAGTATCTGGGGTGGTAATGGTACACAAACTCGTGCTTCTTCGCTTCCGTCTTCGTCTCTTCTTCCCCGGCGCCGGCGTCTCCGCCGCCTTCTTTGGGTTCTTCCCCCGGGCCTTCCTTCTTCTCTCCCTTGGCAGCTTCTTCTCCTCCTTTCTCTTTCTCACCTTCTTCCCCTTTCTTTTCCTCTTTGTCTTCTTTCGGCTTCTCTTCTTCCTTCTTCTCAACCTCCTGTTTCACGATCACTGCGTGCTTTCCCGTTCGTTTGTAAACGTATTCGACCAGCTTCGACGCCTCGAACACGCCCTTCACCGTCACCTGCGAGCCCTTCAGGTCCGGATCTGCCTCTTGAACGCCTGAATTAAACTCCAGACATTCAGATTTCTTTTTCTTTTTCTTTTAAACAGAATCAGATTCAAGGGATATATGAAATAATGAAGTACTTCAAATGATCGAAATGGGTCGTCAATTGAGTATTTGGGTTTCGGAGAGCAAGAAGATCTGAAATGCAGCAGTTTTACCTTTCATTTTCAGAATTCGTTTTCGGATTTCCTGAGCGCATGCTTCGCAATGCATGTGGACCTTCAACACTGCTATAATCACCGGGGGCTGCAAAAAGAAAGTCAAAAAAGAAGAACCCATAAATTCCCTTTCAACGGGGAAGATTAATTTCCTTTTTATTTTTATTTTTATTTTTTTTGCAAATTCCAGAAGCTGTACAGAGAACTCCAGAATCTTCGATTCGGGGATATACTGATATACACAGATACGTACCTCCTTCTTCTCTTCCGGCTTGGGCTTCTCCGGTTGCGGCTTCTTGGCGTCCTCCGGCGCCGGCGGTGGGGGCAGCGGGGTGAGAAGCTCGACCTTCCGGTGACTCTTCCTCTGAACTCTGTCCAAGACCTTGAGCGGATCCGCAGCCGCCTTCTTCCCTTTCACCACCACTGTATGCGTCTTGCAATCCGTCTGCACCTCCTCCACGCCTGAATCCTCCCACCCAGAAACATTTTTTTTTTCAGAAAATCGCAATCGCAGTGAAGTAACAGCAAAACCCAGAAAAAAAAACACAGGACTTCATTGCAATCGCAGAGAAGGAACAACAAAACCCAGAAAAGGAAAGAACAGAGGACTTCATTGGTCGCAAACCTTCGAAACCGCGGAGACACCTCTTGACTTTCTTGGCGCATCCCTCGCAATGCATGAAGACCCTCAACACGATCTCCTCCGGCGGCGGCGGCGGAGGATTTTTCTCCTCCGGCGCCTTCTCCTCTTTCTTCTCTTCCGCCTTCTCCTCCTTTTTCTCTTCCTTCTCCTTCGCCTCTTCCTTCTTCTCCTCCGCCGGGGGATTCTTCTTCTCCTCCTCCGTCTTCTTCTCCTCTACCTTCTTCTCCTCCGCCTTCTTCTCTTCCTACACTCACACAGAGACCACCATTACAAGACACAAAATACCAATCAAGGATAAAGAAAGAAAGAAAAATATAGAGAAAGAGAAAAATCCAGGAACCCATGAATGTGGCGAGGAGTTCCTACCTCTCCCATGGCGGATTTACAGACGAGAGCGCTGACAGGGCGAGATTGAGAGAGCTGAGAGAGCGAAGGAAGAAGCACTGAATCAGAGAGAGCTCAGTTTTGAGAGCTTCTTCTCGCAAAGCGCCTCCTTTTCTCGGCCATGAGATCTGTATCCTTCTCTCTCCCCTTTGCATCATCATCACCCTGACGTGGCAATTAAGCCCAGGCGGCACGTGCGAGAGAGTACGGCTCGTGGCCGCCGTCCTGCGACAAATGCGAGCACTCTTTTGGAGTTTTCATCCAAAAGCAGGGTCAATTCCGTCATCTCCTCCCGCGTTTTCCTTGGGGCGCCAACACGAATTCCGAAAGTACCCCTGTGTTCGAAGCGGGTCCCCTGGAGCTGTTTCGAGTGTGGTCCACCTAGGCTTTCTACGTGTCGGAGATTCATTGGTTTGGTCTCTTCGGGGCAGGGACGACCGTAGCAGCTCGGGCACTGAAAGTGGGAAAATTCGAAAGGGGGGGCAGAAAGGGAAGACCGATGAGTACGAATTGAGGCCCATGGGGGACCCGGATTGCCTGGCACGGAGAATTTTTACTAAATTGGGATCACTGTAATTAATGCTTTTAATTGTTTTGTTTTTTTTTCAAAAATAATTCTGAATAATCAGGTACGTTCCCACCCATACATTAAATAATTAAATTAAACTGCATAACTCTTCAAATTGAATTTGATCTCTTTGAGTATGATGATCTTTTGTGTTTATTTATTTAAAATTCTCATCAATTATTATAATAGTTTACCATTTTACCCCTCTCCTTTTACGTTTGGGGTAGTCCAGGGCTTGATCAGTTTACCAAGCACATTTTATTTTAGATAATGATCATTATTAGGTACTAATATTATGTTTATGACTAAACTCGATTTGACAGCTTACCGGCACATAAACCAGCTACCTACTTATGTGAGATCCATTTGAACAAGGAGCTCAACATGGATATTTAGAATTTTGTTTTTAGTTAAAAGTTAAGTAAAACATTTGATGGCCACATATATTAGTGGGTATGCTTAATAAATAGAGTTTTAGCCAAGATCATATTATTAGGTAATTTAAGTATTTTGACATTTAAATTTTATTATTTTGCATGTATAATATGTTTTTATATCTTATAAGTGGTAAGTGGAGAAGAAATTCTTGCACAATACCTTTCTTAATAATGAGAAATTTACCCTTATTTACCATATAGTTTGTTTTATCCGGATAAGTGTACCCGGTAAGTTGACATTAGGAGCTTCTACTTTAAATTGTTGATAATCTTTTATATAACTTTTCAGTTGTCTCGGTCGATTAGTTCCGTCTTGGTACATCTAATATTGGCCACTAGACATCAATTTTGGACTCGCGAGCCTTAGTGTTGGCCACATAATATGCACTAATACATGCATGATCTAATCCCTTTTCACACTATAATTAAGTACTCAAAAAACTAATGCTTGTATGCTACCAAACAAAATTTGAATCTGTGGGGCTAAGGTGGATTAAGTTGATGCTTACTTTCTAATAGTGTTCATCCATAACCATTTCCACACCTCTCGAATACAAATCACATTGAACCAAGTTATCAATTAATTTGTCGGTTGGGTCAAGTAAAATATTGAGACCATCACACAAGCATCTTTGGCAACAATTACTCCAAATTATATGATCTGATTATATGAAAATAAGGTTGTACTTTTATTGCAAAAGCTTATTTCTCTCATTTGGTTCTTAATAGGTTTACCAAGAACAATTATATGTATTATTTAGATTTTTAATACCATTCATTAATTAGAAAAAATATCCTCCTTCCTCCAGACAATCCGTACATTCAACGGTAGATAGACAAAGGACAACCCACATGCATTACACGTATTGTAGCCAATATTAAAAAGAAAATGCTGGTTTAAGATGTCCTCCATTAGCAAATTCCAAGATGGTTAACATGGTAAACATGGTTAATATATATCCTTTCCAACGTGCAAGTGGGAGACAAATTCCTTTAATAATATAACTAGTTCTAGGGTATGTTCCCTAGCATTGTTGTTTTTTTTTTTGAAACAAAAATATAAGAGAACCAGGCTTGTAGTGCATCAATCATTCTTTTGGTGACCTGAATCTTGGTTTTCCTTCAACTAGGACTCCTTTCTAGCTTCAATTTTCAACCCCTTGGACTATAAATGTCCTATTTAATTATGAGGAGTATTAAAAGAGGAAGCGGTGGCTCACGGTTAAAGCTGAAAAGTACATTGAATAAACCTTAACCCCACGTAGCAAATGTAAGTAATTGAAGAGAATGAACTTTTGTACTTGGTTTGCTTAGATGAATAGTTTAAGAGCTAAACATAGGATGGTTTGAATAATTTTCTTTGACCAGCTTCTGCCACACTCCACTTAGGTCCATATAATTAGTTCAATTTTATTAATCTTAGTTTATTATATTGCTAACATGGCAAGCTTAACTAGCTTCAGGAAAATTAATAAGTTTGGATTTGGGGTGATCCCTAAAGCGGTTTGCAGTTTTCGAACTTGGTGCTTGAAAAACCGATATTAGTAGTTGATAAGATCGAGATTAAGGTTACTATAGTCTTTGTTGTCAGTACCGGTTAATCCGACTTTGGCCTCTTTGAGAACCAATGGGTTTAAACCTTGTTCTGTATTAACGTATTATAATGCTAAGTTCAATACCTTATATCAGAGGAATTATATATTTAGGCATCTTATGCACGAACCATTTTGGACTAACTTCTTGGGTATATATTGGAAAATTATGAAATTATTTAAGGTTTCGTGAAACTTGACACAGTCAATTAATGGAGACCGCTCATAACTTACAATCGGAGAGATCGAAGTGGCCTCCTAATATTAAGTGGACTATCTACATTTGTGTACGTGCACAAAATAATTTTGTTTTATAAACCTTTTGGTCTTATCAGATAATTACAAGGAGATTATATCTCCTAACTGATTGACATTCATAATTAGGATTATAAATTGGGTTTCTCAGATTGAGGATTTCACTAAATTTTGTTCATTTTTCAGTTTGTTTATATGTTATGCTGTAGGATAGTAAGAACTCTTATTATCAGTGCCACTTAATTTATTGATGTTCATACCTTTTTCTCCTAAAAAAAGATTTGATTTTAATTTTCGCAATGAAAATAAAGAAACGTAACTTGGTCAAATTTTTGATAAATTATTTCTTTTCTTTTTACTTCTAAAGTTCTCACAAATTACCAATACTAATCTTTATGTTTATATACCTAAGTGTTTCGGTCTAATTAAGCTCGACGGACTTCTTTCACACCCCATAATGTATATAACTACTTCTCATGTTAATTAGCTACAAAAAGGAATAAATGAATATAAAATGGTGTTGCTTGAACTGTTGTACAAGAACAGTGCATCAAGAAAAGGGTCCTGACTCAATTCACATCACTAATCACATCAAGAAAAGGGACAGTGTCCATACATCGTATCATGCCCCTAGTCGACTCCCAAACGTGGTCATGACTTACCGTTTAACCGAAATTAATAATATTCTTGTAACCCTACATTCGGAGGTCAGCAACGTCCACAAACTCAGAGAGTCGGCAAGGGAATGAAGAACACCCCAAAAGAAAAATAAAAAAACTCAGAAACGTTATCATGGACGTCTTAGAATTTTGGGTGGACGTAGGAAGTTTTTGGAAGGACGTACGTGCAATGATAATGTCAAATATGGAGGGATCGAGAATGGGGGAGAAAGAGGGGGGACCCATCGGTGGAAATTCGTGTAGAAAGTGATGTATTTTTGTACGTATTTAGGTTATGTTGGATGGACTGAGGGATGAGACAAAAGGAGATAGGGATATATATTGGTCAATTTGATCTCTCCCAATCTTGATTTCTCTCTCTTTATTTTTTATTATTACATTTTTAACGTGAAGCTTGGTTTGTTTTGAGTGGAGAGAAGATGAGAAGCAATGGAGAGGATATAGGTACGTAGTGAAATCTTTGCTGGGAAAATGAATATGGATATATATATATATATATATATATATATATATATATATATATATATATCAGATAAATAAAATTATTAATTTGAAATTCAATGTCCGATAATTGTTAAAAATTATATATACCAGTTCAAGTATATAAAAATACGTACTGACTAAAACTTTTGGGTATTTGTGAGTGTAATGTTAATAATAATAATAGTTATAAGAGAGTTTTACTTTTTATCGTCTAGAGTCTCTCTACAATGGGATGGGTAGGAAGCTTACGTAAATGGCCAACCTCTCGTGAATATTTAATATGTTTTTAAAATATTTGAAAATTGTTTTTATATCTTTCATCTATCAACTAATAGTAGAATATTAATCTGGGATTCTAAAATAGACAAAATAAATATGAAATATATATCTGCTGTACCCATTTTTCATTTTTATTATCCAAGATTAATTTTAATTTTTTATTTCATTTTATTATTTTATCCATTAATCTTGATAGTATTGAATTTTAAAGTGTCTTCGCTAGATTTTATTAATTCTATAGAATGGAAACAATAGTATTCATAAAAAATAATGCACTAAATGACATGATATTCTTTGTCAAACCAGATCTATATATGATTTTGAATATGCATATTGAAAATTGTCAATCTCAAGACTTTTTTCTTCTTTTTTTTTGGGCAAAAGGAATCATGATTATTATAAGCAGCGAATAAGGGAGGAGGCCCAAGGGGAGAAGATAAAGGTGACATAGCTGCCATTGAATCTCTTTGCTTTTTAAACCTGAGTGTAGTCACTTCTCCTCCGAAAGACCCGAGTATCTTTTCAAATAATGCACTATAAAGTCTTGATGGCGTTGTTCTTGATAAATTAATTGAAATTTTATCTTGAGCTTACTTCCAACAGGAAGATTCTTGAGGGATTGAGAGCGAAACGATCGACCGAAAGAAGTTTCAGTAACTTTCCATATATACTCTGAATTACAATGATATCGTTCCGTTCTAAGAGAGACTGATTTGATTACCATCAGAATTTTTGGATTTCTTTTGAGAAATATTAACATTGATTTCAAATTTTCTTTTATTTATTTTTGTTTATGTCAATTAGATGCTACGAAATATATCTAATTCCATCCTTATTATTTTTTTATTATTACTATCATTGTGCTAATATTATTGATACCAATTTTCTCAATCTTAATTATTGGCAGTTATATTTCTTATATATTTGTTATCATTTATCATAGATAAAGTTACTTTGTTGATTATCACTCAGATTATTGAATACCTTCTTTTCTTTCTATTGAGTACTTAATAATATTTTACACATTAAAATCATATGGAAGAACATGTACTAGTCCCTTGGGAGTTGGAGGCCTCTACATTGAGGTTTTCACGTGGGTTACTCTAATGTTTATATTTTATTAATAATCTCACTAAATAGTAACTTACAAAATAATCGTGAATGTGAGATCTAATAAAAATACAAC
This sequence comes from Aristolochia contorta, assembly GCA_022405105.1. Classification (NCBI taxonomy): domain Eukaryota; kingdom Viridiplantae; phylum Streptophyta; class Magnoliopsida; order Piperales; family Aristolochiaceae; genus Aristolochia; species Aristolochia contorta. The sequence goes on along the minus strand of CM039667.1, from coordinate 27,042,975 downwards.
CTCATAATTACGTATTACTAAGTTCCATAAAAAGATATTTCATTTTTAAGTGCACCACTCATTTTAACATTTATATATTAATGTGAACACCAAAATAGTGTAAACTCATATTGTTTCTTTTCCTTTATTAAATTTGTTGACCAGTAAAAAGGTAAAATTATCCATTTATCTATCCAAGTAAGATGTTTTATTCTATAGGACCATATCTAATATTCCTTCTAATCAATACTTCGCTAATGGTAAATTAATAGTAAATGGGTAACATTGCCAACCCAGATATATATTATGATGTTATACCAAAAAAAGAGGTTTGACTAAATTCACCAGCGGTACGTAGTTGCAACCAGGTTACAACAAATCCCTAGATTTGCCGGATCAAGTGTTACCATTTTATCCATTTTGAACAAATTAGACAAGTATTAAAACATAAATATTACAATATAGTACACTTAAAAGTCTCAATTCCAATTTATTAAATTTTATAAAAATATAGAAAAATATTTCTACTTTTTAAATCCCTTTTGGGTGATGCAAAAGATGAAAAGCCATGGATTTGGATTGGAGAGAAAAGACTCCAAATTCATGGCCTTTCACATTCTGAAAGTCATTTCAATGTCCTGTGCCACCAAAAGTGGGAACGAAACTTGACAATTGCCTCGAGCTCGATTCCCTTTGCTTAGTTCACGCCAACATATTGCTGCTGCTTGGGGACCCACCTCATGGCCAAATTCTATGGTGGGACCTATGCCACCGTACCTACGGCCGACTACGTGCTATTCACTTACATGCATTGGCCACTATGTGTGGTGGGGGTCCCTGCTACCACCAACAGTTCAATGGTGCCTAATTAATTGCCTTTTGTTTATTTTTCTTCATGGCTTGGTCGTCACACTGTGACATATATATGTAACGCTATGAGTATCATCTTTTCAAAATATTTTTAATAATTAAAAAAAAAAAAATAGATTAAGAATAGTCGTTGACACCTTAATTAATTTGTTGTATAACTATACCTTTATCAAGGTTAAAACTTGTAACATGAGAAATATATATACTGCATGGCAAGGAAGAAATTAAGAAGAGGGCGCCCCATAGTCCTGCTTCCTCAACATATTTCTCTCACCCCTCTAGAGTACGACAACAAGGAATGTAGTGGATGCCTTCTGCCCTTCATTTAAAAAAACATAAAGGAAGAGCCCCTTTGGTTGGTCGGGATCCTGTAATCTCTCTAAATAGGTAACCTGGTTTGGTTTTATAACATTAATTGATGTTTAAAACTTTAAAGTGAACAAGTCGGAAAATATTAATTAAGGATGGCCTTATGCTTGTCTTTATAATGGTTACAACATTGAATATTAGATGTATAGGTTTGAAAGTATGTGATTTTTATTGTGAAAAAGATAACGTAGATTTTATATATAGTTAATTATAAATTAAGTAGTTTATATAAGGTTACAAGAATAATTGGGTACAATTAGTGGAGTGAAACATCTCAAAGGGTCAGGATAAAGTCATTAATTATTTACAAAGCGGCTTAATGAATTGGTTTTTTTGAGTATATGATTTTTCAAAATTTATAACCTAGCCAATGCTAACAAATCGACTTGTGTGAGTGTAAATCATGCAAAAGCAATTCTCCAAATGGATAAATTAATATTTACCCATCCTCTTCTTGACGAATTTGTTAGGAGGGTGGACACAAATCTTTCTTAAAAATTAAATCTAACATGTACCTATAGATTAGAATGATTAAATAATAATTCAATTCACAAATGGATACTATTATAATAATTTAAGTATTAAAAATACTATTCTAATTTCTGAACGTTGTTTTTTCAGTTATGAATAGAGGAAGCTTTCAAGACAAAACGAAAAACTTAGCCTAAAATATTGTTTTTACTGGAATATTTGGAGTCCTAAGACAATTAATACACTTGATTTATAACATATATCTGTATATGGGCGCTTATTATGAAGGCAATCAACAAAAAATTTCTTGTAGGCATTTTTTTTTTCAAAAGAGAAACTATTTTTAGTTTTTTGTTACACAAATGCCATTGTACATGTGAATCTGGAGATGCTAATCCATAGATAGAAAGTACCTTACATGAAATTCCCTGTAGGTTACAACACAACTACTTTGTGTCTTGTTATCATCACAATACTTCGGTTGAGGAAATTGACTCATTGAGAAAGGAAAATGCTACTTGCACCTATATGCAGCCTAGGTGTAGCTAGCATTACACATTGAGAAATTAGGATGCAATATTTTTCTTAGCTCTTACTTTGTGAGTAGTGATACAAATACTACTGCAAGGGTTTACATCCTGACTTGGCGTCCATGTTGCAATCCAGGTAAGAGATAAACTTGGAGATACAATTGGTAAAATTTTGTTTTTTTATAAATATTATCTTCCTATACTATGGACAAACCCTAAATTCTAAATTTCTTGAACCGCTAACTGCGTTGCCATGTTATGAGGTAAAACCTTGGAGTAAAATAACGCATTTGTGATATCATTTTTCTTACTTTATTTCTCACAAATTAAAAATTTTACAATCAAAATATTCATAACTAAAATGACAGTAACTCATGCTATTTCCAATTCAACAACTTATCTAACCGACTTGAAAGCAATGAACTTGAATATGACCCTAACTGGATCAAAAGTTCTCTCTCCCTCCAACCCTCCTCCCCCTCCCTCCCTCCCTCCCTCCCCTTTTAGGTCAATCTATTCGTACCCTATTATCAAATTCCAACTATGTTCACAATCTCAAGATTACTTGAAAAGGGAAAAAATATTTACCCCAAAGAAGACAAATGTATGTACTTAATCAACGGATAATTATTTGTTCATGCAACTGCAAGTAACGTGGTCCAACCACTTCCATATGGTGGCTTCTCCTGTTTCACCAAACTAGTAGTTCATGATCTTTGTCCCAAAATGAGAAAAAGGGTCGTTTCCCATGTTATTCTCTTTCTCAGTACCATTATGGGATCACTGCTCCACACCTGACCCTGTCGGTGACATCTCAAAACGCGGGCCCTCGCCCATAAAAAAACGATGAATTAAACAGAAGAAGACGTTCAATGAATCTTAACTGTAGGCAGCTTTTTGGTGGGTCTCCCCCTGCCCCAAGGGCCCCACCTGTGAGAACTGCCAAGAAACATTTGGCCAAACTCCTCCCTAGTAAGTCAGGCCTTGTGAACCATGGTGAAGGGAAGCCATCAGAGCAGTACATGAACAGAGTTTTTTTTTTTCTTTCTTTTTTTCTCTGTATTTTGCATCAGTTACAGTACTGGGTATTGCAGAAAAGGAGAGAAGATGAGGTATTACGTACAAAAAGTAATGTCGATTGGCGATCCGATCAGCTTCCCAGTGATCATGCAGAGATGAGAGACTAGCTTGTGTTTGGTGTTTCTTATAATAATTTGTCAAGAGGTTGGTGGCGATTTCAGTTGAATGATTTCAATGCTGTACTGGGACACCTGCCCAGATTCCTTCCTCGGTCATGAATTCATTACTGCATGCCCGTTGTTCTATTTGAATGGCTTCGCATCTAATGTGGTTGATGGGATTCCTCCTGCACCTGCCTGAATTGCGATCGTCCCTTCTGATTTTCCTCCGTAAGAATTTTTCAGGGGTACTGCCAGACTAGGGGACTGACGTTCGATCCTAAGGTCGCAGGGAGACCAGAATATCAAGGGAACTATAGAACAACAGTACAAGAGATTTTATTACATTCTAACAACATATACATCTTTTAAATTGATCTATCCCTTTTATAAGATATCTTGTATGTTTTTATTTTTCATACGATGAATATGGAAGACTTAAAAGGGTAATGGCCAAATGCTGTAAAAGTAGTACCCTTTTATAACCTCCCATCCGAAAATATAAGTTCTACTCGATCGTATCGTGTTCCGCCTAAAAGGGGTCACTGTTGGTAAAAAAGAAAATAACCATACCAATTCTGAAATTTTCCGTGTTAACAGTGGTGTTATGCCATAGCGTGTAACACAAAATTGAACACCTATTTAATTAACATACTAAAATGTGACAACCCAGCACAATTATAATTTTGACTTAGTAATTCAGTGCAATGGCTCAATACTATAGGGTATGAGTAATACAGCCTATAACAGACATGCAATATGGTCAGTGAAGTCTCCAAGACTGCCTTTCACACCATGCACATAGATATTCTGTAGACAGCTCCCTTTGAGGGATACCTCCTTCATATTGCTTATTCTCGAAAGCAGTCGGATCATCATCTCCACCAAGACTCCCCCTTAATGAATGCCTCTTCCTGATAGTCATCTCCACCTTCTTCTAATGTCTCATGAATAGTCTTCTTGAAGATGCATCGTTAATCAACTCCACAAAGAGTAAGTAGACGAGTTACACGCAGAACAATGTGCAGTGTATTTTACTCCATGCTTGGATGTACAAAACAATAGTATAGTACAGTTTGTGATCAAAGCTCATGAACAACAGTAGTCTCTCCTCAATCTACAATACGTGAAATAAAGATTAAAACCCTAGAGACTCTTCTTCAAAAATTCTTTTAATAACTAGGATCCCCTTAAATAAATTGAATCCTATTTTGTCTAAAATACTAGCCTAATTACGTGACTTAAAGTATATCACACACCATGCTTCTACAGGTCGAATTCAGGTTAAACCGGAATCGAAACATTTTCCAATTCGTTTTTAGGGCTTATGAACACTAAATCACTTGCAAAGACTTATTTATAAGAAATACTTAATGTAGTAAAATTTAGGATGATAACACATTTTTGGTTCAACCGGCCGTGTGAATTCGAACTCTGCCGTACTTCAAGTGATTAAAGTCAATGTCTTTGGTTGGTTTTGAATATCTGTCCGAGCGGCCTCACTCAGGCTCTGATTATTTTCTCTGACCTGCTGCCAATGGTTTTCGCTATTGAACTCCTCTCGCCCACCTATGGTGGCCATATTGCTTCGGCCTGCTTGAGCAGCTTCTTGCTCAAGCTCTTGCTGGTGCCCACAGTTTTACATATTGGGGTTAACGTTCCTTCATGCAACCCTACGTGGATTCAGTTCCTGCTATGGATATGAATAGTATTGGATGTACCAAAATGTTAATGGCTGAGACCTGTAATAATATTTTATATATAATAATACCCACGTTGGTTTAGGAGCATTTGGTTTTTGAACTCACTTTTAATTTGCATGCTCGCACTGCTGAAAAGTGAAAACCGTTCAATCTTTTACAGCTAATTATCACCGCCGCCGGCGTGAAGCTTCTAGAGATTCAGGTCAAGGTATTAATTGAGTACCAGGGAAGTGGTTAAATTGCAAAGAGTCCTCATAATCAGCCGCCATCCAAATTAAGAGAGTATCAGAGAGCAAATTAAGTTAATCTTTCCTTTGACCAAATTGATTTTTCTGGAGTAAGTTTGACCACAGTATAAATTAGAGAGAATAAAGGAGAGCAGGTAATTTCGTCATATATATATATGATAGAAAAAATAAATCGAAAATACACGAGTGCAATTAGAAAACCGGGCCCACAGCATAACTTAAAGAGTTATGTCAGTTGATGCAATTGCATGTAAACAGCAAATATTTGGTTAAGATAACACGGATAATTAAATACTGCCTTCCTTACATGGTAACATCATTTAAGTCTAAGCCGCATGAGAGTGGAGAAGAGTCTTTACACACAAATGGAAACGTTTGGATCATAGTTCTCAGGTGCCTCTTTTCGTATATATTCTGCTCAATGTGAGAGAGAAAAGGATGAAATCCAACTGCAACTTTCTCCAAAGAATGAAATCCTAGTCAAGCAATGCTAGAATGCCTACTGCAGTTGAAGTCGATGATTGGGGTAAGTTTCTTGAGCTCCTTACGTGATTGGTTATGTGGTGTATGCCAAAGTACTTTTGTTTATGATATTTGCTTTTTTCAAAATAAGGTTAATCAATGGATCCACTTCTTCTGCTGCTTTCTTAATGCATGGTGATGGCAACTAGGAGGAAACTGGGTGTTCTAAAGATTAATCTGTAATTGGAGGGTAAATTTTGTGGAATCTATCCCATATCTGCAAGGCTTCGTAAGCCTGACAAATACAAGTAAACCCCAGTCGGGTATGCATATGCTAATTAGGCCCTCAAACCTTTTCTCTTTTTGTATTCAAAGTCCTCTTCATCTTAGGCCCTCAAATCGTTTCTTTCTCTGTGGTTAAAACCCTCATCATCTTACGCCCTCACACCTTTTCTTTTTTATTTGTGGTTAAAACCTTAAAAAAAACTCTCTCAAGTTGAAGCATCAGATACCTGACTAAGATTAGAGTTTATACAATTATTTTTTTCTCAAGAAAATGTAGAGCAACGATTAGTGTAAGTGCTTTAAATTATGCATCATGCTTTGAGTTTATATTGGCATTATACTTGCATGATATTAATGTAAAGTAATCTGCATTATACAGTTATGGACTTTGCTTCTATAATCTCCTAATTATAGAAGTAAAACATCATCAGTAGCATAAATTTACTAAAGTAGCTTTAATTAATTTCTGATTCCGTGCATTGTCTAAATGCGAAAAATGAGAAGTGAAGTATATATAGAGTGATCAAAGGTTATTGTGAAAATGTGGAACTTTTGATAAAAAAAATTTATAGTAATTTATTTTGCTAACACCCCGTATTACATAGGTGTCACACTCAAGTTTTTCCACCAAGCTATTATTACACACGGCTACTTTGGCAGTAATGTTACCTTGCTTAGGATAAGAATAATCAGGGTCCATAAGGCATTGCATAGAAACTATCTGTGACGGGAAGACTATCACGTGGAGTACTCACATGATCAGACAAATCAGATCTAAAACTCGATCCTTTTAAAAACCGATCTGTTCCACATAAGCAGGAGATAATTCTTCTCTGTTTTCAATGTAATATGTTAACAATGCTGAAGTATATATCTAGTCATGATCTCAATCGTGTTGCTAGCTAGTTTGAAAATATATAAGATTTTTTCAAGATTACAATATTATTGATTGCAATGTGTGCCCAATGCTAGGCACTTGTATATCCAATAATATTGATTTCCACTATAAATATCTTTTTGACTTATGCTAATGAAGTATTGTAAATCCAATGGTAACCCATGCCCTAGTCAACTGATCATGTTTGTAAGATTTCTTAGGCGTGGTACAATTATAGACCCTCAAAAACTCCAAAGAAGCATCAGTACGTCTATGCAAAAAATTCTTGCTAGTAGTACACATGAAACCTTGATATAGATCAAGTACAAAAATGAATATGATCAGTAACAAAACAATATGGTGATAAGAAAGATACAAGGTTATTGTTATGCGAAACTTTAAAGACTGAAACGAAAACTTTAAAACAATTTCATCACATATTTTCTTTATTTATTGTACTCCAGAAGTTTTAATGGTTGCATGAAGCATAACGAACTGCATTATCGTTTTACTTGATATTGCATTGTTTGAAGATGCTTAAACATCCACAGGATCTACCAGGTCGACCAACTTGCAAATATATACCAAGGGTTCATCATGGGTGCCACACTCAAGTTTTTCCACCAAGCTATTATTACACACGGCTACTTTGGCAGTACTGTTACCTTGCTTAGGAAGGATAATCAGGGTCCATAAGGCATTGCATAGAAACTATCTGTGACGGGAAGACTATCACGTGGAGTACTCACATGATCAGACAAATCAGATCTAAAAATCCTTTAAAAAATCCATCTGTTCCACATAAGCAGGAGATAATTCTTCTCTGTTTTTAATGTAGTATGTTAACAATGCTGTAGTATATATCTAGTCATGATCTCAATCGTGTTGCTAGCTAGTTTGAAAATATATAAGATTTTTTCAAGATTACAATATTATTGATTGCAAAGTGTGCCCAACTCTAGGCACTTGTATAACCAATAATATTGATTTCCACTATGAATATCTTTTTGATTTATGCTAATGAAGTATTGTAAATCCAATGGCAACCCATGCCCTAGTCAACTGATCATGTTTGTAGATTTCTTTGGCATGGTACAATTATAGACCCTCAAAACTCCACAGAAGCATCAGTGTCTATGCAAAAAATTCTTGCTACCAGTACACATGAAACCTTGATAAAGATCGAGTACAAAAATGAATATGATCAGTAACAAAACAATATGGAAATAAGAAAGATACGAGTTTATTGTTATGTGAAACTTTAAAGCCTGAAACGAAAACTTTAAAACAATTTCATCACATATTTTCTTTATGAGTAATGCTAGACGCACCTAGCGGATGCACCTATCCGATGTACATGTTAATCTAAGCCCTTAAAAATATTTTTTTTATTATAAAATCCTATTTTCTAGAGGATAAACCCTACGCATCAATGGTTTAGATTAACAAGTGCGTAGGATAGGTACGTGGGCTAAGTGCAACTACCATTATTCTTTCTTTATTTATTGTACTCCAGAAGTTCTTATAAGGAGATTTAAGGTGACTTTGGCTAATATCTTTGAAGCTGAAATCTCCTCTTTGGATGAAAGAGCAGCTACTTAAGTAAAAATGTGCTTGGACAAAAATTTTCATTAGTTAAATATTTCTTACAAAGAGGAGAAATTATTTTAAATTTCACTAGCTAGCAGGAATCTTCTTTTGATAATAAAGAGAACTCATTCACTATCCTCTTTCAAAGAGCACATCACTATGTGAACTTGAGCATAGCTTAGTGGTCACATAGAGAGTTGTGTTAATATGGGAGTTCTTGGGTTCGAGACTCCTAGAAGTACGAGAATGTATTGGGTAAAAAAGTACTTTCCTCAAAGAAAATTAATAAGTGCAACACAACAGAACCAACACATGTGCCTCCCACAGTAGTGGAAATTCTCAAGAACAACAAGTTTGTCAAGAATCTCTTTTGTTAGTTCCTTGACAATTCCTTCTTCCCAACAAGCGGCATGCGTGAGATCAATACTTTTTAGATTTTTAGCCTCATCCAGGATAATACTCAATGCAGCCTCCGAGAAGAAGCTGCATGATGTAAAATCCAAGCTCCGGAGTTCAGGGAAACTTGCCACTATCGCTTCTGCTTCTTGGTTCCCTATGGACCCAAAGAGCCTGAAGTGAGTGAGCTTCTTGCAGTAGAGACCCACTAAGTTGATGCAGTCCAATATGGGGGCTCCCCATCCCTCTACTACAAACGATGAGAGATTTTCCCAGTAGCTTAGAATCTTTGGCAGGACCAGTGATTTGGAGAAATGGATCAGAGCAGACTCGGTCAAGTACAAACTCTTCAGGGAGTTACTAGACCTGTTGATAAAAGCACAACCGATTAGGTTCAAACCAAATTATATATATAATATATATTATATATATATATATATATATAGTACTGCATTCACCTTTGTTCGATATACAGAACAACTTCATTAGGAAGCATGACATCGCGGGGAAATTGAAAATCATTCAGCTGGTTGGTCTCCCTTTCCATCACCCTATTGAGAAGGTTGACGCACACTAGTAAAAATCCATTTTTTAATGGTGGTCGAAAATTCCCCATTAAACTGCTCAAAACCACCGGGAATACCTTTCCTGCCAGTTTTCATTGAGCCAGCAATAATCACATCGGCAAAAGTATCGTCGATGCATTTCTAGGCGGTTTTAACCCCCACCATATAAGGTTTTTAAAGGCAAACATCTAACCACCAGCAAAAAGAAACGTTTCCGTGGCGGTTTTACTCAACTGCCAGTAAATACTTTTAATGGTGGTTTTAAAACCTGCTAGTAAAACAATTGATAGGTTTTTAATGGTGGTTTGAAAAACCGCCATTAATACTGATTTGGTTAATGGCGGTTGTTAAAACCGCCATTAAAAATTTTGCTATTTTCAATGGCGGTTTAGACAACTGCCGGACATGTCTTTTGTCAGAATTTATTGGCAGTCGTTAAAACCACCGGTAATAAACTTTTTTGAGAAAAAAAATTTGTTGTTTTTGACAACATGCTCATTTATATAAACTGCTTCACATTCACTTGATGTTAGCTTGATACATGCTAATGACTCGAATTGTAAATGCTAAATCTTAGTTTTGCATCCATAACTCCATATCTGAGCAACATGCACTTTTTTTAGCATCTGCATTTTGTTGACTCCATGTGCCAGCTACTAATGTAAAGAGCTCATGATTAATGGTGCCAATGCTGGAATAAAAAAACCCTCATCAGAACAATGTGAAATATGTGTAGATGTCCAAACGTGACAAGAAAGTCACTGAAGATGACTTTCAGAGATAAATTAGAAAGAAAAACAACTCAAAAGAAGCATTCCGATTAGTAGCTAGAGGAAAATTCTATAAGCAAATGCCTCCAAAGGAAAAGAAACTAATGACAAAAACACCAAAGCTAAATCTAGACATAGTCTTCAGAACACAAAAAAAAAAAAAAAATCCCTAAGTACGACTCATCCACATTTTTTTATGTTTACTCTAAGCTTCTCAAGAAAGACCCAATATTCAAAAGAAAGTAATTTAATTGTTAAAGAAAACCATAACGAAATGGAAACATATCTGCCTTGTTTTCAGAAAAAGAGGTAATAATAAAGGAGGCCCTTAAAATGGCAATTTATAAATATTCAAATGAAAAAGGGCAATTTATACAAAGAGGGAGGAGGGGATCCCAAAGCAAAGGAAAAGAGAACCAGCAAGCAACAGAAAAATAAAATACAAGGGCAAATAATGAGCCACAGAGAGGAAAGTCAAAGTGGGAAGGACAGGCTGAAACCAAGAAGCTGATGAGTAACCCCTCCCCAACCAAATGGAAGAAATGATGTATACATGTACAAATAGTACCTGGTACATGCCAACCATAAGCTACAACAACTATAAAACTATTTAGACACCTTCCAAAAGGAAAAGGGACCCTGAGCAATGCTGCAACAGTCATAGAAAAATCAAGCTGCAAAGAGGAAATAGGTATTATCAAATCCACACACTAGTAGAAATACAATTTTTAACTGGGGTTTTCAAACAAAACCGCCAGCGGAAATACGTTTGCTGGCGGTTATAAGGAAAACCCCCAGTATTAATTGAAATAGAGGTTAACCTCCTTTAAAACCTATTTGCTGGCGGTTTTGAGTAAAACCCCTAGTAAAACTGTTTTTACCGGCGGTCTTGAGTAAAACCGCCAGTACAACTATTTTTACGGGCGGTTTTGAGTAAATCCGCCGGTACAATTGCTTTTACTGGCGGTCTTGAGAAAAACCGCCAGTAAAAGTGTTTTTACTGGGGGTCTTGAGCAAAACCGCAGTAAATAGCAGAATAACTGGTTTTTTTAATAGATATTTTTTAATGGGGTTTTTTCTTAAACCACCGGCATATATAAAATTGTTATGCCATTTTTGATTAAAACCCTCGGAATAGATTGTTTAGGGTTCACTACTAGAAATGTAGACTCCGCTTACGGGTGGGCAATTTTCTGTCGGCGGAATTCCATTCCGCTGACGGCCGTGTATGACTCGTCGGTTGAATACTTTGCTTCCGACCCAACCACCGGCGGAAGAAAATCCGGTAGTTGGGCCGGATTTGGACCAGGTTTAAATGAAATTTTTAGGTCTCTCTCTCGATTTATTTCCTCTCCTTCCCTGGAAGTCTTCTCCAACGCGCTAACCACCTCCCTTCGGCTTTCAGGGCCACATCAGTCGAAGCATCTTTGGCGTTCTCTCCCCGGCGCGCACATTCTCCTCTGGCCTTGCTCATTTGATGTTGGAGGGGCTGGGTACGAAAGTCATTTTGATTCCATTTTCTGGTTTGCTTTTTTTGGCGTTTAGCTTTTCAAATCGATGTTGTTGGGTGAATGTTGACGTTCGGCCTTTTTCTGGTTTGCTTTTTTTGGCGTTTAACTTTTCAAATCGATGTTGTTTGGTACTTCAGATTTTCGTAAAAAATAATAAATTTTACAAAGAGGTAGTAGAGTTAGCGATTGTTTGGCAATTTGGATGTTCAGAGGCTTAGTACTCGTGAATATATGTAAATTATGGTTTGAGTTATTTACGTGAGTGAATATACCATTACTTCCTATTGTTTTCCCCTTTTTTCATTCATTCGCATTTTATTAAGTCTTTCTACCCTCAAGAAGAAGTTTTTTTGACCCTATTGTTCCCAAAGTCTAGGACCTCATCATTTGCTATTACCACATTATACTTGTCCTGTTGTCATTGTTCCTTGTTAGTTTTCTAAATGCAGGGAAGGTAATTTCTTGCAGGAGGTACAATAGGCCTTGCGATTGCAGGAGCAGCATACGTAAGTACTGTAGATGGAGCCAGAACATATGTTTTCTTGAATCTTTAAATTGTGGTGGCTACTTCTGTCATTCTCATTGATCTCTCTGTTCTTAATACCATTAGTATTAGTTTCACCACCACTTTCACCGCTACTATCTTTGTCAGCTAGTAATTAGGAAGTTAGCAATGGACTTTATTCTTATGAAATTTCTGTTAACTTAGTTAATCTTCTGTTGCACAGTGGGTGGTTATTTTCTGCAACGACCTATTTGAATCCTTTGTTTGCATTACTAGATGCAGAATTTGCACATAGGCTGGCTGTATCTGCAGCAGCTCGTGGCTAGGTCCAAAGAGAGGATAGACCTGACCCACCACTGTTGGGTCTTGAAGTATGGGGCAGGAAATTTTCAAATCCAATTGGTCTTGCAGTTGGTTTTGATAAAAAAGCAGAAGCTGTTGAAGGTGTGAAACTGACTGAGAAGGCTATACATAAAAGAGGGATCCTATATTATTTGTTCTAAGCAGTATAGTTTGGTTGTTCTCACTCATAGGTCCCTTATCTCAGTTATTTCTCTGATTGGTCTTCTTATTGTGTGAATGTTGAATACTAAGCAGTATACTTTGGTTGTTCTCACTCATAGATAATTAGCATTTCATCTCCCAACACTCCTGGTCTGCGGCTTAAGTGGGAAGCAGAAGTTGCATCCAACAACATTCTCAGAGAAATAGTTAAAGCAGAAGTTGCATCCAAGATTCTCACCAGTATTGCCTCTACATTCTGGATTTAAAATTATAAAGGGGACTGTTGCCGTTGGCTTTAGTGAATTAAAGGTCAAGCTTGTCTCTCATCTCTCTCTCTCTCATCTCTCTCTCTCTCTCTCATCTCTCTCATCTCTCTCTCTCTCTCATCTCTCTCATCTCTCTCTCTCTCTCATCTCTCTCATCTCTCTCGTCTCTCATCTCTCTCACTGGACCCAGTTCTTGAAACCAAATAATTGGTTTCTATTTGTTGACTGATAGAGTCAAGAGTAACAAAAGTGGCAATTGCTTTCACTGGACCCAGTTCATTATAGTTTTTAAAGTAAGGATCTAAAGCATTATTCTTCTGAATTTCAAATAAAAGGCTCTAAAATTTATTTGGTGTTCTCTGCTCCAGACTGAGGCCGAAAAAAAGTTTTTGGCTGCTAAAGGTAGCGTTCCCATAGGCATTGGAAGAAATTCTCACATTAAAAGAGCAATTATTGACAAGAATGCTCGTATTGGAGAAGACGTGAAGGTAATGTTCACTACTTCTCGCTGTTCCTTTTCTTTTATGATCACTTATATGGGCAAGTTATGATACTTGTATCAACACATTTACAAATTCCCAACAGAATGAATACTGCTGCAGATTATCAACCAAGACAGTGTGCAGGAAGCAACAAGGGAAACAGATGGTTACTTCATCAAGAGAGGTTGTCACCGTTATCACAGATGCCCCGATTCCCGATGGAACAGTCATCTGAAATGGCCTGGCTAATGTACAAGAAAGGGTTTCATCCCTTCGAGAATGCGTTTGTGTGGCCTAGGAGTATTGTGCATAATATGCCTACGCGAGAGCTCTGCCGCCGGAAAAGGAATAATGAAAGCGTCTATTTTAAATTTTTCTTCTATAGCGTGGAATATTCTCCTGCAGTGAGAGTCCGCGTTTCGTGACATTCAGAGGGGTGCCCACCTAGCCCTTTTCACCATAATTTCATTTGTCCTAGATAATAAATATTGCTTTAATCTTTTTGATTAGTAACTCAAAACGTCTATCTATCGTTTGATGCTACAGAATATATTGCTTTAAATCCTTGGTGACATGTGTGCTCCCTCTCTCTCTCTCTCTTCTTTCTTCTCTTTTCTTTCTTCTTTCTTTTCTCTTCTCCTTGCTCTCTCCTCGTTCTAGCTCCCTCCTCTCTTCTCTCTTTGCTCTTTGCTCTCTCTGCTCTATCTCTTCTCTCTTTTCTCTGTCTCCTCATTCTCTCTCACTCTCCAACGTAATCTTTTTTTTTATTTTTTCAAACATTCCGCCGGCGGTTGTTTGCGTCGGGGGAAGAGGTTCCGACGGTGGTTAATTTCGCCGGGGGAAGCTGTTCCGCCGGTGGTCATTTTTGCCGGGGGAAGAGGTTCGGACTAGTCGTCGGCGGAACCTCTTTCCGCCGGCGACTGTTCAGTTCACCGGCGGAAGGCCTTTCTGCCGACGAAATATTTTTAACGACTGCCGGCAGAAACAGTATAGTCCGGCGGCGGGTGATTTCATCGGCGTTTGGTTTCCGCCGCCGACTTGAGCGACGACGACGTGTCACTCACCGCCGGACTTTCCGCCGGCGGTTTTGGCCTTCTCCGCCGACTAAAACGACCGCCCGCGGAGAGTGTGTTTCTAGTAGTGGTTTAGGGTTTTCGCTTGCCATCCGGCGCGTATTTCAGTCTCGTACAAAGTCCTAGAAGCGATTTCAAAAAGAATCAAGAACCTCGCACCTGCAGCTGGTGAATTCGTAAAGCTTTCCCCTCAGTGAGAAGATGATGTGTCCGACCTCGGCGTCGCACAGCACGGAGAGCTCGAAGGCTTTCTTGAGTAGTCTGTTGCGGCGCTTGACTTGCCTGCTCGTCGCGTTCTCTATCCGCCTCATCTGAGTCTTCCCTCTCACCATTTTTTACCTCCATAGTGTTTGCAACAAATCTGGAGTCTTTAACATTTTTGTCTGACATTTTGTTCAATTTCTAATTTTTCTCATCCCAAGATTTCTCATTGTTTCTTTATTGTATTTGCTTGCTTTTTGTGGCAGTAGGACCTAATCGGGTTGTTTATGTAGTTTCAGCTCTCTCTCGATCCGGAGCAGCGAACCCTTGAATTTTTTGCGTTTAAAAGGGCGGTGAAAGAGGTGGGGTGGTACAAGAATTGCATTTGAGGAGGTGCTGAAGTCGGTATTGAGGCAGATCTAGAGTGGGAAGTGAACTGCGACGGTGAAGCAATCATGGTGGGCAGTGTGGATATTGTTTCGAATGGGTTGAAGGGGAAGGTGGAGCCGTTGCCTGCGGAGTTCAGTCCGCTGGAGATTACAGAGCCGCTGTCGCCGATTATTAAGAATGGTGGTGCTGGGTTGGCTGAAAAAGGGGAGTGGGAGATTGTTTTGGGGAGAAATGTGCACACGACGTCGCATGCCATCACGGAACCGGAGGCAGATGATGAGCTTACCAGAGATAGGGAAGCTTATATTGCCGGTGTTTTGGCAAGATATAGGAAATCTCTGATTGAAAGGACCAAGCATCATTTGGGTATGCTTCTGGAGACTTAAATTGTTTTTGCATTTCTATTTCTGCATTTTCTAAATTTTTATTCTTTTATCATAGACTTCCTGCTAGACATATGGCAGTGAAGGGTGTTACAGATTTGAAACCACTGTGTTATTATATGCAAATTGCTCTGTATTGTAAAGGGGACTTTAGTATGAGGGAATTTTGTCCTTAAAATCTTGAGATATTTAAATCAGTAATATCTTAATCATAGTTTTTTTTTCTTTTTTTTTTTTTTATGTCGTCTCCTTTCCTTTCTAGATTCTATTCTAGCTGCTCCTTGGCTTTTGTTTTTACTGTGTTCACACTCCAAACTTCATCATTTTCTCTATTTGTCAGGGAACTATGTTAAGACCTGTAAATGCTTGTTGATTGACATATTTTATTCTTTAACAAGGTTGGCCTTCGTCAAGCTCTAAGCTATTTTTATAGTTTGAGTCATCATTTTATCTTTATTATTTTGGAGTCATTGATTACTTTCATTACTCATACTTTAGACTCAGAAAGAGCTTTTTTTCTCTTTGGTTTCACTTTAGAATTGAAAGCTTCTAGTACTTGCATCAGGGGATGTTATTGATTAACTATTTCTGTAATATTCTTATCTTCCAAGGTCTAGATTAACTTCTTTATCAGCTTATCTCGTGTTGTCCTATTTTACTATATTGTGAAAAGGCCTATTGAATCTCTAGTGAAAGTGGGGAGAACTTTTTAGGGGAAAAGTTAGCATTAGCTATTGATCGATTTCTGTCCTTGTTAATTTTATTTATTAGCCTGTTATCCACTGATTTGCTGTATCAGTTTTGGTTTCCACCAAGCATGGAAGCTTCTGATCCTGTGAGACGCGCGTGCAACAGATCATCGATTCGTCGTCGTCACCGGTTTAATGTGTGTTTGACTTTTCTTTTCTTCTCTCCGGTACTTGTGATGAACTTCTAATTTGAGAAGAGGACCTGACTGCTGAATCTTATGCTTATCAAGGGAAACACGGGGAATCTGGAAAGAATGAAGATGCATCCGATGCTGCAAATTTAGAAATTGATGAAACGTGGTTGCATGTTCATAGGATGAATAGAAGGTACTTTGCTTGACGCTACCAGTTATTGTGACAAAAATGTTTCCTGGCTAATAAAAGCATTAAGTATACAACTGGGCTTACTTGATTATGGACTGCAATATTTGAATGTGTTCCAGAAACAAGTCTTGCAAGCTGACAGAAAATTATCCATATTTATTTTTTAGCCACATGGTTTTAAGAGTAGAGGGCCGCCTCCCAGTTGTTTGTGATAACTTGTTTAATCTTATTCTGGCTCTGTTTGATGTAGCAAATCATATCCTCTGTATAAACTGTTTGGTCTGCACCTTGCAATCTGGATTTTGATGTTTATTTTAGTTATAGTCAAGTATGGTATGTTTCTTGTTGCTCTTGTGATGAAGGCAATCTTTTTACACTTTTGGCTTTGTTAATTCTGTATGTATTTGCAGAATAGCTCCATTCAGGAACAGCTCGATTGACAAGTGCAAATGAAAGACAAGTGACAACAGATGCAGCTGCTGTCAAAGGCAAATTACACGCTTTTAACCAGGTTTGAAGAAGTTTAATGTAGATAGAGCACTGAGGACGGTGGCAGTTTTTTTTGTCAGGACGTTTTTTTTTCACTTTTGTAAAACCGCAATTTTAACCCACAATGTAGTTTTTTATTATAATTTAGATATAGTGCAATTGTAGATGATCTATTATAATTTTTGATTGTGGATTCTGTTTTAATTGTCTGTTACTAGTAGTTTAATATGTTGTCATGAGTAGACAGGTGAACAGATTTCAAGAAGCATGATATGTTTTTTTGCAAAAAAAATTTTATCAGTGGTTTTAAAACCGCCATTAAAATCAATAAAAACACATGACTGGCGGTTTTTAAAACCACCATTACAAAAGCAGAATTTTTAATGGTGGTTTGTAAAACCGCGATTAAAAATTGTCATTTT
Source organism: Aristolochia contorta (assembly GCA_022405105.1). NCBI lineage: Eukaryota > Viridiplantae > Streptophyta > Magnoliopsida > Piperales > Aristolochiaceae > Aristolochia > Aristolochia contorta. Next base: position 27,025,382 of record CM039667.1, on the reverse strand, counting down.
TTTAATGGCAGTTTTCACAACCGCCATGAAAAATATTTACTTGCGGTTTTACTTAACCGCCAGGGAAAACATTATTTTTTTCCCGACGTTTTATTTTTGCCGCTAAAAATAAATTTTATACCGGGAGTTAAAACCTCCAGGAAATGAGTCGGCGATACTTTTGCCGACGTAATTATTACCGGCTATACGAAAAAGTATTACCGGCGGTGTTTAACCACTTTATTGGGGGTTTTGCAACCCCCATTAAAAATCGGGTTTTTACTAGTGACATCGCATGGGAGAAGTATTAAAAGTTCAAATTTAGAGATTGATGTTCAATCTACAACTTAAAAGAGAAGAATAATTTAACCTGTTGGATTGTTCTTAGACAGAGTTCTTTCCCACCCCGCAAAAAGATAATTATATGACATGAGCTATAGTAGAAAACATATTGGAAATAAAGATGGAAAATACTCGTCACATATGACTCAAGTAGCAAAGTTTTAGAAGATCCTAACTGGTTATTTTTCTAATACCTCAATGTCCTTCCTTTTGTATCTTTTAGAGGAAACTCATTCAATCTAAATAACGCAAAAATTACTCAAAATTGGCAAAATTCATAATTAGAGACCTTTCAATACATTACAGAAATTATAAGAACACAAGACCATGAGACATCTACAATTGCATTAAATCTAAATTATAATCCAAAATTACACTGCGGTTTTACAAAAGAGACAAAAAACGTCGTGACAAAAAAAAACCACTTCCATCCTCAGTGCACTATCTACATCAAACTTCAGGTATGACCTAGGGGGTTATTCCCGTCTACATCAAGTGTCCCATCTACAAAAACACGACAAATTAATAGTAAATAAGGGAAATTATGCATAAAAGTTTCAAATTTCAAATGATACAGTTTAAGTAGCATACTTGTGCTATTGATGATCGATGTAGGAAACATTCTCGACTTTCCCAACACAAGTTGTTGCAACATCGCAGTAGACTGTCTTATTTGTTGCCGCTCTGCTTCCTCCTTGGCTTTCTCCCTCTGTCCCTCTGCTTCCTGCTTGTTGAGACGCCTGATCCCCTCTATCAATGCATTCTATCATGTTTCTGAAGCATGAAGCCTTTCTTCCATCTCTTTAAGTTGGGCACTGAGAAATGAATTAAAGTTATCTAATTGATTATATATATATATATATATATATATATATATATACATAGGACAACATTCACCTTTGTGTGAAATACTGAACAACTTCATCAGGAAGCATGACATCGTGGGGAAACTGCAAATCATTCAGCTGGTTGGTCTCCCTTTCCATCGCCCTCTTGAGAAGGTTTACGTAAATGGGTCTTTGCTTGAAAGTGAGAAGGTCCATCAGACCCCAGTCTCTTGTGGGATCTGAGGTTTTCTTTCCCTTTGCCTTCTTCATCATCTCAAAGTACGTAGATACCTGTAGAAACGAAACGAGGATTTTGGAGATCAGAAGAGTACTGAGCTGAAATGGTGAGAAGGATATCGACTTCTACTTATATTCTTGGAAGCACTTGAAAGGGAGTGTCTTTTTGGGATTTTCCTTCCCACTTCTGGCTCTCGAGAAACATGAACACGCCCCATTTTATTCAGGAAAGTCGTAATGTTAAAAAGGCAAGTGACTTGGCAGCTGGGAATCGGCATGGGCCTGGCAGCGTAGGATCCCCCCTCGCTGTCTCGCCCACCCAACATTCAAATATTTTTGAAGGTGTTTGGGGGCCATCACGAGGGTTATGAGAGAGACTTGGGACTGGTGCGGCGCCATGTAGTAGTGCGGTTACAAGAGCACCGGAGTACTTAGCTTTGGAGGAGCAACTGCAAAAGGAAAGGCAAGACAATAAATCAATGATGGATGGGATGCAGTTGATGAAGTCTCAGTTGAGGAACTTAACCAGTGGCGAGCCTCTCTCCAGTCGCCTATAGGTTAGCAATATTTTCAATAGATAATTAATTACGAATTTTATATATTTCATTACGCTTATCATAAACTTATATTAATGTGCAGGGACTTCTAATCAACAGGACAACAATCAGTCACAGAACTGATTGGTCTAATTGTATAATTGTTTTGGTTTCAATAAGGTAGTTGAAACGTATTGTATAATTTTTTTGGTTTCAATAGGGTAGTTGAAATGTATTGTATAATTTTTTGTTATGTAATGGTTTGATTGTATATTTTGTAATGTAAATATTTTGAAATATTTTGATTATTTTTTTTGTTATGTAATGGTCTAATTATATGACTAGTAACAGGTATCAGGTAACAGACACAAAACCAAATTTGAATTTTTTTTTAAAATACTCCACCGGCGGTTGAACCTGTCGTCGTAATTGACCGTTATAATTGTCAATTCCGGTGACGGGTAAAATGTTCATTGGCGGAATTATTCCGTCGGCGGTTATCTACATCGGCGGAACACACATCAGCGGAATTATTCCGCCGACGAAATTGGGACTCGCCCGCCCGCGGAATCAGAAATCTCCGTTGAAGGAACCATTCCGCCAATGCCTTCCCTGCCGATGATGACTCACCCGCTGCTGGAGATTCCGCCGGCGGGTTTGGGCTTCTCCACCGGCGAATTCGACCGCCGGCGGAGACAGTATTTCTAGTAGTGAAAGTAATTAATCAGGAGGAAACAAAGCGCGCTATAGAAAGCCGAACATCACCTGGACTAGAGAGCAAGATCCGTCCTGCAGATATCTTCTCAGGGTAAGAAGGAATAAAACTCTTAATAACATCAAAGGCTCAGAAATTTACTAGATCCATGATATTCTTTTGTTTGTCAGCAAATGAACACTTCTGAGATGGTTTCCTTTGCTACAATTACAAATTTCTGAAGTTAATTTGCATTTAATTTCTTCCAACAACCCTTCTTGTTAACTTATCAGATCATCTTTCTTTTCTGTATGTGGCGTTGAGTGTGGCCAGGAAACGAATTAAAGACAAAAGAGTAGATGGAAAAAGATTCCAAGCCAGCTGCGGTCACTCAGAGAAGAATGTCACCCATTACCATGATGCTGAAAGATAGATCATGAAGTCTAGTTATGTACGTAAGTTATTATACAGAATGCATGGAAGGACATATCCCAATTAATCTCTCCAAAAAAACTTGCATTACAGAAGCAGTTTTGTATTATCTCATCCCGGTATAGCCAATTGGAAAAATATTATCTTCCTCTGCTGCTTCTTTTTTTAATGGTAATGGTAGGTAGGGTTGTTTCTGAAAGCAAATGTGGTGCTCTGAAAATCTATAATGAGAGGGCAAACTTTGTGGAATCTTTTCCATATATTTTGCATGGTTTAATGAACCTGACAAGTATAAGTAAAATCCCAGTTGGATATGCATTTGTTTAGACACTCCAACAATTTCTTTCTTGTAATTAAAACCCTAATCATCTCAGGGTTCAATTAGTTCAAGTTCTTTAAAATTTTATTTTCGTTATTTCATTGTACTTAAACCCTAGATATCTAAGTACTATTTCTCAAGTTGAAGCATCAGATACCTGAGCACAAGTAGAGTTTACTTAATGGTTTTCTTTTTCTCAAGAATACATAAAGCGATGATCGGTACAAGTGCTTCAAATTAAATTTACATTGGCATTATACTTGAATGATATATGCTTAAAGTAGTGTTATAGATTTTATTTCTTTAATATCTTAGTTGAAGTAAAACATTATCAGCAGCATGAATTTAATAAAGTAATTAACTTTAATTTCCCACACGTTGTCTATATGTGAAAAATGATTAGGAAAAAATAGAGTGAAAAAAGGTTATTGTTAAAAATGTGAGGCTTCTGAAAAATTATTTTTTAGTAGTCGATAATTCCAATCACCGTGTATTGAGTTAGTTTTAACAGAAGTTCTCAGATCAATTATGTATAGGTTGCATAAAATTTCAGTGGAGTTTGAACAAGTTTGGTGAATAACACTGCTCTCTTCTTATTGATATGGTAGTACTACTGATAAAAGGTGATTGAGAGTATGTTAATATATTGGAATACATTAAGCGAATGTAGGTCTGATGTACAGGTTTCTCTGAGGAACTTTGAAATTAGTATTGGACTTGTGAGGAGTAAATAACCTTGACACAATTAATGGCAGTTGGAGTAATTAGTATTTAAGAACTTCAATTTTTCTAAGGAAGATTGATAAAAGAAAACTATAGTCTCAACACTCACAATTTTTAAATCACAGACAGTGTGGATGCTCAATGTAACACATCCCATAGTCATGAGATCGATCGATGACCAGGAATAAAAAAAAAGTACTATAGTATCAATACTCTACACACAACCTTGACCATCTTACCAAAAAAAAACCCAATTCAAATTTTTGCTACTTTCCCAAACTCCTCAAAGGTGAGCAATTATGGCTGCAAAAAACTGTCTTTCTTCCTAACAATACTTGGATCTTGATGCTTGAACGTACTGATCATTCCCCTTTTAGGTGTAAATGCATGGGTGTTCTGCATCGGAAGGAAACCAGATGAAATAATTCCCCGAAAATCAAGATACCCTCAGGATATTCGCAGGGCAGCTGTGAAAAGAATGTTACACGTGTTAAGGGCACCATGTCAGTAACACATTTCATTCTATATCGCTATATCTATGCATACTTGGATACAGATGGGCATATTATTGTCTGGATGACTAGCACTTAGCTATTAACTTTTGCATATTATTGGGTTATTATCTTATATCCTGGAGTCCCGAAAGAAATAATACCCTATTCTTGTTGATAAGCTGAGTATTGCATCCACTAACAACTAAAGCAGCTTTAAAGATATTTTTGCTGATCTAGATGCTCTAAAAAGTTCATATACATATATTCCAATTGAGTCGTCCCATCTTGATGCTGTGAAAATTTTAGTGTGTCATAAGAGTACGATGCTCCTAAACCTGCAGTGTTTTAATGGTCACATGAGTTTGTCTTGTGTGTCAAACTCACGTTTCACCCCTAGCTAACAGTTAGCACTTTGGGACCATAATTTCACAGAAATACCGTAATGAGGACTCCTATCATCATGCAAACCAGAACTCTTCTAAATCTCTTCTATATAAGCAGAAGCTTATTAATTATTCTTTGTTTTCGATATATATATATATATATATATATAATGTAAATCATGTTCCTTTGTGTGTAAAAAATGTTGAACTATATCTAGTCATGTCATGAGTTGTGGTGTTAATTAGTTTGAAGGATATATAAGACATTGCATAGAAACTGTCTGTGAGAGGAAGAGTATCACGTGGAGTACTTACATAATCATACAAACCAGAACTTTGTTTCATAATCTGTTTCCCATAAGCAGAAGATAATTCTTCTGTTTTCAATGTAAATCGTGTTCCTTTGTATGTTAAAAATGCTGAAGTATATATATAGGTCTAGTCATCTCAGTCGTCGTGTTGCTAGTATGAAAATATTTACGATTTTCTCAAGATTAAAATAATATTGATTTGCAAAAGTCTGCTCAATGCTAGGCACTTGCATATTAAATAATATTGATTTCCACTGTGAATATCTTTCTGACTTATGCTAAAGAAGTATTGTAAACCCAACCGCAACCCATGGCCTAGTCAACATTTGATCGTGCATATATGTAAGATTTCTTTGGCGTTGTACAATTATCAACCCTCAAAACTTCCAAGAAGCATCAGTGTCTATATATGTAAAAACTTCTTGCTACCAGTACACATGAAACCTTGATATAGATCTAGTACAAAAATGAATATTAGTGACAAAATTATATGGTGATAATTAGAAAGATATAATGTATTTGTTATTGTGAAACTTTATACTGAAATGAAAACTTCAGAACAATTTCATCACATATTTCTTAATATTGCACTCCAAAATTTCTTGGCAGATTTCAGGTGCCTTTGGCTAAAGTATTTTTATGCTAAAACCTCCTCTTTAGATGAAAAACAGCTATTCGAATAAAAAATGTGTTAATTTGGATAAACATTTTCTCTTTTACAAAGAAGAGAAAATAATATGTTAAATTTCACTAGCTAGGAGAAATCCTCTTTTTTACAAAGAGCTCCAAAATGAAGCTAGCTAGTTTTTACATATAGAAGACTCTTTCACAAAAGAATCTCAAAGTTTCCTCCCACAATGAGCGGACCGCAGCATAACCAACACTTTCCCCCCCGGCAGTATTGGAAATTCTCTAGAGCAGCGACTCTGTCAAGAAACTCTTGAGTTAGTTCCTTTGCAGCTCCTGCTTCCCAACAAATGGCATGAGTGATATCAATACTTTTCAGTTTTTTAGCCCCGTCCACGATGATACTCAATGCAGACTCCGGGAAGAAGCTTGATCTAAAATCCAAGCTTTGGAGTTCAGGGAAACTTGCAACTATCGCTTCTGCTTCTTGGTTCCCGATGGATCCGAAGAGCCCCAAGTGAGTGAGCTTCTTGCAGTGGCGACCCACTACGTTGATGCACTCCAATGGAGAGGCTTGATCCCGTGCCACTGCAACGAACGATGTGAGATTTTCCCAGTAGCTTAGAATCTTGGGCAGGAGTGATTTGGAGAAATGGATTAGAGCATACTCGGTCAAGTACAGACTCCTCAGGGAGTTACTAGACCTGTTGATAAAATCACAATGGGTTAGATACGTAATTCAAACCAATATTCATCTGGGAAATGAATTGAAGTACTTATATATAATTGATACCATAAAAGTGCTGCATTAATCACCTTTGAGCGATATACAAAACAGCTTCATCAGGAAGCATGATATTGTGGAAAAACTGCAAATCATTCAGGTTGGTCTCCCTTTCCAGCGACTTCTTGAGAAGATTCACGTAAATGGGCTGTTCCTTGAAAGTGAGCATGTCATAAGGCCGAAGATTTAGCTTGTTTTGCACTACGAAATACTGAGTATGAGAAACTGCCCTTCTCCACTCACTGCAGACATGGGCAACGCCTGGGAGAAGGTCCGAGATGCGGAGTTTTTGGAAGATGGAGATGAGAATGTTCAAGTCCATCTGACCCCAATCTCGAGTGGGCTCTGAGCAGCTGGTTTCCTTTCCCTTTGCCTTCTCCATCACAACGTAGATAGATATCTGCAGAAACGAAACGAGGGGTTTGGAGGGAGAGAAGAGTAGTACTGCGGTGAAAAGATGAGGATGAGACGTCTACTTATATTGTTGGAAGCGCTTGAAAGGGCGTGTCTTCGCAGATTTTCTTCCTACTTCTAGATCTTGAGAAACATGATCAACACGCCCCTTTTTATTCAGGAAACTCGTAATGTTCAAAGGGCAAGTGACCTGGCAGATGATTAATGCTGGGAATCGGGATGGGTCTGGCAGCCAGCTGGGATTCCCCCTGATCGTTCTCTCATGCACCCGTTCAACATTCAAAAGGAAGTCTCAAGCGGTCAAGCTGCCAAGTGCAAAAAGACTTTTTTGTTTTTCAATGCAAAGAAATAGTGCAGAAAAAGCTATGCTCAGTGGAACTATGGTTACCTTATTCATGAGACACATTAATATCTATTAATGAACTATAATGTGTGCTTATAATTGTTTGGATGTATGAGCTGCAAGCCCCATCAGATTTTTCATGTATTCTCTATTATCTCTCCATTAAAGGAGGTTTTTTTTTTCTTTTGAAAAAGTTGATGATCAGAATTTAGGGTATATAATCTTCATCTGCAATTGAATGTTCGTCTAGGTATAGGCCATTTTTCTAATTACAATGGTCACTCTGATCTTATCAGTTTCTTTTTTTTTTGTTGTAACCTCATGCATGATATCCAATAGTTTGCACTTGTTATATTATTATGTTTGTGCCATCTTCTACCGTAGTACTGTGCTTAATATTTTATTTTATTTTTAATATTCTTTGTCATGAAATAGTCGCAAGTAATAGTTAAAACCCAGAAGTTTTTTGTACAATTTCCGTTTCAGATGCTGATGTGTTTGTGATCCCAAGCCTGGGAAAAAAAAATCAGGAGCTGGAAACAAAGCTGAAAGGCAATCATCACCTGAAGGAGGGAGCAAGATCCATCCTGCAAATTTCTCAAGATAAGAAAGTATAATGAAGTAATCTCTCAATGCCATCAAAAGAAAAGGCTCAGAGATTTACTGATCCATGAGATATATTGTTTTGTTTGTCAGCAAATGAACGCTACTTCTGAGAGGGTTACTGTCGAGACAATTACCAATTTCTGAAGTAAATTTGTGTTTTCTTTCAACGACACTTTTTGTTAACTTATCAAATCACCTTTCTAATCTGTATGTGGCGTTGAGTGTGGCCAGCAAAAAGAAAGCCAATTAAGAGGAGATCAATCTATCTAGGGCTCGTGGAACTTCACCGTCTCTTCTGAATCATATCGTTGAAAGCTTAGTAGTTCTTCAAGTAGATTAAAAAAGATTCCAAGCCAGCTGCGATCAAACAAAGAAGAATGCACCTACCCTCAAGCTGTAAGATAGATCATGAAGTCTAGTTATGCAAGTTATTATAATTCAATGTTTTTCTTCAAAATAAATCTTGGACCTTGGTGCCTGAATGTACTGATATCATTCCCCTTTTGGGTGTAAGTGGGTGTTCCACATAAAAAGAAAACCAGACAATAGTTCCCCGAAGATCAAGATCATACCCTCAAGATATTTGCAGGGCAGCTGTGAAAAGAATGCTACACAATGTTAAGGGTACCATGTAAGTAACGCACTTCTTCCTATATTATTGCTATATCAATGTATACTTGTATGAAGATGGGCCAATAGTCTGGATGACTTGCACTTAAGCTGAGTACCATGCACTGGAAACCAATGCTTTATAGACATTTTTTGCTGCTCTAGTTCTTCTAAAAAGTTCATATTCATATTCCAAGAGTCCCATCTTTATGCTGTGAAAATTTTAGTGTCGTACAAGTTGTTCCTGACCCTACAGTTATTTAAAGATCACATGAAGCATATAATACTGCAACTATACATAATTGTATATGAGATTGTATTGTTTAATGAGGCATAGGACCAGCTTGCAAACATACTCACTAAGGGTGTGTCGGGGATGTCAAACTCCTGTTTTTCCCCTAGCTAACACTTTGGGACCATAATGTCACACCCCCATCATCAAGCAGACCACAACTCTTATATTAAATCTTCCATATATACAAGCAGAAGATAATAATTCTTTGTTTTCACTATAATGTAAATCATGCACGTTCCTTGTGTGAAAACACTTTTGAACTATATATAAATCTTGTCATATCATCAGTTGCAGTGTTAGTTTGAAGGATATATAAGATTATTAGTCTTTATGTCAAATGCTAGTTTGCAGAAATATGGCAAACCCATCCGCAACATGATCCATGCCCTAGTCGACTGGCATTGTATGTAAGATTTTTTCCCTTGTAAAATTATAAACCCTCA